>CM060988.1:176334175-176991952 GCA_030765065.1 Deroplatys truncata
AGACGTCCCGGCTGTCGGACAGGCAGACCGGGGACACACCTCCCACCTCACATAGAGGGTCCAACACCCCGCTTCGAAGGAACGGTCCGCATACACCGGCAACCCACCGAAAGCCGAGGCACGGAGATAGTGCAACAGCGAGCATCCTTTTTACCTGTCACGCTGCACCGAAACACTATCGTCGACACTACCAACCCTTAAACAGACCTAACGGGGTGAAGGATGAATCAAATAAGGAATGGGACGAAATGGAGGGACAGGAAATTTGGGGGCTGAAAAAAAACTAATTCCAGCATTCGCCTAACGACCTGGGAAAACAACGAAAAAACGGGTCAGAGTGGGCTGTCGCCGGTAATCAAACCCGGGACCTCTCGAATACGTGTCGCACGCGTTACCACGGCGCCACCTCGTTCAGTTTTACTTCTGGTTAATAGAGATAAACTTTCATTGTACATTTACAAATTTAATTAGAGGTATAATAGAAAGAATACATAGGCTAAAGCAATAGTAAGGTGTTTTAAGAAGCGGATTGCTATTTGATGGCTTTGAAATTCCATGCTCCTTGCACGACTATGAAAAAAAAACGAATAGCGACTTACCAATTGAAATTTGTTAGATTCAACTGACTTTCTGCTTATAAACTATTCTTATAAGAGCTTATCTTTCTATAAACTTCATGTTAATCCAGATAAAACTTAACAGAAATAGTTTCATTACACATTTCGTTGAAGCTACAAGGGGGATAGAGGATGCAGAACCGATAGTCAGGTGTTTAAAAACGGGTCGCTATATGCTGGTCTTGAAATTCCATACCCTTTCCATTACACCGCGAGAAACAACTGAATATCGACAGTACTTAAAAATGACAACGTATTGACAAATTAAAACCAATAACCGCGGATATACTGGAAATGGCGTATGCTACAAAAAAGTTATTTGAAATGAATTTTGTGTTTTAAAGAAGTCTACATTTGTTGTGTATTACGTTCTTGTCTATCTCTGTATACCAGTTATACAAAATTGCTTCAAAATGAAGAGATCTTCGCAGAAGATTCAAGATATACGTTTTATCTGTCGTGCATATATTTTGAAGGTATGATAATTTAATCAAAATCATTAAGAACTATTTTTGAGATTTGAATAGGCACTCTCAGAACTCTTTAAATTTCAGATTCCAGTTCTTCCAACTCAGTAGGCACTCTGTGAAGGGTATTCACAAGATATGTTAGAATACGTTGGTTTTGCAGCACAAACAAAGACGTTAACAGAGTAAATCCGCTTCCGAAGGGACATACTCTGTAACAGGGGTGGCCACAGCGCGGCTCCACAAAAATCCCGAACACTTAAATAGCGAATTCACGAATTTGTTTCTTATTGCTACAACTATGAAAGTAGTAACACGGGTGACCGAGGTCGTTAAGGTATGGACTTGTAAACGGGAAGTCTGCGGTTCATTGGCTGTTTTTTTTTCCAGGTTTTACTCAGTCTTCATAACTGAAAAATGCCGGGATGATACCCTAAACAATGTTTCCTTCCCAAATTTCCTTCCCCAATCATCCTTTCATTTCATAGACCGCCAGTGGTGCCTAATGTAGTAAAAACGGGCGTTTAACACTACTAAAAACACTGATGTGGTACATTTACATGACTTGCCTACCCTCTGTCGTTTACTAGTGGGTATACCAACTATTCTTACGAAAGTTAATTTTCTATATACTTCATTTTAGTCCAAATAAACCTTTGCAGAAATAGCTACATTACACTTTTCGTTATAAATACAAAGAGAACTGCGGTAGTCAAATGTTTAAGAACTGGACGCTATATGCTGGCCTTAAAATGCCATAATGTTTCCATGCAATCGCGAGAAACAACTGAAAGTTGATGGGACTAAAAGAATGCAACCTATTGAACAATTCGAACCTTTAATTACGGATATCTCAGAAACGGCTTATGCAGCAAAAAACTCATTTTAAGTAAATTGTGTGTTTTAAAGAATCTACATTTTATGTGTTGTACATTCGTCTACCGCTTAACGTTTGTACAAGTTATACAATATTATACAAAGTTCCTTCTGAATGAATAGGACTTCCTAGGCTATTCTCAGAAAATTCAAGATACAACTTTTATGTGTATTGTATATGGGTCATTCAAATGAAACCCGGTCACTTGTGTAAAGTAACGATTTTATTAACTCAAAAATAGTCGCCAAAACTGTTGGCACATTTATCCCATTGCGACACTAGCCGGTCGATTCCATCTTTGAAGAAGCTAGTAGGCTGCTGTCGGATCCAGGCCTGGACCCATTCACACACTTCGTCCTCCGTTGTGAATCGATGTCCGCGAATAGCTTGTTTTAGAGGTCCATAAACATGAAAGTCACACGGTGAAAGGTCTGGACTGTACGGTGGATGTTCCAGCGTTTCCCATTGAAACTGCTGCAATGTCGTCTTCACCGCATTGGCAGTATGTGGGCGGGCGTTATCATGCAGGAGAATAACACCATTGGACAACATGCCTGGGCGTTTCGATTTGATGGCTCGTCTAAGGTTCTGTAAAGTGGCTTGATAACGCTGGGGATTGATGGTGGTTCCCCGTTCCAGGAACTCGACAAGCAGTGGGCCCTTGTGGTCAAAAAAGGACATCATGACCATACCAGAACTGGTGTGCACGGTCTTTGATTTCTTTGGAGGTGGTGAAGTCGCATGTTTCCACTGCTTGCTCTGACTCACTTCTCGTTCCTGCTTACTCGCCTTCATGTTCAGGAGTGGACGATAACTTGTGTGACCACCTTCTCTTCGGCGTGAAACCACACTGTCGCTATGCAACGTTAACGTTGCACACGCTGTAGTCGCTCTACCAATAGATGGTGCCACCATACACGCAGTTACTTGGTGCCACCTTACGTGTAGCGCAAAGTTAGACGCACTGACCAGGTTTCATTTGAATGCCTCTCATAAATAGCTTTCATATACGATATTTTAATCAAGATCTTTAGAGCTATTTTTCTTTAGAAAATCAGAATTTTGGAAAAATGTTCCATGTAAAGGATGGTTGAGGGTGGGAGAAATTTCTTGAAAATCTTCGTGTCGCGTCCTTGGAGGATATTAAACTCAAATATCACATTGGTATTTATCCGACTTTACGTTTTTGAGTTATGCTGTTCTTAGACACACAGACGGACATGTTTCCAAAAGTGGTTTATTTGGATTCAGGACATCACAAAACATGTATTTCCGCTGAAATCTCGTTATCGAACGTTTTTGGTGGAATGTAATACTTCCCCTACTTACTATACGTAGTAGAGAAAGTAAGAAGGGTTACCCTGTTTCAAAACTAATTGTGGTTGATTCTGCAGCTGTAACAGTTGAAACTAAGTGGGTGTCTAAGCATTCAATTTTGGAAACAAGTGCCTGAACAAAAGCTCAAAATTAAAAGAATGTGTTAAGGACTTATCTCCATGTTGGGACAGATTCAAATTCGTGTGAGTCAATGCATTCAACACTTATATCCATTAAGTCTAAGCTGTTTTAAGCGATGAACGTTTTAGTGAACTTGTTCGAACTCCCTTAACTGGTCACGAACCATATTTCAAGCAGCTGACACCCGAAAAATGTCAATGTAATTTGGCCACCCTGCGCGACAACCATCAACAAAACACAGGAAATCAACAAAGGATTTATGTTTAGAACGCGTTCTCCATAACGCCGGTGGTAGATTTACGGCACATAAAAGAACCTCAAGCCTGATAAAGGGGCCTGTGAGCAAAATTACCGGTCTTTCACGCCCAATATAGAATGGGACGCTAAGGACCACAGCAGTTAAAGAGGGTCCATAAATTAAAAAAAAATCTGCATAACCTATGTTTCCAATCCAATAATGGCTCGTTAGCTATGCGCATAGACCATCACGCACTGCTGATCGCAAAATAACGCATGCGTAGCAAATCACTTCATTGATGGAACAAAAACGACGTCAGTGCTTCAAGGAGGCATTAAGCTTCCCTTAGAGAATATTGCCAACGTTTTGGTCGCAGTAACATCTTTCGCAGGCGTTTTCCTTTTGATTCCGGAGACAGCAGGTGTATACCTAGGTAGTGAAATGCAATAAACTTGGCAGCAAAACGAAATTATCCCAAGACAAGGCTTGCAAATTGAGTTAAATGAGCGAGGAAGCGAAAACGAACAAAACGCCGCTACAAAGGGAACCGGTAAGAAGCAGCGATGGCAATACGCGACTGCAAAGTATTCCCCAATACAAATATTGTGTTACAGTTAATAAGGGACGCAGAGGCGCCAATTCTAGAGCAAAATTCAAAGTTAGCGAGGTTGACTTGAAATACGACAAACGGAGACAAAATTAATTAAACCAAAGGCTTTAAAAAGTATTTTCGAAGGCAATGTTTTAGACCCACTTCCTGTGAATGCTGTCATGGTGGATATCTGAATTTCCTGCTTAACCGCTGGTAGCCTAACCTATCTGGTGTTTCGTCTATTTTACTGCAAGTATGCGCATGAACTACAATAAATCCTCTTGACTTTCGATATATTTATTAATGCAGACATGAAATATAATCATATTTGATAGTTGAATTTTACCATCTAGATCCTACTTGGACCGAGCGAGGTAACATGTGCAACTCGCATTTGGGAGGTCCCGGGTTCAAATCCTCAGAGCCGATCAACCTGACCGAACGTTTCTTTGCGGTTTTCTTCAGCTGCTAGGCGAATGCTGGGTTGGTAATTTGATTCGCGAATTTTCCTATCATGCCTTTCACCACTACATTTCATTTCCTTCTACTTCATCGCCATACCAGGCATTGGGCTGATCACCCATCCTGAATATTTTATGATCCAGAGTTTGCTTGCTCTTTGACAGTCTACTGACCCAAGGCATTGGGCTGATCACCCATCCTGGATATGCTATGATCCAGAGTTTGTTTGCTCCTCGACAGACTACTGACCCAAGGCATTGGGCTGATCACTCATCCTGGATATGCTATGATCAGAGTTTGCTTGTTCCTCGACAGGCTACTGACCCAAGACAATGGGCTGATCACCCATCCTGGATATGCTATGATCCAGAGTTTGCTTGCTCCTCGACAGGCTGCTGACCTTACACATTGGGTTGATCACCCATCCTGGATATACTATGATCCAGAGTTTGCCTGCTCTTTAACAGGCTACTGACCCAATACATTGGGGTCATCACCATCCTGGATATACTATGATCCAGAGTTTGCTTGTTCCTCGACAGGCTACTGACCCAAGACAATGGGCTGATCACCCATCCTGGATATGCTATGATCCAGAGTTTGCTTGCTCCTCGACAGGCTGCTGACCTTACACATTGGGCTGATCACCCATCCTGAATATACTATGATCCAGAGTTTGCTTGCTCCTCGACAGGCTGCTGACCTTACACATTGGGCTGATCACCCATCCTGAATATACTATGATCCAGAGTTTGCTTGCTGCTCGACAGGCTGCTGACCTTACACATTGGGCTGATCACCCATCCTGGATATACTATGGTCCAGAGTTTGCCTGCTCTTTGACAGGCTACTGACCCAATACATTGGGTCATCACCATCCTGGATATACTATGATGCAGAGTTTGTTTTCTCCTCGCCAGACCACTGACCCAAGGCATTGGCTTGTTAGTCCTGGGGTGTAAATATCACAAAGCCTAGGGTAATCAGTAAAGTAGTTTTTACTTGGACCCTTACTTCCTTTTAATTGATACAACCGCTAAGTATGAGCAACAAGCTACTGATTGTTTTTGTAGGTCAACAACTAGGCGTGGATAATCGATCGCCAGTTTACCATGAAGGTTAATCCTATTTTTAATAGTGTTTAACGACCACACTTACTATAATGCGTCTCACTCTTAAAAGACAGCACACATTAAATGGGGTGCACTGTTGCCACATGTACTATACGTACGCTCGCAGATTTGGCGCTCAACTGCGATTGATCTACAGATTTAATGACACATCACCGAATACTGAAATATCTGCACTGCTATTTAAGGCAATTGTAAGACATTTGAATTTCCTCTGCACTTAATGTCTTTAGTACTTTGAAATATATTTTACAGGCACGAGATATAAAATGATAAAAACTATAATTTGGTATGGCATAATCACTGTTTATGCTTGACAAAATTGCATTCAACATGGGTGGAATGTTTTCAAACAGCAAAGAATTAACCACACTACGCTTTGCACTATTCCATTATATTGGCTTAACCTAGCGTGCTTTTGTTTCCCCCATCCCTTTTTGTGATCTTTTTGACTGGTCCTTAGAAGTTCTTTCATTCGTTCCTTTTTTATCATATACACTACTATTTATAAACATCCGGGTAGCCTGAGCTGTTTCTTTTACTGCTTTGCTTACACTCATTTTACTTGAATTATAATCTAACAATTTCACGATTACTCTTAGTTTACCAACTTTACGTCTCTTCCTAGCTTCTCCCTCCATAGCCATATGGATATTTAAGTTAAAGGTTAAATAAATAACCTGCATAATACTTTACACTATACACGTATCCTCTTTCTTGTAACTGATGTTAACCTTTAATGACTTCTACGTCGCGACTGGCCTGTTGGCTGAATAGAAAGATGACCTTTGTCATACACCATGAATGCAAGAAGTTACAAGATTCGGCTTCTTTTAAAAACTGTCTCCAACCCTCCTAAACATTTTATCTCGCTTGATCCCCGTTGTAAACCCAATAACGATGAAGTTTCTTGCTGACTGACTTTTCTACTGTATATGTATAGAATTCTCCGAAAATATTTAATTTAAAAAATTATAACGCTCATCTTATTAAAGGTAGAGGATTCAAACTGGGCAGGTAATCAGCACACTAGTTTATTCTAAGAAAAAAATATTGTTGCATTCTACTCTTTAATTTATTAGTTACTGTGTGATGAGCATGGAAACAGCAAATATCGAAGTTTTATTGAAAAAACTAGTTTTCTTTAGAAATTTGTGCCCAAAAAATCTATAAGGCTCTAAAAATAATGTGTCCAAAGCTGAAATTAATAACAAATGAATGTTTATTATTTATTAGTCACTTGCTGACAGCACGAGAGTAGAAAAGGACGAAGCTAATGGCAACATGTATGCATTAGATAGAGACAGAGATATCCCATTTACCTCCATACCGATTTTTAAAGTTACGATAAGCTTTATATACGGTATCATAGGGGTGACACTGGTGATATACGAAATGAAATCATCACACCTAAGTTTAGGGTATCTCCGCAGCACGTGCCAATTATGAGGAAAACCTGGAAGAAACCTCTGACAAGGAAGAAGGTCCTGGCAGATTGGAACCACACATCTCCCGTTCACTTCCCTGCCTTAACGCCCTCGGCTGCCCATGTCGCTGTTAAAAGAAGGTGTCTTTGCTATTGGAGCCAAAGCTCAACAGTTAGTAATTATCTAACTTTATTTTCGTATTGTTTCTGTTGATAATCGCCGTTAAGTGTATCATCGGAGAATCTGGAAGCAGAAAATGCTCGACTTCGTCTCCTATTTTCAAAGTCTTCCTCCTTCTCCACTTAACGCACTCGTATACTATTGCAGTGCGCTGCATGAATTTAAAACCAATTAAAGCAGATATAAAATGTCAAATGTTAAAGTGAAGTGACATTTCCGAGACCTGCATAACAGGAAACCCCGTTTCAATTCCCAGTAACGGCGTAAGGTTTTTCTCATGCTGGAAGGCGTCTACGAGATTCACTCAGCCTTGTTTAGACCCTTGAGGACAGCGGCTGTCGTTTTCAAAATGCAGGCCTAAGCGGCTGGTGACTATATTACTGACATTGCTGCCCTCTGCCCAAAATGTATGTCAGTGGAGGCGGAGAATGCAGTGGCCGTGCGGCTGCGCTTGCACCCCTTAGACTTTTGCACCAGAATATACACTAGAATTAGATAAAGGTACATTACAAACACTGATTTTAAATTTAATATTACGCTTGTAATAATTAAAACTAAATGTTTACAAACTATTATAAATGTTTCCTATGCAAAAGTGCTATCAATTCTGTTAAATATTCTAAACTTTATGTAACAATATTTCTACTTCAACTCTTTGGCGTCATACAATTGAAAACGCCTTTTAAGTTGAAGCTTTTGAAATTAAAACATTGCAGGAGTGCCAATCTGGTATTTTACATTGCATAACCTTGGAGCCAATATGGTTACTTTGGTTGAGGGCTGCTGTTCTTGAAACTATTATGTTCAGAGAAGCCATTAGAATAGTAAATCTGATGGATTTTGAGTACGCTGAATTCAGAGTAATGAAGATTTCGGTCGTTCTCTGTGGTGCAATGGTTCCATAATACAGAACTTCGTTTGGTTTGGACGCGTGGCCGGCCTGGAATTTTCTTGGCACCGGGAAACACTGCCGGTGGAGTCGGATATCCATAACCCCTTAAACTCAAGCGCTTAGGTTTCTATGCAAATTATAACTACAATCACCACATACCATCGCCATTGAAGATGTTGACAATAACGTCCTTGTACCGTCACAAATCTCTCACCTTTTAAGGAAATTTCCATTAATTCTTCATGGTCACGTAAATAAATCCACCTTTCGTCCGTAAAAAAAATTAAACGCGTATCAACAGAGCGATTATTAACAGTATAACCAATCGCAGAAATTAACTCTACTCAAATCGCGAGGTTGCAATTCCTAGACTACAGTTATCTTAGAGAGTTTTTATTTTAAAAGTTCAATGGCATTCCAATCCCAGGTTTGCAAAATTCCTGATTCCTGTGCAAGATTTCTCAGAGATTTCTTTGGACTTCGTTCTAACTTTACTCCGATGCCATTGAATTTTTCCTCTATAAAACAACGGCGATTTACTTTATGGCTTCTTATCAAGAATAGATTCCCCTAAAGCTATTCACAAGGCTACGAACCGCTTCTCTGTGAACCGCACGGGCAGCATGGAGCATGTCTATAAATCGAGGTCTCACTTCTCTACAAGATTTTGTTGTCACATAGAATTCACACATACTAGTGTGTACGGATTTTTTGGTTTTATAACAGCACTAACACACTACAGCACCGAAACACGTGGTCTCACAACGTATCACCCTCTGGACAGCACAGACTTCGTGTCAACTGATTAGTCGGCACAGAGAGAGGGAACAGATACTGTTACAAACAGTGCAGTGCAGGACAGGGCAAGCAATTCGCCATAATATGACCACGCGTCCAAAAAAGTAGTATATATTGTGACCTAAGGATAGAATCGGCGCCTCGCACCAATTGTGACGTAAAGCATGAGGAAACGTACCACAGGATGGCTTCACTAGGGTTACAGGTTACGGTAGCAAGGATGGTGAAAGTCTGCCATTATAACACATGTAATTTATGTTCAATATGTTCTAATCTTTAATGTACCTAATTTAACCTAAATTACATTTCCAAAAAAAGAAAGAAACAATTACACATGCTGGATTTACCTGAGCGGCAGAGAAGGTCCGGCAGTCCATTCGTCAACCTAGCGCCTACATCGCGATTTTAAATTAAAAATGAATTTCCGAACTAACCGGCAGAGATTCCTGCTAGGCACGTGGCTGGTAAGAAGAGAGAGCTGTCAAAAACCCGTAAGTTTAAATACTCGACCAAAATGCTGATTTGTGGCCAGCCGGCAGTTCACCTAGCATAAGTCAGCAGAAATTAGGCAACCTACCCACGTGTCGTACAAGGAACTGATCTTTTACCTTAAACCACGTGTCATCTAATCTAGCCTACTTCAACATCCGGGAAATCACTAACAGGAAATCTAAAGAAGATTTCCTGGTGTTACTTAAACCAATTACTTGAATATTTCAAACTCCATAAAATCCTATTTACCAAAATCTGCTAAAATAAAATTATAACCGACACAATATGGTCGCGTGTTCAAAACCCGTGGACACGTGTATAAAAACTCTTAGCATGATCGTCCCGCATTTTCAACCCCACAAGCGCCTGTTTCTCCCTTGCGTCATCTAGCGTGGGACAGAACTAATCATTCATCACTGTGACAACTAGTAACAGAAACTTATATGATTACAGAGACCTCACTAGAGGTCCGATGTACGAGGTGGACCATTTAAGTCGAGATTGTACAATAGCGTTGTAGGAAGAAATGTCTGAATAAAAGTTGTTTGATATTCTGGGGGGAAGAAAGGGCATTAGTAGTGTTTTATTTGAAGGACATTATGATGGTCATTTCAGCGTAAATTTAATATGATCGTAATTATGGGTCCCCATTTAAAAAAATTCTGATGTGTTACACTCACATGACTTTCTCTACTCTTGTACAAACTATTTTTACAAACGCTTATTCTCCGTATGCTTCATGTTAATCGAGATGTTAATCTTATTGCTAATTTTCTTGTAGATGCAAGGGGAATTGGTAGACTTTAAGCGATAGTCAAATATTTTAAGAGCTGGTTGCTATGTGGAGCATTTTATTCTCTTTGCATGTCCAGTACATAAAAAAAATCTGATGTGTTACACTCACATGACTTTCTCTACTCTTGCACAAACTATTTTTACAAACGCTTATTCTCCATATGCTTCATGTTAATGGAGATATCGAGATGTCAATCTTATTGGTAATTTTCTTGTAGAAGCAAGGGGAATATGGTAGCTTTTAAGCGATAGTCAAATATTTTAACGCTGGTTGCTATGTGGCGCATTCCATTCTCTTTGCATGTCCAGGACATAAAAAAATGAATAACGAATTTGAGAAAAAGTATAAGTATTGGAAAATTTAAGGGAATAACAAGCAATACCTCGCAAACGGTTCACTCAACAAAAGAAATGTATATGACATAAATTGTGTATTTTAACGCGATCTACATTTTTTGTGTAGTAAAATTTTGTCTATCTCTTATGGTTTACCAGTTATGAAAAAGTCGTTCATAATGAAGAATACTTTTGGAGACATTCCCAGAAAATTCGAGATATACATTTTAATTATCATGACAATATCTTAAACATATGATATTTTAATCAAAATCGTTAGAGCCGTTTTTGAGAAAATTAAAATTTTCGAAAAATGTTCCATGTAAAGGGTAGTCTGGGGTGGGGGGATTTTCTTGAAAACCTTCATGTCGCATCTCTGGAAGATACTGAACCTAAATACCAAGTTTGGTGTTTATCCGACTCTTCGTTTTTGAGTTATGCTGTTCACAGACACACAGACAGACACACAGACACACACACGGACATGTTTCCAAAAATGCTTTTTTTGGATTCAGTGAGTCTCAAAACATGTATTTCCGGTGAAATCTCGGTATCGAAATTTTGGGTGGAATACAATACTTCCCCTACTTACTATACGTAGTAGAGAAAGTAAAAAAATCTGATTTGTTACACTCACATGACTTTCTCTACTCTTGTACAATCTAATTTTACAAACGCCTATTCTCCATATGCTTCATGTTAATCGAGATATCGAAATGTCAATCTTATTGGTAATTTTCTTGTAGATGCAAGGGGAATATGGTAGCTTTTAAGCGATAGTCAAATATTTTAACGCTGGTTGCTATGTGGCGCATTCCATTCTCTTTGCATGTCCAGGACATAAAAAATCTGATGTGTTACACTCACATGACTTTCTCTACTCTTGTACAATCTGATTTTACAAACGCTTATTCTCCATATGCTTCATGTTAATCGAGATATCGAGATGTCAATCTTATTGGTAATATTCATGTAGATGCAAGGGGAATATGGTAGCTTTTAAGCGATAGTCAAATATTTTAACGCTGGTTGCTATGTGGCGCATTCCATTCTCTTTGCATGTCCAGGACAAAAAAAATGAATAACGAATTTGAGAAAAAGTATAAGTATTGGAAAATTTAAGGAAATAACAAGCAATATCTCGAAAACGGTTCACTCTACAAAAGAAATGTATATGACATAGGTTGTGTATTTTAACGCGATCTACATTTTTTGTGTAGTAACATTTTGTCTATCTCTTATGGTTTAACAGTTATGCAAAAGTCGTTCACAGTGAAGAATACTTTTGGAGACATTCCCAGAAAATTCGAGATATACATTTCATTTCACATGACATTATCTTAAACATATGATATTTTCATCAAAATCGTTAGAGCCATTTTTGAGAAAATTAAAATTTTCGAAAAATCTTCCATGTAAAGGGTAGTCTGGGGTGGGGGGATTTTCTTGAAAACCTTCGTGTCGCATCTCTGGAAGATACTGAACCTAAATACCAAGTTTGGTGCTTATCCGACTGTTCGTTTTTGAGTTATGCTGTTCACAGACACACACACACACACAGACACACAGACACACACACACACATACAGACACACACACGGGCATGTTTCCAAAAATGCTTTTTTTGGATTCAGGAGGTCTCAAAACATGTATTTCCGGTGAAATCTCGGTATCGAATTTTTGGGTGGAATGCAATACTTCCCCGACTTACTATACGTAGTAGAGAAAGTAAAAAATGAATAACGAATTTGAGAAAAAGTATAAGTATTGGAAAATTTAAGGAAATAACAAGCAATATCTCCAAAACGGTTCACTCAACAAAAGAAATGTATATGGCATAAGTTGTGTATTTTAACGCGATCTACATTTTTTGTGTAGTAAAATTCTGTCTATCTCTTACGGTTTACCAGTTATGCAAAAGTCGTTCATAATGAAGAATACTTTTGGAGACATTCGCAGAAAATTCGAGATATACATTTCATTTCCAATGACATTATCTTAAACATATGATATTTTCATCAAAATCGTTAGAGCCATTTTTGAGAAAATTAAAATTTTCGAAAAATCTTCCATGTAAAGGGTAGTTTGGGGTGGGGGGATTTTCTTGAAAACCTTCGTGTCGCATCTCTGGAAGATACTGAACCTAAATACCAAGTTTGGTGCTTATCCGACTGTTCGTTTTTGAGTTATGCTGTTCACAGACACACAGACACACACACACACACACACACACACACACACACACACACGGACATGTTTCCAAAAATGCTTTTTTGGGATTCAGGAGGTCTCAAAACATGTATTTCCGGTGAAATCTCGGTATCGAATTTTTGGGTGGAATGCAATACTTCCCCTACTTACTATACGTAGTAGAGAAAGTAAAAATGAATAACGAATTTGAGAAAAAGTATAAGTATTGGAAAATTTAAGGAAATATTAAGCAATATTTCGAAAATGGTTCACTCAAAAAAAAATGCATATGACATAAATTGTGTATTTTAACGCGATCTACATTTTTGTGCAGTAAAGTTTTGTCTATCTCTTATGGTTTACGAGTTATGCAAAAGTCATTCACAATGAAGAATACTTTTGGAGACTTTCCCAGAAAATTCGAGATATACATTTCATTTGTCATGAAAATATCTTAAACATAGGATATTTTAATCAAGATCGTTAGAGCCATTTTTGAGAAATTTAAAATTTTCGAAAAATGTTCCATGTAAAGGGTAATCTGGGGTGGGAGGAGTTTCTTGAAAACCTTCATGTAGCATCTCTGGAAGATACTGATCCTAAATACCAAGTTTGGTGTTTATCCGACTGTTCGTTTCTGAGTTATGCTGTTCACAGACACACATACACACACACAGACATGTTTCCAAAAACGCTTTTTTGGATTCAGGGGGGCCTCAAAACATGTATTTCCGGTGAAATCTCGGTATCGAATTTTTGGGTGGAATACAATACTTCCCCTACTTACTATACGTAGTAGAGAAAGTAAAAATAAATGACCCTAAAATGACCATCACAACATCCTCCAAATAAAACACCACTACTGGCATTTACTTTCCCCCCATAACATCAAGCAACTCTTATTCATGATATTTCTTTCTACAGCACATAGTTTTGGCGATATTGCACAGTCTCAACTTAAATGGTCCACCCTGTGTACTTTAAATAGTGTGAAAGGTTTCACTGAATAAACATTTGAATTCCTTCCAAATTTAACGAGATATGAACTTCAGAAATCAGAACATGACGCTCATTTAAAAAAAATTATGTTTCCAGCGTTTTCAGATGTCTACTAGGTATGTTTTTGAAATTTAATTACGGCTGTTACAAATCATATTACGTTCTTAATGACATCCCAAAACTTAAGCACTCTTATATTCATTATTATTCGCTCTCTATTATATTCATTATAAATTATAATGTTAAATGTTTAACATCTATCACACTGGGTAAGCAGGGTAGTTGTTAAAAGTTCGTCTTTATTCGTGCCAGCCTTCCCAACCCTGGGAAGCTGAAAACCACTCAGTTTTTCTCCCCCCCTTTTTTTATCTGTAGAAAAGATCTTAGAGTTTCGAACGTGACGATTCAAATCTTTTTGGCTTTTTATAACAAGATGACATTAAATTATTTTACAATTACGGAATCTCAAAACGAAATGTCAGACTGTCAACAGACAGCAATCGTTAAGAAAACAAGATTCTTACGAGCTGTCTGCCATCTGTGTGCGTAATGAGCAATTAAATTTCTCTTTCAACATTCTTTTTGTGTCAAAGCCTTCTCTAAATCCATCTCTCCACTGTTGTTTTGTATCCTCCAACGTTTCAGCGTACTAAAAGGTTATATTCACAACAAAGAGCTCAGGAGGTTAAAGTTTACGCACCACGCGAAGCCGAATGTAGTTATTTTGACGAGGATATAAAATCTGTTTACACTGATATACTGTACTATGTATATCCATTACCAGTATTACCAGAGAAATACAAATATTAAATTTTAATGGAATATTTACATTTATACGGGCCTCGAGTGTATCAATAACAAAAATGTCAGCTGTCAGAAGATACATTAGATAAAATTAAACACTTCAGTTTGTCCATGGATGCCCAAACTTTGGGGGCTGCAATATCCATATAAAGAGGTGCATTTACGAGGGTAACACTGATAAGTTTTAGAAAATCAAACAATGATCAATTTTAAAAACTTCAAATTACATTCTTTTTCAAAATATTCCCCTTTAATATGAATTTATTTTTGCATTCAATGATGTCACTCTTCAGAAATCAGGTTTTTATAACGTTCCACTGCTTCATCTGATGACGAAAAAGTGATTCCACGCATTTTATCTTTAACTTTTGGAAACAAAATCAAATCAAAGGTGCCAGGTCTGGACTGTATGGTGACGGGTCCATGGTGCTGACCTTTAGGACATCCAAATACTCACTTGTTAGTTTTGCTGTATGCGACGACGAGTTGTCGTGATGTAACATTATTTTTCCTTTTAGGACTTTTTCATGAACTTCTTCAAAAATTTGCAGTAAACAGACATTTGTGTACCGATCGGCAGTAAGGGCACGTCCATCTTCTAGTACTATAGTAGCAATATGGCCCGTTTTAGAAAAAAAAAACAGCAACTATCTTCTTGCCAGCACTGCGAACTCGTCGGACTATTGTAGGCTTAGGTTCTGTTGACCCGATTGACTTTTCTTTCCAGGACCATAATTATAAATACAAGATTCATCATATTCCAAACCAAATTTGAAGTGCCGCCTTGGAATTTTTCCAGAGTTTTACTGCACCAATTAATAAATTATTGTTTTGATGACAGTTTATGTAAAATGCATCGACAACAAAGTTTTCTGACGCCTAACTGTTGATGTGAAATATTTTGGATTTGACTCATAGCAATACCCAAAGTTCATAAGATGTCCGTCGATTTGCTTCAAGCATTGCTCGAACAACGCCAATATTTTCATCAGTAACAGCAGTTCTTGAGCGTCCCTCACGAAATTCACCACCAAGATAAAACCGATCTCGTTGAATTCCTGTACAAATTACAAATTGTTGCCTTAGATGGGGCTTCTTCTCCAAATGTATTTCTAAGACTATCTTCGCATTCATAGCCTGGGAATGTTTTCTGATCAAATTCATTTTTGGGTGAATACAAAGTTTTAAGGATGACAATTAACAAATTATTAGAGCAAATCGAACTACATGGCAATCAACTCGCAAAGCATTAGAAAGTAGCTGTCAAGTATAAACAAATTTCATTTGTTTTTAGAAATACCGCATTCTAAAAAATTTCACTATCGCCCTTATATCATTGTTGAGTTTTATTTGATGCCACAGATGCTGTGTCATTTGTCCCAACGAAGTCTTCTTAAGGGGAAACTTATCAAAATGGCAAAAATGTTATTTTTTTAAAAAAATTCTTTTTAAAAGAAACAGTATTTTTAACATGTCTAGAATACACCCAGTCAATATCACTCTTGAAATCAGCCTGGAAATTGGTGTAATCCAAATTGGTAAGTGAAGAGTAATACCTCCAACTGTTAAAACTCAGATCATGTAAGAATTATAAGGTCGAACAGACCCAGTTATCAAACATCTACATTCAAAACTAATCTTAATCCAACATCGAGGTCATAATCTTTTTTTTTCAATATGAACTTTAAAAAAAAATTATTGTGTTCCCAAGCTTTTTCCCCATATAGCTGCCAAGACGAACATCGCGTGAGGTGACCACGCCAGAAATTGTGAAGAAAATCCACAAAATGGTATTGGATGACCGTCCATTGAAAGTGCGCGAGCTAGCAGACGTAGGCATTTTAAAAAGTGCTGTGCATCGCATATTAACTGAAAATTTAGAATGAGAAAGCTGTGCACAAGATGGGTGCCGCGTTTACTCACAGTGTTTTCAAATTTGGTGGTAAAAGATTTGCCAACAATGAAGAGGTGGAGTCTGCAGTTGATGGCTATTTTGCAGAACTCGACGGTTCTCACTATAAACAGGAATTGGAAGCTATTGAACGTCGCTGGGAAAGTGTATCAAGCTTAAAGAAGACTATGTAGAGAAATAAAACATTTTTGTGTTTTCTTCGTTAGGTCGGGTACTTCTGGGACAGCCCGTGTATTTACACAAGTCAAATGTACATCCTGAATTTCTTTTTCGAATAGCTTCTAAAGTGCTCTTCATTCTAAATGAATGTTATAGGTATACCAAACTTACTACAAAGAATGCAGATTCTCATGAAAGCAAACAATTTAGGTGAAATATACATTTTAGGCATTACTTCTGATACATTTATTTGTATGGAGGTTTTCAAATGCTTTACACTTCTTTTAAATGCCAGTCTCCATTCATTTGTTTCTCATCATGCAAAGACAGGCATTTCAAAGCCACTTTTTAAAAGATTTGGCTATCACTTCAGCCTCCTGCACCTATTGAAACGATTGTCATGTGAGAAGAGTGGGTAAAGAAAGTGATGTGAATGTAACACATCAGTTTTGCAGATATTAAACGGAAGACGATCAGTAGGAAACGTAGGAATGATGGAGATGGACTAGAGCAGGGCTTGAATTAATCCAGCAAAGAAGAAGAAATGCAATTAGGGGAGGGGGGCAGAAAGAATTTATGCAAATCATTAATCACATCGCTTCTACCACCGAACGAACGATGCCTCACGTATGCATTTATCTTTGACCCCAAGAGTTTTCTATTCTTGCATCGGGCTAGTTTGTTTCTTGTTTACCGCGCAGCTAACGACGCCCGTGCATTACTTTCCGATTACCATAACGATATTACTCGTAACGGTCTTTTAAACGCAACTGTAACGGGTCGATGGATGGATTCACGACCATTATCATTACACAGAAATTGCTCCAGTTTCCGCGGCTTCAGGCTTCCATTTGCTCCGACACTTTTCTCAAATGGCGCCACGAACGAGATACTTTTTAGCGCCTGAACGAGCCTGCTCTTTCGTTCTGTCGCAATCCTCTTGTATCACATCGGGCAAATGGGGTTTCTGTTAATACATTTCCTGTACTAATGCCGTAAATATAATACGACATTGAGTAACACACCAGATGTTTTGTTTTTATATCTTTTCTATAAACTATTCTTGCAAAACCTTATTAGTTTCTGTAACACCTGCATGTAACCAAAACATTTGATATTTTATATTGAGGCAGTATTTTTAACACTTAAATAATTTCAGTCTAATTATATAATATATAAATTCAATAACAGCCCGCCTTAAAGCAATATGTATATGTAACAATATATAAAAAGTGTATATTACAGTCATTGTAAATGTTTATATTATTGTATACATGTCCAATAATGTTATGTGAATGTATTACGTGATTTAATAATGTAGGAGCTGTGAGAATAATAGGTTAAAAGTTGCTAACAACGAGGTAATCTTGAGGCAATAATGAGTAAGATAGTTTAATAATGCTACTAGTCATTCTTGGAGCAACAATAATGTAATTTTTTGTGACAGTTTATAAAATAGCCAATCAACAGCCACATAAAGCTTTAATTAAATGCAAGTATTCTACTGGACTAGGATTAGCCAATCAGAGATTTGCAATACAGAAGCTTACGGGTTTGGACGGTTGAAAATATGTTCAGTTGCCTGCAGACCTTGGTAGTGACCGGATGGAAGATGTGTTCTCTGAAGAAATATTACGTATTCGTGTGTAACGAAAATTAAGTATACGTAATAACAAAGTGCAAGTTTTAAATTAAAGAACCTCCCAGCTCTTAATATCAGTGTGGTGCTATTTAATTTGTGCCAAGGATTAATAAAAAGAAGTGAATTTAAAACTTAAAATCTGTGTAAGCCTACATTCTTGTCGCACCATGCCCTGTCTAAGAGATACGTGACTCTAAAACAATACTGACGCAGCCGAGGTAAACATAAACATAAATACTACCTACAGAAGCAGTTTAATAACAAAGTTAATATTTTTAAACTTGGAGCGTAACAACAAAAATACATCTTCAGAAATCGGCTTCTCATACGTAGCAGCATATTACGTAACAAACAATCTACTTCAAAATGAACGCCCAAAGCATGGTGCTAAATTACGCAAACAACAACTTTAAATTGGTTTCCCAAGTATGGAAATAAATAAATAAACAACAATTCAACAATAAACTACAACAATTGAAAAACGATACTACTTCAAGCATTATAAAAACCTGGTTTCTGAGGTGCTCAGGAAGAGTGGCATCATTGCTTTAAGCCGGTTTCATCGAATGCAAAAATGTTTTGTTAAAGTGTGGTGGATATTTTGAAGAACAATAAAATTATTTACAACTGTTAAAAGTAATTCTTGTTTGATTTTCTAGAAATTTTCAGTGTCGCCCTCGTACCTGAGAGTATGTAGCCAAAATTTTAGAAAATTTGGATAAAAAATTCGGTGAACTTCTTAATTGTGTAGCCGGTGCTGAAGGCTAGCCCAATGACCAACACCCGCTACATAACGCACACATTCATATGCCAGGCCGCGAATTTGATTTCGGGGAGAGGGCAGAGGTTCGAGAGCACTAGCATATCATTTGAAACTGTGTTGAAGAGCAATCATCGCCCAAATTCCCCGCTGGTAACATTCACAAAGAGCTGCGCTGTTCGGGCTGTCACAAAAAAACCCTGTTCTGCTAATCTAACATCGATACCATATGCCTCGAAGACCAGGCCGCAGTCAGTTTTCATTTTAATTCCTTGTTCTTTAAATCTCATCTCCTGGCAACAACTTTTTAACTATCTTTCAAGCTTCGATTCATTTAGTTGAAGTTTGCCCTCTCTAATTTTCTCTTCGTTTACATTTACTGCTTTTCTTTCTCTTCTCCCTTTCTTATCATAATATTTTACCACCACACCCTTCTCAGCTCCGTACTTCTCTCTCAACGAATATTAAAATTTTTTATAATGCGTCCTTTAACCGCTCTACATCCAAGGCCGCATCCGGATGAAAATCGCGGAAGCTAAACTGAAAACGTGATAAAGATTATCTCTTATAGAGGATATTGAAAACAGTCAGGCAAATGTTTTCCCGTCAACTGTTTATTCTAAAATCTAGAGATAGGAAATGGTCTATAGTAATCGAGCGAAATGCGTGTGTGGCCCGCATTCGGGAGGTCATGGGTTCGATTCCCGTGGGCCGACCTCCTTTTTTCGGGGGTATCCCCGGGTCGTCAGGCGAATGCTGGGAAGTATCATTACATCCCCAAATTTCCTATCCCTCCAATTTATCTCCATTCTCATTTCATCCACTTGGTTTCTTTCAGGGTTGCAAGTGTCGGCGGGAGGTCTCGGCGTGTCCATTGCAGGGGAAAAGCATGCACTTGAGTAAACCTTGGTTCCCCAGACTGCGAGGGGTCTTCGGATCCGGGCCCCTTCAGGGGATGTGTAAGCCCACAGGAGGAGGGGAGCTGGCTTCACCAGTCACCACCGGGGGTATTTGTAAATAGTAGGGACGCTGCCCTCTGCCTGTCGTGTTTCTTGGTTCTGTCGCCCTCTATCATCTCTCCCACTCGGGGGCGCCCGGTCAGCGGCCTAGGTACAAAAGATCTGCGTAGATCGAGGCCTCCGCTTCCAGTCTTATTCTATCCAATATTACCTATGCTAAAGCGTCAAAAGAGTGGAACTGTGACTGGTTGCAAATGTATACCTGACAAACGCCGCTTACTTTCTTCACTATTGCTTTCCACCCAAAAATTCGATACCGAGAATGTCTGTGAACAGCATAACTCAGAAATGAAAAGTCGCTGAAGTACCAAACTTAGTATTTTAGTTCAGTGTCTTCCAAAAATTCAACACCAAAATGTTCAAGAAAATCCCCCCACTCCAAACTATCCCTTTACAGCAAGGTTTGCCAAACTACGGCCCGGGGGTCGAACTCGGCCAGCAAGCTGCATTTGTTTGGCCCGCCTACAAACACGCACACACAAAAAAATCTGATGTGTTACACTCACATGACTTCGTCTACTCTTGTACAAACTATTTTTACAAACGCTTATTATCCATATGCTTCATGTTAATCGAGATAAACATTTGCAGAAACGATTTTTTGACATGCAAAGAAAATTACATTTTACACATAGCGACCAGTTCTAAAAATATTTGACTGTCGCTTAAGGCCTACCATGTTCCCCTTGTTTTGTAATTGCAAGGGCAATATAAGCACAGAAACGTCTCTTAATAGCTGGTTGCTATGTGCAGCACCATTCTCTTTGCCACAGATTAATACTCTTTGCATATCCAAGACAAAAAAATGAATAACGAATTCCCATTTGAGAAAATAAGTATTGAAAAATTTAAGGGAATAACAAGCAATTACTCGAAAATGGTTCACTCATAAAAAAAACGTGTGTGACATAAATTGTGTATTTTAAGGCGATCCACATTTTTTATGTAGTAAAATTTTGTCTATCTCTTATGGTTTACCAGTTATGCAAAAGTCGTTCACAATGAAGTATACTTTTGGAGACATTCCCAGAAAATTCAAGATATACGTTTTATTTGTCATGAAAATATCTTAACAATATGATATTTCAATTAAAATCGTTAGTCATTTATGAGAAAATTAAATTTTTCGAAAAATCTTCCATGTAAAGGGTAATTTGGGGTGGGGGGATTTTCTTGAAAACCTTCGTGTCGCATCTCTGGAAGATACTGAACCTAAATACCAAGTTTGGTGTTTATCCGACTGTTCGTTTCTGAGTTATGCTGTACACACACACACACACACACACACACACGGACATGTTTCCAAAAATGCTTTTTTTGGATTCAGAGGGTTTCAAAACATATATTTCCGGTGAAATCTCGGTATTGAATTTTTGGGTGGAATACAATACTTCCCCTACTTACTATACGTAGTAGAGAAAGTAAAAACATTAATAAAAACAAACGGTGAGCCTGTATTAGATGAATTTCGAATCATTCACTAAAATTAAGTGCTCAGATGTTTAACTCAGATACGGTGCAATGACCTACTGAAGGACAAATACAAGGAAGTTAATTTGGTGAATTTTTACAAGTGTCTGTCGAGTAATACATTTCCTCGTTTGAAATACTTCATTCAATGTTCTCATCAACGGATATCTGTGAAAAGACATTTTCAAAAACGAAATATGTCAAAACTATAGGTCTGTTATAACTGGTGAATATTTAGCGTTTGTTTTGACGATAGGCAGTACAACTGTCTGCAATCATAGCATAGAAGTGTCTGTGTCGTTCTTTTAATTGATTATGAACAGTTGTTAACGTAAACATACGAGAGCTGTTCCAGAAGTACCCGACGTAACAAAGAAAACACAAATATTTCAGGAAAAAACATCTTTATTTCTCTACATAGTCTCCTTTCAGCACGATACACTTTTCCCAGCGATGTTCAATAGCTTCGATACCCTGTTAGCAGTGAGAACCGTCGAGTTCTGCAAAATAGCCATCAATTGCACACTCCACCTCTTCATTGTTGGCAAATATTTTACCACCAAGCCATTTCTTCAACTTTGGAAACAGAAAATAATCAGAGGAGGCCAAATCTGGCGAATAGGGTGCATGAGGAAGCAATTCGAACTTTAAATCATTGATTTTGGCCATGGTGATAATGGATGTGTGAACTGGTGCATTGTCTTGATGAAACAAAACTTTCTTTTTCACTAAATGCGGCCGTCTTTGCTTGATTTCATCATTCAAATGCTGCAATAAGTTTGCATAATACTCGCCATTGATTGATTTGCCTTTTTGCAGATAATCAATGAAAATTATCCCACGCGCATCCAAAAAACGGACACCATGGCCTTGTCTGCAGATGGAACCGTCTTCGCATTCTTTGGAGCCAATTCTCCCCTTTTAACGCATTGTTTTGACTGTTCCTTCGTCTCAGGTGTGAAGTGATGGACCCGTGTTTCATCCATGGTTATGAATCGACGCAAAAACTCGGGTTTATTGCAGCGAAACATCGCCGAACACTCGACTGAAACATCCTCACGACGCGGCACCCATTCTGCGCAGTTTTCTCATGTCTAAATTTTCAGTGTGTGCGATGTACAACACTTTTTGAAATGCCTACGAAGTCTGTTAGCTCGCGCACTCAGTCGGCGGTCATCCAATACCATTTTGTGAGTTTTCTTCACAATTTCTGGCGTATTCACCTCATTTGGTCGACCACTGCGACGTTAGTCTTGACAGCTCGTACGGCCTCGCTTAAACTCTGCCACCCAATATTTTACTGTTGTAAACGAAGGAGCAGACTCCCCGAGAGTAGAATCTAGCTCAACTTTAATATTAGTTGGACTAAGGCCTTTCAAATGAAAGTATTGTATTACATAACGATGGCCAGTTTTATCCACGTTTATAAATTCGCTGAGTGTGTTCACTATTAAGTGCTGTCAAATAATTATTAATCATCGTAGCATCGTCAAACTTAAGCTTTATAAGGGTGGTACTTTCTACCATAGTCACTTGTTTGAAACAACCATCACTATATATACATCAGGTCGGGTACTTCTGGGACTGCTCCCGTACTTCGTGTAACAGTGTTATATGAAGTATGAAAAACTGATAATTTGTTAACTATTTAATTACATCAGTTATGAATACATAAATCAGATTTTATTTGATCTGTGAACCTCGCGACCGAGAGTTTATTGTTCCTATCTTTAACTTATGTGGCTTCGACCTCGATTCATCCTCTGACAGTTAATGTGGCCACTGTTATGAAAAATTTGGTAACCCCTGCTTTACATGGAAGAATTTTTGTTATTTTTTAATTTTCTCAAGAAATGGCTTTTAACGATTTTGATTGAAGTATCGTATCTATGTTTATGATATTATTTGCATGACAAAATGTAGAGCAGAGTGATGTATTTATTGGTCTTAAACATTTTACACGTTCAAACTCGTACATCGCACGGGTCAGTTAAACTATACGTGCTTATACAAGCTGGACCATCTAAGTCGAAACTGTACAATATCTCCAAAACTAAGCGTTCTGGAAAGAAATGTCTTTAATAGAAGTTGCTTGACATTATGGGGGAAAGTAAATACCATTAGTCGTGTTTTATTTGGAAGACGTTATGGTGGTCATTTTAAGGTCAATGTAATTTTTACTTTCTCTACTACGTATAGTAAGTAGGGGAAGTATTGTATTCCAACCAAAAATTCGATACCGAGATTTCACCGGAAATACATGTTTTGAGACCCCCTGAATAAAAAAAAGCATTTTTGAAAACATGTCCGTGTGTGTGTACAGCATAACTCAGAAACGAAGAGTCGGATAAACATCAAACTTGGAATTTAGGTTCAGTATCTTCCAGAGATGCGACACGAAGGTTTTCAAGAAAATCCCCCACCCCAGATTAAAAATTAATTTACGTAAAATTATTTACGCTATTCCTGAACAAAGTGACTTATACATTCCCAAATATACATTATTCTGATTAAATGTTAATAGGTTTCTGAATAAGCGTTAAAAAGTTTGGAACAATGGCTATTTTTTCGGCAAAAGTTATGGCCATTCATGTTCCAAAAAGGACTAGGTTTCAAACAACCATTTCAAAATAACCTTCCAGTATGTCCGTAGCTTGGTATTTAGGTTCAGTATCTTTTAAACATGCGATACGAAGATTTTCAGGAAAATGCCCCTTCCCATCCTAGACTACCCTTTATATCGAACATTTTTCAAAACTGGCTCTAACGATTTTGGTTAAAATACCATAGTTTAAGATATTTTCAACACTACTGAAATGTAAATCTTGAATTTTCTGGGAATGTTGCCTAAAGTCGTCTTATTCTAAATGACTTTTGCATAACTGGTAAACCGTACGCGATAGGCAAAATTTACTGCACAAAAATGTAGATCTCGTTAAAACACACAATTTATGTCATGTACATTTTTTTTGTCGAGTGAACCATTTCCGAAATATTCATTGTTATTTGTTTGAATTTTCCAATAACACTTTTCCTCAAATGGGAATTCGTTATTCGTTTTTTTATGTCCTGGACGTACAAAGACAATGGAATACTCCACATAGCAACCAGCTCTTAAAATATTGGACTATCGCTTAAAGCCTACCATATTCCCCTTGCATCTCCAACAAAATTAGTAATAAGATAGTTTCTGCAAATGTTTATCTCGATTAACACGAAGTAGATGGAGAATAATAGTTTGTACAAGAGTAGAGAAAGTCATTAAGTGGAACACACAATATTTTTTAATTATGCTGTACACACCCACACCTTTTTCTGAAAATGTTTTTTTTTTCTTTCAAGAGGCCGAAAAACATCTATTTTCGGTGAAATTTCGACATTAAATTGTTGGATGAAATACAGAGAAAATAAAAAAGATGTACTTCGAAAATTTTAAAAAATTCGGATGTTACAGTTTTATTGCATGTATATATAGCTTAACGATCACGAGAATTCTACACTTGCGTTGCCAAAATCCGTGAAATGGAGAAAGTTCCGGTTGTTAAGTGAATGTCCCCTTGACACTCAAACGCTTCTGGGAGTGGTCGTTGCATTACGTGCAGCAAAGTGAGGCAGGCCATGAACAGTTAAAAGATACAAGCCTGCAGTACGATAAAAACGTTGAGCTCTTGTTGCCGCCAGGTGCGTGTCACTATTGTATCAGTCGTCCCCAATTAGGTCAGCAAATAATTTATTGTGCTAGAATGCATACAAACGGCGAGCAAAGTATAATAAAAATCCCAAATATAACATCACATGAACCTCTCTACTCATTACCATTTCACGGAAAGCTTATTTTGCAGACTACTTTATGTTAATCGAGATAACCCTTTGCTGAAATAGTTTCAACACACATTTCATTGTAGGTGCAAGGGGGTAGAGGAAACTGTATTTGTAGTCAGATGCTTAAAAGTGGGTCGCTATAGGCTGGTCTTTAAATTCCTTACTGTCTCCAGGACCTTGCAAGAAACAAATGAATGCCACAGCACTTTAAATAAAAATGAAAGTATTGAAACATTCAAACCAATAACAACGCATACCTCGGAAATGGCTGTTGCCACAAAAAAGTTAATTAGGTACTTCAAAAACATTTATATCTTTCGTGTAAAAAGATTTTGTCCCTCTCTTATGGTTTACAAGATTCCTTCCGAGTGAAAGGGACTTCATCAAATTTTCCCAGAAAATTCACGATAAACATTTTAGTTGTCATGCAAATATCTTAAATATAGGGAATGTTAAATCAAAATTGTTATTCATTTTTGAGAGAATAAAAACTGAAAAGATTTCCATGTAAAGGGTAGTTTTGAGGTAAGGGATTCTCTTGAACATTTTCGTGTCGCATCTTTGAAACATATAGAACTTAAATACAAAGTTTGGTATTTATTCGACTTCTCGTTTTTGAGCTCCTAAGATATGCTCACCCTCAGCTGTTTATATAACAAGTCGGTTTTGGTTTGGCGTGAGCTAACGCAAACACAGAGAACGGCGGGATTATGTGTTCAAAGCAGAAAACATAAATTAAAGAAAAGGTACAGGTCAATTTTTTAGTGAAAAGGTACAAACACAGGGGAGGAGACGGTAGTCTAGGGTGGGGGGGGGGGGAGAACGGCTGGCAGTAACGGATGGAACACTCAACTCGGAACGCGGAGATGTCACCTTATCTGACGTTGTGTACGCGCCTGCTGCTACTGATCCAACCACTGCACATACAGATAAACGTGTCACAAAAAAAAAGCCTATTCTTTTTACATAGAACATTTTGTGCTCTACATTTTTACTGCAGAACGTTTATGTCTCTCTTATGGTTCTCAATATATAAAATCCACTAAATCTGAAGGGATTTCACAGCCTATTCACAGAAAATTGAAAACATATTTTTACTTCCAATCCTAACACCTCAAACATTTGAAATTTCAAGCAAAAGTCGTTGGAGCTAGTTTGAGAAAACATAACGAAAATGTTTCCATGTAAATCCTTTTATACTTAAAATCCCCCCCTCTCTCTCTCTCTCTCTCTCTCTCTCTCTCTCTGCATTACCTATATGATTAATATTTATACATTTTGGTTGGATTAATAACGCTAAACAAATAGGCCTATTTAGTATCGTAACGTACCTCTGGTGTTGTTACACCATTTATAGTATATACTGAAATCTTTAAGTGGAGGGAACCTCGAAATGTGCCCTAACTATAAATTAATGCTGTGTTTACCCGAGTTTTCTGAGTTAAGCCCTTCTATCTCTCTCTCTCTCTCTCTGACATAGGTTTCTTTCTTTCAAAACCGCTTATTTGAGTTCAAGGGAGCTCAAAATGCTTTTCATGTCAGTAATATACAGGTTTATTCAAAAAGAAGGAACAGCCTTTAAATATTTATTTCTAATGAACGACAAAAGATGTCGACACATGCGATACATCACTTTAATAGAGAAAAGTTCAAAATTTTATGTTGAGTGTTCAAAACGAGCACCTTTGTTATGCGAGGACGACCAGCGCTTTTCCGTTTGCATACGCAACCATCTTCTACCAATTTATTGTATCAATTGTAAATTTTTTATGACGAGGCGGCTCGTTGTTGAACTTAACAACGAAACGCACGCTGCAATGAAACACTGGATTCGCTCTTTGCATAATGCAGCACACAAAAGTATTCCTGTAGCGTCGCCATTTTCTCGTAAACAAACACAGCGCCGCTGTAGGCGCTGAATGGAGCTAATAGGTGGGGCTTAGAACTTTCCCCTATTCAATGATGTGTCGAATGTGTCGCTATCTATTGTCGTTCATTAAAAATAAATATTTAAAATCTGTTCCTTCTTTTTGAATAGCCCTATATATTGAGTATTTGTATCTGTAATACAAAGGAGATTCTATAATTTTATTTGCATAGATTAGAAATCGCGTTTACTGTGTCTAAATAACAAACAAAGGGTTTTTCTATTAAAATAATCTTATAATACATTGCAATGTACTTCTTGGTACAACAGCCTCAGCGAGCTATTACCTACCTCGCGGCTGCTGCATTCTCCGACTACGCCCATATAGGACATCACGGGCAGAGTGTAGTAACACATCATTTGGTGCCCGAGGACATTACCAGGCTGAGTGTATTCCGTTCCAGATCCCCCAGCATATAAAGTACCCGATGCTGGTGCCGGGCCGCCTCGCTTCACAGGCAGCAACGCTACCGGAGCGCTTGTAAGGTAATTGACTAATTAACTTTTATTTCCATAGCCAAAGATTTTCGCTTTCAATCTCTCAGCTCTTGTGTTGCATTGAGAATAAGTCAAAGTGAAGCTTATGCATTAGAATGAACTGCCACCAGAATCACACCGGTGAAAAGCGGTCTGGATACATCAAAGCTCGCGTTTGTTTACACAGCTATAAATTTCACGTTTTGTGTTAAAGATATACATACCTACACACAACTACTGCATGTTTCTGACACCTACAGAAAGCTTTCATACCTGTTACTAAAATGTGTGTTATATCCACTGAACTATTAAATGAGTTAACGACCTGAAATCAGAGTTAAATCTAAACGGGATTCAACACGGCATACAAACGTCATTCAACTGTTAACCATACATTTAAAGGGTAGCAATGAACATTTTAAGCCCACCTTCCTATTGGGGTGAATACATAACATTAACACTTAGTATTTCTCTACCGCATACCTATGGTAGATAGAAAAAGTATTGTTTCCTACCCAAAAATTCGATTTCGAGATTTCACCAGAAAAATATGTTTTGAGGTACCATCAGTATAAAAAAATGCACTTTTAGAAAGAAGTCTCAGCTTAATTGAAAAAACGAAAACTTGAAATCTTCTAAATATCCGACACAAAGATTATAAAATCTCCCAAACTCAAACTACCCTTTACATGGAATATTTTTCATTTTCACAAAACTAACAATTTTGATTAAAATACCTACCATATGTTCATATATTTACACGCCTAATTAAGCCTATATCTTGAATTTACCCCGAATTGTCTGATAAGTCCTCTCCATTTTGAACTACCTTTGCATAATTTTATGTTTCTAATAAACCAGAAAATATAAACAAAAACTTGTTAGAAAGGTAGAATCAGACGACTGAAAAGTTCAATGCCATAGCCAGGATTTGAACGGGCTTCATAGTTTCGGAAAAATGTGAGTCAGTTGGGGAATTTAATGTCGTACCGGTATGTTGTCATGGTAGCTCAGTGGTTAGAGCAACCGGACGGAGACCGGAAGAGCCGTGACTCAAATCCCAGCTATGGCATTGGAAGTCTGATTCTATCTTTCCAACACACGGCTTGTGTGGAAGAACGATTAATTCCATTAATTGACCTAATAGTGATTGAAGCTATGAAGCCTGGGACTTAAAGTACTTACAGCATTGTAAGTCGCCATTGGGGTATGTCATCTCAATACAATTTGAGATCTCTTTATGGTTTACCGGGAAAAAGGGGAAATAGCTGGAAATAAATAAATAATTTGAGTTTTATTTATGGACGCTCTTTAACTACTATGGTCCTTGGCGTCCCATTCTATATTGGACTTGAAACACCGGCAATTTTGCTCAGAGGCCTCTTTGTCAGACCACGGGACCACCGGCTTTACTTCCCTTCCGAAGGAAGCCTGCTAAGGATTTTTACGCCCGAAAAATATCTATCGCCCTCCGCCGGGTTTGAACCCGCGACCTTGGGAACTAGAGGCTAGCACGGTACCACTAGTACACGGAGGACGACTAATCAGCTGGAGAATTTAATGTCGTACCGGCATGTTACCTGGTAGCTCAGTGGTTAGAGCAACCGGACGGAGACCGGGAGATCCGTGGTTCAAATCCCGGCGTTGGCATTGAATTTTTCAGTCGTCTGATTCTACTTTTCCATCCCTGCCCAACACACGGCTTGTGTGGAAGAACGATTCATTCCAAAAACTTGTTGGATTAATTTTTCAACAAATTTGTCATTGTTGCATTCAGTTGTTTCTTACAATGCCATGGAAAGAATAGAGAATTTCAAAGCCAGCATATAGCGACACGCTTTTTAAAGTTTTGACAATCGCTTCAGCCTCGCGCCTCCCCCTTGTGCCTATAATGAATTGGGTATTGAAACAGTTTTCGCAAAACGTAAAAGTAATATATCAGAATTAAACTCGATATCGAATTTGTTGGGACGTATATACATCTCTCTATGACCTACTTCAAGTTGATCGAGATAAACGTTTGCAGAAAGTTTCATATTTCGTTGAATGTACAAAGGGGATACAGGAGCTGAAGCAATAGTCAAAACAAAAAGGTTGCTGTGTGCCGGCTTTGAAATTCCGAACACTTTGCACGAAACAAACGAATGACGATTTGACACTTAAACGAGTATAAACTATGAGTCAATAAGTATCGGTACATAATTTTTAAAATGTATTATAACAACAATAGAAAGTTACAATAACCTTACTTTTTAAAGCAGTTCCCTTGTTTCTCATTGCACATGGTCCATCTTGCACAAGTTTTCGGATGCCCTCAGAAAAAAAGTTTTTCCGTTGAGCAGCAAACCATGTACGCACTGTTGTTTCACTTCTTGGTCTGTGATGAAGCGACAGCCGCTTAAGGCATTTTTAAGTCGACCAAAAAGGATATGGTTTGCCACTTCATCGACAATCAATCTTCGGTTCTCTGGATCACGATACTCAATGTTGGTGTTCACTAGTGGATATGAATGGGCGTCCTGCTATTTCCTTGTGCTCCACAGCTGTCCGACCATTTTTTAACTTTTCAATCCATTCGTACACATTTCGCCGCGGTAAAACACTGCCACCATATCGTGTGAAAAGACTTCGATGTATTTCGCCTCATGGTACACATTCAGGGGACAAAAAACGGATAACCGCTCGCTGGTTTTCTTTGGTGCAAAATGTGAAGGGTGCAGCAATGCTTATTATGCAACAATCACACTGCAGTGATAACGGTCAAAGAATCCACAAGCGGAGACAAAGGAACAACATGTCGACGTGCGCGCGCACATACGATACAGCCAAGCCTACAAAATATTAAAAATCTGATGTGTTACACTCGCATGACTTTCTCTACTTTTGTACAAACTATTTTTACAAAAGCTTATTCTCCATATGCTTCATGTTAATCTTATTGCAGGTGCAAGGGGAATATGGCAGTATTTAAGCGATAGCCAAAGTTTTAAGAGCTGGTTGCTATGTGGCGCATTCCATTCTCCTTGTATGTCCAGGATTAAAAAAAAATCTGATGTGTTACACTCACATGACTTTCTCTACTCTTGTGCAATCTAATTTTACAAACGCCTATTCTCCTATGCTTCATGTTAATCGAGATATCGAGATGTCAATCTTATTGATAATTTTCTTGTAGATGCAAGGGGAATATGGTAGCTTTTAAGCGATAGTCAAATATTTTAACGCTGGTTGCTATGTGGCGCATTCCATTCTCTTTGCAAGTCCAGGACATAAAAAAAATGAATAACGCATTTGAGAAAAAGTATAAGTATTGGAAAATTTAAGGAAATAACAAGCAATATCTCGAAAACGGTTCACTCAACAAAAGAAATGTATATGACATAAGTTGTGTATTTTAACGCGATCTACATTTTTTGTGTAGTAAAATTTTGTCTATCTCTTATGGTTTACCAGTTATGCAAAAGTCGTTCACAATGAAGAATACTTTTGGAGACATTCCCAGAAAATTCGAGATATACATTTCATTTCTCATGACATTATCTTAAACATATGATATTTTCATCAAAATCGTTAGAGCCATTTTTGAGAAAATTAAAATTTTCGAAAAATCTTCCATGTAAAGGGTAGTCTGGGGTGGGGGATTTTCTTGAAAACCTTCGTGTCGCATCTCTGGAAAATACTGAACCTAAATACCAAGTTTGGTGTTTATACGACTGTTCGTTTTTGAGTTATGCTGTTCACAGACACACACACACACAGACATGTTTCCAAAAATGCTTTTTTTGGATTCAGTGGGTCTCAAAACATGTATTTCCGGTGAAATCTCGGTATCGAATTTTTGGGTGGAATGCAATACTTCCCCTAGTTACTATACGTAGTAGAGAAAGTAAAAAGAATAACGAATTCCCATTTGAGAAAAAGTATTGGAAAATTAACAAGCAATATCTCGAAAATGGTTCACTCAACAAAACAAATGTATGACATAAATTGTGTATTTTAACGCGATCTACATTTTTTGTGTAGTAACATTTTGTCTATCTCTTATCGTTTACTAGTTATGCAAAAGTCGTTCACAATGAAGAATACTTTTGGAGACATTCCCAGAAAATTCGAGATGTACATTTCATTTGCCATGAAAATATCTTAAACATGTGATATTTTAAGCAAAATCGTTAGAGCATTTTTTGAGAAAATAAAAAATTTCGAAAAATGTTGCATGTAAAGTGCAGTCTGATGTGGGGGGGATTTTCTTGAAAATTTTCATGTCGCATCTTTGAAAGATACTGAACCTATATCCAACTTTTCGTTTTTGAGTTATGCTGCTTACAGACGCACAGGCGACCTTTTTCTGATTTTTTTTTATTCAGGATGTCTCAAAACTTGTATTTCCGGTGAAATCTCGATATCCAATTTTTGGTGGAATGCAATACTTTTCCTAATGACTATACGTAGTACACCACACCTATAATTAGGTATGAAATGTTCATTCACCTTTAATTACAGTTATTTAGTTTTCAATCATGAAATAAAATGTTATCTGTTTGAACTGTGCCATTCACTGTAATGCGTTATTACTGACTAATTTAAAAAATGCAAATAAACGCTTCAAGTGTATTTTAATTCCCGCCCACGTCGTATGTTATTACAACCACCAAATTTGTGTTGGTACACATGGGTTTCCTTGGAAACGAATTCATGTGTTTGCATTCTAAATGTCCACCTGCGTAAATGTCATCGGGAAAACGTAGAAAACACAATTAATGTTATAAGTACTGCAAAGAAAAAAAAATTAAATGGAGCTTTATTTATGGACGCTCTTTAACTGCTGTGGTCCTTAGCGTCCCGTTCTATATTGGGCGTGAAAGACCGATAATTTTACTCAGAGGCCACTATCAGGCTTGAGCTTCTTCTACGTGCCGTAAATCTACGACACGGGACCACCGGCTTTACTTCCCTTCCGAAGGAAGCCATACTAAGGATTTTTACGCACGAAAAAATTAATCGCCCTCCGCTGGGTTTGAGCCCGCGACCTCGGGAACTGCATGCTAGCATGGTAACCACTACACCACGGAGGACGACTAGTAGTTCAAAGACCTGGTGTGTCACATTCACATGAAATTGACTAGTAACTTTTTGATAGAAAAATGATAATTCCATACTGTTTCCATGCAATCGCGAGAAACAACTCAATGGTGACAGACTTTAAACAATGACCAGGGAATGTACAATTCGAACCAATAATAACGGATATCTCAGAAATACCTTATGCCACAAAAAACTTATTGGAAGTAAATTGTGTGTTTTAAAGAGATCTACATTGTTTGTGTAGTACGTTTTCGTCTATCACTTAACGTATGCAGTTATACAAGATTATATGAAATTTCTTCCGAATGAAGTGAACCTCATAGGTTATTCCTAGAAAATTCAAGATACATATTAATTTGTCATGTAAATATCCTTAATATATGGTATTTTAATAAAAATAGAACCATTGAGAGAACGTAAGGCGTTCACGGTCGGAGTCAGTATAACTGGAAGTTATACTGAAGGTTCCGTTGCGCAACACAACCTTCTCCTAGAAGACTTCGACAGCACCACTGAAGATGTCTACCGTAGTTGTAGACGAAACATCTGGAACATCTATCTCCAGCAGACCACGGCAAAACAGCCAGGAAATTACTTCCAGTTATAGAACCATTGTTTTAGAATATCAAAATTTTCAAAAAATCTTTCATGTAAAAAGTAATCTGGGGTGGGGAGATTTTCTTGAAAAGCGTGGTGTCGCATCTTTGGAAGGTACTGAACCTGAATACCAATTTTGGTATTTATCCGACTTTTCGCTTTTGAATTATGCTGTTCACAGACACACACACACGCACGAATCTTTTTCCAAAAACTGTTTTCTTTTTTGAGGATTCATGTTGCCTCAAAACATGCAATTCTGGTTGAAATCTAGATATCGCATTTTTGGGTGGAATACAATACTTCTCGTACTTACTATACGTAAAAGAGAGTAAAATCACAGAATTTCTACATTTCACATACTAAAACAGCGAAAGTCGGTGAGAGGAGGCTTTGGTATATCGCTTACGAGGATTATATTAAAACCCAAACATTTGTTGGGCGCCAGACCTGAGAAGTGGAGCGTGCGCGGCGGGGCGGGAAGAGTGGGGAGAGACGTGTATCAGCGCGGGGCGACCGTCTGCTCTTACTTGCTCAGTCCTCCACTGGCGACGTGCGTGCACTAACACCATGAGGGCAAAAAACACAACTATTGTCACACTCGCACGTTCATCACTGTCACTTCGCTACAACGTGACTTGAACCTTTACACCTTCCCCCCCTCCAAAAACTCCCCGACACAACAAAAAAATATATCAATTTTGGTTATGAATAATTGCGAAATTTTCGACGAAATGTCCCCAAAAGTGAGATGTGGTAGGAATGTGTAACTACGACCCATTATGGCGGGGCTTAGGTGTCATCTCGATATGTCGCCACACTCCCCTACCTGTGCCAACGTCAGAGGTCTCTCCAAGGCCGCCGCACTCCTCGACTGCGATCTACCAGGACGAGGTGTGTCTCAGTACACTAGTCTCCTCTGTCTGCAGACGGATGTCAACCAGAGCGTCGTCTTCCTCAGGTGCACCAGTTGCGAGACCTCGGCCATGATGAACATGACCCTCAACCTCTGGCGACTCGGCGAGTCCAGCATCTCCAACTTCTTCTGGGGCAGCGACGACGAGGGCGAGCCACCCCCGAAGGAAGGCGATGGCGGGGTCATCTGGACGCGACTGCCCAACATCCTCAAGTCCGTGTCCTGTAGCGTGGGCGGGTTCGTCGACTTGTTCCTGGACTGCGAGGATGCTCCAGCCAACGTCACCGAGATGTCCCTCTGGCAGGACGACGAGTGGAACAAGTCGGCGTCGACGGCGACGGGAGTGTTGCGGGGTGCGATAGGCCAGTTCGTCAAATGCTCCCTACAAGGCTCGTGCATCGTGGACGTGGACAGTAGCGCCGAGGGCAGTGCCGAGCCCAGTGACGACGTGGTGGGGTCCGTCAAGGACTGGGAAGACTTCCAGGAATACGATTGGAGTTACCTGTTCGTGCTCGTGTTTATTGTAGCAGGAGGAGTAGGAAACATCCTCGTGTGTCTAGCCGTCTGTCTGGATCGTCGGCTTCAGAACGTCACCAACTACTTTCTGCTATCACTCGCCATCGCCGACCTCTTGGTCAGCCTCTTCGTCATGCCCTTAGGTGCCATCCCGGGCTTCCTTGGTAAGTGCTCCCCATCAAACATGTTGATGACGCATGTAACAGAGTATGTATGAAGACAACCTTGTGTTGAAACCTCGCTGACAGCGTTATTCAACTCGCTTTCAAAACCTGCTTGATGGCATTTGCTTGGGATTTTAAATGGATGCTGATGGCATATATTGCTTACCAAAAAGATTTAGGGACTATTACAACCGAGATATCAACGTCTGCAAGTATAAAGACCGAAAGCTTATATTTACGGGTGTATAAAACCTGCTGACTTCTCTATCTACGATAGAAGTTTTTTATGTAGGATGTAGTAAAATAATGGAACATTCCTTATGGCTGTACAGTTTGGGTATTTCTTAAAGGTGTTCGGTATTGAAATAGCTAATTTTTTTTCACATTTTAACCATTTAAACGAAATTCTTATCATAGATTTGTTCAACAACATTAGTTATCGTGATTTTATGCATCAAATTTTCCAAGAATGAAAATCGAGGTTCATGTAAAATGCCTCCACGTGAAGAAAACTTGAAAATTTTAAGTTTCTTAAAAATCAATCATTAAACGCCTAAATCAAAAACTATACCCGATATCAAAATAAGGTATAATGAAAATTTGAAAAAAAAAATTGGACCAAATGTTAATGGTCTGGTGTACCAAACCGTCGAAGAAAATAATTGCCCCAAAATGAAAATCCAGTCTCATTCAAAATCACTCCAGGTGATGAAAATTAGAAAATGTTAACTTACGCAACCTTTTTAAGTTTCTAAAACTCCATTATTAAAGCCCTGAATCCAAAATTACGTGTGATATCACAAGATAAAGGCCTGTTTGATCTCATCAACCACCTTCAAAGACGGCTAACTGAAAACTTGAAAGAAATTGAAAAAAAAAAAAAAAAAATGCATCACTAGGCTGAAATTAGTAAAACGTAAGAAAGCAAAATTACAAGTAAATGGGATTTTAGAATTTCATGCGATATTTGCACACATACATTAAATGCCCTGTTGGGGCTCCTGTATCTACAATGTTTGAAGATATGTTTCTTTCTTTAGCACCTACTATACACTAGGCAATGAAATTACATTCCACCCAAAAATTTCAAATCGAGATTTCACCAGAAGTAAATGTTTTGAGGTCCGCTGAACATCCCCTAAAACGTTTAAGACAAATATCTGTGTTCATGTATGTGTGAACAGCATAAACAAAAAACGAGTGGTCTGATAGATACCAAACTTCGTATTTTTGTTCAGCATCTTTCAAGAATGTGACTAAGTATTTTTAGGACAATTCCCTAAGCACTAACTATACTTTATATGGGAGCCTTTCTTTATTTTTGATTTCTTTCAAAAATAGTACTAACGATTTTTATTAAATTACTGTATAATCAACATACTTGCATTAAAAACAAACTGTGCAATAGTTTGTGGTGAAATGCTCTATTTTCAATAGATTTTGTAAAAGTTTGTATAAATGAATTTATTATAAATGAATTAACACACATACTTTTTGTGTGTTATTAACCTATTCCGAAGCATTCTTGTTTTGGCTTGAATGTTCCAATACTTCCTACATTTTTGGACTTGCAATACCATGCAAACCGTGAGGAATTTCAAAGCAAACCTATAGCGAATATCACTCCAGCCTCTGTATCCCCCTTAGCGAAATGTGTATTAATGTTATATCTGTAAACGTTTGATTAATTAGACACGACAGAAAAAAATATTTTTTTTAAAGAGTAGTTTTTAAAACGTATATAAAAACAAAGTGGGTAAAGAGAGTCATGCGAATGTAACACATCGGAATAAAAAAAGTTTATTTTTTCTCGAAATTTTTCCAAAAACTGGTATCAAGTGCCCCTAAATGTTGCACACGGTCTGGGTGATTTGCATCCTCAAGGTTACAGGATGACTCAGTTTTTTCAATTGGGAAAACAAGCTCTGAACTGTGGATGCATTTGTGTTTTCATTAGCTATCTTTGTTTATTTCACGTTCATTTGTCACTTTTTCTATCAAAATGTCATTAGACAATTTCCGTAAGAGACTTGGACAACGTTTAACACTAAATCGTATTGAAATCAACAGACTAAAAAAACACCTAGATGTATCACATTCATACGACTTGTCTACCCATTACAGCTTCGCACAACCCTTATGTGTAACAGTATTTATAAAATATCATGTGTTGCACTCACATGGCTTTCTCTGCTCTTGTGCAAACTATTTTTACATACCGCTTATTCTCCATCTACTTCATGTTAATCGAGATAAATATTTGCAGAAACTACCTTATTGCTAATTTTCTTGTAGGTGCAAGCGAAAAATAGTAGGATTTAAGCGATAGACAGCCTTTTAAGAGCTGGTTGCTATATGGAGCATTTCATTCTCTTTGCATGCCCAGGGAGAAAAAAAAAAAAAAAAAAACGAATTCCAATTTAGGAAAAGTATAAGTATTGGAGAATTCAAGCAAATAACAAGGAATATCTCGAAAAAAAATGTGTATGACATAAATTGTGTGTTTTAACGAGCTCTACATTTTTTGTGTAGAAAAATTTCGTCTAACTCTTACGGTTTACCAGTTATGCAAAAGCCATTCAGACACAAGAGGAGTTTTGGGGACATAGATGAATTTTGGGGACATACCCTGAAAATTCAAGAATACATTTTATTTGCCATGAAAATATGTTAAATATATGACACTTTCATTAAAATTGTTTGAATCCTTTTTGAGAACATCAACATTTTCGAAAAATATCCCAAGTAAAGCGTAATCTAGGGTGGGAGGATTTTCTCGAATATCTTCGTGTCGCATCTTTGAAAGATACTCAACCTAAATACCAAGTTTGGTATTTATCAAACTTTTCGTTTATGAGTTGTACTGTTCAGACAGACAGGCACACTGACCTTTTTCTAAAAATCTGATTTGTTACACTCACATGGCTTTCTCTACTCTTGTACAAACTATTTTTACAAACTCTTATTCTCCATATGCTTCATGTTAATCGAGATGTTAATCTTATTGCTAATTATCTTGTAGATGCAAGCGGAATTGGTAGGCTTTAAGCGATAGTCAAATATTTTAAGAGCTGGTTGCTATCTGGAGTATTCCATTCTCTTTGTATGTCCAGGACATAAAAAAAAATGAATAACGAATTTCCATTTGTGAAAAAGTATTGGAAAGTTTAAGGGAATAACAAGAAATATCTCGAAAATGGTTCACTCAAAAAAAAAGTATATGATATAAATTGTGTATTTTAACGCGATCTACATTTTTTGTGTAGTAAAATTTTGTCTATCTCTTATGGTTTACCAGTTATGCAAAAGTCGTTCACAATGAAGAATACTTTGGAGACATTCCCAGAAAATTCAAGATATACATTTCATTTGTCATGAAAATATCTTAAACATATGATATTTTAATCAAAATCGTTAGAGCCATTTTTGAGAAAATTAAAATTTTCGAAAAATGTTCCATGTAAAGGGTAATCTGGGGTGGGGGATTTTCTTGAAAACCTTCGTGTCGCATCTATGGAAGATACTGAACCTAAATACCAAGTTTGGTGTTTATTTGACTGTTTGTTTCTGAGTTATGCTGTTCACAGACAGACATACAGACACACACACGGACATGTTTCCAAAAATGCTTTTTTTGGATTCAGGGGGGTCTCAAAACATGTATTTCCGGTGAAATCTCGGTATCGAATTTTTGGGTGGAATACAATACTTCCCCTACTTACTATACGTAGTAGAGAAAGTAAAAATGCACTTTTCATGTTCGGGTAACCTCAAAAACCACATATTTATGATTAAAGCTCGGCTTATAAAATAACTACAAGTGTTTTGAAATTGTTATTTTTGCTATAAAATTAAATACTAATAAGTATTTTGGAGTTCGTTATTTCTTTGATCCAAGGTATTCTCAGTACATTTACCACTACTTTCCACTGTTTTTTAAATCTCTGCTTTGGGGAGTTTGGTGAGCTTTGCAGGCCCCTAGTCAGAAGTCAGCTGCCAGTCCATTTAACAAACGCTAATGGACTGTGATAACTTCATAGAGTGTAGATTGGGAAACATGTGCGAAAACTTGATGAAGTTCGTCGATAATGAACCTGTTTTGACCCGCATCAAACCCTCCCGTGATGACAGATCACCTCTGTACATCCCAGCAACAGGCGAACACTGCTTCCGGTATGGGGAAGTGGATCGCTATGCGAGGCTTTCAAACTCCATTCTCTTTGCAGGAACTCTATTCACATTACTTTCTCTACCCTCTATCTTTATTAGAGGGTATACAAACTATTCTTACTGAGGTTATTTTTCTATCTACATCTTAGTCCAAATAAATAAAGCGATAGTCAAATGTTTAACAACTGGACGCTATATGCTGGTCTTAAAATTCCATACTGTTTCCATGACATCGCGAGAAACAACTGAAAATCAATGAGAATTTAAAAGAATGACAAGTATTATACATTCGAACCTTTAATAACGGATAATCAGAAACGCTTATGCCACAAAAAACTTATTTTATATAAATTGTGTGTTTTAAAGAAACCTATCTCTTTTGTATGGTACGTTTTCGTCTATCGCTGAAAGTTTGCAGTAATACAAGATTTACACAATTCCTTCCGAATGAAGAGGACTTCACAGGCTTTTCCAGAAAATTCAAGATATACATTTAATTTGCAGTATAAATATCTTTAATTTATGCCATTTTAATAAAAAGCGGGGGTGTCATTTTCTAAAACATAAAATTTTTCGAAAAAGCTTCCAGGTAAAGGGTAGTTGGGGTAGAGGGTTTTCTGAAAATCTTGTGTCGCATCTTTGGAAGATACTGAACCTAAATTATAAGTGTGGCATTTATGCAACTTTTCGTTTTTGAGTTATGCTGTTCACAGACACACAGACAGACCAAGACGCACACACGGACCTTTTTCTAAAATTTTTTTTTTTGAGTCAGAGAGCCACAAAACATGTATTTCCGGTGAAATTTGGTGGAATTCATTTCCCTACTTACAATATGTAGCAGAGAAATTAAAAACAAGGAATATCTAGGAAATGCTTTTTGCTACAAAAAATTTTGACATAGTTTGTTTGCTTCAAAGAGATCTACATTTCTTGTGTAGTAAATTTTGTCTGTATCTTACGGTGTATATAAAGGTCATTCAGAATGAAGAGGACTTCACAGGCTATACCCAGAAAAACATTTTGTCAAATGGTATTTTACTCAAAATCGTTAGAGGCATGTTTGAGAAAAAAAAATAACAAAACAATCTTTGTAAAAGGTAGTGCGGAGTGAAGGGATTTTCTTGAAAATCTTCGTGTCGCATCCCTGGAAGATCCTGAAATTAAATACAAAGTTTGGTGTTAATTGGATATTTCGCTTCTGCGTTTGCTGTTTATCAACATATACGCGCGCGCACGGATCTGTTTACTAAAATTACTCTTTATTCAGGGGACCTCAAAGCATTTATTGCCGAACGTTTGGGTGAAATGCAGCACTTACTCTACGTTCTGTTGCTAAGTGCAGATAAAGCAAAAGTATCAAGTATTTGAACATTCAAACCAGTAACAAAGAATATCTCGGAAATGTTAGTGCCACAAAAATGTTATTTGACATAAATTATGTGCATCAATGAGATCCAAGTTTTTGTATGAATTTGTCTGTCTTTTACGATGAACCAATTCTACAAAAGTCATTTAGAATAAAGAGAGTTTCAGAGGCTAATCCCAGAAAATTCAATATATGCATTTTATTTGACATGCAAATATTTTAAACATATAAGGTACGTTAATCAAATTTCTTACACAATTCTTTAAGAAAATAAAAATAACGAAACATTTTCCATGTAAAGGGTAGTATAGGGTGGGGAGATTTTCTTGAAAAATCTTTGTGTCGCATCATTGGAAAACTTCTTAAATAGCAAGTTTAGTATCAAACGAGTTTTCGTTTTTGAGACACAAGGACGGAGAGACATAGATACCCGGACTTTTTTTTTTGGCTTCTTCTACCACGTACGTGGTACGTAGACAAGGTATTGCATTCCATTAAAAAAATTGTATACCGAGATTTCACAGCGACAATGCCCCCTTAATAAAAAAACAACATTTTTGGAAACACGTCCGTGTGTGTGTGTGTTTGAACAGCGTAACTCATAAACGAAAAGTAGGATAAGTACCTTCCAAAGAAGCGATACAAAAATTTCAAGAAAATCCCCGCAGTACCCTTTACATGGAACATTTTCGAAATTTTAGATTTTCTAAAAAATGGTTCTATACATTTTGATATATTAAAGATGTTTACATTACAAACCAAACTATATTTTGAATTTTCTGGGAATAGCCTGTGAAGTCCTCTTCATTCGGAAGGAATTTTGGATAATCTTGTATAACTGGTAAACGTTAAGCAACAGCTGAAAACGTACTACACAAAAAACATGTCGATATTCACTTGTTTCTTGAGATCCCATTGAAAGAGAGTGGAATTTTAAGATAAAGCATGTGTTAAATTTGACGAAAAATTATGAAAAATTAAAAATATTTAAAATATTTTTATATAATAAACTAATATAAATTCTAAGCTTTAAGAAAACATATTTTTTTCCACTTAGCGCATTTAAATCACGAATTAGCTGAGGCTATAAAACTGGACAGGCGGATTCTTATTAATGAGCACACCCAAAATAAAACCTTATTTTCTCGCAAACCTTTGTTCAGCATTTTTCGATACTAAAGTGATCCACATGATGCAACTTTTTACTAACCTGCCTCTAAAAAGCACATGAAAGAAGTGAAAACACATTTTTTTAAAAATAATTTTCCAGTTTTGGGAAATGAATTATTAACTGTCGAAAAATGAAATATTTTGGAGATTACAAAAAGTAATAAGCTTTCTACAATTAGGGGTCAATGTAAAAAAAGTCTGATGTATATTGTAAATTCATTTACTGTATAACCTGAAATTTTTATTTCAATATTTTTTAAAATCTTGTGGAGCACAATAAACTTTAATATTTAAATAATCATGCAAGCTAGAATTTACTGCTATTTGTGTAATAATTGGCATAAATTTCAAAAAGATATCTTGCATATTGTTGATTTTCTAAATTTCTACCTTTAAGCCAGCATACAGCGTCCAGCTCCAAAACATTTGACTTTTGCTATTCCCTTTGTATCTATAAGAATGTGTAATGTAGCGATTATGTCTATTAAAAAGAAGTGGACGAAAAAAAATTGTTGTGACACATTTACATGACTTTCTTTACTCTCTATCTTTATTAATGGGTATACAAACTACTCTTTCTAAAACTTATTTTTTGTCTATCTACTACATTTTAATCCAAATAAACATTTGCAGAAATAGCTACATTACACATTTCGTTATGGATACAAAGAGAACAGCGATAGTCAAATGTTTAACAACTGGACGCTATACGTTGGCCTTAAAATTCCATACTGTTTCCATGACATCGCAAGAAACGACTGAAAATCGATCGAATAAGTATTGAGCAATTCGAATTTTTAAAAATGAATAGGTATCTCAGAAACGGCTTATGCCACAAACAAACTTATTTGAAATAAATTGTGTGTTTTAAAGAGATCTACTTTTTTTTTGTGTGGTACATTTTCGTCTATCGCTCAATGTTTACCAGTTATACAAGATTATACAAAATTCCTTCCGGATGAAGACTTCCTAGGCTGTTCCCAGAAAATTCAAGATATACATTTTATTTGTCATGTAAATATCTTTAATATATGGTATTTTAATCAAAACCGTTAGAGCCATCGTTTAGAAAAGCAACATTTTCGAAAATGTTCATGTAAAAGGATAGTCTGGGGTGGGGGATTTACTTGAAAATCTTCGTGTCGCATCCTTGGAAGATAGTCAACTCAAATACCAAGTTTGGTATTTATCCGACTTTTCGCTTTTAAGTTATGTTGTTCAAAGACACGCAGACACCAGTTTCTAAAAATGCTTTATTTGGATATAAGGAGCCTAAAAACATGTATACACGGTGAAATTTCGGTAGCGAATTTTTGGGTGAAGTGCAATACCTTCCCTACCTACTTTCGTACGTCCACTATTAAATGATAAAGAGGACAGAAAATCATGTGACTGCAACACATCAGATTTTTCCTGCTCCGGCTGTGAACTTTGCAACACAAAGTGAGAGGTTTATGCCATCTCTCCGCGAATATTCTAATCAAAATATGGAATTGCTAACTGTATCGTGTTACTCATGCAAGCAAAGCGGCTTACCAAAGCATGGCAAGGACGATAAAGGTTTTTACGGCCGCAAGAAAGTGTTTTGACACTTTATTCATTGCTGTTGGTGTTATCAAGCGCTATGAAAATGTGCCTCCCCCTGGTGCTATACAGAGATAAGAAAGGCGATTTAGGGTTTTATGAAAGTGGCGAGAACAAGCAAGTGGCGTTGGCCTGTAGATGTCTTCATCTCCCAGCTCATCAATCAACGATTCTTTTCTTATCTTCATCCTCAGCTCAACAACACTCATAAACATAAATTTCGTGAACAAATAATTCAACAAACTGACAAATATTCCTCGACTTTACTCTTTTAAGCTGTCACTCTGAGCTACTTGAAAATCTTACCTACCACAAACTCAAAATAGATAATTGCATCTTTAAAAAGCTCTGATGTGTTACATTCACATGGATTTCTCTGCTCATTCTTCCATATGCTTATTTCTCTATGTACTTCTAAACTGAGATAAGTGTTTACAGATACATTTCGTTGGAGGTAGAAGAGGGATACAGGGGACTATAGCGATAGCCACATGTCTAAAATGTGTCGTCTTTATACGCTTTTAAATGCCTTACTCTTTCCCTGATCACAAGAAACAAACGACAATACTTAGAAATGAAGCTCAAACGAACCCGGGGTCCCTAGAGCTAAGAGTTACTCGACATTTGCAGTGGTAGTAATAGCGGTTTGAGTGGCGCAAAATTGCGGCGGTCATCAGCGCCACCCTCTGGCTATAAATTTATTCAAGTCAGTACATCAATACAATAAAAGCAAGTACAAGTTAAGCAACTCAGATTACATAAGCAGCTCTGGTTATATAGATGATCACATTCTGGTACAAAACCAATACAGTCAGAGCATTCACAGAGAGAAACACAAGGAGTACAAAAATAGAAATAGTAAATCAACAAATGCAAAAATTAAGCAATAGAAATTCTCAGAATATAACAAATAAGAACTAACCCTGAGCAAATGTAAACGTACAATGCAATTCTATACAGTTATAAAAAAAACAATAACACACGAGAAACTTCCTTCCTTAATAATCCAATCACAAACTGCACCAACCTCGACACCTAGTTCATGTAACACTTGCCTCACCGTCACTCCAGCACCAAAATCACCCAAGAACATCAAACGTATCCAGAAACTCCTTCACCACACTCTCCTTCCAAACTCTCACGAAAACTCTTCCCTGTCAACTCTCCCTTTCCTCCACAGATGCGTATACAGAAATTATAGTCACATTTCGAAATTGGACCTTAAGTCTATTTGGCAGAATCCTTCATTAACTGGGTCCAACTCTATTAGGCTCTTCTTTACTCCCTTTGCGATAATAAATCATATCTTGTGTAGGGCAGGCTCAGTTGATCCACAATACAATAATGTGTAATCTTGTTTATCTATTCTTCCTTTTCCACTCCAACTTTTTTCTTGCAACACTACTGTCCAGCCAATACCTTAAGAGTTATTCCCCACTTCTTTCATTTTTCCAGGTCATAACATAGTTTGAACATTCCAAGTTGCCAACAACAAACCATTCGTCTTAACAAGGGTTTTACAAGTGAGGTTGAGAGCCCCATGCTTAACCCCCAACCTGGAGGACCAGGTCTCCTTATTTCTGACCCCAGGAGATAGGGTGGACTGGTTATACCACCAGACACTGGGTGGTTCAGGTATCTCGGGGTCGCCACTCCCGTACTCACCAAGGTGAGCCCGTGAGGGCTCGACATTTGTATCTTCAGGATAAGGGAACCCCCCCCAAAAAAAACTTGTCACGAGTAACTCACCCTAAACGGGATTGGAACTCGGGACCTCTTGAATGTGAGGCAGACAAGTTGTGGCAGTATTTTATATCACAACATTGTAAATGCCAGAGTGATTGTAGTGTAAATTTGCATTTTGTATGACAATGATTTGAGATGTTTGTTAATTATAAGCATTGTTAGGAAATAAATTTACACTGCCTCACTGAAACTGACAATAGGAGCGGGTAACAATGAGCGAGGGGGTGAGTTGTTTATCAATTAGGAGAAAGAAACAAATGACGTCACAGTAGCGCACTTTTCTGTAGAAATGGAGGGAATATTTTCCCTAGAGCATATGTGTTCGTAATTTTAATTGGATAAAAAAAATAGACGCTAATGTTGGCGCGTTTTATTAACCAATAGCAGCTGTGTTATAATGTTTAGGCATATCAGGGTGAGGGAGTATAAAAAGCTAAAGCCAGAGACGGGTAACGCTCAGTCCAACAGAATCATTCGTGGGTTACACGTCACACAGTTCTACAGAATAATTCACAACGCAAACGTCGCACAGTTCAACAGAATCATCCACGGGTTATACGTCGCGCAGTTCTACAGAATCTCTCGCGTCGTAAAGTTAGTTACAAAATGTGAAATACTAGAATTAATAATGTGCGGCAAATAAGTGATTATAGTTACATTCGAAAATATAACAGTTTCAGTCAGGCGTGTATCAAGAGTAAATATGTGAAATTAATTAATTGTGACGGAAATAAAAGTGTAAAAACAAATTCTTTTATCAGTGTTATCTTTTAGTAACAACTCCTTTCCGTTTACACACCCTGTTCAAGAGATTTGCTCGACCGAGTAATAATAGCTAGCCGGATGACAAAGAACCCAAAATTCAAACTAGTAATACAATAACAGGCGCTCAGCAATAAGATAACACGAAGTTACCGCGACAAAGTTACCCCCTCAACACAGAGGAGGCTAAAAGCTTGTTCTTCTACCTACTTCTTGCTAATCGAATTAAGCTTTAGGTTTACATTTACACATTTCGCTCTAGCTAAAAGAATGTTTTGTTTTGAGTTATTCTGTTCAGACACACAGGATCTTTTAAAAAAATTTTTTTTTTTTGTATTCTTGGGCCCTCAAAACACTATCTACGATGAAATCACGATTTGAAATACTTGGGTAAGTGTAAAATATTTGACAATTCAAACCGATATCAACGAATACTTCGCAAATCCTTAATACCAGAAACATCTTTAGTATCTAGAAATACATCCTTTCTTTGTCCATCCCTTACGGTTTATCGCTTGTATATACAATTGATTAAATTGAAGAGGATTGCATACGTTATTCCCAGAAAATTCAAGATATAAATTGTATTTGTCATGTAAATATGTTAAATAAGTGATATTTTAATCAAATTCGTTAGAGCTTTATTTAAAAAAAACTTTTTCCATGTTTAAGTGTATTTGGAGTGGGAAAAATTTCTTAAAAATCTTCAAGTCGCATTTTAAAAGATCTACATTTAAATACGAAGTTTGGTATCTAACCGGCTTTTCGTTTTTGAGTTATAGTGATCACACATACAGACCAGTTTCCAAAAGTCATTTATTTTTGCATTCAAGGGGCCTCGAAACATGTATTTCGGATGGATTAACGATATCGATGTAGAATTTTTGGGTGAAATACAACACCTCAATCTACTAGGTACGTGGTAGAGAAAGCAAAAATATCTATAAATTAATTTGAAATTAAAGTAGGAAAGGAATTGGTAGGGTGCATAAGTATGTCAATAAAGAGTCAATATAGGTTATTTCGAAACTTAAGACTTCATTCCATTCTTTGTAACACTGTATTTTTTGAGAACTCCCAAGAGGGAATTTCGTGCATCCTTTTGCAGGTGCTATATAACGTTTTCGCTATTAAAATCACTGCCCTTTTTGGACTTTTCCCAGTAGTGGTGATGTTTCTTTTTGTAATTCCCTAGAGACCAGCAACGTGTTAACAAAGAAAATCAATACGCTTTACATCACGCTGATATCAAAACTGGAGAAAAGAGGATTCCTTTGAAGCGGCCTGTCGACAGATGCTCGAGCGGCCCATAAAGTAACAGGTGTTGCGTCCATTAAAACAGCCTCAACTCTTCCTCCTCAGCGATATAAAAAGGCTAATTCTGCACTACTTTGGCATTGGATCACCTCAAGCATTCTCTTCGAGACCCTTTAGCTGTTGTCATGGCAACGCCGGAGCCATCAAGTTCTACCCAGTAACAGACGTCGTGGCATTTCATCGCCGAAACAACCCACGACGAAGTTTACAAAATCAGCTGCTACTATCTGGCCTTTCTAGACTCTTTTAACAATCCTACTTTACTTTATTTATCTGCAGCACAAAATCCAAATTTATCGTTTTTTCATAACATTTTTACTTTCTCTACTACGTATAGTAAGTAGGGGAAGTATTGTATTCCACCGAAAAATTCGATACCGAGATTTCACCGGAAATACATATTTTGAGACCCCCTGAATCCAAAAAAAGCATTTTTGGAAACATGTCTGTGTGTGTCTGTGAACAGCATAACTCGGAAACGAACAGTTGGATAAACACCAAACTTGGTATTTAGGCTCAGTATCTTCCAGAGATGCGACACGAAGCTTCTCAAGAAAATCCCCCCACCCCAAACTACCCTTTACATGGAACATTTTTCGAAAATGTTAATTTTCTCAAAAATGGCTCTAACGATCTTGATTAAAATATCATATGTTTAAGATATTTTCATGACAAACGAAATGTATATCTCGAATTTTCTGGGAATGTCTCCAAAAGTATTCTTCATTGTGAACGACTTTTGCATAACTGGTAAACCATAAGAGATAGTCAAAATTTTACTACACAAAAAATGTAGATCGCGATAAAATACACAATTTATGCCATATACATTTCTTTTGTTGAGTGAACCATTTTAGAGATATTGCTTGTTATTCCCTTAAATTTTTCAATACTTATTTTCTCAAATGGGAATTCGTTATTCATTTTTACTTTCTCTACTACGTACAGTATGTAGGGGAAGTATTGTATTCCACTCAAAAATTCGATATCGAGATTTCACCGGAAATGCATGTTCTGAGGCGCCCTGAATCCAAATAAAGGATTTTTGGAAATATATCCGTGTGTGTATGTGTGTATGTATGTGTGTGTCTGTCTTTCAGACAGTGAACAGCATAACTCCAAAACGAAAAGTTGGATAAATACTAAACTAGTATTTGAGTTTAGTATCTTCCAAATATGCGACAAGAAGATTTTCAAGAATATTGCCACCCCATCACTACTACCCTTTACATGGAATATTTTTTGAAATACTTTTTAAGATGTTTTCATGGAAAATGAAACGTATATCTTGAATTTTCTGGGAATGTCTCCAAAAGTATTCTTCATTGTGAATGACTTTTGCATAACTGGTAAACCTTACTGCACAAAAAGTAAATATCTCGTAAGAAGATACAATATTTTGGTCGAGTGAACCATTTCCGAGATATTCCTTCTTATTTGTTTGAATTTTCCAATACTTATACTTTTTCTCAAATGGGAATCCTTATTCGTTTTTCTATTTCCTGGACACACAAAGAGAATGGAATGCTCCACATAGCAACCAGCTGTTAAAACATTTGACTATCGCTTAAAGCCTACCATATTCCCCTTGCACCTACAAGAAAATTAGGAATAAGGTAGTTTCTGCAAATGTTTATCTCGATTAACATGAAGTAGATGCAGAATAAGTGTTTGTAAAAATAGTTTGTGCAAGAGTAGAGAAAGTCATGTGAGTACAACAGATCAGAACTTTTTATATTTTGTTTGTAGAGAAATCAAAATTGTTCGATATACACCATAGTTTGCGGTGGGGGAATTTTCTTGAAAATCTTCGTGTCGTATCTTTGGAACGTTTTGAAAGTGAATACTTTTGGTATTCAGGGGGCCTCAAGAAAGGTATTTCTGGTGAAACTTTGATATCGAACTTTTGGGTGGAATGCAATACCTTCTTTACCTACTATGTAAATGGTAGATAAGGTAAAAATGATGGATATAATGGTTCATCACAATAATCTTTAAAATATTTAATTTATCTTTGTGTAAAAATGCTAAAGATAGCAGGTAAACAAGAAAAACTTGCAGAGAAGTAAATTTTTAATCTTATGGCAGTATCAAAATTGGTTTAAATTACTAAAAATGGAAATTAGTTAATGTATGCCATAAAACCCCAGAGTTTTAACAATAGGAGAAACTTAACAAGACATTTTTCTAAACGAGAAGCGAGCATAATCTTAAGCGTGCTCTTACTTAATAATTCAGTTCTGATTAACGCTACATTTTCCGTCACTTGTTTCCGTTTAGTTTACTGTCTCTGCACCAAGTGTCGCTAGCATCTGATGTTTCGCACGTTCCAGGGATTACAGCGGATCAGGCAATGTCTACCAAGCTTATTCTTTATCCCAACTCTGCATAGAGGATCATTAAGACTCATTTTCGAGTCCTAAATACTATTAAAACTAAAACTGTTGCTAGGTGTTGCGAACCTCAAACACTAACTAAAATGTTTACAATTCTTATGCTCTACATTTGAATGACTTGCTTATTTCTTTCTCTACTATTCCACCCAAAAATTCGATTCCGAGATTTCATTGAAAATGCATGTTTTGAGGCCTCCTAGATAAAAAATTCTGATGTGTTACACTCGCATGACTTTCTCTACTCTTGTACAAACTATTTTTACAAACATTTATTCTCCATATGCTTCATGTTAATCGAGATGTTAATCTTGTTGCTAATTTTCTTGTAGGTGCAAGGGGAATTTGTAGGCTTTAAGCGATAGTCAAATCTTTTAAGAGCTGGTTGCTATGTGGAGTATTCCATTTTCTTGGCATTACCAGGGCATAAAAAATGAATAACGAATTCCCATTTGAGAAAATAAGTATTGAAAAATTTAAGGGAATAACAAGCAATATCTCGAAAATGGTTCACTCAACAAAAATGTGTATGAACATAAATTGTGTATTTTAACGCGATCTGCATTTTTTGTGTAGTAAACTTTTGTGTATCTCTTATGGTTTACCAGTTATGCAAAAGTCGTCCACAATGAAGAGTACTTTTGGAGACATTCCCAGAAAATTCAAGATATACATTTCATTTGTCATGAAAATATCTTAAACATATGATATTTTAATCAAAATCATTAGAGCCGTTTTTGAGAAATCTAAAATTTTCGAAAAATGTTCCATGTAAAGGGTAATCTGAGGTGGGAGGACTTTCTTGAAAACCTTCGTGTCGCATCTCTGGAAGATACTGAACCTAAATACCAAGTTTGGAGTTTATCCAACTGTTCGTTTCTGAGTTATGCTGTTCACAGACACACACACGGACGTGTTTCCGAAAATGCTTTTTGGGTGGAATATAATGCTTCCCCTACTTACTATACGTAGTAGAGAAAGTAAAAACATATTTTGAAAAACGTCCGCGTGTGCATACCTTAAAAACGAAAAGTCAGATAAACAGTAAACTTGGTACAGGTTCAATACGTTCTAAAGATGCGACACAAAGATTTTCAAGGTAATCCCCCACCCCAAACTACCCTTTATATGAAAAATTTTAGATATTTTTTATTTTCTAAACAATGGCTGTAACGATTTTCATTAAAATGCCATATATTTATATTTTATGGCAAATGAAATGTATATTTTGAATTATCTGGGTGTAGTCTTTGAAGTCCTCTACATTCGGAAAGAATTTTTTATAATTTTGTATAACTAGTAAATGTTCAGTGATAGACGAAAACGTACCTCACAAGAAATGTAGATCTCTTTAAAACACACAATTTATTTTGAATAACATTTTTGTGGTATAAGTCGTTTCCGAGATAGACATTATTAATGGTTCTTTCTTTTTTTTTAATTGTGGATGCTCTTAAGTGTTTAAGCGCCCCATTCTACATTGCACGAAACTTTTGGTCTTGAGGTTCTTTTACGTGCTGTAAATCTACGACACGGGACCACATACTTTACTTCCCTTCCGAAGGAAGCCATGCTAAGTATTTTTACGCCCGAAAAAAATCCATCGCCCTTCGCTGGGTTTGAACCCACGACCTCGGGAAACTAGAGGCTAGCATGGTAACCACTACACCACAGAGGACGACAAATACTAATGGTTCGAATTATTCATAACTTGATCCGTAAAAAATCCTTTCAACATTCAGGTGTTTCTCGCGATGTCATGGAAACAGTATGGAATTTTAAGGCCAGCATATAGCGTCCAGTTATTAAACATTTGACTATCTCTGTTCTCTTTGTATCTATAACGAAATGTGTAATGTAGCTATTTCTGTAATGATTTATTTGGATTAAAATGAAGTAGGTAGATAGAAAATAAGCTTTTGTAAGAATAGTTTGTATATACACTAATAAAGATAAAAATTAGAGAAAGACATGTGAATGTATCACATCAGATGTTTTCCCCATCTGTTTCATGTTAATCTAGATAAACGTTTCTACAAATAGTCCCATTACACATCTCACACGAGGGCTAGAAGAAACCGAGTCCATACTCAGATATTTAAAAGTGGATGGCTATGTGCTAGCCTTGAAACTCCATTCTCTTTCCTCAACAGTACGAGAAACAACTGAATAGCAACATCAACTTAAAAGCAAAGTATGAAAACACAAGCAAATAATAACGGATATCTAGGAAATGGCGACTGCCACAAAAAAAAATAATTGTAGTTTATCAAACAATTAATACTATTTTTTTTCTATCGTAACACTTCCAAGATATGCTTTATAACTGATTTGAATTTTCAAATACATATGCTTTTTTTTAAGTGGTAAGTCGCTATTCGTTTTTTCTCGTGATCATGCAAAGATACTTCAAAGCTATCAAATAGCGACACGGCTTTTTAAAAATCTGTTTACCGCTTTAGCATACTGTATTCTTCCTATACCTACAATGAAATGTGCAATAAAAGTTTACCTTCATTGACAAAAGTAGATAGAATAATAAGCTTTTATTTGAAAAGTTTGTAGAAGAGTGAGCAGCGAAAGTCGTGTGAATGTAACACAACATAATTTTTTTTAAGTAGAGACTAATACTTTTGGAATAAACGTGTGACAAACTTCTGAGCCAGCTACTCCTGCCCTGAAATTTCAAAAATATAGATGCCAGTTAATGCATTCAACATTTGAAATGCTGTTTAAACAGCTTTGAAATTGAGTATTGCAGGGACAGGAGTCGCGTTGTAGCTGCCCTTAACATTGAAACCCAAGAGTTTGTTGTATTACCTTCTATTACTATTGTTTTAGTTAAAGGAAAATCTGATGTGTTAAACTCACATGACTTTCTCTACTCTTGTACAAACTATTTTTACAAACGCTTATTCTCCATATGCTTCATGTTAATTGAGATGTTAATCTTATTTCTAATTTTCTTGTAGGTGCAAGGGGAATATGGTAGGTTTTAAGCGATGGTCAAATATTTTAACGCTGGTTGCTATGTGGCGTATTCCATTCTCTTTGCATTACCATAACGAATTCCCATTTGAGAAAAAGTATAAGTATTGGAAAATTTAAGGGAATAATAAGCAATATCTCGAAAATGGTTCACTGAACAAAACAAATGTATATGACATAAATTGTGTATTTTAACGCGATCTACATTTTTTGTGTAGATCTACAAATTTTGACTATCTCTTATGGTTTACCAGTTATGCAAAAGTCGTTCACAATGAAGAATACTTTTGGAGACAGTCCCAGAAAATTCGAGATATACATTTCATTTGTCATGAAAATATCTTAAACTTATGATATATTAATCAAAATCGTTAGCCATTTTTGAGTAAATTAAAACTTTCGAAAAATCTTCCATGTAAAGGGTAATCTGGGGTGGGGGGATTTTCTTGAAAACCTTCGTGTCGCATCTCTGGAAGATACTGAACCTAAATATCAATTTTGGTGTTCATCCGACTGTTCGTTTCTGAGATGCTGTTCACAGACACACACACACACACACACACACACACACACGACATGTTTCCAAAAATGCTTTTTTTTTTGGATTCAGTTTCAAAACATGTATTTCCGGTGAAATCTCGGTATCGAATTTTTGAGTGGAATACAATACTTCCCCTACTTACTATACGTAGTAGAGAAAGTAAAAATTATAATTTGGTTTTACCAGACCCAAACGTAGTATCTTTTCCTACCCAGTGCTGCACATTTAAAGATTATATGAGAGGCAGTTTCATCCTGTTTGTTACATAGTCTGCATACTGGTTCCTCTCTAAGGATTCTCATTGTATGTAGGTGTTTCCGTAATCCCGTCAACAGCCCGGTTATCAGGTTTATTTCACATCTACTGAGATTAAGTACATCTTCAGTGAGTCGGGAGGATATGCTGCTCATCATCCTCTTACTGTTCTTGCATCCCTCTGTTTGAACCTATCGCAGTTGGTAGCTATGATTAATCCACTCAGCAATGGTTCTTCGAGCGAAGTTTAGGGGTACGCTAACAACTGGCTCAGCAGATCCTTTTCTTTCCAAGATATCTACTTTTTCATTGCCTAAAATTCCCTTATGTCCAGGCCACCACCCAAGATTAACCTCGTGTTTGGGCATTTGCATATGGTTTATTAGGCAGTTCTAGACACACTTAAATGCTATCTGATAACTTGCAATTGCTTATAGCCCTGCCTGACGCCAGAGAAAGTCCAAATGTTGCTCCCTTTGTAGCCCCTTTATAGATTCTCCCTGACACAGGTTTCATCCTTAGCTTGAAATACAGTGGTATTGCGACCAAGATCTACATAGATATCACACATTGGTGCTTCCCCATGTACGAGGGTGGATTGATAAGTACATGACTTTGACGAGAGTAAGCGTTTTAATCACAGGTTTCATGTTTGCACCCAAGTCTTACATCTATTCTGGGTATAATCGCAGAAATTCGTCGTCATTTCTTTCTTAGAACATTGTTGGGAGCGTCTAAAATAAGCAGATGTGTGTTGCTTCGTAGAAAATGGAGTAAAGTGAATTTCCTGTTCTGATAAAGCACTACTTTTTGCGTGATAAGACGGTGAAGTAAACGGAAATGAAAAGTTGAACAAGTATTATGGGGAATCTGCTACATGGCATGATTCACAAGTGGTTCACAGAATTTCGATGTGGCCATTCGAGCACAAGACATACCGTGCGCACACGACGGCCGCTTGTGATAACAACAGAAGAAATGGTAATCAAAGTTCACGATATTGTGTTGGATGCCCGCTGAATGAAAATCGTAAACATCTCTAGGAAACGGGTGTATAACATTCTGCACGAATTTTTGGGGATGAAAAAGCTGTCAGCAAGATGGGTGCCGCGACTGCGAATCGTGTGACCATTTCACAGGGATGTTTCAACATGTTCCAGCGCAACCCAAATGAGTTTTTGCAGCGTATTATCACGGTTATTATCAACCTGAAACCAAACAAAAATCAAAACAGTGGTTTTTCTTCTGCGAACCTGCTCCAAAGTAAGCGAAAACCATTCCGTCGGCAGGAAAACTCATGGCAACTCTCTTTTGGGATTCACAAGGGGTGATAGACATCCACTACCTGGAAAAGGGTAAAACGATCACAGGTTCATATTATACGGCAATGCTGGATCAGTTAAGAAACGGTTCTCTTTCACCAGGATAATGCACCCGCACACAAGTCAGCCATTGCAATCGCAAAATTGTGAAATTGGGCTACGAACTACTACCTTACCCACCATATTCACCAGATTTGGCTCCGAGCGATTTTTTCCTCTTCGCAAACCGAAAAATTGGCTCGCTTGGAAAAAATTCACCTCCAGTGAACACATCATGGCAGAAACAACCTCATTTTTTGGAAGGGTTAAAAACATTGGAGAAACGTTGTACACGTCTTGAATTGAGAAATAAAATTGATTTTTTGGGAAAAAAAATATGTTATTTTCTTTAAAACGTCACGACTTATCAATCCGCCCTCGTATTCCAACTCGAGATCCATTTTAGAGCCATCTATGTACCAGAGCTTTCAGCTTAATTACACTTTATTGAACTGGAAAATATTTACATAAATGCATCTATACTCGTGAATGTACCATAATGAGTATTAACCTGCTGCTTGTATCGTTTTGTTAGGAAGGAGTGTAAGGTGTTTGAAATGCAGCCTAGGGGAAGAAGACAAAAAATATGTTAATTGTGAAACCAGTCATTACGTGGTTGTGAGCATGTTGCCAGTCCTGGCGTGTCCTTGTAAAATGCTTCAACTTGTCGAAAGCTAATAGCTATTAAAAACTTAGTTGTTTAACTTCTTTACAGAGGATACACCACAATAGGGAAGGGGGAGTTGGTATTACGGCACGTCTGTTTAGATCGATGAGGACTGGTAACTGAGGGGCGTATACAAAAACTGTAAAATCTTAAATCTATACACATTTTATAAAACAGTATTTATTTATGTAGGTTGGTGTATGTAAGGTAATGTCAAAAGCCACGCAACCGATTTTTATAACTCTTTCACCGTTGAAAAGATCTACTGTTTTTTGACAGACATGGGCTGTAAAGCACTTAACTTAATTGATAAATTACTAAAAGAGTGAGCATGGAGGTTTAAAAATCAAGTAGGTATAGGAAGCGTGTTTTTAAAGCACCAATAATTTTTTTTTAAATACCAGAACAGTATTTTCCAAACACTTTATTATAATGCATTACCTTACATTCTACACTACTTCTCCACATAGTCACCGCCGTTATTCAGGCAATTGTCGTAACGGGAAACCAGTTTTTGTATGCCTTCGTCAAAGAATGATGCCGCCTGTGATGCAAGCCAAGCTTCAACATCATCGTCGCTGAAATTTTTTCAGCAATCGCTTGGTACCAAATCCAGACTGCAGGGAGGGTGGTCGAATTATTCCCAAACGAAATCATGGGATCAGATCTTGAGTTTGTTTAGCTGTGTGTGGCCGGGCGTTGTCATGAACCGAAAGGATTCCACACCTTTTGTTCTGTAATACATGACGGAGCTTTTGTAGTGCCTCACAATATACATCTTTGTTGATTGTCGCATCCCTGGACAAGAATTCAACCAGCAAAACTCCTTACCTGTCCCAGAAAACCGTGCACATTCTTGCGAATGGTATCGTGTGTTTGAATTTCTTTTATAAAGGGGGATGTTGTGTGCCTCCACTCCATGGATTGTTGCTTTGATTTAGGAATGACGTGAGACACCCATGTCGCATCACCTGTAACGATGTGCATTAGTAAAACATAGCCCTCCTCAGCATATCACGTGACAAAAGTCAGTGCAGCGGCAGAGTGCTTGTTCTTGTGCTAATCAGTAAGATTTTTGGGCATCCATCTTAACCACATTTTCCAAAACCTTAAGCTTTCTGTCACAATGATGTAGATGACTGACCTTGAAATTTGTGGAAAATACCAAGACACTGTCTAACCCACTTCCTCACCATTTCATCTCGCATTATTGTTTCCGCATAAACCTCATACAATCGGCGATGGATGTTTACTGGCGTAACATTTCTCGCATTTAAAAAACGAATCACTGATCTTGATCTGATATTAATGACATTTGCATGACAAATAAATGTATATCTTGAATTTCCTGGCAATAGCCTTTGAAGTCACTTCATTCGGAAGGAATTTTGTATAATCTTGTATAACTGGTAAACGTTAAGCGATACACGAAAACGTACTGTAAGAAATGTAGCTCTCTTTAAAACATACAATTTATTCCAAATAACTCTTTTGTGGCATTAGCCATTTCCGAGGTATCCGTTATTAATGGTTCCAATTGTCCAATACTTAGCCATTCTTTAAAGTCCTGTCAACATTCAGTTGTTTCTCGCGATGTCATGGAAACAGTATGGAATTTTAAGGCCAGCATATAGCGTCCAGTTCTTAAACATTTGACTATCGCTGTTCACTTTATATCTAAGGGGTGAACGAACCGGTTTCGCGGCGTGCGTCCGCCCGCAGGAAAAGTACACTACGCATATTAAGCAAGATGCTGGAACTTCCCCTCCCCCTCTGAGAAATGATAGCAATTTCTTGAGGAATGTTTGTTTTAAGTTCATCTAAAGTTGTTGCATTTGTTTTGTACACTCTCTTCTTCAATGCCCCCCCCCAGAGATAAAAATCGCAGGGGATTAAATCGGGTGAATGAGGGGGAAAATATGTTGTTAGTGATAACTCTATCTTGAAACACATCATGAATTTCCTGTAATGAGAAGTTGACTGTATGTGCCGTCGCTGAAGCCTCGCGCAGCGGAGGAGAAACGCACTCCCCGCTTCCGCCGACATAGCGGCCAGTCCCGCGGTTGCGTCAAGCATTGCTCACTCAGTATAACGAAATGTGCGATGTAGGTACCTCTGCAAAAGTTTATTTGGATGAAAATTAAAAATAGACTTTGGTAAGGCTAGTTTGTATACTCAATAATAAACGACAGAGGATAAAGAAGGTCATGTGAATTTATCACATCAGGGTTTTTTCCAGTATATCCAATATGTAAAAATAAATAAACTAAAATAATTAATAAATGCAAGTATATTTCCAGTATCAGCAGACACCCTGTACTAGAATACGAACACTTTGGAGTTAAAAAAGAACGTGCTTGCGAGGTAGGCTTTGACTTGCCCTATATACGTGATATAGGTGTCTATTGTTTGGAATTCTCCAATACTTTATAATGCATGTTCTGAGGTGGTAACTCACCACTGACATGTTTCATATGATTGTCATGCCAGTAAATAGAGACCTACGTTTAAAACATTTGACTATTACTTCAGCATCCTGATTTTCTCTTGTAACGTGTAATAAAACTATTTCTACGAGGGCGGATCGAAAAGTAACGCACAATAATTTTTTTCTGCCTTGGCATTGCAGCTGGAATGTTGCAATTTCATACAGATATAGTTTGAAGTTTTCACTACAGAGGGTATTTTTTGTTTCATGCGCAGCTCTATCGAGAGAAGCGTGAACTACGTAACAAAGATGCCGCGCTTGTTACTGTCGTCCACGTATGAAGAGCAGAGAGGTGCGGTTCGATATTTGTGGGCAAAAGGGCATAAACCGAGTGATATTCACAGGAACATGCGTGGCGTGTATGGGGATGATTGTAATGACTGTAGCAATGTGGTGTGCATTCTTCCTAAAGGGCCATGTGAACCTTAGGACATTGAGGCAGCAATTTTGAACTACCGGCGTGTGCAGCTGCGAACCTTATTGCAACAGTTCAACATTTCCTATGGTGCAGTGTACGATATTGTTCATGACAATGCTCGCCCCCATGTTGCTGCCGCTGTTCGTCAGAAAATCTCCAAATTTGGTTGGGAGGTGCTCCAGTATCCACCATACAGTCCGGACTTTCATCTGTTTGGTCCCATGAAGAAATACCTGGCCGGCCAACGCTTTGCGACAGGTGCGGAAGTGAAATCAGCAATCCGCAGATGGCTATACTCCAAGAAAACGGACTTCTACCAACAGAGCATATTGAAACTGGTATCGCTATGGGAGAAATGTGTTGAGAAACTTGGTGGCTATGTCGAAAAGTACGTAAAAATTTTAAGTTCATTTGTGATTTCTTTTTTAAACTATTAAACTTTTTTGTAAACAAAATTATTGTGCGTTAATTTTCGATCCGCCCTCGTATAAACGTTTACCTGATTAACGTGAAGTAGATAGAAAAAACGCTACGGTTTTATAAGAAAAGTTTGCATGTAGACTTAATCTCCATATGCGCTTGTCGTTCATTTACCCAGCACGGGATAGATGTCATATGAACGCCTAAAAGCATTTCACCTGAAGGTTGACTTTATGCATAACGCACTACGTTACACACATTCATCCTACGCCGTCTGCTGCATACAAACAACACTTCAATGTTAACGAACCTGACTATTGACAGAATCGTTTCAAATGAGCTGCTTCTCTTTTCAAAACCGGCACGATTGGCAGCAAACGAGTAACAACTGAGAGCGGAAACTGGTAGGGCCACACAGGTGTTTAGGAAGATTTCACAATTATTTCTCTACCCACTATCGCTTTTTATCTCTCCTGCAAACTATTCTTACAAAAGAATACGTTTCTATCCACTCCATGTCAATCGATATAGACGTTTACAGAAATAGTTTCATTACATATTTCGTTGAAGGTACAAGAGGCTAAAAAGATAAGGGGCGGATCATAGTTAACGGTTTTTAAGAGGTTTACCTATCTTGTACTATAGCTGTTTATTTGAAGGAGAGAGAGTCCAGATGTAAACAACGGGCGCGTGCCTGCAGTGCTCGTATAGTGAGACAGTATTTTTAACACTTAAATGATTTCAGTCTAATTATATAATATATAAATTCAATAACAGTCCGCCTTAAAGCAATATGTGTATGTAACAATATATAAAAAGTGTATATTACAGTCATTGTATATGTTTATATTATTGTATACATGTAATAATGTTATGTGAATGCATTACGTAATTTAATAATGTAGGAGCTGTGAGAATAATAGGTTAAAAGTTGCTAACAATGAGGTAACAATGAGGTAATCTTGAGGCAATAATGAATTAGAAAGTGTAATAATGCTAATAGTCATTCTTGGAGCCGCAATAATGTAATTTTTGAGACAGTTTATAAAATAGCCAATCAACAACCAGAAAAAAAGATTAAGTTAAATAAAAGTATTCTATTGGATTCGGATTAGCAAAATTTACAAATTTAAGCTGTAGAAATCAAGTCAGTTGCTTGTAGACAGCGCTCATAACTGGACGTGTTGGTTGTAGACAGTGTTCCTGACGCGAGATGCGTCCTCGAGAAATTTAATACGTATTCGTGAGAGACGAAAATAGTTTACGTGTTAAAACTGCAAGTAATTAATAAAATAATGTCACAGCTCTATGTCAGTGAAGATCTCTTTACAATACACAACTTATTTCGAATACATTTTTTGTGGCATTGACCATTTCCGAGATATCCGTTACTATTGGTCTGAATTTTCCAATACCTACTTTATGCTTTTTAAAGTGTTGTTGCTATTCAGTTGTTTCTCACGATATCGTGGAAAGTGAGGCAGTATTTTTAACACTTGAATCATTTCAGTCAAATTATATAATATAAAATATAATAACAGCCCGCCTTAAAGCAAAATGCGTATAAAATAACATATAAACATGCATGTAACAGTATTGTTTATGTGTATATTATTATATACATGTTCAATTATGTTATGTGAATGTATTACGTAATTTAATAATGTAGGAGCTGTGAGAATAATAGGTTAAAGTTGCTAACAATGAGGTAACCTTGAGGCAATAATGAATTAGAAAGTTTAATAATGCTACTGGTAATTATAGGAGCAACAATAATGTAAATTTTGAGACAGTTTATAAATAGCCAATTAGCAACCAGAAAAAAGCTTAAGTTAAATAAAAGTATACTATTGGAGTAGGAATAGCCAATCAGAAACTGAAATAGGGCAAATTGTACAAATTCAGAATTCAGTTGCTTGTAGACAGTGTTCCTAACCGGACGCGAGACGCTCCTGGAGAAGTTTAATACGTATTCAGTGTGAGACGAAAATAGTTTACGTGTTAAAAAGTGCAAGTAATTAATAAAATAATCTCTATATCAGTGAGGTGTTATTTAAATCGTGTCAAGCATTAATAAAAGCAGTGAAGTAAAATTATAATCTGTGTAAGCCTACATTCTTCAGCCGCACCACACTCTATTAAGAAATTCATGTCTCTAAAAATAAATACTGACGCAGCCGAGGCAAACATAAATATATGTAATATTTAAAGAAAGTCAAATTACAAAGTTGATATTTTTAAACTTGGGGCAAAGGCCACCGGAAATTAAATTTGGGGCGAAGGCTACCGGAACCGGGTACTATACGTGCTGTTGCAACTACTTCAAGTTCGGCTCTCCAACAGTTGAACTACAGTACAACTCCTACTTCAAACTGGCTTTCCATACGTGAAGCAACAACCTACTTCAAATTGGCTCCCAAAGCGTGGTGCAAATAACGAAATAATACAACTTCAAAAGAATATGCACTTATCACGATTAACAAGAAGTAGATAGAAGAATACGCTTTTGTAACAGTAGTTGGTAAAAGAATGAGTAGAGAAAGTTGTGTGAATGCAATACTTTAGATTTTTTCTCAATATTGTGGTAATCAGAAGTCAGATATACAATACAATATTAGCTGTTATAAATTTTAGGTCTCCTTGTTTAATTCCACGTTTACGCTTTTTCTTCACGGATTCAATTGTTTCTTCGACGTAAAATTAATCCACGATAGTCGAAAATAATTTAAACAGTACTTATAAGGCGCGTTCTATCAACAACTATCTGAAGTAACTGAGAGGTTATGTTTGTACCAAATCTCTAGGTTGCCAACTGCTACTTAGTTGAATGAATAACATAAGATTTTTCACTTATAGTGGTTTTATAACAAAGTCGACCACTTATGGAAGGTTTGTTGTTAAACAATGCGTTTGTATTCAAATTTCCAAATTTGCCGATAAAATAGGTTTTATAAAAATGCCACTTATTGTTTTTACAACCAATATGCATATATCTATTTTACAGTTACGTGAATATCTTAAAACATGTGGTATTTTAGTCAAATTTAGAGCCATTTTTGAGTAAATAAAAACGAAGAGACATTTTTTCATGTAAAGGGTAGTTTGGGATGCGGCGATTTTTTTGAAAATCATAGTGTCGTGCTTTTGAACTTGCTGAAATTAAATACAAAGTTTTATTATTTATGCGACATTTTGTTTTTGAGCTATACTTTCTTTAGAGATGGACATATTGGGTCACGTATTTCAGGAACTAATGTGTTGTGAAATTACTAATAATATAGGTAATACTGTATTTTTTGTAGGTTTCGCGACATTTGAAGGGAAAATGAGTACAAATAGCCACGGGAATATAACGTTCTGGACTGCTGGGATTCGAATCCGCGCCTCGTTAACTCTTACAGATGTTCCTGTCCGCTCACTGAGAACAAGAAGCGAAACGTTAGAACAATGTATCGATATGTGAAACCTTAGCAATACAATCTGACAGAGCACTTGGGGTAAAGCAGCATGTGCCCCAAATCCTGGTAATGGAGCTCTGTAATTATGCACAATGCCCCTACTGTGTATTAATGAGAAAAAGACGGACAAAGGTAGAGAGCGCGCTGTCCAATAATAATTTGTTAGGTTGCGAGCACTGTAGGCAGCACCACTCTGCTGTAATAACAATGTAACCTGGTCGTCCGGAGTGGCTCTGCTGCATATTCATCTCCCGAGGTGTTGCAGAGGCGTGCCTCAATTCGATTCCCGGTTGTAGTAACATGCCACGTGCTAAATACTCGACATATCACCTGGCTCTTTCAAAACACCAGTAAGGGCAAGAGCCAAGATACTGCTAAAACGCATCTGATTACTAAGAGACAGGCAAAATATAAAGTAGCATTTGCCAAAAACATGAAGAAGAAAAAAATACTATGTGTTGCGTTCACATGACTTTCTCTACTCACTCCTCTACAAACTATTTTAACAATCCTTTATTATTCTATCTTCTTGTTAATACAGATACGCCTTCATTACTAATTTCGTTATACGCATAAGAAGAATACAATAAACTAAAGCTATAGTCAAATCTTTTTAAAGCCGGTGGCTACGTGACTGGCTTTCAAATTCAGTTCTCTTTGCATGAGCGCACAAAAGAAAGACAAAAGTTAAAAAAAGAGAAAAAAAATAGCGATTTGCAGTTGAGAAAAGTATAAAAGCATCTGAAAATTCAAACCAACAACCACGAATAGCTCGGAAATGGTTAAAGGCACAAAAGTTTTTGTCATAAATTGTGGGCTTCGACAAGATCTATTTTTTTTTAAGTAATGCTTTGCCTAACCTAGTGGAATGGCTTAGGCGGTAATGTGCTCCTGGTTCAAACCCTCGGGGCCGATCAACATGCCCGAAGGTTTTTTTCGCGGCTTTCCTCGGTCGCTAGGCGAATGCTGTGTTGGATAATTTGATGGGCGAATTTTCCTATCATCCTTTCATCACTAAATTTCATTTCCTTGTTCCTCACCACCATACCAGGCCTTGGGCTGATCACCATCCTGGATATGCTATGATCCAGAGTTTGCCTGTTCCTCGACTGACCCAAGGCATTGGCTTGTAAGTGCTTAGGGGTGTAAGTCCTACAAAGAGCACATTTTCCTAAAAATGCTTGTTTGAATTCAGGGGACCTCAAAACATGTATCGAATGTTTGAGTACCTTCTTTACCTTATGTGCGTGGTAGAGAAAGTAAAAAAAGAAGAGCGAGTTGAGAAAATTCAAGGCAATAACCAGAAATATCTGGAAAATCGTTAATGCCACAATAAATTATATTTGACATGAATTATGTGCTTCGACAAAGTCAACTTCTAACTCTTTCGGTTTACCAATTATACAACTCATTCAGAATGAAGCGGACTTCACAGGCTATTCCCCGAAAATTGAAGATAAACATTTTATTTTTCGCGTAAATATCTTAAAGATATGGTATTTTAATCAACATCGTGACACCCATTTTTGAGAAAATAAAAAATATCGAACTTTTCTTGAAAATCTTTGTGTCACATTTTTGGTATTTCAGACATATTTTGGTTTTATATAAACATTTATAGAAATACTATTTAAATAAATCGCCCAAGTAGAGAAAATCGTGTCCCTGTCGCATATGAGATTTTTCTGTCAACTACGTATCAGTATGGCACAGTGATAGTCCTGATTGGTATTGAGAGCCCTTATTGACGTGTGGTCCAGTTGGGCCGATAAGGGAGGCCCCAAGTGAAGTGCTGAGCAAACAAAGCTCGAACACCAACCTCAACCCTCCTCCTGGCGCTACTATTGCTTGTTGCGTTTCCATGCAGTGAGCTGGTGATTAAGTTAATCGCTGTTAATCTTCTGGGGCTACCGTGCATTTCTTTGTTTTGTTTCCGATGAAGGTCGGTGCGGCCGAAGGCTACACACGCGGATATTTATAATCTCGGCAAGGACGCCAGTCATTCACTCGAACTGGGGACTCTTTTTGTCACTCGGCTTTACGAGTTTTAACGTTGTTATAAAATTTCATTCCGCAAGTAGCGGTTTTTATGACGAATTTTATTACCGGAAGCGAAAGAATTTATGCAGAAAGGCATTTCCTGGGGGTTTATCACATTTTTATGTCGTGTAAGATACAATCAAGTGAATTGTGATGTAATTCATACGCGAAAATGTTTTAAACAATTTAGGTTGCATGGAAATACTGACTTACTGCTTTCCCTACTACGTATAGTAAGTAGGGAAAAAATTGCATTCCACCCAAAAATTCGATACCGAGATTTCACCGGAAATACATATTTTTGAGGCCCCTTGAATCCAAAAAAAAAAAAAAACATTTTTGGAAACATGTCCGTGTGTGTCTGTGTACAGCATAACTCAGAAACGAACAGTCGGATAAACACCAAACTTGGTATTTAGGTCCAGTATCTTCCAGAGATGCGACACAAAGGTTTTCAAGAAAATCCCCCACCGCAGATTACCCTTTACATAGGGACATTTTGCGAAAATTTTAATTTTCTCAAAAATGGCTCTAACGATTTTGATTAAAATATCACATATTTAAGATATTTTCATGATAAATGATATGTATATCTCGCATTTTCTGGGAATGTCTCCAAAAGTACTCTTCATTGTGAATGACTTATGCAGATCGCGATAATATACACAATTTATGTCATATACATTTTTTTGTTGTTGAGTGAACCATTTTCGAGATATTGCTTGTTATTCACTTAAATTTTTCAATACTTATACTTTTTCTCAAATGGGAATTCGTTATTCATTTTTTGTTTTTTTTTGTTCTGGTAATGCAAAGAACTCTTAAAACATTTGACTATCGCTTAAATACTACCATATTCCCCTTGCACCTACAGGAAAATTAGCAATAAGATTAACATCTCGATTAACATGAAGCATATGGAGAATAAGCGTTTGTAAAAATAGTTTGTAAAGTCATGTGAGTGTAACACATCAGATTTTTTTAGTCTCTGTCTATAGGGGAAACAACTTAATGACACTTCCCAATTCAAAGTGGTCGACTTTGTACTAAACTTAAGTACTGCCAACCTTACAATGGGAATTACAAGCTTCAAGTCAGTCAGTATAAATCAAATCTTATTTGAAATAACAAGTTGATAAACCACTTCCCAGCACTAAATATCACATCATATTGCATTTAATAGAAAATTACCGGGTGGGATGGGATGGCTCAGACGGTTACTATGTGGCCCGTATTCGGGAGGTCGTGAGTTCAATGGTTTTCTCGGGGGTTTCCCCGGGTCGCCAGGCGAATGCTGGGAAGGATCGTTACATCCCCAGAATGTCCTGTCCCTCAATGTCATCTCCCTTCTCATTTCACTGCACCCTGCATCTGCATGGGTTGCAAGTGTCGGCGGGAGGTCTCGGCGAGGGGGCCAGCTGCACCAGCCAGCACCCGGAAAGTTCAAATCTGTAAATGGTAGGGTCCCTGCTCTCTGCCTATCGTGCCACCAGGTCCGGCACCCCTCTGTCTCTTTTCATCTCAGCCCTCCATCCCGGGGGCGCCCCGTCAGGGGCATAGACCTAAAAGATCTGCGTAGGTGAAGGTGCTAAGTTCCCCTCCTTAACCAGTCCTATCCTAATCTACAAAACTGCGACATGACCTTCAAGAAAATCCCATACCCCCAAACTACCCTTTACAAGGAACATTTTTATATATATTTTTTTCAAAAATAGCTCTCACGATTTTGATTAAATACAACACATTTAAGATATTACATGAAAAAATAAAAGTTATCTTCTGAATTTTCTGGTAATAGTCCTCCTCATTCTGAATTACGTAACTAGTAAAATAACAAAACCCTTCTTCTTAAATCAAGCATTAACCTACTGTCCATTCCGCTCTCACATCAATCCAGCGTTTCCTAGCTCGTCCCACTAGTTTATGTTCAACGATTTGTTTGGGAAACATTTCAGGTGGCATTTTTACTTTCTCTACCACGTATTGCATTCCACCCAAAAATTCATACCCAGATTCCACCGGAAATACATTTTTAATGCCCTCGGAATAAAGTGAACTGTGAACAGCATAACTCAAAAACGAAAATTTGGATAAACACCAAACTTGGTATTTGGATTCAGAAGATACCTTCTGATGATGCGAAATGAAATTTTCAAGAAAATCCTTCCCCCATCCCGAACTATCCTTTATATTGAACATTTGTCGAAATATTTGATTTTCTAGAAAATGGGTCTAACGATTTTGATTAAAATACCATATATGAAAGATATTTACATGACAGATAACATGTATATCTTGAATTTTCTGGGAATAGCCTGTGAAGTCCTCTTCATTCAGAAGGAATTTTGTATAATCTTGTATAACTGGTAAACGTTAAGCGATAGACGTAAACGTACTACACAAGAAATGTAGATCTCTTTAAAACATACAATATATTTAAAAAACTTATTTTTTGTGGCATCAACCATTTCCGAGATATCCGTTATTAATTCTTCTAAAGTTCTTCGATTTTCTATTATTTCTTGCTGTCATGGAAACAGTATGGAATTTTAAGGCAGCGTAAAGCGTTCAGTTGTTAAACATTTGACAATCGCTGTTCCCTTTGTATCTATAACGAAATGTGCAATGCAGCTATTTCTGCAAAAGTTTATTCGCATTAAAATGTAGTAGACAGGAAAATAAACTTTCGAAAGAATAATTTGTATATCCGCTAATAAGCGATAGGTCAGCATAGAGGTGTTAGGATATTTGTAATTTCCTCACATGTCTCTTAGCTCTAATCCCTAGAAAAGTAGAGCTAATAAACAGCTCTTAAACACCTGGTAACAGTCCCAGCCCCCATTAAAGTGTGGATTACTCTGTCCGTTATTAACACCTATAATATGGGAGAACTTAACAAAGAGCAGGGACTCTCCAGTCGTATAACGACTTCTCCTGTTACAGATGTAATTTGGGTGCGAGGCATCAAGAAGATTATAATTATAAAGTTAGATTAATTCAAGTGAACATTTAAAACTTTTAAACTTCCTTAATTTGGAGCTCATTTCGGTTAATGGGGCATCCTAGGTACCGACAGATTCTAGATCCCCTTCAGAAGTGAATTTAAATGTGTATGCAAATTATCTCCATGAGATAACACCGTCTTTTTATGGCAGCAAGACAGAACTACGTTTAGTTTGTAACCATATTTTTATTATCTCTACCACTATAGTAGGTTGAGGAAGTACTGCATTCTATAAAAAAAAAAAAAAAAAAAAAAACAGCTCCAAACCAAGATTTCACCGAAAGTGCGTGTTTTCAGACCCCTAGAAACTTCACTAAAGTATTTTTAGAATAAAAGGTGTGTGTGTGTGTGTGTGTGTGTGTGTGTGTGTGTGTGTGTGTGTGTCTGTGAACAGCATAACTCAAATACGAAATGTTGCATAAATACCAACTTTCGTACTTAAGTTCAGTATCCTCCAAGGATGCGACAAGAGTATTTTCAATAAAATTTCACTCCCGAAACTACCCTTTGCATGGAACATTTTTTGAAATTTTTTACTTTCTCAAAAATGGACCTGAACATTTTGATTAAAATGCCATATATTCAAAATATTTACATGACTAATAAAATACGAATTTCATTATATATATATACCGGTTGCATTTTTCCTGTCCGCGTCCTCGGCGCTCATTGTCGTCTGCCGCTATCATAGAAAGGCGCGGGTGAACCATAAACATTTTTAAAACTACTTTTAAAGGTTTTACTTAACTTTATGAAAGTGTGTTTGAGGACAAAAGTATTAGTAGAAATTTGTGGCCTTCTCAATTCCCCGACCTAACCTCCTGCCATTTCTATCTCTGGGTTAACTTAAAACAAAGCGTATAAGACAAACCCACACACCCTGGAAGAATTAAAACAAAATATCCGCCAGGAAATTGTCAGCATTTCTCAACGTGAACTACGGCGAGTGATGGATAGTTTCCTAAAGAGGTAGCAAAAAATGTATGGGCAACGACGGTGGCCAGTTTCAGCATCTCATTTCATAAAGTTGGCAAGTAAAGCCTTTAAAAGTACTTTTAAAAATGTTGTATCGTTTCATCCGCGCCTTTCTGTGATAGCGGCAGGCGGCAACGAGCGCCAAGGACGCGGACAGGATAAATATCGTTCAGCCGGTTTGTAGTTTTTTGGCTCTGTCTGTATATGTGTATATGTTGAATTTCACTAATATGTGATAAAATAAATTTCCCGTTGCCTGTCTATGGAAACGATGAGAATTTCACTAATTAATGTATATGTACATCGTGTTTAATAAATGTTTAAAAAGTATATGGTATTTTATTAAAACTCGATACAGTTTTTGAGAAAATAAACGAGGAAAAAGTTCCATGTAAAGGGTAGTTTGGGGAGGAGAGATTTTCTTGAAAATTTTCGTATAGCATATTTGGAAGATAATGAAGTTATATCCCAAGTTTGGTATTTATGCAACATTTCGTTTTTGAGTTACGCTGTTCACAAACGAACACATACACGAAAGTTTTTATACTTTTACTTTCTCTACTACGTATAGTAAGTAGGGGAAGTATTGTATTCCACCCAAAAATTCGATACCGAGAGTTCACCGGAAATATATGTTTTGAGACCCCCTGAATCCAAAAAAAGCATTTTTGGAAACGTCCGTGTGTGTGTCTGTGAACAGCATAACTCAGAAACGAACAGTTGGATAAACACCAAACTTGGTATTTAGGTTCAGTATCTTCCAGAGATGCGACACGAAGCTTTTTAAGAAAATCCCCCACCCCAGATTACCCTTTACATGGAAGATTTTTCGAAAATTTTAATTTTCTCAAAAATGGCTCTAACGATTTTGATTAAAATATCATATGTTTAAGATATTTTCATGACAAATAAAATGTATATCTCGAATTTCCTGGGAATGTCTCCAAAAGTATTCTTCATTGTGAATGACTTTTGCATAACTGGTAAACCAAAAGAGATAGACAAAATTTTACTACACAAAAATTAAGATCGCGTTAAAATACACAATTTATGTCCTATACATTCTTTTGTTGAGTGAACCAGTTTCGAGATATTGCTTGTTATTCCCTTAAATTTCTCAATAGTTGTTTTCTTATTTTTTTGTCTTGGATATGCAAAGAGTATTAATCTGTGGCAAAGGGAATGGTGCTGCACCTAGCAACCAGCTATTAAGAGATATGTCTATGCTTAAAGGCTACTGTATTTCTATATGGCCCTTGCAAATACAAAACAAGGGGAACATAGGTCGCCTTAAGCGAGTCAAATATTTTTAGAACTGGTTGCTATGTGTAAAACGTAATTCTCTTTGCAAATATTTCTGCAAATGTTTATCTCGATTAATATGAAATAGTTGGAGAATAAGAGTTTGTACAAGAGTAGAGAAAGTCATGTGAGTGTAACACATCAGATTTATTTATTCAGGGGGCCTCAAATCATGCATTTCCTGTGAAATCACGATATCGATGCCATACTTCCTCTACTACTAGCTACCTACACCGTTGATGCAATTCTCAGCACTGGCTATTACCGAACTTAGCCAGCAACGCTGGATGCATATTTCCATAGAAATCAGCTTGACACCAAATTACCTGGGTACGACAGATGGACGCAGTTCCGCTCTCGCGATCACAGCCAGATAACTTGAAGAGATAAGCCAAAGCAATATCAATGCTCTCCGTCTGGAAAGTCTCTCTGATGTCTGCAACAACCCCGAGAACGCTACACTGCATGTGAAAAGGCAATTCGCATACATATATACATGCACGCCACATTAGCCTGTATGGGCTCATTTTTCCTTCATTTCTGTGTAGCTGTCATCCATTCACATGAGTAACGCGGGTAATGAATGTGAAAAACGTTGGTACGAGTCCCTCAAGCGAATGTCTCCGCTACTGATTCCGCATGCCCCGTACTCACCTCACATTCCATTCTCTCTTTGTGCGTGTGTGTCTCGTTATTGAACATAAAATCCGGCCGTTTTTATAAATGCATGCGTTTCACTTGATTGTGAAAAAACCGCTAAAACAAATGTTTGAAACTTTTTTTTACCGCTTACTTACGATAGGTAGAGGAAATATTGTAATCAGCCCAAAAATCCGTTATCGAGATCCCGCCTGATACCCTCTCCTTCCAACCAAACTACGTTTTACACGGATAAATGTTCGTTATTTTCTCAAAAAAGTATATAAATATTTTGATTGACCCTTTATAGTCTGGTGTACCACATGTAATAAAAAGTGTTTTGAGACACCCTAAATAAAAAAAAAAGTATTTTTATAAAAATGCTCGGTGTGTTCATGTGTGAATAGCATAACTCAGAAACGGAAATTCAGATAAATGCCAAACTTGGTACTTAAGCTCAATGCCTTCCAAAGATGCGACATAAAGATGTAAAACTACCCTTTACACAGAACATTCTTCAACATTTTTGATTTTTTCAAAAATGGCTATAACGATTTTGATTAAAATAACACACATTAAACGTATTTACATAACAATTAAAATATATATCTTGAATTTTCTGGGAATAGCCTGTGAAGTCCTCTTCATTCGGAAGGGATTTTGTATAATATCGTATAAATGGTAAACGTTAAGCGATAGACGAAAAAGTAGTACACATAAAATGTAGATCTCTTTAAAACACAAAAATTATTCCAAATGACAGTTTTTGTTATATGAGCCATTTCCGAGATATCCGTTATTAATGGTTCGCATTGTTCAACATTTTCGTCTTTCTTTTAAAGTCCTGTCAACATTCAGTTGTTTCTCGCGATTGCATGGAAACAGTATGGTATTTTAAGGCCAGTGTATAGCTTCCAGTTGTTAAACATTTGACTATCGATATCCCCTTTATATCCATAACAAAATGTGTAATGAGGCTATTTCTGCAAAGATATATTTGGATTAAAATGAAGTAGATAGACAAACTTTGGTAAGAATAATTTTTACATAGTAATAAACGATAAGAGGATAGAGCAAGTCATCAGATTTCCTAAAAATGCTATTTTTGTGTAAGAGACCTCAAAATACATTTTCCGTTGTAATCTCGACGTCGGATTTTTGAGTGGAATACAATACTTCCTCTATTTACTTTAAGTACAAACTACAGAAAGCAGTATGACTTTCTTCTATGTCTATAATAGTAAAAACATTAAAAGCATATGGCAGTGATATGCGTAGCCTGCAAAAAAAAAGCAAAAGAGATGGGTAGGTTAAGTTGGCTGCAATAAATACCGACTTCTCAGGCTTTAAATACTAAATTTACAATATATAATTTCTTACCTTAGATGCTAAGAAATGGTCAAAGGAGTTGATTCATACCTGAAAATAAAACGAGAAAAAAATCAATTAAAAACATACATGAATAAAACATGAATAGTAATAATAAAACACGCGTCTTAAGTGAAAATCTGTCTACTGATTCCACAAAAATAACAAGCACAACCGACTGAAAGACGTTCAGAGAAACATTTAGGTTTTCCATAAACTCTAATTTTACCTTCTCTGTGGTCCCTTATCTATAGTAGAGAAATTGTCTTCATAGGAAATATGTTTTGAAGTTCATCGAATAAAAAAAAGAGAAAATATAACCGTGTGCTTCTTAGAAAGCTATTACTCAAAAACGAAATTTGGATAAATACCATACCTGGTATTTAAGGTCAGCATCTTCCCAAAATGCGACACGAAATTTTCAAGAGAATAACCCCCTCTCAGGCAGTCCTTTACAAGGAAAACTTTTCATTAGTTTTTATTTACTCAATAGGTGCATTAAGTTTTTTTATTAAAATACCATATATTTAATATATTTGTTTTATATATACTTTTGTGGATTTAAAATTCTTGATATTAACAAACCAGTTGTGTAGCATTAAAGTTATAAGTATTTAAAAACAAAGTCAAACAATACAGAAACAAAAACGAAATTTTAACACTTTCTGGCAAATTTTATAGATACTTTGCCTTAAAGTAAAATACTCTAAGCAGAATTTCGATTGTTACACGATCTACGTCGAGTACACGAAAACAGCCGATGCGTTTGGTTTCTTATTTTGTTTTTCTTTTTTTAACGTTGCCAGAAGCTACTTATCATATGCGTTCATGATAAGGAAGAATGGAAACACCACCTGAGTGGCTGGAACACATGTTTCTCATCAAAGGTCCACACTAGCCCCAAGATGAGTCCGTCTCGTATTGGTTTGATGTCACATTAACCTCATTAACCTATGAATACAGGTCGGTTTCAGGCGAAGGAGCGAAGGAAAAGGTGAGAGTAAAACAAACACTAACCGAGCGAGATGGCTCCGTGTGAGGTTCGATTTCTGGGGGTCCTCAGGTTCGTTCACTTTGGCCTTGGGTATTTCGAGCTTTTCCCTGGTCGACGGGCGTTTTCTGAAGTGGTTTCTCATCTACCACAGTTTCCTTTACAAAATGTTCTTTTCATTCTGTTTCCTTCTCATCTTCAAGTGTGTTTCTAGGCTTCGTGGTGAACGGCAGTATCGGACAGTTTGCGCGGATGCTTGCTGAAAGGAAACAATATTCACCGTATGCATTAGAGGGTTCATTGCTCTGGGCAGCTTCAATTGTGTACGGGTGAAATACCGTACACTTCTATGGGCCTGTAGCCTCCTGTGGTTCCTTCACTTCATCCTTTCCTCCTGGAGAGTAGTAGCTGCAATAAATCTCGCAGTGCGCGATATATCCTATACCCAAAGACAAGCAGTCAGTAAAGTGCTAGAAGCAGATAAGGGGCGTGGCAGAGGCGGTTTAATATTTCCTTGGCAACATAAACCACTGCACATTATATCGGCACGATTCCATGCACCCGACTGTACATCCCTCCATCACGTATCTTTCTGCGTAATGGAAAGCCGTTTTTTGAGTGCAGAATCCGCTCTTTTCAGCAAGACCTCTTAAGTCATTTCGTCTGCGGTTGCACATTAATCTGTTGGCCGATCTCACGACACTTGTTCGTGTGCCAGCAACTTTATTAACCGTAACGAATGTGCTCTTCCAATTTGTTAGAGCGCTAACTGCATCCTCTCAAAGTGGAAACACACCGCAAAGCTCCACTTTCAACTTTTTGTGCCGTTAATGTTGATGTCAACTGCACGCTGTCTTCGCTTTAACGCTGTGGACTGTCCTTTTCTCTACTGGAAAATATTAAATGAGAGGTTTGGAGGCAAGGAGTTAAAAAAATCAACACCCTCCAAGACAGAAACGCGCTGCGGGCGACAAAAGTTTACAACTCAATACGGTGAAAACCACTTATTGTCAGGCATATAAGCTCACGTCCAACCAGAGAAAGTTTTGCGGATTTGGATTAGGAATGGAGGGAAATTCCAGCATTGCGGCAAGCCTACTGCCCATATTAAACCCCCGGGAGGAAGGGACGAGGCTAAAAATCCAGACACGATGCCGGCAGGCGGGGTCACTAACGTTTTCAGACTGAAAATTCGTGGCGGCATCTTCGATGTCCTCCCTATTATCATGATCAGGTTCTGGCAGAACGTTCCATGAAAGTTCCATGGCACAACCTAATATAATATGATGCTTTTTCAAGAAAGTTCCCACCCAAAACCACTCTTTATACCTATAATTTTTTCAAGTGGTAAATTGCTATTCGCTTTTATTTTCTCTACTACTTATCTACATTGAGTAGAGGAAGTATGGAGTACCTAAAAATTTGATACCGAGATTTCACTGGAAATACGTTTTGAGATACACAGAACCCCCAAAACAATTTTTAGAAAAGGGCAGGTGTGTGTGTGTGTGTGTGTGTGAGTGAGTGAGTGAGTGAGAGAGACGAAGATATTCAAGAATTCATTTCCTTAAAAAAAACAGATCACATAAATATTAACCCCATCAAGAATAATACAACAGTACAACTTCAAAATCAGGAATGGATCAGTTTTAAAATTGGCAATGAATCATTTTCAAAAGGATAATGTAAATAAAACCTCCATTCCAAGTTACCCTTTACAAGAAAAAAACAATAGTTATTTCTGTAGCTGTAGTTATAGCTGTAACAATTTTGATTAAAATATCATCTCTTTAAGACATTTTCATGACAAATAAAATGTATATCTTGAATTTTCTGGGAATAGCTTGTGAAGTCCTCTTCATTCTGAATGACTTTTATATAATTGGTAAACCGTTAGGAACAGACAAATTCTTACTACACAAGAATTGAGATTTTGTTAAAGCACAAAATGGTTAAAATAAATAACCTTTTCTGGCGTTAACCGTTTCGGAGATATTATTTGTTATTGGTTTTTATTTCCAAATACTTATACTTTATTCAAGTGTTAAGCAACTATTCGTTATCGTGACCATGCGAAGAGCATGGGATTTCAAAGCCATGACATAGCGCATGTTTTTATAAATCTGACTATCGCTTTAGCCTGCTGTATTTTTTACACTTACGACGAAATGTGTAAATGTATAATGAACTTTTACTAACATTAACAAGAAGTAGATAGAAAAATAACATTTTATAAGAATAGTATGCAAAAAAATGAGCTTTAAAGTAGGTCATCGTACGAGGTCGAGCCAGAACTACCCGACCTGAAGTATATATAGCGGTTGTTTCAAACAAATGACTATGGTAGAAAGTACCACCCTTATAAAGCTTAAGTTTGACGATGCTACGTTGTTTAGTAATTGTTTGGCAGCCATTAATGGTGAACTCTCTCAGCGCATTTATAAACATGGATAAAACTGGACATCGTTATGTGATACAATACTTTCATTTGAAAGGTCTTAGTAAAACTAATATTAAAGCTGAGCTAGATTCTACTCTGGGGGAGTCTGCTCCTTCGAATACAACAGTAAAATATTGGGTGGCAGAATTTAAGCGAGGCCGTACGAGCTGCCAAGACGAACATCGCAGTGGTCGACCACACCAGAAATTGTAAAGAAAATCCACAAAATGGTATTGGATGACTGTCGACTTAAAGTACGCCAGCTAGCAGACATCGCAGGCATTTCAAAAAGTGCTGTACATCGCATGCTAACCGAAAATTTAGACATGAGAAAGCAGTGCGCAAGATGGGTGCCGCGTTTACCCACAATGGAACAAAAACAGCATCGTGAGGATGTCGAGTGTTGGGCGATGCTTCGCTGGAATAAAGCCGAGTTTTTGCGTCGATTCATAACCATGGATGAAATATGGGTCCATCACTTTACATCTGAGACGAAGGAGCAGTCAAAACAGTGGATTGAAAGGGGAGAATCGGCCCCAAAGAAGGGGAAGACAGTTCCATCTGCAGGCAAGGTCATGACGTCAGTTTTTTTTGGGGGGGGGTGCGCGTGGAATAATTTTCATTGATTATCTTCAAAAAGGAAAAGCAATCAATGGCGAGTATTATTCGAACTTATTGCAGCGTTTCAGTGATGAAATAAAGCAAAAACAGCCGCATTCAGCGAAAAAGAAAGTTTTGTTTCATGAAGACAATGCACCAGTTCACACATCCATTATTGCCATGGCCAAAATCAATGAGTTAAAGTTTGAATTGCCCCCTATTCTCCAGATTTAGCCCCTATGATTATTTTCTGTTTCCAAAGTTGAAGAAATGGCTTGGTGGTAAAAGATTTTGCCAACAATGATGAAGTGGAGCTTGCTGTTGATGGCTGTTTTGCAGAACTTGACGGTTCTCACTATAAACAGGGTATCGAAGCTATTGAACATCACTGGGAAAAGTGTATCGAGCTGAAAGGAGACTATGTAGAGAAATAAAGATGTTTTTTCTCAAAATTTTTGTGTATTCTTTGTTAGGTCAGGTACTTCTGAGACAGCCTTCCTAATTATTCATTTCACTTATAGAGGCAGACAAAAGTATTCGTACAGTTTTAAAAATCCTAGTAGACAAATTAATGGAGATAAAATTCTCATAGTTTACTTGTTTTGGCAGCTTTTAATATCTTGAATATTATTAGTTTTACGATTGTTTGAAAAATATGCCAATGTTCTAACTTTTTAGTACGTGCTGTTTAGAGAATTATTTCTTGAAATGTCTAAATAAGGGATTTTCAAAGTTTTTTCCTGAACTTTCTCATTACGCCTCAAATTTTACGGCTTTACAAATGTGTTTCCCCGACAGTTTTTATCACACGTCGATGAAAATATCGGCACCACCAAGTGAACAAAAAATAATTTTGTAAACACAATAGATGAAAAGGTTGAAAAACCGGTGCAATTTTCAATACATTACAAAACTAATAAAACGAAAGCTTTTGAAAAACGTAACAACACGTAAAATGTAAAACCATTTTTCTTTCTGTATATTACAAAATAGAATTTTATCTCAATCAGTTTGGCTACTAGAATTTTTTAAACTTAAGATGAATACTTTTGTCTGCCTTTGTACATTGTTCAAGAATTTTATTGAAAAACTTACTGCAAAAGCGTTGCACTAGAAGAATGCTAGACACGTATTATTTTCGAATCTGTTTCCTTATCCATCCTTTTTCGTTTTTCTTTGGGTGCAAAAAGTTATGCATGCAATGTTACAAAAGTGATTTTTGACATTCAAAGGAAAACAGCGGAGATAAAACTTGCATTCGATACTGAACGAAAACGGAAGAGATTTTAAGTTTTAAAGCTGTTGTTTGTTGAGGTAACCAACAGTTCTATTTTCCTACTCTTTTTACTTTTTTTCACTATGTACGTAGGAGATAGAAGAAGCATTGTGATCCACCCAAAAATTCGATATTGCGATTTCACCGGAAATACACGTTTTTAAGGATGTTCACATGAAGGTTTTCTACAAAATCTCCCATGCCCCAAAACTATCCTTTACGGGGAAAAACTTTTCTTTCTTTTTCGCTTTCGCAAAAATTGCTACTAACGATTCTTACAAAATTCCACTTTAAGATATTTAATGACTATAAAAATCTGATCTGTTGCACTCGCATGACTTTTTCAACCCACTTTATTTTTTATATAGCTTCTACAATTTATTCTTCCAAGAGCCTCTTTTTCTATCAACTTAATGTCAATGGAGATAAACATTTGTGGAAATAGTTTTATTTGACCTTTGGTTGTGGACACAAAGGTTCAAATTTTTAAAAGCGAGTAGTATGGCTTTCAGTGACTTAACAGGCTATTTTCAGAAAATTCAATATATATATATATATATATTTTATTTCTCATGCCCAAATGATACTTTAACCAAAAGTGTTACAGTAGTTTTGAGGGGGGGGAAATATTATGCGCGCGGGACCTTTTATTAAAACTTATTTTATGCAGTTAGTGGACCTCACAACATTTACTCCAGATGAAATCTCGGACATCAATTTTAAAGTGGAACTTCCTCTACGTAGTATTGGTAGTAGGTAGAAAAAAGTAATCACATTTTGTAAGAATAGTAAGTATATTTAAAGGATATGACGTGTTACAATCACGTGACTTTTCTACTCAACGTTCGGTTTTATATAGAAGTCGTTAGAGCTATTTTCGATAAAATAAAAAATACTGATAATTTCTCAAGCTTAAGGGTAGCTTGGGGTGGGAGGATTTTCTCGAAAATTTTCGTGTCACAACTTTGGAAGATAATGAATTATATATTTTTATCGCATTTTTCGGTTTTATGTTATGCTCTCTCTCAAACGCGCGCGAACCTTTTTTCTAAAAATGTTTTTGGGGGGATTCAGGCGCCTCTATATGCATAGAGCAATGCGAACAAACTTCCATTTACTATTAGTAAGTGTGTAAAAAAGTCCTTCACAAGCAAAAATCCCGTTAAATATCCTTATAGCATCAATATGACACCATTCGTTGAAGTAGTTGAAAATAAAGATCTAGGAGTACATTTTGCAACTAATCTCAGATTCAACAAACACATTGAATTAATCGTAACAAAATCGCTAAAATGTCTAGACTTCATTAAGAATTTGTATACATTTAAAGAAAAAACATTAATTCGAATTTACAACTCCTCTGTTAGATAAAATTTGAAATGCTACGATCATAAAGTATGTTAACTTAATAGAAAAAGTGCAATCGAAACTTTTAAAGTACATACTATTTAAAAGAATTGGATGTTATTCTACGTACAAAATTGGAAACCCTTTTACATATATTTAAATATAAAGATTTAAAGTTTGCAAGAAACCTTGCTGGATTAATATTTCTGTATAAAGTATTACATTCTATTATTAATGCGATTAATATTGTCGCAAATATATTATTTTATGTACCAAATAAAATAAGTAAATTTAATAAGCTTTTTCTTCACCCCAAGACCAAACACAGAAATCCATAAAAATTCACCAGTAAACAGAACAGTAGGTATATTTATATAACAAACTTCATTATTTCGATGTAGATATTTTCAACATGTCAAACTCGGGTCAAAAATGCAGTAGTCAATAATTATTTTTTAGTACATTAATGCAAATATTTAAATTAGAAATCATTGTATAATTACCATGCCACTTTCTCTTTACTTCTCTAGTTGTTTTTATCCCTTATTGTTACTTTCTCTACTACGTATAGTAAGTAGGGGAAGTATTGCATTCCACCCAAAAATTCGATACCGAGATTTCACCGGAAATACATGTTTTGAGACCTCCTGAATCCAAAAAAAGCATTTTTGGAAACATGTCCGTGTGTGTGTGTGTGTCTGTGAACAGCATAACTCAAAAACGAACAGTCGGATAAACACCAAACTTGGTATTTAGGTTCAGTATCTTCCAGAGATGCGACACGAAGGTTTTCAAGAAAATGCCCCCACCCCAGACTACCCTTTACATGGAACATTTTTCGAAAATTTTAATTTTCTCAAAAATGGCTAACGATTTTGATTAAAATATCATCTGTTTAAGATAATGTCATGAGAAATGAAATGTATATCTCGAATTTTCTGGGAATGTCTCCAAAAGTATTCTTCATTGTGAACGACTTTTGCATAACTGGTAAACCATAAGAGATAGACAAAATTTTACTACACAAAAAATGTAGATCTCGTTAAAATACACAACTTATGTCATATACATTTCTTTTGTTGAGTGAACCATTTTCGAGATATTGCTTGTTATTCCCTTAAATTTTCCAATACTTATACTTTTTCTCAAATTCGTTATTCATTTTTTTATGTCCTGGACTTGCAAAGAGAATGGAATGCGCCGCATAGCAACCAGCGTTAAAATATTTGACCATCGCTTAAAAGCTACCATATTCCCCTTGCATCTACAAGAAAATTAGCAATAAGATTGACATCTCGATATCTCGATTAACATAAAGCATATGGAGAATAGGCGTTTGTAAAAATAGATTGTACAAGAGTAGAGAAAGTCATGTGAGTGTAACACATCAGATTTTTTTTTTCTTATTTCGTTCCCCTGCTCCGGTATTTTTATTGTTATTTATAATTTTGGTTTTTTCTTCTGCATAAGTTAGATTTATAAATGATTATATGTTACTATGTGTTTGTGATGGGCATTGTAATTGGGTTTATGTATGTTATGTTCAGAACAATATATAATTAAAAAACATATTTCGGTGAAATCCCTATTTAGAATTTTTTAGCAGAATGTAATACTTCCTCTACCAACATAAGTACGTGGTAGAGAAGGAGATAAACGATAGCGGATAGAGAAAGTCATGTGAATGCTACGCGTCAAATCTTTTTATGTCCAACCACTAGTCGTGGGTGTTAAAAATTGTATATTTTCCTGTTCAGAGCGTATACAAACAAACCACACACTTCACATATCGACCTCTTGGAGGGCAACATTTTCTTGGTAACGTTGCAACTGTGTGTTCACAGAAATAATATTAGGGTTAGAATTGGAGCTGCTACTGCCCAATCAAATCCTCTTCAATGATTTTGCTTAAGGACGTGACGCAGAGTGTATCCCGTACCTCCTAGCATGAGAAACCGGGTCCCTCTTCGCCACGCAGGCAGCAACGCTACCGAAGCTAAGATGACGGGTTAAACTGTGCTGTAAACACGAACAAATCTCATTGTGAGATACCTGCACAGTAAATATAGGGGAAATGTCGACGTTAACGAGAAGTAACGCTCTATTCAGGTGTTGTTTCGCCGAGTCTAACTTCGTCTGCGCGGAAAAATTATTTATAAAGTGCATGAGAAATGTTTCTAGGTTGCCTTTTTCCTTTATCGCAGATCCATACAGCGAAACAAAGCAAGACGAAGAGAACAAAGAAACCCACACGAAATGCTTGAATATAAAATGTCCTGGTTGAAACAGCGTCAAAAGACTTTCTTTCCCAAAACTATCCACTATGTCCCGCAAAGAGCGAGAGAGAGAGAGAGAGAGAGGGAGAGGGAGAGGGAGGGAGAGAGGAACAGCAGCTTTGTACAATTTTTTAAAAGCTTCGTTTTGCTTGTTTGTTAGCTTCCAGATGAACTGTCAGTGACAGTACATGATACAGCATCAACATGGACCAAATCTGTGTGCGATTGGATTCAGCTCCTTTCTTCTAACTTTGGATTTGACTCTAGTTACAGAGAAAATATTGTGTTTTGATCCAAAAACTCATTAAAACAGATTTCACCAGAAACATGCGTTTTGAGGTCCCTTGGGATCAAAGAGTACCTGTTTGTGATTACAAAAAGCTAGATAAATACCAAAACTGCTATTTAAAGTGAACGATCTCTGAATTTTCCAAAACCCAAAGTATTCTACCGAGTGTTTTAAATTTTTTACCATAACTTATATCTCTATAAAGAAGTTTGGTACATGTACGTTAAATCGTTGCCAGGTTATGCATTTTAATATACAAATTTATGTTATTTTACAAAAATTACTCCTTACCATACAATTCTCCTAGCTTTTAAACATTTCAGATTTATGTCCCTTATTAATTTAGAAAATGAGTTTGTTAAGAAGTATACTTTTAAATTTATTGATTAACAAAAAACATTTTTTATCCAATTGTGTTTTTAGTTAGCACATATATTGGTAAAACTATTTCCGAAGTTTCACTCTAATCATTTAAAAATTGCATCGTAAGGAGCATTGAAAAATGTCTAAAATATTACAACCGAGAAAAAAGCAACGGAAAATTTACTAATAAAAGCTGTCCTGAATTGTGGTATGTATTTTCTATTAAACTGAGTACATTTTTAATTAATACGTACTTTTAAAAATGGATTAATATATGTTTAGCAAATTTAGTAAAAACACTTTATAAATTTTTGATAAAAAAAAAGGGGGAAATATTACAAAAAGCCTCTAATGGGCAACCACGCCACCGCTCGGGCTTATTTAAATCTCACCTAACTCTTTTATTTTCACTCAGATAAAATATTTACACGAAAACGTTCCTAGAGAATCGGAGTAATAAATTACAAAGCTAAAATTCTAATTTCTAATTATTTTTACCCAATTTTCACGATCGATCTCCTTAAGCCCAGTATCCTTCTAGGGTGCTAGGTAAAAATTTCCAAACATTACTCCATGGTGCGTGAAAAAAGCGGGTTGCTGTAAAGGAACCAATCTTTGAAACAAAATTCTGAAAACCATAGGTTTTGTGCAGTAAATAATTAATATTTAATATTTTTAATATATGGTACTTTAATAAAAATCGTTAGAGCCATTTTTTCGAGAATAAAAAATTTCAAAAAATGTTCAATATAAAAGGTAGTTTGCAGTGGGGCGATTTTCTTGGAAATCTTCGTGTCGCATCTTCAGAATATAACGAGCCTAAATACCAAGTTTGGTTTTCATCCGACTTTTCGTTTTTGAGTTTTGCTGTTCAAGACACGGGCCTTTTTCTAAAAATGCTTTTTTTTTAATTCACGGGTCCTCAAAACATTTATTTTACGTGAAATATCGTATTTAATTTTTGGGAGGAATGCAATACCTTCTCTATCTACATTTTACGTGGTAGAGAAAGTAAAAAAAATTACAAACTTTTCTAAAAATGCTTCTTTTTTGGTTAAGGTGCCTCAAAAGGCGTATTTCCGATAAAACATCAATACAGATTTTTTTGGTGGATTATATTGCTTACTATAGGTAACCAATAAAGAAAGTAAAAAATCAAACTAATCACTTAGTATTAGTATGTATGGGATATCGACATGGCAAATAAAATTGTATGTAGATTTTTTTATTTTATTTTTTTAACGAAAAGCTTGCAAAGTTTTGTTCATTCTGGCTGGAGACAAAATTTTTTATTACGCAAAAAAAGAGTGGAATTCATTAAAATACATAGCAGAGCTTCTATTTGAAAGTTCAATTGATAATATAAATTATAGGTAATCCCACGAGAGCTTACTAGTTTGTCCGTTGAAACTCTTAATTTCATATAGATTATTACGACTATTCCATAAATAAAATGTAATAGATGATTTAAATAATATATAATCACTTTCTTACTTGTGTTGTTTAAAAACAAATCACTATTGTGTCAGCTGAATGAACAATCGAATATATTACGGAATTCTAAACAATGCTACCAATAATATGAACGAGAAAACGGTTAACTCCAAAATAAGCTGAACTCAGAATACAATTACACATTTTTTTTTCAAGAACATAATTTATTTGGAAGCCGACACTATCTGAACATGTATTGATTAAAAACAGGATTTTAAAAGTTGAAAGTTAAAGGAGTTTGCTGGGTTTTGGTACCTAATGTAAACTAAACTGGATGTTGAGGTAGTAGGATTTCGTAATTTCTCCAGAGTTGATGAATGACGAGATAGATGACGCAGCCTATTAATCACTGCATACTGATGCTATGGTTCAGTAACAAGGCGTCTTGCAGGCATATTATCAGACAGACGCGTGTGATTGGGCGATATCTGAAGCATTGCTAAACGCTAATGGTCAATATCAAATACAAGGCGTATGAATGGAGTAGCCTAAGTAAATTTATTGATAAAATCAAAACGACTTTTGTGAGTAATACAAATAAGCAAAACTGACAAATAGTTTTTTTTCCCAGTGTTGTCCTTATCCTTTTAGTAAGCACTGCGCACGTTTACATTATCCCAACCTCTGAGCAAATCTTGTGTTTCTGTCAGAGCACTCTTCCTCGTTGAGAAGTTGGATCACGTCCCAAATGTCAAGGAATGTTTCTCCATGGAGTGGTTCCTCGGTTTCGGAAACAAATCGAAGTAGGAAGGACTCATATCAGACTGTATGGTGGATGGGGGAGCTATTTCTCCATCCATAACGTTCCTTACTCCTCCACGTCACGTGACCTCGCGATGTGGACATCTTTAGCGAATCTTTGGAAACAAAATATTTTGTATAGATTTTTCTGTGCACTCTCAGGCATACGGCACGGGCGATTTCCAAGTCAGTACGAGATTTCATCTGTCCACTGGACCGAAAATAAAGCGCATTTAGAAGGTTCACCGACACGGAGGTTCGCGGTTCAAATTCCGCCAATACCACTTCATTTTCCTCATTCCTCATATTCTAAACTTACACCTGGAAGTTTCCTTTCCCAATTATTTCCTTACATGTATCATCAGTGGCTACCAGTGTTAAATACCTCATCTTGAACTTTTACTGTTAATTTTGTATTTCGATCTTCTAACTAAAAGCCCAACTGGGCCACAGCTCTCTTCCTTAACGCCCACCGGAACGGGGTGTTCCCCAAAGGCCGGGGCAGAGGGCCTACGGATCAGAGAGTTAGAGACCAGCGTGGTTTATCAGCCATACGCCCGGGATGAGAGCGAGGAAGCGGACGAGAGATGTAGATGAGATGAATGATAGGAAAGGTGATGATGGAGCACCGGTGGAATGAAACCTGGCGGGGGAAACTGAAGACCTAGAGAAAATCCGCTCAGAGAGCTCTGTCCAGCACAAACCCCACATACTGGTCCCAGGGATTGAACCCGGGTCGCCATTTTGATCTCCAGTCAAGAAAAAAAAATTGGGATTTGTCCAACGGGAAGCAATAAAACACCAAGAACATTTTTTTGAGTTTCAGCTTGTAGAATCCTATGAAATTCGCAAAGTCGGTTCGTAAATAGCTTTCTTCTTGGAGTCAGCTTCCTGGGGTTGCTTAGTTCCTAATTCAAATCTTATGGTCGGCTGGATTATTTAAGCTTAAGATTTGGTCTGTTTGCAACAGTTACATCTATTCATCTTGCGCTTCCTTCATTTGACAGATCCGGTATGGCCAACTTATTTTGAGCTTGGGCCAGTATTTTGAAGGGCTGTCGAACTAAACTGATACTAATTAGGTACTATTTGAATCTGAAGTATTATACAAGTATTCAGGTAAGTGTAGCTGTAGGCCGATATATAAAACATAATGTTTATAAACATTATTACACTATTTAATAAGAACATTCCAATGAATTTTAAAGACTTGTAATGTTAATGTGACTTTCGAACTTGCTTTACATTCACCAATTTCTCACATGCGTTATTTTAGATTGCACAGAACAAGTAGATATATCAGCACGATGTGCATCTGTAATGGTTGAATGTAATTTATTCTTAATAACTTTCATGGCAGAAAAGGTTTGCTCACAAATGTATTTAGAACCAAATCTGCACACAAGCCTAAGAGCAAGGTCGTTAATTTCAAGAAACCAGTTTGAAGGGAAATATTTCCAAAATTCTTCAGTCACATTAGAAGTGGGTGATACACATTGCTCTTTAAATTTGGAACAAACTCCTAAGTGTTTTAGATTTCTATTATTTCCATTTGGAAGGATGAGCAGTATTTATGAATCATAGACTCTGAAATGCAAAATTGATTTATGAATAAATCTATGTTACTCTTTTCAGAGGAAGCGTTTGTAATGATTTAAAAGATACATATCTCATCTTGAGCTATGACGGGCCATTCAAAATGTCTTGAAGGGCCAACCCGCGGGCCCTTTGATGTAGTGGACTTCCACGCAGCAGGGATCGCATTATGCTGCGGCGTTTGATACAAGAGTTCTACTTTTGGACAATTACCCAAAACATGACAAGCGGAATACAAAGATTTGTAAATATAACCTAAATGCCATCTTCCTGCCCAAAATGGCTTGGTTCGATTGCTGTCCGGGGGCGATTTGCCAAAGTGAGGCTGGCGCCGACGCTAATGGTGCAGATTTTGCTACCATCCAGCACTGCAACAGCGGGGGGAGAGAAGGCGGGGTGCAGTTATCTGAGGGTTGCTACACGCACCCAAAAATAAACGAGAGATTAGCCTTGTTAGCTTTCACAGTTGCGAGGACCGACGATGTCTGGATAGTTTCAAAACGGGAGTCACGGACCCTGCCCATCTCGCGCTGGGTGAAAACACTCGTGCGAACCTCTTCACACTCCTGGAGAGAATTTCACAGAAAATTCAACATAAACTTGCGTTTTATTCTTCAACTTACGTTACTTTAATCAAAACCATTACGGCGATTTTGGAGAAAACAAAAAATAGCTACACTATTAATGTTGTTTGGATAGGGACAAATTTTCTTGAAAATCTTCGCATGAAATTTCGTATTTATCAGAGCTTTCGTTTTGTATTTATCTACTATTTTACCTACAAGTAGAGCAAGTATTGCATTCCACCCCAAAAAATTCGACACAGATTTTTACTGGAAATGCACGTTCAAGGGCTCCCTGAACCACTACAAAACATTTTTAGAAAAACGATCCACACGCACACAAGAACACAACTCAAAATCGAAGTCAAACAACAAACCTATATTAAAGTTAGGTGTCTTACAAGGCTGTGACTCGAAAAGTTTCAAGCAAATGTCCACCCCAACTGCCCTTTACATCCAAAAACGTTCCTTGTTTTTGATTTTCTCAAAAGATGCCCTAACGATTTTGATTAAAATACTATATGTTAAAGATATTTGCATTACAAATAAAATGTATATCTCGAATTTTCTGGAAATTGCCTTTAAACTCCTCTTCATTCAAAAGGAATTTTGTATAATCTTGTATAAGCGATAGAGGAAAACGTCATATACAAAAAATGTGGAGCTCTTTAAAACACACAATTTATTTAAAACAACTTGTTTTGTAGCATAAGCCATTTAAGAGATATCCGTTATTAATGATTCGAATTGTTCATACTTTGTCATTTTTACTTTCTCTACTACGTGTAGTAAGTAGGGGGAAGTATTGTATTCCACCCAAAAATTCGATACCGAGATTTCACCGGAACTATATGTTTTGAGTTCCCTGAATCCAAAAAAAGCATTTTTGGAAACATGTCCGTGTGTGTGTCTGAACAGCATAACTCAGAAACGAACAGTCGGATAAACACCAAACTTGCTATTTAGGTTCAGTATCTTCCAGAGATGCGACACGAAGGTTTTCAAGAAAATCCCCCCACCCCAGATTACCCTTTACATGGAACATTTTTCGAAAATTTTAATTTTCTCAAAAATAGCTCTAACGATTTTGATTAAAATATCATATGTGTAGGATATTTTCATGACAAATAAAATGTATATCTCGAATTTCCTGGGAATGTCTCCAAAAGTATTCTTCATTGTGAACGACTTTTGCATAACTGGTAAACCATAAGAGATAGACAAGATTTTACTACGCAAAAAAATGTAGATCGCGTTAAAATACACAATTTATGTCATATACATTTTTTTGTAAAGTGAACCATTTTCGAGATACTGCTTGTTATTCCCGTAAATTTTTCAATACTTATTTTCTGAAATGGGAATTCGTTATTCATTTTTTTGTCTTGGATATACAAAGAGTATTAATCTGTGGCAAAGAGAATGGTGCTGCACCTAGCAACCAGCTATTAAGAGATATGTCTATGCTTAAAGGCTACTGTATTTCTATATTGCCCTTGCAAATACAAAACAAGGGAAACATAGTACGCCTTAAGCGATAGTCAAATATTTTTAGAACTGGTCGCTATGTGTAAAATGTAATTCTCTTTGCATGTCAAAAGATCGTTTCTGCAAATGTTTGTCTCGATATTCTATTTGTATCTACAACGAATTGTATAATGCAACTTTTTTGTAAGAATAAGTTTTATACCCACTAATAGGCAATATAGGGCGGAGAAAGCCAACACATCAGGTTTTTGTTCTGTGTAAATGTATCTATGCTGAGGCGTTAAAATATGCATTTCTGTTTGGGAACTAGTTTATAGGCAGAAGATTTACGTAAATGTTAAATCCATTCACGCCCAAGTTCAATTAACCAATGTGGCTGCGCTGGTGTTCCAATTAAGATCGAGGTGAAGCTCACAATGAAGATTTGGCGGGGGGGGGGGTATAATACGACTGTTTCATCCTGCCGTGGAGTAAAACACTGTGCTTTCATTCACCTCCTTTGCATTTCTATTGCACTTGGCCATGAATATTTACACGCAACCATTTCCCGCGTTCAGTAACATAACGACATTTCTCGTCTGGACATCTTTGAATTGATTCTGGTGAAAGCTTTACAACACATCCTAAGGGTGAAATGTGGTAAAACGGGCCGTCCTATCACCTAACCACAGCACGAAGCAATGTACAGCACATTTTACAAATCAGGATGAATCCTCTTACTAAATTATAATCAAAGATTAGATTAGATAACGGGGTTGTTGGTGAAGTTTTGCCTGAAAGACTGTGCAAATCCCACTGGAAAGGACACATTCATTGTTTCCCAAAATGTTTGCTGAACAAGTTGAAACGTGTCGCGGTATCATTCGTGTTATCTTATTTGCTGAGCGCCTGTTATTGTTTTACTATTTTTAATTTTGGGTTCTTTGTCCTTCGGCTAGCTATTGTTATTATTACTCAGTCGAGCAAATCTCTTGAACAGGGTGTGTAAACGGAAAGGAGTTGTTACTAAAGATAACACTGATAAAAGAATTTGTTTTTACACTTTTATTGCCGTCACACTTCATTAATTTCGAATGTAACTATAATCACTTATTTGCCGCACATTATTAATTTGCGTATTTCACATTTTATAACTAGCTTTACGACGCGAGAGATTCTGTAGAAATGCGCGACGTTTAACCCGTGGGTGAATCTGATGAACTGGGCGACGTGTAACTTGTGAATGTTTCTGTAGAACTGCGCGACGTTTGCCTTGTGAATTATTCTGTAGACCTGCGCGACGTATAACCCGCGAATGATTCTGTTGGACTGAACATTACCCGTCTCTGGCTTCATATATTTATACTCCCTCACCCCGATATGCCTAAACATTATAACAGAGATGCTATTGGTTAATAAAGCGCGCCAACATTAGCGTCTATTTGTATATCCAATCAAAATTACGAACTGATGCAGTAATTTGTATCACAAATTATTTAAATGTAAAGAGTGATTATAGTATGAATATGCATTATTATGTGACATTGATTTGAGATGTTTGTTGATTGTAATTATTGTTGGGAAGTAAGTTTATACTGCCTTACTGAAACTGACAATAATAGCGTGCAATAATGCAGCGAGGGGGTGAGCTGTTTATCATTATTGGAAACGAGGAAGTTACGTAATGTTGGCGCGTTTTCCTTTAGAATCTTCTGGAACATTTCCCTAGAGCATATGTATTCATAATTTTCATTGGATATTAAAATAGACGCTAATGTTGGCGCGTTTTATTAGCCAATAGCAGTTCAGTTATAATCTTTAGGCATATCGGGGTGTGGAACTATAAATAGAAGCTAGGTTAGAGGTAAAGTCCTTCAGCCCGTCAGTTCGTCGAAAATATTTGTATGATACACGTCGCCTTCAGTCCAGCAGAAATATTACACGTCGGCTATCGATTCACAAGTTACGCGTAGCAGAATTATGAAAAATCTAAAATGTTGTAAAGTTAATTATACAAAAAGTTGAAGTACGCGAATTAAGAGTGATCAGTAATGAAGTTATTATAACAGTTTCAGTTTGGCGAGTGTCAAGATCAATGTGTAAATGTGATAGTTAATGTGTTCGACAATAAAAGTGTAAAACAAATTTCTTCATCAGTGTTATCTTTGGATAAAAGATTCCTTTCCGTTTACACAACCTGTATAAAGAGAAGTGCTTGACCAAAAGATCATAGCTAGCCGGAGGACAGAGAACCAAAATTAAATAAAATAACAGTAGCATTCTTTCAAACGAACACTAATACTGCCGCAAATTGCTAACACCAGATGGAGCTACAAACTTAACAAAGAATTACGTCACAAAATGGCATCACCACGTGAAGTAAACACACATACACAAACATAAGTAAAACCATCGCAAATTGGCTTCCCAAACGTGGGGCTCAACAAACAAATTAAATATAACATAAATACCACCGCAGAACACATATGCTCTAGGGAAGATATTCCCTCCATTTCTAAAGAAAAGCACGCTACTCTGACGTCATTTGCTTGTCTCTTCTAATTGATAAACAACTCACCCCCTCGCTCATTGTTATCCGCTCCTATTGTCAGTTTCAGTGAGGCCGTGTAAACTTATTTCCTAACAATGCTTATAATTAACAAACATCTCAAATCATTGTCATACAATAATGTTAATTTACACTACAATCACTCTGGCATTCAGTGTTGTGATATAAAATACTGCGTCAAATGTCAGCATCCTTTCCTAGATCTTCCTTGATTACAGATCTTTCTTGCCAGGAATATGCGAGGCAGTTTCCTCGTCTTCTGCACATTCTACAAATGAGTTCATCCTTGTAGAGACCTAGTTTACGTAGATGTTTCCTAAAATGAGAGTTCAGAAATTAATGCAATTACTGTCCTTATTTCCCTTCTATCCAATGCTCAGCAGAGATGAGGAAAGGGTGTTGCATGAACCCAGTTTCCTGGCTTGTCTTTGTCTAGGATTGGTTTACCACTTGAGTTGGTGTTTTTCCCTAATCCATGCTTTTACCGAGGTTTAGACAGTACGTATGCTGATTCCGACCACAATATAGGGTATCTCAGTAGCCCTTTTAGCCAGCTGATCAGCTTTTTCATTTCCATAGATGATAGGGTAATCAGAGCATTTGGGTATTCCCAAACCAGTTTTGATTTTGCCTGTTCTGAAGAGAGTACCTCGACTGTCAATTACAACCCAAACAATGAAGATGTAATAACAAACTAAATAAAACCGTGCTGCATTCACACAAATTTCTCTACTCACTCTTCTACAAGTTATTCTTACAAAAGCTTATTCTTGTATCTGCAAAATCTCAAATTGATGTAGTATACTCACTTGTGTTCAGAAATACGTTCATTTGTTTATAAACAAACATGGCGGTGCATTTATCGCTCGATGATCATATAAGGGTGCTGGAATGTTCTTGGAAAGTGGAGAATGTTGTGGAGGTTCATTGGAGGGTTGAACTTGTACTCCTCCATCACGGCTGACAATCACAAGATTCCGAGACAAGTTTGAAGTAGAGGGGACGATGGAAGATAGGTTGAAAAGGTGGTGCGGAAGAAGAGATAACACACGAACGAGATGTAACGTGTGAGGCTCGCATTCGAGGGTCCCGGGTTCGACCCCCGTCGACAGCCCACTCTGATACATGGGTTTTTCGTGGTTTTCCCGGGGCAGGAAGGCTAATGCTGGGATGGTTTCTTCTCTACCACGATTTCCGTTTTATTCCATTTCCTTCTCATCTATCAGGTGTGCTTCTAGGTTTCGTGTGTATGTCGGTACCGGACAGTAGGCGCGGATGCTTGTTCAATGGAAAGCGTATTTCCCGTGGACAACAGAGGACTGCTTGAGTGGTGGGTGGTTCATCGCCCTCATTCGGCAGCTCAAGCAGTGGGATCAGTCTGAGAGTTTGGATATGTTATGGAATTCCGCGCGTCCCTGTGACCTGTCGGTCTATGGCCTGCAGCCTCCTGTGGTTCCTTCACTTCATAAATTCCTCCTGGGTGTTGTAGCTGCACTGTGCAGGTCGTGAGATGTCCCCCTCTCTCCAATAACGAGAGTGGTCATGCAGGCTTTTGCATGAAAAACGACATTGGCAGAAGGTGGCATTTTCAACATGTATGGGTTAAAGGAATGCAACAAACAAAAGCTGTATTCCTGTCTCATTTCGTTGTAGATAAAAGGTGTTTCAAAAAGTGTGTAAAAAAACCAAATAGAGACTTACCATTTGAAAAAATTGAGAGTACTTGAAAATTTAAACCAAACTCGTGCAATAACTCGAAATCGTTAACGCTACAACAAATTTTATTTGAGAAATTGTATGCTTTAATGAGGTGTACATTCTTTGTGTAGTAAGATTTAGTCTATCTCCTACGGTTTACTAGTTATAAGTCATTCAGAATGAACAGCATTTCATAGGCTATTCCCCAAAAAATCAAGATATACATTTTGTCATGTAAATATGTTTATACTATTTTAATCAAAATTGTTAGGGCCAGTTTTTGAGAAAATTAAAAACTTACATGTAAAGCGTAGTTTTGGGTGGGGAATTTTGTTGAAAATCTTGAAAAATCAAACCTTTTTTTAAAAATACAACTTTGGGGGGGGGTTCAGGCGACCTCAAAACATGTATTTCTGATGAAACTTCGACATCGCGAGTTTTGGATGGGACACATTACCTTCTCTATTTACTAGGTACGTGGTAGGGGAAGTAAAAAAATCTGATCTGTTGCGTTCATATGATTTCTCTACTCACTCCTACAAACTGTTCTCACGAAAGCTTATTTTTGTGCCTACTTCTTGTTAATTGAGATAAACTTTCATTACCATTTACTTGTAGGTATAATAAGAAGGGTACAGGAAGCTGAAGCAGTAGCCAAACTTTTAAAAAGCGGGTCGCTATATGCTGGGCTTGAAATTCACAATTTGCATCACCACAGAATCAAAACAATGGTGGTTCAGCATTTTAAAAAAATGTATGAAGTATTTAAGAATTCAAACCGATAATATGAATCTCTTCGAAATAATAAAGGCTACAAAAATGTTATATTGTGTTTTTTAAAGAATTTTTGTTTTATGTAGTAAGCTTTGGTTTATGTTTTTTTGCTTAAAATTTAATCAAATTTACATAAAATTCCTTCAGAATGAAGGTTATTGGCACAAATTCAAGACGCACATTTATTAGTCAGGCAACGACCGTAAACATGTATTTTTATCAAAATCGTTAAAAACATTTTTGAGCATATAAAAACTAAGGAAATATCTTCTTCCTTGTAAAGACCAGTTAGTTGCGTTGGGGAGGGGAGCTTCTTGAAAATCGTGTCGCAGCTTCCGAATATGCTGAATTTATATTTTAAGTTCGGTATTTTTTGACGTTTCGTTTTTGATGCATACGGAAATATTAATTTATCAGGGGACCTCAAAACTTGCATGCCAGTAGGAATGGGCAGAAAACAACCGAACGGTCACCTTAATGTAACAGTAACAGAAGTAATGGAGACAGCGACTAGTTACCCATTAACGGTTACAAAATTAATGAATTCAAAGTAACTAGTTTACCAATAAGGTTTACTAAAGTGGCGAGACGGTTACCAAGTGTGGGTGACATCATTCACCGCATGTAATTGGTATCGCTTATCAGGAACAGGTTATCTCAATTCGTTACGCAGTATCAATCTCCTCTACAAGAGGTCGTGAGTGAGCATTGTGTATCTATTACACCACCTGACAAGAAAAATTCCTACTAATTATCGCTTTGCTACTGTAATCAACTGAGATTACCTGTGTATTTACCGAGGAGGATGGCCGAGGCGGTAATGACTGTGGCCTGCATTGGGGAAGCCGTGGGTTAGATTCCCGTGGATTTTTTCGGGGGATTCCCCGGGTCGCCAGGCTTATGCTGGGAAGGATTATTATATCCCCCGAATTTCCTTTTCCTCAATTTCATCTCCATTCTCATTTCACTTCACCTTTCATCCTCTTGGTTTCTTTCAGGGTTGCAAGTGTCGGCGGGAGATCGCGGATGTTCATGGCAGGGGAAAAGAATGGTCTGAGGAAACCTCGTCACTCGGACTGCGAGCGGTATGCGGATCCCAGGGCCCCCAGGGGATCTGTAAGCCCACAGGGGGAGAGGAGGGCCCGCTGCACCAGCCATCCTCCGGGGAGTTCAAATCTATAAATGGTAGGGACCCTGGCCTCTGCCTGTCGTGCCTCCTTTGTCTCCCTACCGGGAGGCGCTCCACCAGGGGCCTAGGTACAAAAGAGCTGTGTAGGTCGAGGTGTTAAGTCCCCATCCTTTCTAGTCCTATCCTACCCTAGCTGCATATTTTTTTATGTAGACAATTATGTATTTTTGGGCGGTAATGTTTCTCTTCTCTAGCAACATCGCCTTTCAAAATGTCATTACCATGGTTTATCTAACGTCCTACAGGAATATTTAACTTATTACATGCTTAATTTAAGCCATGTTGATGTTGGCAATAGTGATGTATTTTCCTTTGCTATGTCTGCACCACGTGATGTTTATATTTAGGTTCCCATACAGCTCATTTAACGTGTACAAACTGAGTATATGAGCAGGAATGTAGAAGCAAGTGCAAGTGGGAATGCATTTTGCGATTATAAACCAGCGTAGTCAACGTGTTGACACGCTAGAGAAACGTCTCTTTAGATTGCATCAAGTAACAAGTCTGTATCGAACCGAGCAAAGTGGCGCCCAGGTAACGCGTGAGACTCGCATTCGGGAGGTCTCGAAATCGATTCCTGGTTATCGCCAATTTCAGTCCCCGAATTTCCTGTCCCTCAATTTCTTCCTCCACCCCGTTAAACAAGGATTTAAGGGGTAACAGTGATGCATTAATACGGTAAATTTAAAAAAGAAAAAAACAACATAGAATTATAATAGAAGCGATTGTTGCTAAAGGATACGCTGTTATAGAAATGTATAGAAATAAGAAAAGTAGTATATATATTTATATTATTTTGTAAAAAACTGTATTGTGCGTAGCTAGAAAGTGAGAATAGAAAATAGGAGACGATAATAAGAATAATACTTTATAAAAAGTTATTAAATAAATTATATAAAATAATGTGAAGTGTCGGCGATGAAGTTTCGGTGGGGCGTGGCAGGGGAAACGGATGCTCTCTGTGGAAGTTTCTCCGTTCCTAGGTTTTCGACTGCTTGCCGGAATTAACGGTTGCCTGTCCGACTGTGGGAGGGTCTCAATCTGGAAACTGTAAGGACCATGTCATTACTGTGCCGTCACTACTGGTTCCGGCCGCCCGGTGTCCTCCTCACTTATTCTTCCCTTGTGGGGCAAAGGTACAATATCCTCCCCTCCGATAATCAGGGGAAGGAAGAAAAAGTCTGTATCGACATCGTTCATATTGAAACGTACGAGTAGTTACAGCTAATTGTTACTGGTAACCGTTAATGTAATGTAACTGCGAACGTAATAACCATCAAAACAAATAACTTAATCGTTATGGGTAACTGTTACGTGTAACTGCTTGTTATAACCGTTACACGAATTGTGACATCCCTAATTCTCGAAATGGAGTTTTTGGGCGGAATGCAGTACGTGGTAGAGAAACGAAAAATCAGAATTCCCCAGCTTAATCCCCCATGTTCCACTTACGTGTGTAGGACGGAAATTAACGTGGAAGAGATGGATTAGGGGCGACTTGTCCTGACAAAACTGTCACGCAACCTGTCATGATAAATAACGCCGCAAAGCCGAATATCGAACGTAAATCCTATTAAACCGAATGAGTGCAAACATCGCGTTTTCTTTTCTCCCCGTGCAGATATTCCGCTTGCCTGCAAAACAATTTACATTTTTCCCTCCTGTATTAACTCACGCATGAGGAGGCTTCTTTTGCCTTCGTAGCTGCAAGCTCTTTCTTTAGGTCCTCTTTTTGTTGTGTTACTAATCTACGAGTTTTCAGTTTCCTTTTTTCTCATTGTTCATTTAAGTTCATTTCCAGATGAGATTTTCGATCTATAAGAATTTGTAAAGGTTGAAATCTGATGCTGTTTATATCTGTGGGTTAAAGAAGACCTAAGCAGTTGTTTTTTACTTTCTCTACTACGTATAAGTAGGGGAAGTATTGTATTGGACCCAAAATTTCGATACCTAGATTTCACCGGAAATACATGTTTTGAGACCCCCTGAATCCAAATAAAGCATTTTTGGAAACATGTCCATGTGTGTGTCTGTGTGTCTGTGAACAGCATAACTCAGAAACGAACTATCGGATAAACACCAAACTTGGTATTTAGGTTCAGTACCTTCCAAGGATGCGACACGAAGGTTTTCAAGAAAATCCCCCCACCCCAGAGTACCCTTTACATGGCAGATTTTTCGAAAATTTTAATTTTCTCAAAAATGACTAACGATTTTGATTAAAATATCATATGTTTAAGATATTTTTATGACAAATAAAATTTATATCTTGAATTTCCTGGGAATGTCTCCAAAAGTATTCTTTATTGTGAACGACTTTTGCATAACTAGTAAACCATAAGAGATAGACAAAATTTTACTACACAACAAATGTAGATCGCATTAAAATACACAATTTATGTCATATACATTTTTTTTGTTGAGTGAACCATTTTCGAGATATTACTTGTTATTCCTTTAATTTTTCAATACTTATTTTCTAAATGGCAATTCGTTATTCATTTTTTTGTCTTAGATATGCAAAGAGTATTAATTTGCGGCAAACAGAATGGTGCTGCACATAGCAACCAGCTATGAAGAGATATGTATGTGCTTATATTGCCCTTGCAAATACAAAACAAGGGGAACATATTAGGCCTTAAGCGATGGTTAAATATTTTTAGAACCGGTCGCTATGTGTAAAATGTATATCTCTTTGCATGTCAAAAGATCGTTTCTGCAAATGTTTATCTCGATTAATATGAAATAGATGGAGAATAAGCGTTTGTAAAAATAGTTTGTACAAGAGTAGAGAAAGTCATGTGAGTGTACCACATCAGATTTTTACAATAGAATGCAAGAAAACTCAGTGTAATAAATCAAGCTACGATTTTATGCTTTAAACAATTTCTTCGGAGATGTAGAGGTATAAAAAAAAGCAACATATTATTGCATTCACATGATTTTCTCTACACATTCTTCTGCACAATAGTCTTACAAAAGGATATTCTTTCGTCCACCTTTTTGTTAATAGAGAAAACTTTCATTAGACATTTACATATTTCGTTGTTGGTAAGAAAAACGCAGAAAGCTAAAACGATAGCCACATTTTTAAAAGAGGATCATTATGTGATGGCTTTGAAATTCCACTCACATCGCTTTATCTACTCACTCTTCTACAAACTATTATGAAAGCCCATTCTTCTATCTACTTTTTGTCAATTCAGATAAACTTTCATGTCATTTGCATATTTCCTTGCAGGTATCGAAATACACAGTGGGCTAAAGCGTAAATCAGATTTTTTAAAAACCAGAACACAATGTGATGGCTTTGAAATGTTATGCTCTTTCATTAACCACAAGAGAAGGCAAATAGCCACTAACCACTTGAAAAAGAGTATAAATATTTAAAAATTCAAACCAATAACAAAGCATATCGGAAATTGTTTAAAAAAAATGACAAAAATTGTGTCCTTTAGCGGAATCTTTTTTATTTTTTGGGGGGGGGTAGTTTCCTATCTCTTATGGTTAACCGATTAGGGGCATCCCATGTGAAATCGAAAGGCATTTTTTGTTTCCATTGTAATTTTACCTGTTAATAAGGGGTGCTAAGATAAGCATATATATATCAGATAGCATCTAAAACTCAACGGCTGTCAGGTTATTGAACGATAAATGTATCGTATTAAGTCATTTTGTCGCATTTTAAGTGTGCAGCATAGCTCCAGAACTCTATTTAGAATACTGTACTAAATCTTACTTTGTAGATAAAATTCTGCATTTCATTAAAACATATACTAATTTTTTTTTATAATACCCAGAAAAATCTATATATATATAGTTTTTACTTATTTTAAGCGTATCCGGATTTTTATAAAACTAAAATACTAGACTGAAAATAATACATAATGTCATTAAGAGAAGTTGGCAATGTTGGTATAGTGGTTATGTTTGGGTCTTCGTAGTTATAACACAAAAAGCGAATAAACGCAGCGATTTACGTAATTGATGCACGATAATCACCAAGTGCTCTGTCAATCTATGAGGAAATACTCGGAACCACATACTGCTTAGTAAGCGTTCTCATTGTTTAACCATTCACAGCAGCTTGCTTGACTTTCAGCATAAAACAAACGTACGAGAGCGATCATGAGCGCGTAAAGTAATTTACTTCTTTAATTATTTTAGACAAAACCTATCAGTTACCATTACAGTAAAACATGTTTGGTTGTGTTTAAATTACGAAATCTTACCACATATAACAAAATTATTTTTCTTAATCCGTAACCACCTACACTTGAAAAAAATATAAATTTCTTCACTGAAATAAAAATAAAAACATGTTTACTTATCAGAACAAAATTAAAGTTTAGGGAATAAAAGTAAAGCTCGATTAAATAATTAGATTTAAAGGTTTCAGAGTTATAACAGCTTGAAGTTGGAAATTTTAGGAGGATACGATAAATCTGAACAATTTTAATTGCAAAACTATGATATTCTAAATTTTAAGAGTTTGCATAAAGCACTGTATCGGGCTTGTCTACAAATATAAAAAGCTTCGTTTCGTTTAAAAAAAGATGCAAGGTCGATTTTCCTTCTATTTCGGACGATTTGAAATGGAATGTCCCCCAAAAATCATTCAGAATAAAAGGCTTCACAAGCTTTTCCCAGAAAGTTCAAGATATAAAGGGTAGTTAAATTATATTCGAATCCACTCGCGGCCTCTCTCTACTGTGCGAGACAGCCGGCAGTCGCCGGGGAAATTATGCCGGCAGAGGCGGACTAAAATCCTTACCTTATAATAGATGCTGGAAATGTTGACCACATGCTCTCAAACAGGCAGCATATCTCGTGTAAATATTTTCACTCAATCTCCGAAGCTCAGCAGCAGGAATTCTTGTGATTTCTTGCACAATGTTTTCTCTAAGTTCCTGTGTGCAAGGATTGGAAGATACACTTTGTCTTTTAAAGAACCCCATAAATAAAAATCACAACTCGTTAGGTCAGGAGAACGAGGGGGTCACAAATCAACACTAATTATTCTGTCATCTCTTATTGCATGTAATGATTCGGCAGCCGTATATGCTGTTGCAGAATCTTGCTGGAACCAACCATACGATTTCTCTTCTTCTGTCAAGCGATTGCAAAATGGTCTCAGAATTAACCTCTGATATCGCTCTGTATTTAATGTTTCATCAAAGAATATGGGCCCTATTATTCTTCTAGCACTTATCGCACACCACACTCCAATTTTCTGATCATAATGAGGTTTTTCATCACAAGAATTCCTGCTGCTGAGCTTCGGGGAGTGAGCGAGAATATTTACACGAGATATGCTGCCTGTTTGGTCAACATTTCCAGCATCTATTATAAGGTAAGGATTTTAGTCCGCCTCTACCGGCGTAATGTCCCCGTCGACTGCCGGCTGTCTCGCGTAGTAGAGAGAGGCCGCTAGTGGGTTGGAATATAATTTAACTAACCTGTACATTTTGTAAAGAGACTATCTTAAAAATATGGTATTTTAACCAAAATGGTAAGTCATTTTTGAGAAAATCAAAATTTTCCATGTAAAAGGTAGCATCGGGGGGAGGGATTATATTAAATATCGTTGTGTCGCATCCTTGGAAGAGAACTTAAATACCATTTTTCTAGTTGTGTGTTTCAGAGCATAGAGACAGACAACCCTTTTTATTTTCTTTTTTTAATTCGGGAGGCTCTGAAATCTGCATTTCCAGCAAAATGTCGATATCGAATTTCTGGGAGTAATACAGTATTTCTCCTACCTGGTTATAGTAGGTGTAGAAAAAGTAAAAACACCAATGCCATATATGTATAAACTGAACATTTTGCAGAGTTCCACATCGGTTACCTTAAAGGACATAAAACAGAACAAGAAGAAATAAGAAAAGAAAAGTCTGGGCTGTAATTCTCCAGTATTAGCAGCGTTTTCCTTCCTGAAGGCCGCTCTTCAATATCAATAGAGCTAACTAGTCTTATTTCCCATAATTCAGCACGGCGAGGTATAAAGTCCCCCCCCTGCCCAAGGCTCACCGATCTGCGAAGCGGCAACTGCAACAACTCCGCACAACCGTTGCCATGGTAACAGCGCGCTGCTACTTCTGCGTCCGAAACAGCTGTTTTCGTGTATCGTTGAAATTTCGTTAAGTGGGAGCGCCGACGATTAATTAAACGCTAAAAGTACCAGGCATAGGTCAAGGGTTCATTACAAGTTGGAAGCGACGCTGGCCACTTATCTGAACGCATCTGATCGAACGGCAGCGTCCTCGCTTTTTCTTAGATCTGTGGCTTGGGATTTGTATGCTTCAGTAACCGACCAACTGACCCGAAAACTCTGGGCGTTGTTTATCAATGGCCACGCCTCTGCAGTTTATCCGAGAATTCGCTTACAAATGTAGCGAGAAAATGATAACAGGGTTTAGAAAATGACCTGTCCACTATGACAAAACTCGAACTTCTTTACCATGCACATTACACGGTTCTAGACAAGTTGATAATAAGATAAACTAAAATAAACCTACAATATAACATCCTGGCATCTGGTTTCCTATGCTAGGAAATATATTCAAAAAATTTAATTGGGTATAGGAAGTAAAGATCCACAGAAGGCTACATGCCACAGAGACGCGCGGAGGTCCTTAACAGTTCTAGTCTCGAAGACCTGTCCCACTGCTGGAGCTACCTAGAGAGGGCAATGAACCCGTTGACCAAGCAGCCCTTAAGTGTCCACAGGGAGTACTCTTTCCTTTGAGCAAGCATCCGCGCCATCTGTCCGGCACCGCCATACGCCACGAAACCCATAAGCACACCTGAAAGATGAGAGGGAAACGGAATGAAAGGGAATTATGGAGATGAGAAACCATACCAGTACTCGCCTACCGACCAGGGAAAACCACGAAAAATCAAAAGGTCAGAGTGAACAGATCTACGGGAATCGAACTGGGGCCTCCCACGTTACCGTGAAGCCAACTCGCTAAATAAATTTTGTGTTTATTGCATTCCTTCTGGTTAAATACTTCATAGGTAACCGTTCAGAATATTAATTAAATTTACATAGGTTTTACATGAGTACACAGTACAAAAACTAAGACATATAAAGTACAATAAAAGGACTAAAATTCCGAAATTACTTCTGCTACTACAAGAAGACAGTTGCCTGTTTCCTCTACTCATCTACCTATTACTCTACCAGCACCTTAACCTATTCCTAACTTGGCACTGAATTTTCGACGTTTCCGAAAAAAATCTTTTTACTTTCCCTACTATTTACTAGTAGAAAGTATTGCATCCCACCCAAAAATTCGATATGCAGATTTCAACGAAAATACAAGCTTTCTGACTCCCTCAATCCAAAAAGAGGATTTTTACCATGTCACATGCAAAGTAGGTACTGCAATCAACCCAAAGGTTCCATATTGAGATTTCACCAGAAATACATGTTTTGAGGCCCCCTGAATTAAAAAAAAGCATTTTAGAAAAAGATCCGTGTGTGTTTCTGTTTGTGTCTTAGTGGATATTTATGTCAGTATCTTCCAAAGATGCGACACGAAGATTTTCCAGAAAATACCCCACCCCAAACTAGTGCTACACTTTTCTTGTTTTATTTTCTCATAAATGACTCTAGCGATTTTGTTTAAAATGCCATGTATTAAAGATATTTGCATTACAAATAAAATGAATAACTTGAATTTTCCGAGAATAGGCTGTGAAGTCGTGCTTCATTCGGAAGGAATTTTGTATAATCGTGTATAACTGGTAAACGTGAAGCGATAGAGGAAAATGTACTACAAAAAAAACTTATATCTCTTTGAAACACACAATTTATTTAAAATAAGTTTCTTTGTGACATAAGCCGTTTCTGAGATATCCGTTATTAAAGGTTCGAATTGTTTGTTGGTCATTCTAAGATCTATAAATATTCAGTTGTTTCTAGCGATGTCATGGAAACAGTATGGAATACAGCGCCCAGTTGTTAAACATTTGACTATCGCTGTTCACTTTGTATCTATAACGAAATGTGTAATGTAGCTATTTCTGCAAAGGTTTATTTGGATTAAAATGTAATAGATAGAAAAATAAACTTCAGTAAGGATCCACTATTAAAATATAGAGGGTAGAGAAAGTCATGTGACTGTAACACAAGATTTTTTCAGTGGGAGGTCGCTACTCGTTTGTAGTTTTTCTAGTGGTCATGCAAGGCAACCTACAACGATATCTCGATTAACAAGATGTAGATAGAAGAGTAAACTTTTGTAAGAATATTTTATAGAAGAATGAACAGAGAAAGTAATGTGAATGCAACAGAAAGTATATTTTTAACCACACTGCAGGCTATATTATGGCCACATTAAGGAATGTTTTTACCTTCGAGGTTACGCCTCTAATGTGAACCAACTTTGCACTCGTGATGTGACACGGACGTACATCAAGAGAAGAGAGAATTTGGTCCAGGTCATACATCATCCTGTTAATTTAGAGGAACAAATTTTGCAGACACAAGTTTCCTTATGGTTTGTGTATCTAATAGAAAAACATAGTCAAATACACGAAATGTGTTTAATTAGATATGTTGTAGTAAGGTTGTTCGTTGAACTCTTTAAAAAAAAACAAGACTACACGAAAACAATAACTGCGTCGACTTCTGACTTTTGAAAATACGGGTTGCATACGCATTCACAAAAAAAAAACAAGAGAATGTCTTACATTCACGTAACTTTCTCTACCCACTGTCGTTAATTTTCATATAGCTTCTATAAACTATAATTATAAAACCTTGATTTTCTATCTACTTCATCGAGATAAACGTTTATAGAAATAGTTTCATTACGCGTTTCGTTGTACCTCCCAAATTGGAATGTCGGGTCGCTATTTCGATAACATCGCGAGAAACAGCTGAATGGCAACAACACTTTAAAACAATCTGGTGTAGTGATACATTCACATGACTTTCTTAACCCTCTATCGTTTATTAGTAATATACTAACGTCTTACTAAAGCCTATTTTTATATCTACTTCATTTTAACCCAAATAAATCTCTGCAGAAATAGCTACATTACACTTATCGTTATAGATACAAAGAGAACAGCGATAGTCAAATGTTTAACAACTGGACGCTATATGCTAGCCTTAAAATTTTATACTGTTTCCATGACATCGCGAGAAACAACTGAATGTTAACAGGACTTTAATGTAATACGTTTTCGTCTACTGTTTAACTTTTACCAGTTATATAACATTGTACAAAATTCCTTCCGAAGATAGAGGACTTCATGGCTTTTCCCAGAAAATTTAAGATATCATTTTATTTGCCATGCAAATATCTTTAATATATGCTATTTTAATCAAAATCGTTAGATATTTTGTTTTTAGAAAACCAAAACCTTCGAAATGTTCGATATAAAGGATAATTTGTGGGTGGGGAATTTTACTGAAAATCTATATGTCGCATCTTTGGAAGGCACTGAATTTAAATAGCAAGCTTGGTGTTTAATCGACAACCCCCACACACACATACACATGGACCTTTTTTTTAAAAATGCTCAAAACGTGCATTTCCGGCGATATCTCGGTATCTAATTTTTGGGTGGAATCAATACCCTCTCTACCTACTAGACACGGTACTGAAAGTAAAAATGACGGAAGTGACAAACAATTCAAACGTAATAGTGAATATCTAGGAATCGGCTGTTGTCACAAAGTTATTTGACAATAATTCTATACTTCAATAAGGTCTCCATCTTTCGTACAGCAAGCTTTTTCTATTATGGTTTAGCACTTACAGTTATGATATAAATTTTGCGTTTTAACAATATCTACACTGTTTGTTTAGTAAAACTTTGTCTGTCTCTTACGGTTTACAAATTATGCGTAAGTTATTCAGAATGAGGACTTTTGGGGAAATTCTCAGAAAATTATATACATACATTTACCATGAAAATATCTTAAACATATGATATTTTAATTAAAATCGTTATAGCCAATCAAAAATTTCATAACATGTTCCATGTAAAGGGTAGTCTGGATTTGGGGGGGGGTCTTTCTTGAAAATCTTCGTGTGTATCCTTGGAAGATACTTAACACAAATACCAAGTTTTTTATTTATCCGACTTTTCGTTTTTGAGCTGTACTGTTCACAAACTGACACGTGCGCGCGCTCGGACCTGTTTCCAAAGGCTTTATTTGGATCCAGGGCACCTCAAAACATGTATCTCCGGCGAAATCTCGATGTCAAAGTTTTGGGTGGAATACAATACTACTTTTAACTAGTGCATCTATATGGTAAAGAGAGTAAAATTATCAATTAAGATCTTATTTTCAGTTGTCATGCATTTTTTGCAGAGAGTATAAGAAAACGAAAGGCGACAAAATTATTTTTAATTGACCCTGCATTTTCACTTGAGCTAGGAAAGCAAAGACTCGAATCCATTACCCCTTCCAGAATGTGAACGGAGAGGTGTTCGTAATGGGATATGGGAATGATCGGTAATTGCAAGAAAAAAAAATTGGAATGGGGCCAGGCAGCGCGATCCTTAGCTTGATGGAAATAACCGGGCGATGTCTGGTGGTTTCGTATTGCAACTCGGGCGTCTAACCCGGGGCGAAGCTCATTAGAACATAGCTTTCCAAGTAAATACAAAAACACTGACTTCAGATCCCAAACTCCACCTAATACAAACGTTTCCAGAAAATTCACGAGGTATCCATAGCAACGGCTCAAGTTTGTATTTCTAGGTGTGTTTCTGGATATACGAGACCATAAAATGAACAAGATTTCTGGTCAGTTTTACTGCTAAGCTAATATTTAAAGATGCCAGTTCGAAATGTTGAAGCTATAAAGATTAAGAGATGGTTATACGACTGTCTTTTCAAAGCGAAGACGAAACAAACCCTGAAAAAAAATCTGGTGTGTTACACTCACATGACTTTCTCTACTCTTGTACAAACTATTTTTACAAACTCTTATTCTCCATCTATTTCATATTAATCGAGATAAACATTTGCAGAAACGATCTTTTGACATGCAAAGAGAATTACATTTTACACATAGCGACCAGTCCTAAAACTATTTGACTATCGCTTAAGGCGTACTATGTTCCCCTTGTTTTGTATTTGCAACGGCAATATACAAATACAGTAGCCTTAAATACATATCTCTTAATAGCTGGTTGCTAGGTGCAGCACCATTCCCTTTGCCACAGATTAATACTCTTTGCATATCCAAGACAAAAAAATCAATAACGAATTCCCATTTGAGAAAATTATTGAAAAATTTAAGGGTATAACAAGCAATATCTCGAAAATGGTTCACTCTACAAAAAAAATGTTTGAGATAAATTGTGTATTTTAACGCGATCTACATTTTTTGTGTAGTAAAATTTTGTCTATCTCTTATGGTTTACCAGTTATGCAAAAGTCGTTCACAATGAAGAATACTTTTGGAGACATTCCCAGAAAATTCAAGAAATACATTTTATTTGTCATGAAAATATCTTAAACATATGATATTTTAATCAAAATCGTAAGAGCCATTTTTGAGAAAATTAAAATTTTAGAAAAATGTTCCATGTAAAGGGTAATCTGGGGTGAGGGGAAGTTTCTTGAAAAGCTTCGTGTCGCATCTCTCGAAGATACTGAATCTAAATACCAAGTTTGGTGTTTATCCGACTATTCGTTTCTGAGTTATGCTGTTCACAGACCACACACGGACATGTTTCCAAAAATGCTTTTTTTGGATTCAGTGGGTCTCAAAACATGTATTTCCGGTGAAATCTCGGTATCGAATTTTTGGGTGGAATACAATACTTCCTCTACTTACTGTACGTAGTAGAGAAAGTAAAAATTCAAAAAACACTCAGTAGAATGCTCTGAGTTTTGTAAAACTCACAGATGGGTCCCCTTAAGCCATTCTACTTTAATGAAGATTTGAGAGATGGCTTTGGGCATTATTACCTTTTATTTGTCTGAATTGCTGCATTTTGTTTCCTACTCTACCTTTTGGGCTAAACCCGGCCTCCAGTTAATTTCTGCTTTAAAAAAACTACCGTTTTCGGTACTTCCGTTGTTTGCTCCAAACATGCCTGGCATCTTAAGTTACCCAAATACCACTAATGTTTGTTCAGTGTTAGCACCACATCTGTACGTTAGAATGACACGGGAGTGTGTTTTGGAAACATACGTGTTTGTTTTGAGGTTCGCTTGCCAGATTTCGCGATCTACTTGATTTATTTTCACTGCATTATTTTCTTCCCTTCAGCAATTTAACGAGACTTCATTTTATCAGCTCTATTGGCCTGCAGGAAGCTACAAGGCCAGTATATGTTCTAAAAATCTGCCTTTTTTAAGGGGTTATCTAGAGCACCTACTTCAAAATAAAAGCTAACCATCATGTCATAAGAAGACCGTAGTCGCATGTTATTAATAGTAGAAAGGTGGCCATTACCTGTAACAAGTGAAGAGTGCGTCTGTTTTCGATTCGTAATTATTTCAAGCACACTCTATGTTAAGCGTATAGTGAAAGGGAATCCGAGAGTAAAATAACAGCATTTTTATTTAAAAAATGTGATTTGTTCCACTCACATTATTTTCTTTACTCACTCTCCTTTTACACACACAAAAAGCCCTCCTTTTATCTACTTGGTAATTCAGATAAACATTCAATTCACATATAAGCAGAAGATAAAGCGATAGTCACACGTTTAAACAACGTGTTCGCTAATGCCATGGCTTTGAAATTCCACCCTGGTTACATTCACATTTTCTCTTCCCAGTCTGAAACTATTCTTACAAAAGCTTGTTCTACTTCATGTTAATCGAGATAAACATTTGTAGAAATGGTTTTACTACTCAATTTCTTGAACGTGGAAAATAGAGGAATACAGTAGACTTAAGAGAGCAAGGTAGTCTTAACACATGTAAATTACACCTTAAGTGTGTTAAATTACCACTGCTCTTAAAGTTCTAAATAGTTTTTCCTGAAAGTTTTATGAATTATTCTATTAATGATGACAATTATTTCAAGTAGTCGTTTGCATTGATAGCTTATGCAGTCGAGTCCGTAAAAATTATTTCATTCAGCACAAAAATAATAGAATTTACTCTTAAAGCATGTGAATTCATGTACCTTTTCTCTGAGATTACTTGCAATACAGAATCACAATTTTGCATGCTTGTTCTTAGTATGATCAGCTATCTTCTGAACCTCAATTATTTAGTTATGTATATCAACTCACTAGAAATTGAAAAAAAAAATTATTTGCAAACTCAAAAAAGTAAAAATGTGGAAAATTTGCAATGTTGTTGCTTTCTTAATATCACTAATATACATTATAAAATTATGATTGCAGTTCAGAAAGTTTAAGTATGTGTTGTATACAAGTACTGAAAATCTCACAACACCCCAAAAGTATATATTTTCTTAAACTGGAAATAACAGAGATTTTATTAGTGCCTAAAATAAAAAATGTGATTTTTTATCATTTCAGAGAACTTGTCCGCTTAGATGATATTAGAATGTTTTAAAAGTATCTCGCTAGCTTTGAAATACCATGCTCATTGCACGACCAAGCGAAAAAACGAATAGCGATTTAAAACTTCGAAGTATTTGAAAATTCAAACCAATAACAAAGAATATCTCGGAAATGGTTAACGCCATAAAACTTTTCACATAAATTGTGTTATTTAACGAGATCTGCATTACTGTGTATCTAGTATGATCTTGTCTATCTCTTACGATTTACCAATTATACAAAAGACATTCAGAATGCAGAGGACTTCAAAGGTTAAACCTAGAAAATTCAAGATATGCATTTTATTTGCCATACAAATTTCTTAAACCTATGTTGTTTAAACAAAAATCATTAGTCATTTTTGAGAACTTCAAATACAACAATTTTTTCATGGTGGTTTTAATTTATTATTATTATTATTATTATTATTATTATTATTTAGAGAGTTTCTAAGCGTATATTTTCCAAGAGATCTTGATATCGAATTTTAGGGTAGAATACAGCACTTTCTCTTCTTACTGTAGGTTGGTAGAGAAAGTAAAACTGGAATGAAACACGAAAATAAGGAAAGGGGAAATGTCAAGGTATGCGATAAACTGCCTTTGGGACATCTCAAGTGGTTCATTAGGCGACTGGGTACTTCTATTGCCAAGACCTGTTGTGACCTATAACCCTGAGACGGGGTATAACTTTCCTTACTCTAGTTGCAGGATATCAGGTTGCCCCTGAAGAATTGAGTTACCGCTCTACAGACCAGTCCCAAAACATGGAATCCTGTTATTGTGTGGGTTCTTCTCCCATAATAAACGTCTGCACGTGTTCTGCTAGAAAACAGTCGATACAACAAAATTAACACATAATTTTAAATCTCTTACGATAGAGGAAGTATTTTATTCCACCTAAGAAGTTCGATATCGAAATTTCACCGAAAATAAACGTCTTGAGGTCCCCTGAATAAAAGCATTATAAAAAACGTTCGTGTGTATGTCTATGAACAGTGTAGGTAATTGAAAACTTAGGAGTGTGATGAATACCTTAATTGGTATTTACGATCATCATGTTCCAAGTGTGGGACCCGAAAATTTTCATGAAAATTCCCCACCCTAAAGTACTGTTTATATATATTTTTTTTAAAAAAAGTCCACAACGAATTTAAGTGGCATGCCTGTGTTTGACATACTGACATGGAAAAGAGCAGATTGAAGTGTACAATTTATGTAAAATGCCTTTCTTGCATCAGCCATTTTCAAAATAATGGTTTGCTTATTTTTTTTACTACTCCACTACTCCTTAGAGGAAGTATTGCACTCCACCCAAAAATCTGATATAGAGATTCCATCTGAAATACATGTTTTGAGGCCCTATGAATAAAAAAACTACATTCTTAGACAAAGGTCCGTGGGGCTTTGTCTTTGAATTTTGTATTTAAGTTCAGTATCTTCCAAAGATGGACTACCATGATTTTCAAGAAAATCCCACTACCCAAACTACCCTTTACATTGAAAATTTTTCGAAATGATTTATTTCCTATCAATGCCTCTAACGATTTTGTTTCAACTACCATGTATTTAAAATATCTCTATTAGAAATACAGTCAGAATAATCTATGAAGTCCTCTTCATTCGGAGGGAATTTTGTATTAGCTGGTAAACCATAAGAGTTGGACAAAAAGGTAATACATGAAAAATGTAGGTATCTTTAAAACACAGAATTTATTTAAAATAAGTTTTTTCGTAGCATCAGCCATTTCCGAGGTACCCACTGTTAATCTTGTTGGAATGCTACAACAGTTATTTCAATTTTAGGTACCGCCAACCTTAGCTGTTTCTCGCGATGCCTTGGAAAGGGCATGGAATTTCAAAGACAGTGTTTAGCGACCTTGTTAAAACATTTGCCTTTCGCAAATTTTAACAATTTTAAGCAAACGTTTATCTAAATTGGCTTGAAGCAGATAGAAGATAAGTTTTAGCAAGATTGGTTTATACAAGCTATATAAAAATTAACGATAGTGAGTAGAGAAAGTATGTGAATGTAACACATCAGACTTTTACATAAATATTACAATATATAAGGCAGTATGTGAAGTTGTTATGGGTAAAGAACGTCTAATATTTGAGCAAATAGATGGCACAGTCAGAGCTTTAACCAGCCGCCGCTAGTGTCGCTCTTGGCAATAATTTAATCTCAGATCGCATTACGCTGCAAATCTATTCGCCTCGCTTAATTTCACACGCAAGACGCACTACCGACTGTAATGCCTTGGGGGGAGCTCGAACCCAAGATCCACCGCATGCTTGTGTGATTTGAGCAGTGACGTCTGTATTCCTCGGCGTGACAAAGCAGTACCTGAAGGTACTTGGGTTCGACTGGTGTATCTGTTTGGTTCCCAGGGATAAGACTGTAGGTCCCATTCAGAGGAGGCCATGAAGCGCTACCTTTCTTACACACAGTGCCGCATCTTGTTTCATCACGGCACACAGAATGTCCTTGTGTTTGACGCCAGGAACAGAACCGACTGCAGTACAAGGTACAAACTCGCAGCGCGGCTGTAATAAAAGTCACTGCAAGTGAAATAAAGCGGCTACATTCGGGTCATAATGGCAACATTTGTTATTGAAATTAAAGCTTTAATAACAGAACAAAAAGCTTTTATGTGCATTCACCGAACATGCTCGTATACAACACATAACTCTCTCTATAACGAGAACTTATACCTAACAGCGATGCTGCAAATTTGTAACACGAGTCTTTTATATTATTAGAAAGTTCGATACATATGTTATTATTAATTTCACAATGCATAACATCCTCGTAAATTTTATAAAAGAATCTGATGTGTTACACTCACATGACTTTCTCTACTCTTGTACAAACTATTTTTACAAACGCTTATTCTCAATATTTGAGACAAAGTATAAGTATTGAAAAATTTAAGGGAATAACAAGCAATATCTCGAAAATGGTTCACCCAACAAAACAAATGTATATGACATAAATTGTGTATTTTAACGCGATCTACATTTTTTGTGTAGGAAAATTTTGTCTATCTCTTATGGTTTACCAGTTATGCAAAAGTCGTTCTCAATGAAGAATACTTTTGGAGACATTCCCAGAAAATTCGAGAAATACATTTCATTTGTCTTGAACGTATCTTAAACATATGATATTTTAATCAAAATCGTTAGAGCCATTTTTGAGAAAATTAAAATTTTCGAAAAATGTTCCATGTAAAGGGTAATCTGGGGTGGGAGGATTTTGTAGAAAACCTTCGTGTCGCATCTCTGGAAGATACTGAACCTAAATACCAAGTTTGGTGTTTATCCGACTGTTCGTTTCTGAGTTATGCTGTTCACAGACACACACACACACACACACACACACACACACACACACACACACACACACACACACACTCATCGACATGTTTCCAAAAATATCTTAAACTTATGATATTTTATTCAAAATCGTTAGCCATTTTTGAGAAAATTAAAATGTTCGAAAAATGTTCCATGTAAAGGGAAATCTGGGATGCGGGGATTTTCTTGAAAATCTTTGCGTAGATGCTAAACTTAAATACCAAATTTCATACTTAACCGACTTTGGACAACTCATTCTACCTTGGGTTTATCGTGGTTTTCCCTGCTCGGTAGGTTGAATGCTCGAATGGTTTCTCATCTACCCCGATTTTCTTTTTATTGATTCCTTTTCATTCCGTTTCCGTCTCATCTTTCAGGTGTGCTTCTAGGCGTATGGTGGTGACGGACAGATGGCGCGGATGCTTGCTAAACGGGTCGTTCATCGCCCTCTCTAGACAGCTCTAGCAGTGGGACAGGTCTTCGAGCCTGGAATTGTTAGGGACTTCCGCGCGTCTCAATGACCTGTCTGCATGCCCCTGTAGTCTCCTGTGGCTCTTTCACTTCATCCCTTCCTCCTGGAGGGTGGTAGCCAAAATGGACCTATGTAGGTCAAAGGTGTGTGAAGTGTTACCTCCTGTTGTATAACCCTAACCGACTTTTCCTTTTTGACTTATGTTGTTCACAGACAGGCACACACAAACAAGATGTTTCTGTGAAAATGCCTATTTTTATTCAGGGACTCTCAAAACGAGTATTTCCGGTGAAATCTCGGTATCGATTTTCTTACTTTCTCTACTACGTATAGTAAGTAGGGGAAGTATTGTATTCCACCCAAAAATTCGATACCTAGATTTCACCGGAAATACATGTTTTGAGACACCCTGAATCCAAAAAAATTATTTTTGGAAACATGTCCGTGTGTGTGTCTTGTCTGTGAACAGCATAACTCAGAAACGAACAGTCGGATAAACACCAAACTTGGTATTTAGGTTCAGTATCTTCCAGAGATGCGACACGAAGGTTTTCTACAAAATCCCCCCACCCCAGATTATCCTTTACATGGAAAATTTTTCTAAAATTTTAATTTTCTCAAAAATGGCTCTAACGATTTTGATTAAAATATCATATGTTTAAGATATTTTTATAACAAATAAAATGTATATCTGGAATTTTCTGGGAATGTCTCCAAAAGTGTTCTTCATTGTGAACGACTTTTGCATAACTGGTAAACCATAAGAGATAGACAAAATTTTACTACACAAAAAATGTAGATCGCGTTAAAATACACAATTTATGTCATATACATTTTTTTATTGAGTGACCAATTTTCGAGATATTGCTTGTTTTTCCCTTAAATTTTTCAATACTTATTTTCTCAAATGGGAATTCGTTATTCATTTTTTTTGTCTTGGATATGCAAAGAGTATTAATCTGTGGCAAAGGGAATGGTGCTACAGTTAGCAACCAGCTATTAAGAGATATGCATGTGCTTAAAGGCTACTGTATTTCTATATTGCCTTGTAGATATATATTCCCCTTACATCTACAAGAAAATTAGCAATAAGATAGAGTTTGCAAATGTTTATCTCGATTAACAAAGTAGATGGAGAATAAGCGTTTGTAAAAATAATTTGTACAAGAGTAGAGAAAGTCATGTGAGTGTAACACATCAGAATTTTTTTGGGTAGAATGCAATACTTTCCCTGCTTTAGATAAATAGAAGAGAAAGCAAAAAAGCTATTTTGGAAAGAAATTCTGTGTCCAAAAGTATACACTCAAACATTTGATTTACAGTCCAGCATTTTTCAAGGATGCAGGGGGAATATGTTACGCAAAATTCCCCCACAACCAAACTACTCCTTTCATTGGATATTTTGCATCATCTTATTTTCACAAAAATAGTTCTATAGTGATTTTGATCAAACTGTCATGTTTAAGATCCTGATACGACAAATAAAATGCACACCTTTAAAGTATACTTTTCAAAGTAACTTCAAGATACTTTGACTTTTCACTTTCTCTACTACTTACATTTAGTAAGTAGAGGAAATATTGAATTCCACCCAAAAATTCTATACACACAGTTCACTTGAAACACAAGCGTTTTGCGGTCCGTTAATAAAAGACAAGCTGTGTCTGTGAACAGCATGACTCAAAAGCGAAAACATGTTAAATACCAAACTTCAGGGCAGTCCAGGGATTTTCAAGAAAATCTCTCCACCCAAAACTACCGTTTACATGGAAAATTTGGATTTTCTTTAAAAAATTGCGTAATGATTTTGACTAAAATATCATATGTTTAAGATATTTTCATTACAAATGAAAAGCATACCTTGATTTCTCTGGGAATACCCTCTGAAGGCTATTCATTCATCCTGAATGAATAATAAAAAAAAAAAAAAGAATCTAGATTTCGTTAAAGCGCGCAATTTATGTCAAATTTCTTTGTGTAGTTAGTGAATTTTCCTTAACTTGCACTTTTCTCAACTGGGAAGTCATTCGATTTTAGTCCTGGTCATACAAAGGGCAAAGCATTTCAAAGCCATCGCACAGCAACACGCTCTTTAAAAATCTGACTATCGCTTTAGCTACTGTATCACACAACGTGATGTGCAAATGAGAACTGAAAATTTATCTGGATTAACGACAAGTAGATAGAATAATAAGCTTTTGTAAGAATAGTTTGTAAAAGAGTGAGTAGAGAGTCATGTGAATGCAACACACAGAATATTTTAATTCAGGGCACCTCAAAACATATTATTTCCGGTGAAATTTCGATATCGAATTTCTGAATGGAATGCAATACTCCTCTACATATTATAAGCTGGTAGAGAAAGTTAATAACGAACAAATACACAGAGATAATTTAAAAAATGTAGCTTTTGGCCTTACTGCAGTGGACGATGGTGTGCAGCGTATGGCGGTGAACATGTTCTGTGGAAACGTTTCTATCCTGGCATGTCATTGGAATTATCTGCCCAAATGTTTCTATGAGGGGGTAGGGGAGGAACCGACACGGGCAGCCAAGACCGCTAAGGCACGGACACTTGAACGGGAGTTCTGCGTTCAAATCCCGCTAGGACCATCCTCTCTGACTGAGGTTTTCTTCCAGGTTTTCCTCAGTCCTCAAAACTGGCAAATGCTGGGAAGGTACCCCCAAACTTAGGCGTGGAATGTTTGCTTCTCTATCCTATAACATCTTTTACTCAAAATCACATTGTTACAGTGTTAATTTAGGTGCAATTTGGGGCATTCTTTAGTAAAGATTTACACTTCAGTTTTATCTTATTTGTCGCAGCTTCTAAAGAAGCATCTTAAAATATATCTAATGGAAGACCAGGGCATTTTAGAGATCTTAAAGGCACATTTCTTGAATCTGAGTGCAGATAAGTACTCTTATGTTTCAATTCCTCGAACGTTACCGATCTACAGCGACCCGCGAGACACAAAAGTTAAACACTAGAAATTGCTTCTGATCGAAAGTGCTTCATCTTTCCTCTGTTCGATTTCCTTTAAGTCCCTTGTGCAAGGCGGTACTTGGTTGAATCCCTGGGGAATTCTGCTACCTAAACCCCTCAAGAAGAGTAACTGGCTTCGAACCCTGCATAGGGCAGACTAGGATTTACTTTTGATCAGAAGGAACCTTAGGTGAATTTTCATTCTCTACCCGAAGTTTGGTTTTCTTGTTAATTAAATCAGCACAGAAGAAATTGAATATTGATGAACACTCTTAAGGATGTATTTAACAGTATAAGTCACCAAAATTCTTTAAAAATGTGCTACCTGACTATAATTAAGTTAAAAAGTCTATCTTTATAATCTATTCTTGTATTTATTATAGAGATGGCTTATCACCTTTTTGAATATCCGTGCACTCGAGTCAAGAAGCATTTTAGAATTTCAGGTAGTTTGTTCTTGCTTTCTTTTGTTTTTAAGTTCAATTTTTTATTTCTTTTACTTTTAAAACAGTTTTATACTCTAAATTACTAAGCATATATTTACAGTGCTTTTCCTTCAACTGTGGCTACCGCGCGGCGGCTCGCGAGTCGGCCACCGCAGACGGACTCCTGACGAAACATTTGTAGTATTCCCGCAACTACCTCACATCCTCAATTACAATGATAAAAGTACACACCTTATCATATGAGATGTTGGAAATGTTGTCCTCTACTTATACATTTTAGCATTTTTTCAGGAAATTTTCATTCACACTTGAGAGTTCAATATTCGAATTTGAGTGTATTTTTTGCCTGATGTTTTCTTTTAGTTCTTCCTATGTATGGGGTTTGTTGCACACATCTTAGTTCTCATATGGTCATCAGAGTCGGGTAAATTTCTGTAATTGGATTTTGCGAAATGATAAGAGTAGCTGATCCCGCTTAATATTCTTCTCCGTTGAAGCAAGGTTCCATTTATATGGTTATGTTTCGTGCAAAATAACAGATATTGGAGCACAGAGAAACCCGATTTTATATACGAGATAGGGGAATTAGTAAGAATTATGGCCCTCACGATCCCTTGATTCAGCTGTATGTGATTTTTTATCTATGAGGGAGCTTGAATAAAGTTTATGTAACAAACACCATCATTGCACGAGTTAAAAAAAACATCAGACGAAAAAAAATCACTCGATTTCGAATATTGAAATTTCAAATGTGAATGAAAACTTCTGAAAAGATGCCAGAAATATGTGGATTAAAAAGGACAACATTCCAGCACCTCTTATGTGTATATGTTTATTTTCATTGTAATTGCAACTGTACATAATAGAACATTCGGCGGTTGCGAGGAAATTATAACTTGTTTCGGCGGGAGTTCGAGCTGCGGCGACCGGCGCGCGAGCAGTCGTAAGATGGCCACAGTGTGAAGTAAAAGCACTGTATTAAGCTTACTGTTTCTTTTCTCTTGAAAACTAATTCTATAGTTTTTAATCTAATCTTCATGGAATAAATATTTAAATTAAAAAACTAATGATATTATATTATACAATAAAACAGTAACTTTAAAAATATAAAATTATTACAATTACGATTTGACTCAGCGTTACTCTTCACATGTTCGTATAATTGCGTAAATTTTAACCAGAAACAAAAATAAGGTTGTTAGTTGGAGAAATTTAAATTTTCTTGTGTTTCACGCAAGACACGTGTCTTTGCGATCAAAAACCGGCATTTACTTTTACTTTCTGTACCATATATTTATATCGATATCGAGATTCCATCGAATTAGACGTTCTCAGACTTCCTGAACCCCAAAACGAGAAAGTGGATAAATACCAAACCTAGTACTTAAGTTCAGCATGTTCTAAAGATGTGATATGACGATTTTCAACAAGAACCTGCCACCCCAAACTACTCTTGACATGGTAAATGTTTCGTTATTTTCATGACAAATAAAATGTATAACATGAATTCCTTGCAAACAGCCTGTTTAGTCCTCCTTGTCCATAGGAATCTACCTATAAAATTACACATAAAAATGTAGATATCATTAAAAAACACAATTTGCTTCAAATAATTTCCGAGATTTGTTATTATTTTGAATTTTCCAATACGTTATCATACAATTTTTTAAGTCCCAAGTTACCGCTCTGTTGTTTCACGTGATGTCAGACAAACAATATGGGATTTCAAAGCCAGCACAGAGGGATCTACATTTTATGCACTTGGCTATAAAGTCTCCTAATCCCTATTGTATCTGTAATGAAATATGTATTGAAACTATTTCTGCAAACGTTTATCTCGATTAACACGAGATAGATAGGAAAAATAAGCGTTGATTGTAGGCTTTCAAGACGGTAGCTCGGTTACACCGGACAGTCGGCCTTAAATGTGCCTTCTGTGCTTCTCGCCTTGATTTTATTACCTTTGTCTGGCCGATTATGGCATACACCTCAAGACGGTTATGAAATCCACGAGAAATCCTTGTCAGGTTGGATGGAATAAGGGTTTTGAGCCTAATTCCTGAGTCCCACTGAGCTACCTAGCCCGGTTGATAATCGTTTGTACTGCGTATCGTCAAATATAAAACACATTTGTATACCAACTTTTGAGGAAGGACACATTTTGTACAAAATGCGAATTAGAAATGAAAGTTTTGATTTCCTTATCTTCATCTTTGACAGTTCCTTCCCTTTATAGTAGTCTTTCCTCCTGCTTGGCCAGCATTTCGATGTTTTCTTATTGCCTATCTGCTCTAAAAAGGGCAGATATTGCACAATTTTATAACCTAGTTAGCATATGTCATCTAGAATATCTACTTTTTACGGTCTCGCCTTGCTGAAGAGAAAATCTTACGATATCGTGACATTACGAGGCATCTGACTAATAAAACTCGTTTTATTACCGTACGCATGTTTGAGGTGCATGGCTCTATGCTGAAAATCCAATGAATAACACATTCTATGGTCTTTGGGGGATTCAAGGCAAACAGTTCCAAAACATTCTCCTCTTAAATTGAGTACAAAAATCTGTGCTACATTCACATGACTTTCCCTACCCACTGTTCCACAAAGTATTCCTTAAAAAGCTTAATGTTAATCGACATTTCGTTGTAGATACAAGGGAAACATAGCTTAAATCTCAAACGTTTGAAAGGTGGGTAGCTATTTGATGGCTTTGAAATTCCGTTCTCTTTGCATGATTAAGAGGGGAAAAAGAAAATTCAAACCAATAACAAAGAATATCTCGGAAATGACTAATGCCACAAAAATTTGATTTGACATTAGTTCTGTATGTTAACGAGATGCACATTTCTTTTTTTGGGTAGTAAGATTTTGATCGTAGGCTTTTACGGCCGGTGTTGTTAGTAAAATATGACATCTTTTCCGGGCTTATAGTAGGCCGTGGTCGAACTATGAAGTTATTAAAACTTGACGTTACGTCTTCAACTCTGGGGGACATCCTCAGGAGAGAGAAGTGGCAAGAACTGCTGACGACTGAGCTTACATATATTTTGGACGAGAGGTATGAAGGAAAGTTCGGGAAGGTGGGCGAGGTTCCGCATGATCACCCTCGATAATACGCACCCATGCGGGGGTAAGTGCTACTGCTCTAGGGCAGGAGCGCAATGAAGGATGTGCCAGGGACTGCCATGGCCGAGGCCCTCTCAGGCACCTGGTGATTAAGAGAGGCTTCGGGGAGCAAACGTTTTTATTAAGAAATTTACTGCGCACCGAGGTCTTGATGTAGAGGCCACAATGTTAAGGACGCCGACCCCAAGGTGGCTCGTGGGCTCGCCGCGGAAGTGAGGCCTGAAGGCGCCCGGACCTTTCACTTGCACATTGGCGGGTGAGGGCATGGAGATTAGAAGCTGCGGCGAGGCATCTTGCGTTGGGGTTGGCTGTTGAGGCTGCGTCGGTGGAGAGTGAAGCAGCGGTGTGGTCGATGCTGTTGTCGGATGGTTCAGCTCGTGTTGTCAAGTCGGCGGTTGTGGTGTGATGTGGCATTTGGTTGGCTGCAATCCTACGAAGTTTTCCGTGAATTGATTCGATGACTTCAAAAGTATCGGGGGATGTGAGCTGTGTGACGGTTGCCCGGAGTGAGAGGAAGTGTCGTGCAGCGTGGCGGACGAGTTTGGTGTTTGCGTGGAGTTTGCGCTCCAGGACATCAGGTGGTTGATGTGATGAGTAAGAGCTCAAAGATCTGGCAGAGTGGACTCCGCGAGATCGGAAGTTCCTTGCTTGGAAGTCGGTGTGCTGATGTAGGCTGAGTGTCTCGAAGCAGCGATGAAGCTGGGGGAGTGATTTGATGTGCCAGAGCGGCTTGAGTGGTCGCTGCAACAGATGATGATGCCAAGCTGGGCTCTGGAGTTGGTTGAGGTCGGTGGTGAATTCTTGGGTAGAGCGGATGGCAGTGGAGGTTGATTTATACTGTTGGAACGGAAAAGGGTTGTTTATGGACTACTCTGTTGTGATTGGCTGTTGTATTGACCAATGCGAAGGCGCTGTAAGGCAGGAAGCCAAGCCTTTTATCTTAAATCCCTTTTATCTATCCAAGTTACTGGGATGCTTGTAGTTTTTATGGCTTTTCTGAACATTCTAGGGTAGTAATCTTTGGTGTTTGCAAGTACCTCTGTTTTATGAATTGTGTCTATCTAACACGAGGGCATATTCAGATTTGTCTGTGTAGCCGAGGCGACATCTTTTATGTTCAACAGTGCGGGTTTTCTATGCAGCTTCTTGTTATGCCAATATAACATTGGCGGCATGTACACGATATCTTGTAAACACCGTGGTATAGAGTGGGTCCAATGGATCTTTGGCTGATTTGCGGATGTTTTAATGTTTGTGTGGGGAGAAATATTGTTTTAATTTGCTGTTTATCTAATATCTTTCCGATTCTGTGAGTGATGCCTTTAGCGTCAAGTTTTTAATAATGTCATTGTTCGACCACGGCCTACAAGCCCGGAAAAGATGTCATAATTTAATATTGTCTATTTCTTACGATTTATCAAAAGTCATCCAGAATGAAGAGAACTTCGCAGGCAATTACCAAAAAATTTCAAGATAGAGTACATGTACTTTTGTCATGCAAATACTTAAATGTATGGTATTTTAAAAAAAGCATTAAGAGCCATGTTTTAGAAAATAACGAAAACTGTCCTATGTAATTGGCAGTTTGAGGTGACGGATTTTCTTGAAGTTCAGCATGTTTCATCTTTGGAAGATACAGAAATTAAAGACCAAGTTTGTTATTTAATCGATTTTTTTTGGGGGAGGGGTATTCAGGGATACCGATTATTGATATCGTTCCCAACTAATAGGCTTTTGTAAGAAATAGTTTGTAGAATTGTCGATAGAAAACCGCATTTAAATGTTAAATATATGGCATTTAATCAAAATATTTAGAATAACTTTTGAGTAAATGAAAGAGAAATTTGTCCTGGGGAGCTTTCTTGAAAATCTTGGTGTTGCATTCTGGGAAAATACTGACTGAATTTCACATATATACTTTTTGGGGGCGGGGGACAAAAATATATTTCCGGTGAAATCTGGATGTTGAATTTTTGGGTGAAATGTTTCTGTACTTACAACAGCTAAGTGAGAAGGGAGGTACGAAAATGACGTTATTGACCTTTGGCAGTTGGCTATGTGTGGAATGAATCTCTTGGATTCCACATCGAACAGTAGAGAGCATGTATGTCTCTGTTATATATCGGGATCGAACACTCTTCACCCCCCTCAGAGGTCATCAAGATTGAACAGAACAGCACATGCCTGTGGAGGGCCACTTCCTGTCGTGCGGCGGTTCGCGGGCTATGTGTAAACAATCGGCAGCATTGAAAACCGATATATAAGGGCGCACATTGAATTGCTTTACACACTAGCGAGGAAATGCTTGTGTGCCTTTGTCCCCAATACTGCTTAAAGACGCACTTGACGTTTCATTTGTTCACGCAAAAATCTGCTATCAGAGTACTGCGAAAGAAAATTAGGCTCGAAATTAACTTTCGGCTTTTCTTTGCGTTTACTGATAAATATTTCAGTGTTTTGGATTAAATGTATGGATATCAGCACCTAAGCTCAGGTTGGGAGCGTCTGAGGCCTGCATTTTTAAGGCCCCGGGTTCAAACACCGGGTGTTCCTGTTTTTCGTTGTTTTTCCTTGTTCGCTAGGCAAATCCGTATGCGGTTGACGTATTCTGAGGTAAAGTTTCTACTCTGGTTTCTTGACATAGATCTCCCTTCCCCTTCAGCTGCCATGGCGAGGGCGCAGGGTAGCTCTACCACTGGCGGTACTCCTGACGTCCGAACATCTGAGGCCATCCCAAAAGGGAGTTGTTCGTATTGAGTTGGACTCGGCGGGACAATGGAAGGTGATGTCCTGGCGGGTGTGTGACACACTGCAATGTCCTCCGATACCAGGCGTAGAGCTGGGAGACGGTGTGCTATATCGTTGTCGGCCCTACCGAGGTTTTTGGGTAGTCATCCCCTTTGGAGTTGGTTAAAGAAGGGAAGCTTTGGCTCCGGATAGACGTTCCACCTACATGTCAGCAGTGTTAGAGGCGGCTCATAGGGATAGTACATCTGGAAACGTTAGGACCCCGCCTGCCGCTACTAGATCCACATACAATGATTACAGAAAGTATTCGTCTGCAATTTAAATAATTCTAGCAGTCAACTTAACGGAGAGAAAACTCTCATTTTTAATATATACATAACGAACGTTAGTTTACCTGTTTTGAATATTTTAAAACAGTTTCGCGTGTAGAGTTCACAAATGTATTTAATATAATAAGCATTCCCCCCTTAAACAGATGTGGCAATAAAGCTTTCAAACTTTGATGAATAAATGAAGGATTTATTGTCTGCTTTAAACTTTACATACACTTTAAACAATGTGTACATGGAGTTGCTTATTAATTCTCTTCCCCTTATATTTAACATTCTATTGTACACATAATGGGGAAGTATAGTGTATCCACTATTTATATTTTTGGCTTGTTACTCTTGTTCCGCATTTTCTCCAATAACCATATTAACCTTGTTTTTCCTAAGTGTTTTTCTGCTTTCTCCATATACTCATTTGATCTTGTATTGAAACTCTTCCTAACTTTTAGCTCTATTGGTAAATTTTTCCTATTCTCTAGTATTAAATCCTGCCTTCCTTTATCCTTATCATCACATACCAGAATATAATGCCACTTGTCATGTAACCCATTACATTTAGTACATCTCCCCCCCCCCTTCTTCTCTCTGTTAGACCACTTAAACTCATTACAGCTGTCCTTGCCCATGTATACCCCATTCTGGTCTCTTGTTGCAAACTTCGATAGAGGTGCTGGGATTTTGACAAGACCAGAATGATTGAATTGGTAGCGTCCATATGACGCAACGTCAATGAAGTGTTGCCCCACTTTCAACAACAATTAGTGCAGGTTGGAGAGGAAGGCAGTGCCCAAAGCCTTCAAACTCCTTCCTCAGTTAATTACAAGCAGGCGATTACATTAATACACCGTGAAAGCTGTCTACAGCAAGGTCTCGTGCAATCTGACGGGTGTCATGCAACAACAGCCCAGATATTGCAATTACTGGTGTAGCTTACTTACCCTTCCCATTTTTCTCTAGTTAAAATTGCCTTTTTGGTACACGCTCTCTGAAACAGCTGCTTGTCGGACTGTTAACATGCCGGAAAACAGTACTTTAGCGGCCTAGGCGTCTGAAGTCGTCATGGAAACCCTAAGCGGCGCAATAAACAAAATCCAAATGACAGTTATTTTTTCTTTATTTATGGACGCTCTTTAACTACTGTGGTCCTTGGCGTCCCATTCTATATTGGTCGTGAAACACCGGTAATTTTGCTCAGGAGCCTCTTTATCAGACTTGAGGTTCTTTAACGTACCGGAAATCTACGACACGGGACCACCGGCTTTACTTCCCTTCCGAAGGAAGCCATGCTAAGGATGTTTACGCCCGAAAAAAATCCATCGCCCTCCGCCGGGTTTGAACCCGCGCCCAAATGGCAGTGATGACATCTTCGTCCTCCTACCGTGGCCCAGGTCTTGCTGACAGCACCTCCGATTCAATGTCTCCGACTCGCTTTGAAGTTTCCTCGGGATTTTCATCCATACTTTCAGTCACAAGTTTGTTGTTTAGAAACGAGCGCTAAGAATAAAGGCTGGTTCACAACAACCAAGAACGGAATGAGAACGAACTGTGCATATTAAACTATTCACTGTAGAGGTTTAGGCGACCGTGACATGAAACAGCCGCTGGTGCTCTCTATAGTCCTTAACTGGAAAAACATGGAACTGGTAGAAATTCTAGTACATGTGCTTCCTAACCTCAAATCCTGAAACCCGTAGATCTATTGAGCGTTGGTTGTTCTAGTGAAAGGATCATCTGTAGTTTGTTTATATGTGTCTCAAATATGGCCATTGCCTAAAAAACAATAGCAAAAACTACAAACAACAACAAAAACTGGTAAAAATTATCAAAGAACAATAAACAACTTTAATGCATTCCATTATATACAGGAATTAAAGCTTGGTACGACTAGAGGGAATCGGTAATGCAACGGATTTGCATTCAGATAATGTTTACTCTATCTAATTTTAACGTTGGCTAATCCGCATTATGTTGGCTGAATTGGAAGTAGGTGAAAAAAATGTCATTGGTCAATTAAAACCAAATGAAACCCCAATGCGCAAAATCGACTTTCCACTTTGTGATGGATACGATCATCGATATGCATTCCTGTACTCGTTACCGACTGTGGTGAAACTTAAGCATAACCATCTATATCCGCATCTCGTATTGTTACGGTCAAGCTTCCTATGAGGCGTTGGTGCGATTCATGGCGTGGGATTCAGGCGACTCTGAGAATGTCAATAAACAACTGATCTAGCACTTTTATACTTCTACAGTACTTCCATTATATCCCTTTATTTTATTGAATATAATTTACAGAGCTTTTACTACAAACCCTGATTTAACAAAACTTATCAAGTGCAACATGTTAACAGTATGCATGTTGGACAAATTTCGATTGCAGAATTGACTTAACATGTTAATCGAAAGAGTTGTGCTTGACATTTTTAACATGTTGGATGTTTTCCACTTTTAATAGAAAACTTGTTAAGTTAATTTGCTCTCTGTGTATGTGATTGGATGAACTTCGGAAGTATCCAGACTGTAAACATGTCAGTTATTGTATTCGGTAGTTCCGTATTGACTCGTTCTGTGTTTATATCTTTGATTTGGTTTGCTTCATGTGAAGTTATGGAATGGACGAAAGAAAAGACACTTTCATTAATAAAATCTTTGTTGAGGCTATCATTATGGAACATTATAATATATGTAATAAAAAGGATGGACAATTATACCAAACTATATGCAATTTATTGTTGTTCCAGAGACAATACCAGAAAAAGAAAAATAGTAACCTCACTTTGCTAGAGAATTGCAAAAAGGGCTCAAGTCTGGCAGCTGGAATGGCTGCTCTCAAATGTGTGTCTGTGAATTATAGGTTAGAAACCTTGCTCAAAACAAAGTTGAAATCACTTTGACTTGTTCTCAAGAAATTGAAGACAAACCTGCTCCGAATTTTAAACTCATTCAAAATATTTTCACTCCTGTGCCGATTAACAAGATAGAACCTCATCACCTTCCATTTTTCTTTTTATTACATATCCAACACAGATACAAATAGCAATAGCCAAATCCTCAACACTGGAGTCCATTTTGCTTTTAGTTGAGAGATTTTGTTGTCCCAACAGGTCAACTGGTGTGGATAGAATGTTAAACGTTCACAGTTATAACATGTTGAAGGCATTTAACACGTTGAATGAGACATTTTGTTAATTGTTGAATGTTAACTGTTGATATGACTTTGTCTAGGTCACAGTGTGAGTGTGTCTGTGTGGGTCAACAGCAAGGCTGGCATTTAGGGGTACCCATTTTGGTCAATTTAAAAAAAAATTATCTGGTTTTACATTTATATGACTTTCTTTACCCTGTATCGTTTATTAGTAGGTATAAAAACGATTCTTACTAAAGCTTATTTTTCCATCTACATTTTAATCCAAATAAACCTTTGTAGAAACAGCTAATTAAACATTTCGTTATAGATACAAAGGGAGCAGCGATAGTCAAATGTTTAAGAACTGGACGCTGTGTACTGGCCTTAAAATTCCATACCGTTTCCATGCAATCGCTAGAAACAACTGAGAATGACCAAGAAATGTACAATTCGAACCTTTAATAACGGATATCTCAGAAATGAGACATGCCAAACTAACTTATTTGAAATAAACTGTGTGTTTTAAAGAGATCTGCATTTCTTGCAGTATGTTTACATCTATCGCTTAAGGTTTACCAGTTATAAACGATTATACAAAATGTCTTCCAAATGCAGAAGACTTCACAGGCTATTCCCAGGAAATTCAAGATATACACGTTATTTGTCATGTAAATATGTTTAATACTCGTATATGGTATTTTAATCATAATCATTAGAACTACTTTTTAGAAAATAAAAAATTTCGAAAAGTATTCCATGCAAAGGGTAGTTTGGGGTGAAGGGATTTTCTTGAAAATGTTTGCGCCGCATCTTTGGTATTGGTTTTTGAGTTATGCTGTTCACTGATACACACACATACACACACACACACACACCGACCTTTTTCTAAAAATGTTTTTTGAATTCCGGGGCCTCAAAACATGTATTTCTGGTGTAATCTTGGTATCAATCTTCTCTACCTACTATGTACGTGGTAAAAAAAGAAAGAAATCTGTAATATATCATTCTGGCATTTGGATCTCAAAGCAGGATGTGTATACCGAATTCATCGTACATAATTAATTATTGTACAGATTAAATCGTAGCCTAATTAGCTAACTAAAAGACAAACATTTAATATACACATTTAATATTATTGTACAATTCCTACTGAAAACCAGCAGTTCCACAAACTGGTTACCAGTTGACATATATTTCCCTTTCCTTTATACTAACTTAACTCCTTACTACTGGCAGCCAGCAGTATCGAAAGCTCGTAAGCAGCATTCTAACTAATTTATAAGTGCAATTCCAAATTATAAACCTTATTGACTTTCTACAGTATGAGCTATTTCTTTGTTGTTATATGACTAGTAAATTATATTACAAAATCATATTATTTAATAGACGATTATGACACAAGTTAAAAAAAACACTTTTAACACGTGTGGCATATGTTATTTCTTTTAGACAGTCGCTCGAATTTGTAAAATATTAGTTCCTGAAACTAACAGAGATCACTTTTAGCACGCGCTCTTGAAACAAGAGAAATTACGTTAAAAAAGAGAGATGTATGTTTTGTTGATTCGCTAGCAATCATTTTCAGTGAAATTATTTTCACCATGCTTTGTCTTACATCAGGCAATGAAAACGATTAAATGCTATATCATATTGTTTTCTGTTTTTTTTGTAAGTACTTGTAGTGTTATTCTTTCTGCTGCTTCTGTAATTTCACTTCCATTTCAGTTTCTTTTGAATTCATAATTTATGTCATTTAATCTTTATGTAGGTTAGATAAAAGAGTAGCGTTTTAGATCGAAGAAAGCTGCGAATATAATTTGCGATACATTGAAGTATGTTGATTCGTATTGTGAACAGATAATGCGAGCGCCATGAGAAACTAATCATGTAAAAAGACATCCTGAAAAATCTGATGTGTTACACTCACATGGCTTTCTCTACTCTTGTACACACTATTTTTACAAACGCTTATTCTCCATATGCTTCATGTTAATCGAGATGTTAATCTTATTGCTAATTTTCTTGTAGGTGCAAGGGGAATTGCTAGGCTTTAAGCGATAGTCAAATGTTTTAAGAGCTGGTTGCTATGTGGAGTATTCCATTCTCTTTGCATTACCAGGACCAAAAAAATGAATAACGAATTTCAATTTGAGAAAAAGTATAAGTATTAGAAAATTTAAGGGAATAACAAGCGATATCTCGAAAATGGTTCACTCAAAAAAAAATGTACATAAATTGTGTATTTTAACGCGATCTACATTTTTTGTGTAGTAAAATTTTGTCTATCTCTTACGGTTTACCAGATATGCAAAAGTCGTTCACAATGAAGAATACTTTTGGAGACATTCCCAGAAAATTCAAGATATACATTTTATTTGTCATGAAAATATCTTAAATATATGGCATTTTAATCAAAATCGTAAGAGCCATTTTTGAGAAAATTAAAATGTTGGAAAAATGTTCGATGTAAAGGGTAATCTGGGGCGGAGGGATTTTCTTGAAAAGCTTCGTGTCGCATCTCTGGAAGATAGTGAAACTAAATACCAAGTTTGGTGTTTATCCGACTGTTCACACACACACACACACACACACACACACAGACGGACATGTTTCCAAAAATGCTTTTTTTGATTTCAGAGGGTCTCAAAACGTATATTTCCGGTGAAATCTCGGTATCGAATTTTTGGGTGGAATACAATACTTCCCCTACTTACTATACGTAGTAGGGAAAGTAAAAATAAAACCTAATCAAACCAAGTCGAGTTATTAAATACGTGCAAATACAAAGCGTAATTGCAATGCGATTGGACTTGAAACCAAAGTTGGGTTACAGTGCGGTTATCTACAGCTTTTAGCTCGTGTGCTCTGTGTAAGAAGCCCTACTTTAAGGCCATGATATCTAAAACTTTAATTTATTATCGTCATAGTTATTTATTTATCTATCAAAAAGTCAATATATGTCACTTTAACTGTCGCACTATAAGAACTGCCGAGAGAAGACGATGAGCGACCCGTGCAAACAAGCAGCCCTCTGGTGAGCAAGCATGCGCGCCATTTGTCCGGCAACGCCATACGCCTGAAAGATGAGAAGGAAACGAATGAAAGGGAAACTCGGGAAAGGAAATCGTGGTGGATGAGAAACCAGACCAGCATTCGCCTACCGACCAAGGAAAACCACAAAAAACCCAAGGTCAGAGTGGGCGGTTGAGGAATCGAACCCAGAACCTCCCGACATGTTACCGCCAACTCGATGAAATAGTTTGAGAAGAGCGATCAGAAAAGTCAGATTTTTCAGCTCGCTGCAGCCTGTAAACATCTACACCTTACATAAAGGCTCTTGGGAGGTAGGGAAACGGACATCAGATGCTTGTTTTTCTAGTGTTCTCGGAGCCGTAACACCGTTTATAGCACGCTTGTCTCGCAAGATCATATTATTAGCTAAGTTGGCGCCCCTGTCTACAGCGCCGGAAGTGCAGGCAGAGTTAACTAATCAGATTTTAGTGCTCTAACTTTGCTATAATGTCATGCATACCCTGCAGACATCCGCGATAATAAACACAAGGACAAGATTTCGCACGACTGGGATACAGATATGACAACCTTAACATCTCTGGGTGTTCATCAAAAGGGTAAACCCACCTCATCTTCATTCCCTGCACCTTCGAGAGGCGGAGATCTGCATCTGCTTATCAACTTCACGCTTCACCTAACTTAGGGGAAGAATTACACTCCAACCGGAAATTCTATAAAATGAAGCGGTACATTCATATGAATTCTCTACTCAGTATCGTTTATTTTTATATCCCTTCGACAAACTATACTTATGAAAGCTGATTTTCCCCCTATCTACTTCATGTTAATCGAGATAAACATTTGCAGAAAGTTTCCTTTCATATTCGTTGTTCGTACAAGAGGGATATAAGGAAACCGAATCGATAGTCAGTTGTTTAAAAGCTAGTCGCTATACGCTCTTTCTGACATTCTGAGAAACAAGTGAACAGCGACAGTGCTTAAAAAACTGTTACACTCACATGACTTTCTCTACTCTTGTACAAACTATTTTTACAAACTCTTACTCTCCATCTATTTCATATTAATCAAGATAACATTTGCAGAAACGATCTTTTGACATGCAAAGAGAATTGCATTTTACACATAGCGACCAGTTCTAAAAATATTTGACTATGTTTAAGGCGTACTATGTACCCTTTGTTTTGTACTTGCAAGGGCAATATAGAAATACAGTAGCTTTTAAGCATCGACATCTCTCTTAATAGTTGGTTGCTATGTGCAGCACCATTCTCTTTGTCTCAGATTAGCACTCCTTGCATATCCAAGACAAAAAAATGAATAACGAATTCCCATCTCAGAAAATTATTGAAAAATGTAAGGGAATAACAAGCAATATCTCGAAAATGGTTCACTCAAAAAAAAATCTATATTACATAAATTGTGTATTTTAATGCGATCTACATTTTTTGTGCAGTAAAATTTTGTCTATCTCTTATGGTTTACCAGTTATGCAAAAGTCGTTCACAATGAAGAATACTTTTGGAGACATTCCCAGAAAATTCAAGATATACATTTCATTTGTCATGAAAATATCTTAAACATGTGATATTTTAATCAATATCGTTAGCCATTTTTGAGAAAATTAAAACGTTCGAAAAATGTTCGATGTAAAGGGTAATCTGGGGCGGGGGCATTTTCTTGAAAAGCTTCGTGTCGCATCTCTGGAAGATAGTGAAACTAAATACCAAGTTTGGTGTTTATCCGACTGTTCTCACACACACACACACACACACACACACACACACACACACACACACAGACGGACAGGTTTCCAAAAATGCTTTTTTTGATTTCAGAGGGTCTCAAAACATATATTTCCGGTGAAATCTCGGTATCGAATTTTTGGGTGGAATACAATACTTCCCCTACTTACTATACGTAGTAGAGAAAGTAAAAATAAAACCTAATCAAACCAAGTCGAGTTATTAAATACGTGCAAATACAAAGCGTAATTGCAATGCGATTGGACTTGAAACCAAAGTTGGGTAGTCTGGGGTGGGGGGGATTTTCTTGAAAAGCTTTGTGTCGCATCTCTGGAAGATACTGAGCCTAAATTCCAAGTTTGGTGTTTATCCGACTGTTCGTTTCTGAGTTATGCTGTTCACACACACACACACACACACACACACACACACACGGACATGTTTCCAAAAAATTTTTTTTGGGATTTAGGAGGTCTCAAAACATATATTTCCGGTGAAATTTCTGTATAGAATTTTTGGGTGGAATACAATACTTCCCCTACTTACTATACGTAGTAGAGAAAGTAAAAATGACAAAAGTATTGAAAAATTACACAAAAAATGTATTTGTAATAAATCTTGTGGTTTAAAGATATATATCCATTTGCGTAGTACACTACACTTTTGTATATTCCATAACATTTACCACTTATTCAAAATTACATAAAATTCGTTTAGAATGGAGGACTTTACAGGCTTTTCGAAAGTATTTCTAGATATGTATTTTATTTGTCAGGTGAATACCTTAAATTTATGGTATTTTTATAAAAATCGTTGCACATCTGAAGCATTTTCCACATAAAGGGTAGTTTAGGGTCGAAGATTCTCTTGAAAATGTTCACGTCGTGTCCTTGGACATTGGATTATGAAAAACTTGACCTTATAAATAATTAGATACCCTTAAAATTTAAGCGTCCTAAAACAGTACAATGCTTTCATAATCTCAATTTTTGCGTCTTCAGATACACTTCTCATTAACCGTTGAAGATACAGGCTCCAACTTTTTTGTGCATGTAAATATGAAGTGATTTTTCTCTCCGGAATTAATAAATAAAAACTAAAAGTGTAAAACTTAAATGAAGTTATTTTGTCAAATTGTGGGTTTTCAGTGGACTGTGAAAAATGGATAAGCTTGCAGCAAAATAAGAGAAAAATTGTATCTAAGCGAGGAGAAACAAAGTTGATGTCAACGCTTGTGATCATGCTTTAAATTATCCTATGCCAAATTGGAACAAATACGTATACGTGGGAACGAACACCTGTCCATATTATCTCACTTTATTTGAAACCAAACTTGTGTTGACTATTCTTTCTTCCACTTTCTCTCTTTTCTTATATTGTAATTGTCAACTGTTTATTAAGTGTTGAATTTTTTTGGTGAATTAGCATGACATATTCAATATTAGAGGAAGTTTACATATTAGAGACGTAACCATGAATCAAGGAAACATGGGAAATATTCAAGAATAAACTGCCACTTTGTGCAACAACGCAACAATCAGATTTGGTAAGAAAATAGCACGCAACCTGGATCCGTTATAAATGCACCAAGGAATATAACATTTTCTGTCCGGACACCTCGAAAATTAATGAAATGCTGATTAGGAGTCTCAAATGTTCACCACAAAATTGGCTCAACAGTTCCACATGAGGAGGAGGCTTTGAAGTTCAACTCCCTAACAGCTGTGCAAAAAGACTGATAAGGGTAAAATTTCTGGTTGTTCGTTTGGACCCGCTGTTGTTTATCATGGATGGCGAGACTTGGTTTCATCTGTCGTGTATGTAAACTACCAGGGCATAAGGTAATGGACAACAGAAAATCCCAACCTACGGTACCTTAGCTACCATGCGCAATGTTTTGTTTTGAAATGCTTGTAGTCTTTTGATGTATATTTTGGCGGCATACCCCCAGACAGGTGCGGCATAAGTAAATATTGGTCGTATTAGTGTTTTATATAGCGTGAGACCCATGTTGAGATTCAGCTGGGTGTCCATGTTGATGAGCGGGTAGAGCTTGCCTAATTGGGCGTTTGCTTTTCCCTGTAATTGTGTAATGTGTTTCTTCCACGTTAGGCCTTGATCCATTTTGAGGCCAAGCCAGGTTACCGTGTCCTTCCACTTTATGTTTTCACCGAATATGGTAAGCGGTGGAAGCTGGTGTTTCGGGAATCTGTGGTTGTTTCGTTTTGTGAATATTATCGCTTTGCGTTTTGGGGGCGTTTACTTTAATGCGCCAGTTTGTGAACCAGTCCTCCAATCCATTGAGGCTGTTTTGGAGTCTTCTGTGAATAAGTTCGGTTTTGCCCGATTGTGTCATGATTGCAGTGTCGTCCGCGTAAATGTATAAGTTTGTGTTAGCTGTTTTTGGAATATCGTTGATATATATATTTTGAATAGTGTCGGCCCGAGCAAACTCCCTTGTGGGACTCCTGCTCTGATTGGTCGCTTTTTAGAAAGATGGTTGTTAACTTTCGATTGAAATTTTCTGTTGTTTAGATAATTCGCTATAAGTTTGATCAGCGAGTCATGAATGTTAAGCGTTTTAAGTTTCTTTAATATCCCGGCGTGCCATACTCTGTCGAACGCACGTTCAACGTCAAGAAACGGACTCTACTTTAAAAACATCCCTCGTACTTGGTTTGCATGGATGAATTTTATCCTTAACTCACAGAAGAGGAGGATAAATAAATAGCGCTTCTTTTAGCAAGATAGCGACATCATGAGATGTTTATTGCTGAGTGGACTGTGTGCAAAGGCTTGTGAACCACCGCGGTCACTAGATTTGGCGACATATGACTTGTTTTTGGGGATACTTGAAGGGGAGCATGTAGAAGCACAATTCCCATGCTGTTGAGCAACTCAACGATAACATACGCGCGTGTACACAAGTATTTGGATGCTGCTGAAAGGCATTTCCTAAAATTTACCATGAGGTTAGTACAAGGTACTTTTACAGTTCATTTTGTCAACTGTATCTTATGGAACAGGTTTGGTTTCAAATCAATAGAGATAAGAGGAGCCGGCTATTTGTACCTAACATGTATATATTTTATCCACAACAAGGTGCATGAATTTCCACAAAAAACACAAATAAGAAAATTTTATTCTGATAGCTTTCTTGGGTTACTATTGAGCACCCCTGTATCCTCAAGCCATGAATAAGATATGTGCTGATGCTCTAATAATTGTGGCACCTCTCCTCTCCCAAACATAACACAAGCTTTCTAGCTTAATTAGAAGCCTGGGTCGAAAGCATATTTACCTACTGGTTTGAATCTCAGTTAATTTTTCAAGCCTAGTCTCCCATTTCCAGTAACCATGTACTATCACTTAGTTACTCAGGCTTTTTGCAGGGTATTGGCCGTTCGGAGTAGTCTGGTGTAACGTGTACGTCACGTGTGATGTTTTGGCGTGTTCGGCCAGCATCATGCACATGTGCTTCATCAGCCTGGGCAGGTACCTAGGCATCAGGAACCCTCTCAAGACACGACACGCCTACTCCACTAAGAGACTGGTCGGATTCAAGATCGCCCTCGTGTGGCTGCTAGCGATGCTGGTGTCCAGTTCCATCACTGTTCTGGGTAAGATGTCCTGGTTTCTCCCACATTCTTTTAGTGCCATGTATTGTTTAACAGTACGTTATTATTTATGAGCTAATAAGCACCATTCAGTATTTTGGTGATAACATCGTCCAAGTTGCACACAAAACAAGTAGGCAGGGTTATAATTTACCTGCTGTAGCCATCCTAGAAGGTTAACTGAGAAGATACATTCCCTGCGTCACTAGTTCCAAAACACAGTTCGATTCCTTATTGATCACCACTTAATTCCGTTCACAACCAGCTTAAAGCATCTTCTTTCCTTCACACAAAATATCTCTCGTAGAAAAAGAACCAGAATGATTGTGGCATTCAGCAGATTATGTTAGCAACGTCGTCCTTTGTTTCTAGGTGTACACAATCCACGCAACATCATGCCGGGGCCCAAAGTCTGCATGATCAACAACAGGACCTTCTACGTTTTCGGGTCCCTGGTGGCCTTCTACGTGCCGATGGTGATCATGGTGGTGACGTACGCGCTAACAGTGCAGCTCCTCAGGAAGAAGGCGAGGTTCGCCGCGGAACATCCAGAGTCTGACCAGTTCCGGAGGCTCGGGGGCAGGTTCGCCGCCCCCAAGTCACATCATAGGGCTTCTACCATATCGCACCAACTGTACAGGACTAGTGGAGGTTCGGAGAGGAGGTCACATAACAGGTGGGGGTCTGCCTGATTCTATCCCAAGGAAACTACATAAAAAACCTACTTTTAATCGACTTTTGTATTACACTTCAACATGGCATCTATAACTTCCAAGCAGCATCGTTTGGAGGGCATGGATCCAAGTATAAAAGATAATGTAAACTAGTCCAAGATTTTGTGTTTACAGTAACTTTGAATGTAAAAGGCGCTTACTTCACTTGCTTGAAAGTGAAATAGAGTTCTGTAATATACAGGATGGATCATTTAAGTTGAGACTGTACAATATCTCCAAAACTAAGCGTTGTAGAAAGAAATGTCTTTATTAAAAGTTGCTTGATATTATGGAGGAAAGTAAATGCCATTAGTAAATTGACCCTAAAATTGACATCAGAACGTCCTTCAAATGAAACAATTCATGGCATTTACTTTCCCCCATAACATCAAGCAACTTTTAATAAAGACATTTCTTTCTACAACGCTTAGCTTTGGAGATACTGTACAGTCTCAACCTAAATGGTCCACCCTGTATAAGCCTATAAGTACGTGTCATTGTTAATACAGCTAAATACTGAAAGCTTTTAAAATGTGAAGGAGCAGCAATTCAATTTTAAAATTTATTTTTTGTGGGGGTAATTAAAAATCGATTTAACTTCTGGGTCATAATGCGACGGTTGCTACAAGAAATAGGCACACAATTTCCAAATCTCACAGGTCCCATTAAAGGCAGTACTGCAAGAAAACGATGAACTTATGTTCCAGGAATTCCAGTATAAGGGTGAGTTCCTCGCACCCCCAACTGAGCTACGTGGCGAACGGTGGCAGTGGTGGCGGAGCGGCTAGCGGCAAGTGCGACCAGAGTACGCAGACTCCGGACAATATAGCACGGGAAACACGTAATTTCCGTCTCAAAAGTCTCAAGCTACAGCTCAGCATGGGACCTTCCACTCTAAACCTCAGGTAAAATAATGTGCAATCAAACAGTTTTAGTCTGAAGCTGTGAAATTCTACAGGAAAGATAAACATTCACTTTTGGAGTATGGTGTTTCTTCTTGACAGCTTGGGAAGTCCATTTTCCCGCATTCGTTGCAGCCAACTTAATCTACCCACCTCTTCTTCAGGCGCTACTCATATCACAGCCATAAGAATACCATTATTACAGGCAGGGAATGTTAACATCATTTTAATTACATGCTTACCATTTCCTCTGACTTTACCTATGCTTTTATTTCTGAATATGCATTTTTACTTCATCTACTACGTATAGTAAGTAGGGGAAGTATTGTGTTCCATTTTTGGAAACATGTCCGTGTGTGTCTGCGAACAGCATAACTCAGAAACGAACAGTCGGATAAACACCAAACTTGGTATTTAGGTTCAGTATCTTCCAGAGATGCGACACGAAGGTTTTCAAGAAAATCCCCCCCACCTCAGATTACCCTTTACATGGAATATTTTTCGAAAATTTTAATTTTCTCAAAAATGGCTCTAACCATTTTGATTAAAATATCATATGTTTAAGATATTTTCATGACAAATAAAATGTATATCTGGAATTTTCTGGGAATGTCTCCAAAAGTATTCTTCATTGTGAACGACTTTTGCATAACTGGTAAACCTAAGACATAGAGAAAATTTTACTACACAAAAAATGTAGATCGCGTTAAAATACACAATTTATGTTATATACGTCTTTCGTTATTGAGTAAAGCATTTTGGAGATATTGCTTGTTATTCCCTTAAATTTTCCAATGCTTTTTCTCAAATGGGAATTCGTTATTCATATTTTTTATGTCCTGGACATGCAAAGAGAATGGAATGCGCCACATAGCAACCAGCTCTTAAAATATTTGACTATCGCTTAAATACTACCATATTCCCCTTGCACCTACAAGAAAATTAGCAATAAGATTAACATCTCAATTAACATGAAGTAGGTGGAGAATAAGCGTTTGTAAAAATAGTTTGTACAAGAGTAGAGAAAGTCATGTGAGTGTAACACATAAGATTTTTTAATATAGCATATGCTCTACTGTACCTTGTTTAACTCCCACACAACACGATTGGAGAGTAACCTGTGGTACGTAGAAAAAGCGTTCGCAGATCTCGGTTACATCCGAGGTTTCCTTGACTTGTAAAAGCGAACGGCATGCAATTACGCACCAACGGGTCCCGGCCTCATTAGTGACATAATTTATTCCACAATCTTTGCTAGCAAGAACGAGACGCTCAAATCTTATTTGCGTAAATGAGATTCGGGTTTTTAAAAAAATGCATAATAACACTTCAGAGCTGTAAAGTTTGGCATTTTTACTTTTACTAAAGTAAGTAGGGAAAGTATTATATTCCACCCAAAAATCTCGAAATCTGGACCAAACTTGATATTTAAGTTCAGTACCTTCAGGAAGATTTTCCAGAAAATCTTGTAAACAGTAGTTTGGGGTGGGGGAATTTTCTTGAAAACTTTCGGGACGCACGTTTGGACTTAAAAATCAAGTTTGGTATTTATCCAACTTTTCATTTTTGAGCTATGCTGTTCACAAACACACAAGCGGACCTTTCTTTCTAAAAATACTTCTTTTCTATTCAGGGGGCCTCAAAACATGTAATTCCGGTGAAAACCTGACATCGAATTTTTGGGCGGAATACAGCACCTTCTCTGCCTATTCTATAAGTGGTAGAAAAAGTAAAATATTTTTATTTTCCCAAAAATATCTAACGATTTTGACTGAAATAGCGTATGTTTAAGATATTGACATGACAAAATGTAAATCTTGAATTTTCTGGAAACAACCTGTGAAATTCCGAAGGAATTTTATAGATATAATTTGTATCGCTGGTAAACAATATGACATACACAAAGCCATACTACATAAAAAATGAAGATCTCTTTAAAATATAAAATTAATTTCCAATAATGTATCGTTATTACTGGTGAGCATTTTCAATACTTTAATCGCTATCACACGTCAATCAACCGCGAGGCAAGGCTCTCTCGTGAATACGGAATTTCAAGGCCAACATTGAGCGACCCGCTTTCAAACATTTGAGTAATGCTCCGGATTTCTATATTCCTCTTGTACCCACAAGAAAATGTGTAGATGTATACCTCGATGACGAACAAAAGAGGGTAGAGATAGTCATACGAGTTTGACAAGATGTTTTAGTAAAATTTATCAACATTTTAAGATATAACATTTATGGCAAGCTGTTTTAGTAAATAATACATCTGGATGTATGCATGTTGAAGTTACTTTATCATCAACTGTAATTTTATTGCAGTTCACATACCGTTTGACCGCATGAAAATGCTTGAACTCTGCGCAAGGTCACTGTTATGCAATCGTAAACAACAGGCAGGCTTTTTATTGAATTGCTGCTTCCCTCCACCTCAGATGTTAAATGTGGATCCCTGGAGGATAAAGGAATGTTTATCATAGAGATTATATTATGCAATGCACATCGTCTTCTGGAATGATACACTCTAAAGTTGGCAAGCCTAGTTACAGTGTCCAGGACAGCTCTTCAAGAAACATTTAACGACAAATGAGTTGTCTAGTTACGAAAACATGTTGGCAGGCTGAGGGTAACCCGAAGGTGTGTTAATCATGTACCCGCCCTAAATAGGGCTAAACCACGTGGATTGCAGGAAGCCTGTGAAGGTTGTGTAGGGGAGTGAAAGAAGGTAGGAAGATTTGTTCCTCAACGGTTGCACCGCTGGTGTGAATAGTTTTTCCAAAACTATTTTAGAGTTGTAATTTTGATCATTCAAGCATCTCTTGGAGGGATTACATAGCTCAGCCTTAGCTGCTGATGGAAGTGCTCCATAGTTACCGGATGTGCCCGCAAGCCATGTGGGGAAGCCGGTGACGCCTCAAGCGGCGTGTTCTGGGGTTATAATCCCCTAAGACCATGCCCCAGATCTCCCAGGACAGGGATTATGAGCGCTCGAAAAGGAACAGACATCCCTGACCTCAGCATGGGGTACAGGTGTTCCCCAAAAAAGTTAGGCCTTTATTTAGCTTGACTCACAAGTAGTGCCTAATTACAAACATGGTCAACTCAATTATTTTCAAAATTGAGGTTTACTGCAGACACAACAAGAAATCTTGCTGTTTCATTCATATGGATTTCTCTATCAACTAATCGCGTTAAGCCTTTGCAGAAATAATTTCATTGCCCATAGTCAGGTATTTGAAACACGGGTCGCTAAATGCTGTCCTTGAAATTCCTTAATGTTTCCATGACATCGCGGGAAGCAACTGAATAACGACAGCAGTTCAAAAAATATAAAGTATTCAAACCAACAACAAGAGATATCTCGGAAATGGCTGATGCCACAAAAATATTATTTCAAATTAGTTGTATGTTTTAAAGAGATCTACAATTTTTGTGCAGTGTGTTTTTATCTTATAGTTTCCTTCCTATACTTTACCAGTTTTACAAAATTATACAAAATCCGTTACAAATGAAGAAATCCGTTACAATTCCCAGAAAATTCAAAATGTACATTATGTCATGTAAACACCTTAAACATATGGTACGATTTTAATAAAAAGCGTTAAGGAAATTTTTCGTAAATACAAAATTTGGAAAAATCGTACATGTAAAGTATAATTTGGGGAGGGAATTTTCTTTAAAATCTTTGTATCGCTTCTTTGCAAGATGCTGCACCTAAATGCCATTTTGCATTTACCGGACACACAGACATGAGCATTTTTCTCAAAACGTGTGTTTTCAGTGAAATCTCGGCATCTAATTTTTGGATTGAATTCATGAACATCAAATGTAGGTGGGGAAATAATGGAACATATTTTTGTCGCCACTGTAATATTTTCAGAAGAAAGAAAAAATAGAATTGGCTATGTATGTAATTAGGTTACACAAATATCCATTTTCTGTTCATCAGAGAACACTGGACCGCGAAATCAATGCTCATGCTTATACAATCGACAATCGGGAACCGCACAACGCAATCATGTACACTTTTTTCCCCTCCTCATCCGTCAAGTTAGCCGAGCTAAATAATTAATTGGTTTTCTTGTTTTTTGTACATCCAGTCATTTATCTTTTCATTTTTTCTTTTGCCCCCTCTGCTCCTTTTATTGTCTTCTGGCAGTTGGCGCCACAAGTGAAGGTCATCCCTCAAACTTCAGTCGAGGTATCGTTTTCATACGATATAGTATGCATTACGCAACTTGCCGGGTGCCATCACAAGAACCCAACAGTGTCGCCAACCCCACGCATTTATTCTCCAGATATAGGGATATGAGTGTACTCTGGGGTTAGACCACTATATTAATTTTTTACTTTCTCTACTACGTATAGTAAGTAGGGGAAGTATTGTATTCCACCCAAAAATTCGATACCGAGATTTCACCAGAAATACATGTTTTGAGACCCCCTGAATCCAAAAAAAAAGCATTTTTGAAAACATGTCCGTGTGTGTGTGTGTCTGTGAACAGCATAACTCAGAAACGAACAATTGAAACATTTAAGGGAATAACAAACAATATCTCGAAAATGGTTCACTCAATAACAAAAATGTGTATGACATAAATTGTATATTTTAATGCGATCTACAGTTTTTGTGCAACAAAATTTTGTCTATCTCTTATGGTTTACCAGTTATGCAAAAGTCGTTCACAATGAAGAATACTTTTGGAGACATTCCCAGAAAATTGGAGATATACATTTTATTTGTCATGAAAATGTCTTAAACATATGATATTTTAATCAAAATCGTTAGAGCCATTTTTGAGAAAATTAAAATTTTCGAAAAATGTTCCATATAAAGGGTAATCCGGGGTGGGGGGGATTTTCTTGAAAACCTTTGTGTCGCATCTCTGGAAGATACTGAATCTAAATACCAAGTTTGGTGTTTATCCGACTGTTCGTTTCTGAGTTATGCTGTTCACAGACACACACACTCACACGGACATGTTTGCAAAAATGTTTTTTTTTTGGATTCAGGGGGCCTCAAAACATGTATTTCCGGTGAAATCTCGGTATCGAATTTTTGCGTGGAATACAATACTTCCCCTATTTACTATACGTAGTAGAGAATGTAAAAAAAAGAAAAAGAAAAAAACTGGTTAAAATACACAATTTGTCAATTTCTCTACAACTTAGCTATAGTATTTCATTCAAAAATTCGATATAGAGATTTCACCAGGAATACGTGTTTTGAGGTCCCCCGAATCCCCAAAAAAGCATTTTTAGAAAAAGGTGCGTGTGCGTGTGTGTCTGTGAACAACATAACTCATAAACGGGAAGTCGGTTAAATATGAAATTTGGTATTTAATTTCAGTATATTCCAAAGATGCGACACGAATATTTTCATGGCAATTCTTCTGCCGCAAACTACCCATTACACGAGGTAGTTCGAATTTCTTTATTTTCTAAAAAATGCCTAACGATTAATACACGATACATATAACATTTACGTGAAAAACAAAATGCATATGTTGAATTTTCTGGGAACAGCCTGCGAAGTACTCTTCATTCGGAAGGAATTTTGTATAGTGAGAAAACCATAAGAAACAGATAAAAACATATGTCACAAAATAATATTAGATCTGTTTAAAACACACAATTTATTTAAAATAACTCCTTCTGTGGCATCAGCCGTTTTCAAGATATCCAATATTATTTATTTAAATTGTTCTTAACGTGATGTCGCTATTCACTTGCTTCTCGCGATATCATGAAAAGATCATCGAATTTCAAGCACAGCATATACGGTATAGTTTTCAAAACATTCGGCCATCTCTAGCACCCTTGTAACTACAACGGACTGGGTAATTAAACCATTTCTGCAAAGGTTTACCTCGATTAAAATGAAGCAGATAGAAAAATAGGCTTCCTTAAGAATAGTAAACGGCAGTGGGTGGGGAAAGTCATGTGATAGCAGCGCATCAAAGTTTTGTATTAGCACTGTTAATAACTTGGATTTATAATTTGGCTAACTTTCTGTCTTTCTTTCAAATAGGGGTTTTTATTGCAGTGGGGGTGGGACAATAGACGGCAACCCTGCTGCAGGCAGATTCACCCCTTGCACTTGGCATCTACCCCGATGCCTCGAGTTTTCTTCCAAGTTTTGCACTTTAAGTGATTTTTTCCCCTTCTTTTTTAAACTACCTGCAGCTATTTTAACTTTCTTCTCCACATTCGAATGCAGAACAAGAAAATATGAATATCTGATCGCTTCCTTTAAAAAGTTGTGAACTCCGTCGATACCAACTTAGAGTAGGTCATCTTCTTCTTTTGATATTGGCTGGCTTTAACCTCTTCAGCAAATTATATTTGCAGGTAACACAAATAAAGATTCAAATAAGGTCTAATCTTCCTTGCGGCAGAAGCTGTGAAACTTGGCGTTGCCTTCAAAATGTACTGAAGGACTTATAATGCCTTAAATATATGGCACCTTACTGGTTAGAGCAACAGCGGAGAAACTACTCCTCCAAGAAGTGTCAGAAGTCTCATGTTATTTAAATTCTACCTTAGGTGGGTGAATACATTGGCGGGAACTGAACCTTCTCTTAAGCAGTCGTGCAGTTGTAACACATCAGATGTTTTACTTTCTCTACGAGATACAAATAGTAGGTAGAAGGTGAATAACAAATTTCGGTTACGAGTTCAGAAACATGCACGGATGCGACTCAAAGATTTTCGAGAAATCCCCCCAAACTATCGTTTAGATAGACATAATTTCCTTATTGTTTTATTTTCTCAAAAATGGCTCCAATGCATTTGATTAAAACACTACATGTTTTAAGATATTTGCCCCACAAAATATACGAGTATATCTTGAACTTTCAACGAATAGCTCTTGGTTCTAAATGTTTATACTTTTGCATAACTGGCAAACCATAAAAGGTAAGACATTGTTGGAAATGTTAACTCTCCATTCATTTGTTTCTCGTGATCTCATGGAAAGAGTATGTAATTTCGAAGCCAGCTTTTTTTAACGATTTCACTATTGCATCAGCCTACTGCATTCATCTTGTACCTGAAACTAATTCTGTAATCAAACCATCTTTGGTACACTTTGTTGTAGGCAACCAGGAAACAGAGGAAGCGTAACACAATTTTGGATCCAACTACAACAAAGAAATTTCAAGTGCATGTCTGATTTCATAATTTGTTGTGAATTTCCCTAGCAGGTGGATATACTATGTTTGCCCAACCTTTCAGCAACAGCACGTAACAATATTCTGGCCGTGGGCCGTTGACAGTTCTCCAAGAAGTTATGTCATGTTGTAACTTAGACTCTGTCTGACAGATTTCTGGCGGGCAGGAACAGGCGGCGCTCTCTGGCGGCCAACGCAGTGGCGACGGAGCAGAAGGCCTCCAAGGTCCTGGGTTTGGTGTTCTTCACGTTTGTGCTGTGCTGGTCGCCGTTCTTCATCCTCAACATCATCTTCGCGGCCTGTCCCGACTGCCACGTTCCTGACCACGTGGTGGACACTTGCCTCTGGCTGGGATACGTCTCCTCGACCATCAATCCGGTCATCTACACCGTCTTCAACAGGACCTTCCGCGCCGCCTTCATCAGACTGCTGAAGTGCCGTTGTCACAAGTCTGCACGCCCTCCCAGGTACTGTGCGTTTCACCTTGCCCTAGCCGTACCTCACCCCATCAACCACATTGTCCCAAACGTTCCTGTAACTAACACTTCGTCAAACAAGTGATACAAGAAGGCCATCTGCCTAGCAAACAAAAACTAGCATAAAAATAAAATCAACCAAATAATATTACATAACAGTAGATTATGGTACCGGTGCTAAAAGTAGGGTTTTATTTTGCAAGTAGAATATTTGCGAAATGAAGGCCGTAACGAGTTTGGCAATACCACGAGCAAAATAAAACCACAAAACGTGTGACAAGACAGCGCTCCAATTTGTAAATTATCAACAAAATAATATTATACAGGGTTATTCAAAAAGAAGGGACAGACTTTAAATATTTATTTCTAATGAACGACAACAGATGGCGACATATGCGATACATCACTGAATACAGAAAAGTTCAAAAATTTATTTTATATGTTCAAAAAGAGCACTATTTGTTATGCGAGGACGACCACTGCTTTTCCGTTTGCATACGCAACCTTCATCTACGAACTTACTGTATCAATTGTAAACGTTTTATGACGTTGTTGAACTTGCAACGAAATGCACGCTGCAATGAAACAATGGATTCACTCTTTGCATAATGCAGCACAAAAAACTACTCATTTTCTCGTGTACAAACGCAGCGCCGCTGTAGGCACTGAATGGAACTAATAGGCGGGGCTTAAAACTTTGAACTTTCCTCTATTCAATGATGCGTCGTATGTGCGGCTATCTATTGTCGTTCATTAAAAATGAATATTTAAAATCTGTTCCTTCTTTTTGAACAACCCTATATTGATTCCTGAAATTAAGTGAAATCACGTTTAGAATTACATCAACTCCGTGTATAGCGAGATTCTTGAGCCAAGAGAAATGACGTTAAAAACGAGATCAACTCTCGTGTGTAACGAGATGTCAGATGTCTTTTGATTCGATAGCATTCACTGTCAGTGAAATTATTTTCTCCAGTTTTGCCTTGCACCAGGCAATCAAGCTATTAAATGCTATATCACATTGCTTTCTGCATTTTTGTTTTGGGCAAGTAGTTCTAGTGTTATTCTTTCTGCTTCTTCTGCGATTTCAGTTTCTTCTGAATTCATGATTACCGCCACTTAATCGTTATGTAAGTTATACTAGATAAAAGAATAACGTTTCAGATAAAAGAAAGCACTAGGCTGCCAATATAACATATAGATTAAATCTACAACGAATTGCGATAAATTGAAGTACGACGATTTGTATTGTGAACAGACAATCGCCATGAGAAATTAACCACGTAAAAAGACAACACAAAGTAAAACCTAGTCAAACCAAGTCGAGTTATTAAACATGAGCAAATACATAGGATGATCGGCATGTGATTGGACTTGAAACCAAAGTTGGTCACAATGGAGTGGTATAACAATTTTATGCGATAATGCAAAGCTTTTAGTTCGTGTGCACTATGCTATAAGTTCTACTTTTAGGCCATGATGTCTACAAAAATACTTTCATGCAATCTTAGTATTATAATCTTTTGGTCGTCAAGCACCAATTAGCATCAGAATATCATATTTCTATTAAATTCACACGCATAAATTTACTCTCTCACCCATTCTTCCAGACTCTAAGCAGGATGAAGAATAATTCCCTTCCTTCGGTCAGGTATCGAATTCAGGAACTCTGGATTTGGAAGCTAGGCACGCTAATCACCAGATCACAGAGTCTATAAAAGGTTATTACTGTATTTAATATCTGCATAACTGGACCATGGCACGCATGCCAATAGCAATGACGTAATACCGGTGTTCCAAGCTGCCGTGGCTTATACAGAGAAGATGAAATCACTTAATGATATTCTTTTCTCTGAGCAACGAAGATGCAAAAACCTCTGCACATTATTAATTGCAATAAATAATATCCGGATTTATAATTATTTACCATGTTGTGCTAATAGACTACATCATAGTCCGTAGCACCTGCTCACTTCTCTCCCAGGCAGGCAATGCATGCAAGTGGCTGTCTTGCTTATCGGTTCAATCGCAATAAATGGACATATGAAGACGTTCTCACCTACAACAGCTATGGGTGCACAGTTATTTCCTACAATTTATAATGCTAAGAATGCATAAAATGTTTTATCCAACTCGTGGAAAAGTTACTATTGTTAGGGGAAAGGTCCCTATATTGAACCACTTACGCCTAAATAGTAAATAATAATCATAATTTCAAATCAAAATTTTCAGAAACACAAGCGTTAAAGCGACAAATCCTTGCGCTATCAATATCCTCAACACAATTTAAAATTAATACAATTATCAATTAAATAACATTTAAAAAGTGAGATGGTGTAAATCGGTTCAAATTAGGAATGTGGTCCTTAAATTGAACCACCCGTGTCTTAAAATGAACCACATACTTTTAAGTATAAATGTATTTTTATTAATACAAAATACACATATTTTATTGTACGTTCAAAACAAACATGCTATCAGCAATAAAAGTAGAGTCCAAAATTGTGATAAGAATAGCAATTTCCTTGAACATTTTGAATTTTTATATAATGACAATCACTTGGTTTTTGGAATAGGTATTATTTGCAAATATAGTGCTTTTACTAATTTTTACTCTCATACAAAAGAGTCCAATTATACACAGCCTTCACAATAAAACACTTTCTTCTTAGCACTAACTTTTGCATAGTTTTGGTGAAGCCATATCGTACAATTCATACACTGGATCATGTCCATAATTTCAGACAATTCACATTCACATATTCATGTCAGCTACTATTCTTAACATGATTTTATCGACATTTATTCACAAGATATACTATTCGCAGTTAAACAATCCTAGAACTTCTATAGGTTTCCTAAATTGGACCAGTTCAATATAGGGTTCAAACAGTGGTTCAATTTACGAGCCACGCCATTTTGGAAGCTTTAGCATCTATGTGACAAGGAGAGACGCTGCTTGAAAAAACGTGTGGATGAATATTGTTGCTACAGAAACACTTCATAACATGCAATATATATATATATATATATATATTATATATATAGAGCATCTCAAACTTGCCTAATTGGTCGTATAAGCTTAGCTAGATGAGTCAAATATTACTTCTGAAGCAGCAAAAACACACAACACTTCATAGAACTGAAGCCACAATCAGAATGCGAAGTCAACAACTCCAAGCATTCATAGCTGTACACGCCACGCTTCTGCTAGGATTATGGCGACATCTGTCGAACAGTTTAGAAAATATCGGGGCGGTTCAAATTAGGGACCTTTCCCCTACGCCAGTTTTGCATCGGTAATGATTGTAGCAATTCCCTGCTTATACTATAGATGAAACTAGCGACTTTGCAGATCGCATGGAGCATGTGCAACAAATTTGTTTTAATATTTAAAATTTATTCAAATGTCTATTATGGAAATCATTCTTTTAGAGGAAATAAATAAATCACTTAGACATTTTCTTATATTCATAATAACCATTAATAGCTATAGGTTTATTTACGAGGGTCATTTGAAAATTTCTCGGAACAATCACAGATTAGTTGTGTTTTCAAAACCATCCATCTTTCATGAAAGCATTTATGCAATAACATAGAGACTATTCAGGTACAGCTGTTTGTTACAGGTGGAAACATGGTAAATATCGAACAGAAACTCATACCGATATGACAAACATCCTTGGGGGGTCTATGCATCATAATTTCCAACAATTTCCAACAGGACCGCAGTGTTTTAATGTGACCATGAAAGCCTGGAAGGCCGAAATCCGCAACGAGAGCAGAAATCATCAATAAATCGACGAATGAAGGTTACGGAAACTGTTGAAGCTCCGGGCATTTCAGGGGAACGCGTGCTTCACATTTTGGGAGAAGAGTTGGACATAACGAATTATCTGCAAGGTGGTTGTCGCGATTGCTGACTCTAGATCAAAAGCAAATCTCTGAGCTACGTTTGACTCATTTTCAGAGAGATTCCAACGACTTTATGGGTCGATTTGTAACAAACGATGAAACGTGGGAGCACTACTATACACCTGAAACAAAACGGCAGTCTAAGCAACTGAAGTACCAAAATTCTCCAACACCGAAGTGTTTTCTTCAACCCAATTTTCTGGATTGTCAAGGATGTGCTGTTATCTTACACCTTAGCGTATTAGCTTAACCTTCTGGACCAATTAAAGACCAAAATACGCGACAAAAGGCTAGGTTTGCAAAGAAGAAAGTCATCAAGACAATGCTCCCTAGACTGAGAATGCGCCTTGTTGGACTTTTTTCACCATGGTGAAACTGTGAAATGGTGGACGTTTTCGTCCGACGAAGAACTTAAAATCGTCGGTTTTGCAGGTCTAGTCTGGTACCAAGGGAGGCTATGCTGAAAATTAAGAACAATTTCAAAAAATCTGTGGCATCATTTTGTGTTTCATTCCGAGAACTTTTCAAATGACCCTCTTACTTCTTACTTTTGATACTTTTTCTTATCCTTAGACCTTTTAGAATGCTTTCATGACACCAACCGTTGTGACGCAGGTATCGCTCTGTGAGCGAGAACCGGATGACGGGGACACCTTTGGGATCTGCAGGGGTATCCAGCAGCCCGGCCAGTGCCATGGCAGGAGCCGCAGCACTGCCCTTGTCCCTGTCTCTGCAAGGGACGCCGCTTCTTGCCAACACGCCATCTTCCACCACGTCCTCGTACGTCGTAATGAGGACGCCCTCCGAGAACTACCCGGACTCCTTCGACGTCGAGGAAGAAGACGAGGAGGAGGAAGAGGAAGATCACGACTGCTGAAACTTGTGATGTGTCGTCGTCATTGATTCCAAAGAGACAAGGGACTGCTTTCACCAAATGTCGTATTCTTTTACGCAACATTCACATAAATGTCATGAAAGACGTGTTATTTAATCATGTGTACGTATTACTTGTGCATAAAGAATTAAATGTTACCATATTATGTAACACGCTGCTGCTGTAAGAAAAACCGGGTATTCATATGTTCCTGTCCGATCAAACAGCTGTAACCTTAAAGTAAACAGATGGTCTTGACCCTCGCCAAAAAGGTAAGTTGTACTCTACAACAAGCTTAAATTAAACCTCAAGATACACAGGAGGAATCTGTTTGAAGAGCGCTTAAAGGGTACTCGAAAAAAGTGTCATTTTACATTCACATGTCTTTCTATACCCATTCCCCTATAAGCTATTCTTACAAAGCCTTACATTTCTATTTATGTTAATCAAGATTAAATGTATGTAGAAATGGTTTAATTACACATTTAGTTGTAGGCGCGAGAGAACTAAAGGAGGCTGAAGCGATAGTCAAATGTTTAAAAATCTAATGTCTTAAATTCACATAATTTTCTCTACCCACTCTTCAAGAAACTCTTCCAAAAATAGTTTTATTAGATGTTTCTTGTACGTACAAGAAGAATAAGGGAATAAAACATATAACAAACAATATATCGGAAATGGTAAATGCCACAAAATGTTAATTTGGCATAACTTTAACGAGATTTACATTTTCTTTCTTCCTTTTATCGTTAACGGTTTACAAATTATAAAGATCTGGTACATTCACATAACTTTCTCTACCTCTATCCCTTATTTGTGAGTGTAAAAACTATTCCTACTACAGCTTATTTTTCTATTTACTACATTTTAATCCAAATAAACCTTTGCAGAAACAGCTACATTACACATTTCGTTATAGATACAAAGTGAACAGCGATAGTCAAATGTTTAAGAACTGGATGCTATATGCTGGCAGTAAAATTCCATACTGTTTCCATGACATCGTGGGAAACAACTGAATGTTGACAGGAGTTTAAAGAAAGACCAAGAAATGAACAATTCGAGCCTTTAAAAACGGATAACTCAGAAATGGCTTATGCCACAAAAAGAAAAATCTTTGAAATAAACTCTGTGTTCTTGTGTAGTACGTTTTCGTATATCGCTTAACATTTACTAGTTATAAAGGTTATACAAAATTCCTTTCCGAATGAAGAGGACTTCAAAGGCTATTCTCAGAAAATTCAAGATAAACGTTTTATTTGTCATGTAAATATCTTTAATATACTGTATTTTAATCAAAATCGTTAGATGCATTTTTTAGAAAATTGAAAATTTCGAAAAATCTTGCATGGAAAGTGTAGTCTGGGATGGGGGAATTTTCTCGAAAGTTTTGTGTCGCAACTTTGGAAGATGCTGAACCTAAATACCAACATTGGTATTTAACCGACTTTTCGTTTTTGAGTTCTGCTGTTCTCGCACACGCGCACACACTGGCCTTTTTAAAAAATACCGCGGAAATGGTTAATACTACAAAAACTTTATTAGGCATAAACTGTCTGCTTTAACGAGATCTACATGTTTTGTGCGGTTAACTTTTTACTTAGTTCTTACGGTTTATCAGTGATACAAATGCATATAAAATTCCTTCCGAATGCAGAGGGCTTAACAGGCTATTCCCAGAAAATAAAACAAACATTTCATTTGTCATTCTAGTATCTTATCTAAATATTTACAAGCACTTTTGAGAAAATAATACAAAAAAATCTGATGTGTTACACTCACATGGCTTTCTCTACTCTTGTACAAACTATTTTTTACAAACGCTTATTCTCATATGCTTCATGTTAATAGAGATATCGAGATGTTAATATTTATGGTCACTTTCTTGTAGATGCAAGGGGAATTGGTAAGTTTTAAGCGATAGTCAAATATTTTAAGAGCTGCTTGCTATGTGGAGTATTGCATTCTCTTTGCATTACCAGGACAAAAAAAAAAGTGAATAACGAATTCCCATTTGATAAACAATATAAGTATTGGGAAATTTAAGGGAATAACAAGCAATATCTTGAAAATGGTTCACTCAACAACAAAAATGTATATGACATAAATGGTGTATTTTAACGCGATCTACATTTTTTGTGTAGTAAATTTTCTCTATCTCTTATGGTTTACCAGTTATGCAAACGTCGTTCACAATGAAGAACACTTTTGGAGACATTGCCACAAAATTTAAGATATACATTTTATTTTCATGAAAGTATCTTAAATATGTGATATTTTAATCAAAATCGTTAGAGCCATTTTTGAGAAAATTAAAACTTTCGAAAAATGTTCCATGTAAAGGGTAATCTGGGGTGGTGGGGGAATTTTCTTGAAAACCTTCGTGTCGCATCTCTGGAAGATACTGAACCTAAATACCAAGTTTGGTGTTTATCCGACTGGTCGTTTCCGAGTTATGCTGTTCACAACCACGGACACACACACACACACACACACACGGACATGTTTCCAAAAATACTTTTTTTGGAGTTCAGGAAGCCTTAAAACATTCATTACAGTGAAATCTCTGTATCGAATTTTTGAGGGTTAAATTACTTGCTCTAGGTGTGTGCTAGAGAAAGCAAAACCAAATGTTAATGTACATAGAAAAAGTCCCCAAACTTTGAAGAAGCAAGGTCCAAATGCAAGTTTGCCCTTCTGGCCATTTACCCAAGCAAATGCTAACTTTAAAGTAGTGTGCAAATAGCGCGTGAAAGTTTAAAACTTCATTTTCTCTTTACTACTTGCTTGTTTGAAGTTTGGCAATGCGTTTTGATTTACGTTTAAATAATGATTAATTTTAATATAAGATTAATTTTTAGAAAATTAAAAGCGTTACATGGCTTCATGATTTTCTTTTTCAGCAAAAAGTTTTAACGTTACATGAAATTTAATATTTTGAACAATTACACTCGAGGTATATTCCAAACTAAAACTTTAAATTTACCAAATTTTGAACACGTGGACATTTTACAGGGGACTTGATTATTTTTTTCACAATTTTCTTGGAATGTTTTCAGCTAAATTGGTTGAATTTTGCAGAAATTAACCTAAGTATCCAGTACCCATAAATCGGAAATACGAAATTAAAATTAAAAAATGTATACGTGTAGTTGAAAAACGATTTTGACGAAACAAAGATATTAAATAGCGTTAAATAATGGCTCCTAGGTGCTTGTTGCATCACTATTCATTATTTACGACTTGATTTTCTAGAAAGAAACAAAAGATCTCAGCAGATGTTTCAATACGCGGGACCGACAGATATAAATCGTAAACAGTTGACGATCAGAGAGAGTGTTTGATTCGGTGAGGCGTGGCAATCTCAATGCCCCTATAATTCCACTCGCTGATGGTCCGGCCACAATAGAAAGTTGTGTATTGTTTCTTGAAGACCATGGTGGACAAACAAGTTCCTTTGTACTGCCAACACGTACAGATAAATCTTAGCTTTTCTTTACCCGCTTCTTCGGAAAAAAGAGAAACAACGTCGATAAGAGAACAGAAATTCCTCTCACGAATTGCCCCCAGGACGACGCAACCCCATCCCTCCGTCCACTCGCATTCCTGTCCTTACACTAGATCGGTCAGCAGTTTCGTTTCGGGGGCACTATCATTTGTACAAACCAAGCAGCACACTTCTCCCTTCACCTCTTAATGCAGATACGTTTCTAAAATGCTAAAAACACTGGGAATTAGGGAGGCTGAAGCAAGTCGCTATATGCTGGCTTTCAAATTCCATAATCTTTGCATAACATCACGAAAATCTACAGAATGATGACTTAGCACCTCTATACGCTATTCTTATGAAAGCCTACTTTTCTATCTAATTTATGTTAACAGAGATAAACATTTCTATAAGGGTTCTCACGCCATATAGCCACAATGGCGTTTATGGAGAATCCGGGCAATGTTACCACATACGTACTATGTTCCACCGCCGCGAATACAGCGCTTTCGTTCACCAACAGGTTTTATTATCCTTATTATTTAGTCATTACATTCATTATTATACTATCTATTATTACCATTGTATTACGTTTATAATTATTATGTGTTTCACATTCAATTCCTATATGATTTTCCTTTATACCTCATTTATTAGATTCTCTTAATAATTGTCAGCACTTCACGAGGACGGATTGATAAGTCTGTGACTTTTTAAAGAAAACAAGATTTTTTTAAAAACAATCTATTTTATTTCTCAACATAGCCTCCTTTCAATTCAATACACGTTGCGCAACGTTTCTCCGATTTTTTAACGCTTCCAAAAAATATGATTTTTTGAAGTCTGCAAAATATGAGAATGCTTCTGCCATGAGGTGTTCAGTCGACGTGGATATCTTCCCAGCGAGCCAATTTTTCAGGTTTCCAAAGAGGAAGAAGTGCTCGGAGCCAAATCTGGAGAATATGGTGGGTGAGGTAGCAGTTCGTAGCCCAATTCCGCAAATTTTGCGATGGCAATGGCTGACTTGTGTGCGTGTGCATTATCCTGGTGAAAGAGAACCTTTTTCTTCACCAAATGGGGTCGTTTCTTTAATAATTCCCTGTGAAACTGATCCAGTATTGCGGCGTAATATGAACCTGTGATCGTTTTATCCTTTTCCATGTAGTGGATGTCTATCACTCTTGTGAATCCCAAAAGACAGTTGCCATGAATTTTCCTGCCGACGAAATGGTTTTCGCTTTCTTTGGAGCAGGTTCACCGAAGGAAATCCACTGCTTTGATTATTGTCTGGTTTCAGGTTGATAGTAATGGATCCAAGTTTCATCAACCGTGATATAACGCCGCAAAAACTCATTTGGGCTGCGCTGGAACACGTTCAAACATCCCGTGAAATGGTCACACGATTCCGCTTGTTCTCAACCGTGAGCAGTCGCGGCACCCATCTTGCTGACAGATTTCTCATCGCCAAAACTCCATGCAGAATGTTATACACCCATTCACTCTAGATGTCTACAGTCTTGACTATCTCACGGATTTTCACTCGACGGTTTTCCAACACGTGAGCTTTGTTCGCCATTTCTTCTGTTGTTACCTCAACCGACCGTCCTGTGCGCGCAGCATTTCATGTGTTCGAATGGCCACATCGGAATTCCCTGATCCACTTGTGAACAATGCAATGTGATGGAGCGGAATCCCCATAACACTTGTTCAGCTTTTCTTCCGTTTCCTTCACCGTCTTACCACACAAAAAGTAGTGCTTTATCAGAACACGAAATTCACTTTTCTCCATTTTCTACGAAGCAACATACATCTGCTTGTTTTAGACGCTCTCAACAATGTTCTAAGAAACAAATAACGACCAATTTCTGCGAATATACGCAGAATAGATGTAAGACTTGGGTGCAAACAGAAACCTGTGATTAGAACGCTATCTCTCGTCAAAGTCATGGACTTATCAAATAGCCCTCGTACTATTTTACCTAAATATAATACACTTAACTAATATTACCTTAATCGGATAGGGGTTCAAACATTAACAATTGTTTATCTCTCGCCACTTCTAATTACTTCGCCCTTTTTACTGCGATCCATTGCACCCTAATCAATTAACTGCAATTAACACGATTTTCAGAGAACTTGAAAAATCACATACGCCTAAGATTCCCGAAATCTAGAAACTGAAAACCCCCACTAAGTACGACCCATTATCGCAGCTTGAACTGTCATACTTCATCTGGTCTTTTATCATCTCCAGGACACGAGCACCAACTTTGTTGGCGCTGAAAACATTTACATCAAACTGTTAATTCATGGATGTATTGGTAATGGAGAGTGTAGATAAAAAAGCAATTTCATTACTTTTGTAAACAACTTTGTACCTGGAAATTTTTACGTGGACGAGAATTGGCCAGCGACGAAATTTTCCACTGTGTAAGCGAAGAATCACATTGTTTTAAAGGTAATTCTTTTAAATAAACATATTTAGATGTATTGATAAAATGTAAATACCAACCTATCGTAGAACAACAAACGGATTATCCAGATTTTTTTTCATTGCAATTATTTGGGTTTAAAGCAACGTTATAAGTTCAGAGCGAGAAAGATGTTACAAATCTATTTTCAACATAATTTTAAATTTTATTATTTTAAAAAGTGTATAATTGAATTAGAGTTTTTTTCGTGCATACGTTCAACACATTTCATACCGAAATGTATGCTCCTAATTTACCTTAGTCGCCTTTGAAAAGGCGCACATTTGGCAACGGCGCACTTGACTCTTCCATAAGAAAAGCATGGTACATGAGCCAATTGTGTCCTCATGATGTGAAAGCGTATAGAGAAATAGTTCTAGTACACATTTCGTTGTAGGTACAAACGAGGTAGAGGAAACCGAAACAATAGGTGTTTAAAAGCGGGACGTTATATAAAAATAATACCGTAGTGCTACAGCCCATGAAGGGCCTGGGCCTGCCAACACGACCTTACACCCAAGTACGCACGGCAGAAGTAGGCCATCATCCAAAGATACGGGGAGGTGATGTGCTAGTATCACGCATTCCCCAGCCAGAATACTGGCCTCTGTGACCGGCAACGCTACCTATCGCAGCTCCTTACTTTCCTCACGATGCTGAGTGAGCACCGGTCCTATACCTGGGAGTGAAAATCCGTACCATGGTGGGATCGAAACCGGGCCACTATAACCTAAATTCAATATTCTTTCCATGATATCGCGAGAAAGGTCTAAATAGCGACAGCACTTTACAAATGACAATGCATTAAAAAATTCAGACCAATAACCAATTACCTTAGAAATGGCTAACGCTTCACAACCACCTCACACACACACACACACACACACACACACACACAAAGTTATTTAAAAATAAACTCTGCGTTCTAAAGAGATCCACATTTTTTGTATAGTAGTTTGTTGTTTACTTCTTATGATTAATCCGTTACGCACAAATATACAAAATTCCTTCAGAATGAGGTGGACTTCGTAGGCCAGTTACAGAAATTTCAAAATAAACATATAAGTTCTCAATATATGATACGAGGGCTGATAATACAAATACCGAGGCTGATTTTTTTTCCATAGATGTTTATTACTCCATTTCAATGTTTACATGATATTTTTCAAAGTAATCCCCTCCTGCTTCAATGCTCTTTTTATAACGTCTCTGCCAGTCTTCGAAAACATGGTGCAGGCCATTCTTTGTGAGGTCCTTGAGAAGCGCCGTACCATTCTTGAGCACTGCTTGAGTTCTCAAATGGAATGTCCCGGAGCTTAGACTTTAATGATGGGAATAGAGAAAAAAATCACAGGATGCATGATCGGGGCTATAAGGCGGTTGCGGTACACAGGTAATGTTCTACTTAGGAAAAAAAAAGGATGGCTTGATTTGGGACGTGAGGCCGCGAGTCCTCCGGATGAAGTCATCACCCAGTCCGATGAAGTTCCGCTCGTTTCCTTGCAATGTGCTTCTCCAGTTTAGCCAATGCTGACTGTTGTATGTTGCTGCGACAGTAGTGTGAGGGGGACTGCAAGCTGGTAAATCATTTCATTACACTCAGTGTGGTATGCAAAATGCAAGCAGGGTATACAAAACAGAGCCTAACTACCATGTCAGAATACTGTCGACTATGGCTATAATACATAAAACCCCAGTCTTTCCGAATATGCATGGTACAGACAGGAAACTATCAAAGAAGCTACAGGACAAAATTAGTCTTAGTCTGTGTTGATCAGCCCTCGCGTTTTAATAAAAATCCTTAGAGCCATTTTTGAGATGTAGAAAATATCTAAATATTTTCCATGTAAAGGGTAGCTTGGGGGGGATTTTTCGTTAAAATCTTCGTGCCGCATCTTTGGAAGATACTGAACTTAATGCCAAGCTGATATTTACTGAACATTTCGTTCTAGTGTTATACTGTTCACAGACACACAGCCGAACACACACCTATTTCTAAAAATTCTGATTTTTGGATTCAGAGATCCTCAAAACATTATTTCCGTTGATATGTCGGTATGGATTTTTTTGCTGAAAACGTAATACTACCTCTATTTACTATAGGTAAGCACTAGAGAAAATGCTATTTTTATGCAAAGCTTAAAAAATTCGTGTTGTATTCATTCCACTCTTCGTCGACGTTAGTCCCTCTGTTGTCTTCCGTAGTCTAGGGTACCATGCTAGTCTCTAATTACCGAGGTCGCGGGTTCAAACCCGGCGGAGGACGATGGATTTTTTTCGGGCGTAAAAATCCTTAGCATGGTTTCCTTCGGAAGGGAAATAAAGTCGGTGGTCCCGTGTCGTAGATTTACGACATGTAAAAGAACTTCAGCCTGATAAAAGAGACCTGTGAGCAAAATTTTCGGTCTCTCACGCCCAATATACAATGGGACTCTGGAAGCATAGTAGTTAAAGAGTGTCCATAAATAAAACTCTCTCTCTCTCTCTCTCTAATATTAATTTAGCTATAGTTCAGCAACTTCAGCAATTTAGAAAAAACCCTTGGGAGCGGTAACTCACCTGGTCATTATTCCCCCTCTCTAACTGCCTTGGGAGGGCATGCCTCTGAGTCGCTGTTTAAGCACCACATGCCATAATTTCGCCTAGCCCGTGTTTTATTTTATTTTCACAAAATCGTTTATCACACCACTGTTGTAACTATCCAACTGTAGAGGCAGGACTAAAGACACAAGAGTATTGCAACAAAAATGCTGTTTGTAGATTGCTGTAACAGGCCACGCAAAGAGCAAGTAAAAATTAAACTGAATTTTATTTATGCACGCTCTTTAACTGCGGTGGTCCTTAGCGTCCTATTCTACATTGGGCGTGAAAGACCGGTAATTTTGCTCAGAGGCCTATTTATCAGACTTGAGGTTCTTTTACGTGCCGTAAATCTACGACACGGTACCATCGGCTTTACGCAAAGAGCAAGGTGCAGCTGGTGTGAAAACAAATGTTTGCATATAACTAGCGATAGCATTTCACATACATGCGGCATTATCATGGGATATCTTCCAAAGTTAATTAACACTTTTTAGGGTATCTCATAGCCTTCATCTTCAAGGAAAAAAGTTCCTGGCTGGTTGATTTTCATAACACAAATTATTTCAACTGAAGTGTTACAAAGAAAAGTAGTGGCTTCGGTTTCTTTTACAGGGAAACCAATCACACACCATTATCATCTCGAAACAGTGCTCTTTAAGATACCTCTTACAGAATACCACGATGTAAACAAGATCCTATTGTTTCCACACTATAAAATTGCTGTGTTCACTACAGTGACATGGCACTTGTTTCCCACGTATCAGCCCACTTCCTCTTTAAGACACCTCATTGTATAACTCAGTAGCTAAAGCCAAAGGACAAGTCAAGTGTGGGCGATTTATCCCTCTTGAATACTCGCGTAGTCATAGACCGGGGGATTTTATTAAGTTGTTATACTATAGATATGTAACCATTGTCGGCGCAAGCACCAAGCGAAGGCTGCTCGTAAATACGTTCATGCTGGATTGTAAAAAGTTCATTTAGTTGGATGAAAACAAGCTGCAAACACAGACGTAACGAACGAGGAGGGAAGGCATCACAAGAAGGAGCAGAGAGAGCGGAGACGATTTCAAACAGCTTTTGATCACTTTATCGTGTAATTTCTCTAGCGCTGTAATAAAATACGACCCGTGTCTTGGAAATCCTTCAACCGTGCTACTTTATATGAAACATATTAGGCAAATGCTCGCTTTTACCATTTAAATTCTACTTTGAGGTAACCGTGACGACTCCACTTGCACAGTTTCTGCTTCAAATAACGTTATTATTGTAATAAACTCACAGGTGCACAGCAGTAATTTAGGTAATGCTCTGAGGGAATAATAATCTCTCAGTGCTTGCTCATTATTCCTCAAGTTCAATTTACAGGCATGATCCTGGTACCTTTTTATTTTTACTGGCACGAACCTACTAAGTGGTAGTAGTAGTAGTAATAGCGGTTTGAGTGGCGCAAAACTGCGGCGGTCATCAGCGCCACCGTCTGGCTATAAATTTATTCAAATCAGTACATGAATACAATAAAAGCGAAACAAGTACAAGTTAAGCAACTCAGATTACAGAAGCAGCTCTGGCTATATAGATGATCACATTCTGGTACAAAACCAATACAGTCAGAGCATTCACAGAAACACAAGGAGTACAAAAATAGAAATAGTAAATCAACAAATGCAAAAATTAAGCAATAGAAATCTCTCAGAATATAACAAATAAGAACTAACCCTGAGCAAATGTAAACGTACAATGCAATGCTACACAGTTATAAAAAGCAATAACACACGAGAAACTTCCTTCCTTAATAATCCAATTGATTCCAATCACAAACTGCACCAACCTCTACACCTAGTTCATGTAACACTTGCCTCCCTGTCACTCCAGCACCAAAAATCACCCAAGAACATCAACGTGTCCAGAAACTCCTTCACCACACTCTCCTTCCAAACTCTCACGAAAACTCTTCCCAGTCAACTTGCCCTTTCCTCCACAGAAATAATAGTCACATTTCGAAATTGGACCTTAAGTATATTTGACACAATCCTTTATCAACTGGGTCCAACTCTATTAGGCTCTTCTTTACTCCCTTTGCGATAATAAATCCTATCTTGTGTAGGCCAGGCTCAGTTGATCTACAATACAATAATCTGTAATCCTGTTATCTATTCTCCCTTTTCCACTCCAACTTTTTTCTTGCAACACTACTGTCCAGCCAATACCTTTAGAGTTATTTGCCACTTCTTTCATTTTTCCAAGTCATAACAAAGTTAGAACATTCCAAGTCGCCAACAACAAACCATCCCGTTTTAACAAGGTGTTTACATGTGGGGTTGAGAGCCCCATGCTTAACCCCCAACCTGGAGGACCAGGTCTCCTTATTTCTGACCCCAGGAGACAGGATGGATTGGGTAGCTCAGGTACCTCGGGGTCGCCATTCCCGTACTCACCAAGGTGAGCCCCTGAGGGCTACTAAGTAGGGTATAGGGTATGCGACGGAGGGGTACACCTCGCGTACTGCGATCTACGGGAAATCTATCACTCCCAAGGAGGAAAGGAAGAAGTGAAGGAACTACAATAGGCTACAGGCCGCAGGCACACTGCCGAGAAAGGCGCGGAAATTTTAACAGTTACAAACTCGAAGACCCGTCCCAGTATCGCAGTGCCCACAGAGAACATTCAAGGAGCGGCCAACCAAGCAGAAAACTTGCAGGCAGAGGAAGATTTACTCTACTTAAAAATTCGTTATCAAGATTTCACCAGAAATACATATTTTATGGCCCCCTAAATTAAAAAAAAACACGTATCTAGTAGGTAGATAAGGTATTGCATTCCACCCAAAAATGCAATACCGAGACCGGAAATACATTACCTTATTAAAGGTTCGAATTGTTCATTACTTAGCCATTCCCTTGAAGTCCTGTCGACATTCAGTAGTTTCTCGCGATTGCATGGGAACAGTATGGAACATCTTTAGTTTGAAAGGCTCATACTGTGTATATTCTGTGAGAAAAAAATTGTAGACTCATATTTAATGTCTATTTTCTCTCAATATAGTGGGAGATTAAAATTTATCTCTATAATTTATTTATTCATTTTTTCCCTATTTATTTTTAACTACATGGTCAAATCACAGCGGATCTGTTAGAAGATACCTCGTGGATGGCGGATAGTTAACCTTCTAGGTCTCATCCCTGTACCATACCATCTTTCTTCACGTGCTCACAGAGACCTTAGTGCATAGCAACTGTATCTTCTGGAAAAGTAGAATCAGACGACTGAAAAATTCAATGCCATAGCCGGGATTTGAACCACGGATCTCCCGGTCTCCGTCTGGTTGCTCTAACCACTGAGCTACTACGGCAACATGCCGGCACGGCATTAAATTCTCCAACCGATTCGCATTTTTCCCGGTAAACCACAGACAGATCTCAAATTGTATTGAGATTACATACACCAATGGCGAAATACAATGTTGTAAGTACTCTAGTCTCGGGCTTAATAGTTTCAACCACTATTAAGTCAATTAATTCCAACTGTATCTCTACTTCCAAGTGCCGGGCAGATGGCATTAGGGTGCCGTCCAGTCTATCTGCTTCTTTCATTATCGTGGATAAATGGCATAGCATTCGTTATTGCTTTAAACTTAAGGTGGAACTATGGGCCGTGGTATGCAGTCCGGTATTTCCTTGGTTGAGGGAAACCACGAAAAAAAGAAGAAGAAAAATAAACAGTGATTGGTCGGCCCAGAGGATTTGAAACAGGAACCTCCCAAATGCAGACCGCAGATGTTACCGCCTCAGCCATCCCGCTCGGTTACAATCTATTGGAGTACTTTTAAAAACTTTAATCAAAAAATATTTTTTTTCAAACAAATTTTAAAATAAGCATGAAATTTGGTGTACATGCTATACATTAAACCTTAATTGCTGTATTAAAGTTTCACAGCTAGATAATCTTAATGATGATAATTGACAGAAATGAGGAAATAAAATAAAACATGTTTAATGCATTATTATTATTATTTTAAAACAATTAATGGTTTATTTCCTAAAAGTGATTATAAATTACGTATTTTATACCAAAGCTAGGTTCCCAGTTACGCCCATGTTTGGATAAACCTGACTTCTGTTCTCTCAAGGAGTAAATATAAGAGATTTCTAACGTAGTAACACAGTAGAAAGGCACAAGGCGAGTACATTAACATATAAAATATTGACAGCTTTGCACTCTTAACACATGAAACTTTCATCAAACGCAGCCCCTTCATTAACAGAAGCAAAAGACCATATTCGCTTTGCCGCCGCAAACCTATATAGTAATATGAAGAAAGAAAATTTGTTACGTTACAGCAGGTAATCTCGCAAACGACCAAAATTGATAATTCTTTCACCTTTGCAAAAACTGTTCTTCCGGAGGGACAGAGGTTATAAGGAGACATCGGATTTGTTATGCATTAAAAATATCCAAAATATGAATGAGTTTATGCTGTCAAATAAGATATGCTCAACAACATTCTTGACCCAGCGTGACAAGCGACCTCCCTACCTTTCCCTTCTCGTTTGCAACACAGAAGCAGTCTTCTAACCGAATGGTGGAACACGATATTACGACGTATATAGACAGTACGTTTATTCACACTGTGGCCGCCGCAGCTCGAACACCTGCCGAAACAGTTATACCATCCCCTCAAACGCCCCACGCTCTCATACTTAACAGTTGTAATGATAGTAAGTACATACCTTATCATAAGAGATGTTGGAATCGTTGTCCTCTATCAACATATTTCTGGCATCTTCTCAGCAAATTTTCATTTACACTCGAGAGTTCAATACCTGAAACTGAGCGAATTTCTCGCCTGATGTTTTCTTTTTTTATTTATTGACTACTGGTTTCTCTACCACGTACATAGTAGGTAGAGAAGGTATTGCATTCCACCCAAAAATCGATACCGAGATTTCACCGTGAATACATGTTTTGAGGCCCCCAAAAAGGGCATTTTTAGAAAAAGTTCTGTGGTGATCAACATAACTCAAATAACGAAAAGTCGGATAAACACCAAACTTGGTATTTAGGTTCAGTACCTTCCAAAGGTGCGACACGAGGATTTTAAGAAAATCCCACCATACCAAACTACCCTTTACATGGAACATTTTTCGAAATCTTTGACTTTCTAAAAAATGGCTTTAACGATTTTGATTAAAATGCCATATATTAAAGATGTTTACATGACAAATAAAATGTATATCTTGAATTATCTGGGAATAACCTCCGGAGTTCTCTTCATTCGGAAGTTTGCATTATCTTGTATAACGTAAACATTAAGCGATAGATGAAAACGTACCACACAAAAACTGTAGACCTCTTTAAAACACACAACTTATGTTAAATAAGTTTTTTTGTGGCCTAAGCCATTTCTGAGATATCCGTTATTAATGGTTTGAATTGTTCATTTCTTGGTCGTTCTTTTAAAGTCCTGTCTACATTCAGTTGTTTCTCACGATGTCGTGGAAACAGTATGGAACTTTAAGGCCAGTATATAGCGTCCAGTTGTTAAACATTTGACTATCGCTGTTCTCTTTGTGTTTATAACGAACTGTGTAATGTAGCTATTTCTATAAAGGTTTATTTGGATTAAGACGAAGTAGATAGAAAAATAAGCTTTAGTAACAATAGTTTGTATACTACTTATTAACAATAGGGGGTACGGAAAGTTATATGAATGTAATACCAGATATATTTTTGGTAAAGGATAGAGACAACTTTGTTTTTTTAGACCAGTATGATTAGCCGAGCCGGATGTTTGTTTGTATAGCCGGGTTATCGGCATTTTAATTGTAATAAGTAATCAGTTTCTGTGCCGAGTTGTGTCCATTTGGATTTTCTAAATAATTCTTAATTTAATGTGTTGCATTGAATACCGATTTGGGGCAGAATTGTAGCCATGCCTAAACGCGCCTCAGGATTAAAAACTAGAAACTCTATAAAATTATAACTATGGCAAGAAGACTCATGAAGACAGTTTGTAAACCTATTCTATTTGTATGCATTGTTGGGCATTAAGCGATTAATATTGTGACTTAGTTCAACTTTTCACTGTCACTTCACTTTTTTCGCGACATGGCCTCTTCTTCGCTGGGGAGTCGAACGCAGGGCCTCTCTGATCTCCCGCAGTAGTAGTTGCTCGGAGAGCAGCACTTTTGTCGCACCACAAACGCAGTCAGTAACTCCATTACTCACTAACTCGATCACACGAGAACTCTCTCTTATATAGCCGCTGGAAACCCCCACAAAACCGTCTAGGATGTTCTGAAAGGGAAATTCCTAGAAGATTCTGGTTATCTGTCGATAACGCTTCTGGTTTGTAAGCTGAGCGAAAGCGCTACCGTTGTCATTTATCTCTGTTAATCTCTCCATCTCCCATTCCATACTGTTTCCATGACACCGCGAGAAAAAACTGCATTTATAGATATGGAGCTAGTGGTTACAGGGATGAGACCTACTTTGTATTCACTCTTCGGTTGATCCGCGGCAAAACAAACTCCGTGGTCAGTGCACTGCGGTGCAAGACGGTAGCAATGCGCGCAAGAAAGTAGTCCCATGCTAATAATCTGAATTTTAGATTGAATTTCTCCTTAAATAGTATAATATTCTATACAAATACCTTAGGTTTTATTTAAAGCTGATTTATACCGTAAAACAGAGCTACAAGTCCCATGATGCAATTCCTATGAGTCACCTGACATCCGGGTAGGCGCAGAATATTGTTTACAGCCAGAAACCAGCAGTTGTGTTTAGTATCATGGAGGACGGTGAATTTGCTCTTGTGTATTCGTCGAATTACGTAAAGCATTAGCATTGACTAGTGGTGAAAAAACAATAGTGTTGAATGTTTATTATAAGTTATGTGAGAAATATCCAACACTTTCTGCGAAAGAAATGGCGAAATTAACTTCTGAGTTCACCGGTATTTCGAGTACAAGTATAAACAGTGCTCGTGAGAAAAATCTGAAACGGGAAAAGTGGTTACACCCGGAAAAAAGAAAGAAAAAAAGAAAGAATATGAAATATACGATCCAAGAATGTAGTGATTTTGAGAAGAATGCAATTCGCGTAACAGTGCACAATTTCTTTTTTAAAATGAGCCGCCAACAGTTAATAAAGTGCCGCTTCCAGAGAGCGAATAAATTAGGTTATCGCATACCTGGTACTTTATTTTTCGCTCATTTATTTTAGAATTAACTATTATTATATGTGCAAACGTTTATTTTGTTGCAACTATCAATCTTATCACCTTTAACCCTTTACAGAATATTCTAGTCTCCATTTCAGTTGTCGAAATAAGGACTCTTGTTCTTTTTTGCACTAAGTGGCGCTTGTACTCGCCACATGATCTGAAAGTGTAACAGTATTTCTAGTGCGAATGGCGGAAGGATACATAATAGCGGTGCACTGGTCACCTAGGGTTTGTTTTGACGCGGATCAACCTAAGAGTGAATACAGAGTAGAAGGCGAACTGTCCATCACATATCGTTCTAGAGTTAACCCTTCGCGATATGAGGAAGGAGTTAAAGCGACGTAAAATAAAATAGAATAAAAAAATGTTATAATTTGGCGTATATCTTAGTTTGTTTAATATACTTAAGTATCATTTCTTTAAACACTGTATTGCTGATGGCGCCATACATGTTCTCCGAAACATCACAACCTCATCTTGTACTCGATTGGTGATCATATGAGTGGACAATTACAGAAGTTATAAAGTAGAGGAGTATCACGAGGTATAAGGTAGGAGTGAGTGATGCTGCGTGTCATGTGAGAGCAACCTGGTTCTCGCGAGGAAGGGAAATCACTGGGTGTTTAGGAGAGCGAGGAGAGATGCCATGCAGTTTACTTGTGGGATTCTTTATCCGTTATTAGGAATATCACGGAGTTTTACGAAACTGCACTTATAAGGGGTAAATGGAAAGATTCACCACAAAAAAAAAAATCTTCTATATCGCTGTGCAATAATTTCAATAGTAATACCGGGAAATTTATTGAAATTAACCCACAATCCGGTAAGCCAGCTAGCGCACAAAGGGAATCTTCCTTCACTTTTCCTCTTAAGTGACGAAAAGTTGCGTGCCAAATGTTTACGTCACTAGCGCCACTAACAAGGTGCCGCCTGCAATAAAATTCCAGACTTTTAAGCACCCGCACTTCACTTCACAACAAAATATTTTATTTTTAAACCTCTTCAGCTTTCCTCCCGGCCGCGGTCTCAAGCCTCTACCAGCACAGCAAAGCTTTACATGGACAATTTCACCTACCGTAGAATGGGGGACGTTAGCATAGATGGGAAACATTGGTTAACATGGCTAGTTCCATTTGATCCTATAACAAGCTGTTATAGAGAACGAAGTAAACATTGGTCCCTCGTGGCCTCGTGGAGATGCTACAAGAAATAAGAGGACAGAAGAAAGCGATAGATATAGTCTGTTAAAGCACTGAGCCTAAACGTGACCCGCAGTACCAGCACCTTCCACAAGAGTCTCAAGCTTCGCGGTGGCCGTCTATTGTGCTCGTGTGATTGGACCACACTGGGTTCAGGGTGTAAAATGTCTTTCCACTTTCTCTACCACGTACTTAATAGGTAGAGAAAGTATTGCATTCCACCTAAAAATGTGATATCCAGATTCCACCGGAAATACATGTTTTGAGACCCCTGAATCCATATAAAGTATTTTTAGAAAAAATTGTGTGTGTCTCTGAACAGCATAACTCAAAAACAAAATCGGATAAATACCAAACTTGGTATTTAGGTTCAGCATTTTCCAAAGTTGCGACACGAACATTTTCAATAAAATCCCCCACCACAAACTATCCTTTACATACAATATTTTTCAAATTGTTGAATTTTCTGGAATAGCCTACGAAGTCCTCTTCATTCGAAAGGAATTTTGTATAACCTTGTATAACTGGTAAACGTTAAACCATAGATGAAAACGTACAGTATAGAAAATGTAGATCTCTTAAAAACACAATTTATTTCAAATAAGGTTTTTTTCCAACATAAGCTATTTGTGATATATCCGTTATTAATAGTTCGAATTGCTAATTTCTTGGTCATTCTTTATAGTTCTGTCAACATTCAGTTGTTTCTCGCGATTGCAAGGAAACAGTAAAGATTTTTTTGTTTTTGTGTAGTAAGGTTTTGTATATCTCTTACAATTTACCAGTTATACAAACGCTATTCAGAATAAAAAGCACCTCACAGGTTATTCGCAAAAAGTTCAAGATATACATTTTGTCATGCAAATATCTTTAACATATGGTATTTTAATCAAAATAGTTAGAGCCATTTTGGGAAATAACCAAAATATTTTAAAACTTAAAGGATCGTTTGGGGTGGAGGTTGGATTCTTTTTGAAAATTTTACTTCGTATCGTTTGAACGCTGAACTTACAATAGTATCGTGATTGAGTCATGCAGTTTACAGACAGACTTACGGATCTTCTTCTAAAAATGCTTCTTCTGGATTCAAGGTGTCTCAAAACGTGAATTTCTATATATGAAGCTTTGGATGGTAAGTGATGCTTGTATTTACTAATAGGCAAGTAGTCGAGAAGGTAAAAGAACAGGAATAAAGAAATGATGACGGCTGTTGGAGTAAGAAATTGAAAATTTCCGCCGAATTGATTGAAAAATAGAATTTCACATTAATGTACAATTCAAGCTGCGCGGCATTTTTGGTTCCTGTGGCATTATTTACAGAGCGCGTCAAGTGCTGCCATCATGCGTTGATGAACGCAGTCTCAACTCCAAGTTAATGGCTTCACCACCAGAGTACCGTACTGCCGAGTTGTGGCGACTCTCACCAGGTAGCGTTTGCTGTAACGGACCGTTTTCTGTTTATTAAACACGTGGATCGATGAACCCCGCTGCTATTTCGGCGATGTTCAACTGCCCCATTAGCTCAAGTCACCCGGGAACTTCTGGCTTCGTCCCTCCCCTTTATTTATTTGTAACAGCCCCATGATCAGAATTTGGACGGTCATGCAACAAGTTACTAACCAACTGGTGGGTGAACTGTTCCACCAGCAGCTGCTGTTTCTTGGGGCTCGATCACTAGGCAATACATTATTCAAACACTGCCTTCAGTTTTGCATTTTAAAATAGGCCCAACTTCTCTCGTCTTTCAGTTTTACGTGTACATTCTGTTTCGCGTTTCTGACTCCCTTGGGGCCGCAGTCAAGGGTGTCCAAATTCAAATAATAATGTCTCTGGTAGTATATTTGTTTCTATAGGAACAAAGTTTACTATTTTAGTTTACACATATGCCATTTATCTTAATAAAAACAATAATAGTTTTCTGGTTCAAAGACAGGCTCTTCACCACAGAGACAAAGTTTTCCAGTTCTCTTTTTACTTTCTCTACTACGTAGAGTAAGTAGCGGAAGTATTGTATTCCACCCAAAAATTCGATACCGAGATTTCACCGGAAATACATGTTTTGAGACCCTCTGAATCCAAAAAAAGCATGTCCGTGTGTGTGTCTGTGAAGAGCATAACTCAGAGACGGACAGTCGGATAAAAACCAGACTTGGTATTTAGGTTCAGTATCTTCCAGGGATGCAACACGAAGATTTTCAAGAAAATCCCCCACCCCAGACTACCCTTTACATGGAACATTTTTCGAAAATTTTAATTTTCTCAAAAATGGCTCTAACGATTTTGATGAAAATATCATATGTTTAAGATGTCATGAGAAATGAAATGTATATCTCGAATTTTCTGGGAATGTCTCCAAAAGTATTCTTCATTGTGAACGACTTTTGCATAACTGGTAAACCGTAAGAGATAGACAGAATTTTACTACACAAAAAATGTAGATCGCGTTAAAATACACAACTTATGTCATATACATTTCTTTTGTTGAGTGAACCGTTTTCGAGATATTGCTTGTTATTTCCTTAAATATTTCAATACTTATACTTTTTCTCAAATTCGTTATTCATTTTTTTATGTCCTGGACATGCAAAGAGAATGAAATGCGCCACATAGCAACCAGCGTTAAAATATTTGACTATCGCTTATAACCTACCATATTCCCCTTGCATCTACAAGAAAATTACCAATAAGATTGACATCTCGATATCTCGAATAACATGAAGCATATGGAGAATAGGCGTTTGTAAAAATAGATTGTACATGAGTAGAGAAAGTCATGTGAGTGTAACACATCAGATTTTTTTCTTCTGGTCATATCCACAGCATGGAATTTCAAAGTCATCACATAACATGTTTAAAAATCCGACTATCGCTTTAGCCTGCTATATGAAAATTTAACCTGGGTTAACAAGAAGTAGACAGAAGAATAAGCTTTTGTAACAATAGTTTGTAAATAAGGATAAGAGTAGTGAGTTCTCTACTCATTCTTCAAGATAAACTTTCGTTACACGTTTCGTTGTAGGTATAAGGACGATACAGAAGCCTAAAGCGATAGTCAGATTTTTAAACATGTCGCTATGTGATAGCTTTGAAATTCCATGCTCTGTGTGTGACCATGAGAAAAAAATCGAATAGCGACGTATCACTTACACTTTTTACGAGTATTCGAAAATGCAAACAAATAAAGAATATCTTGGAAATGTTTATGGGCACAAGAATTTTTATTTGACATAAACGGCGTACTTTAACGAGATGTACATTTTGTTTACCCCTTATGATTTAGCAAATTATACAATGCTTAAAGGCAGTTCGAAATGGCGGGATTTTCTTGAAAATCTTCTTCTCACTTCCTTGTTGTTTTCTTCAATCGTTTTAACTATTTTATAGAAAACAAAAAAAATATGACCCCATTTCCAAGTAAAGGGTAGCTTGGGGTGCGGGATTTGCTTGAAAATCTTCGTGTCGCATGTTTATATGTCGCAGAACTTCAACATCCAGTTCGGCATTTAACCGACTCGTATTTAGGTGATCTGTTCACAGATAGAGCGGCAGACCATTTTTTAAAAATACTTTTTTTTAGGATTTAGGGGCCTCAAAACGTGTATTTCCAGTGGAATATTGATATTGACAGTCTGGGTGGTCTGCAATAATTCCTCTATTTAATTAGGTAAGATGGCTCGCATTGGATTCCTTAGGACCGCCCGCTCTGACCTTGGGTTTTTCGTAGTTTTCCCTGGTCGGTGGGCGAAAGCTGGGGGTGATTTCGCATCTAACACGATTTCCTTTCCCTCATTTCCCTTTCATTCCGATTCCTTCTCATCTTTAAGGTTACGTGGCATATGGCAGTGCCGGACAAATGGCGCGGATGTTTGCTTCAAGGAAAGAGTATTCTCATGGACAATAGAGGGGCTCATCGCCCTCTCTTGGGCAGCTCCAGAGATGAGACGGGTCTTCGAGCCACGAACTGTGAGGGACTTCCGCGCACGTCTCTGTGGTCACTCTGCTTGTGGCCTACTGTGATTCCTTCACTTCGTCCCGGGGGTGATAGCCGTAATAGATCTCGCGTAGGTCACAGTGAACGAGGTGTCCCCTCCGTTGTATACCCTATACGCTAGCAATAGATAGAAAACATCTTTATTAGTTTCAAGTTATCAAAGTCATTATACAAATACCTAGTGTATGGAGTATTGACCGTATATGCAAATTTAAGATACATGTTAAACACGATATAAAGAAACAAAAGAAAGAATCTGATGTGTCGCACTCACACGACTCTACTCTTGTACAAACTATTTTTACAGATGCTTATTCTCCATCTACTGCATGTTAATCGGGATCAACATTTACAGAAACTATTTTATTGCTAATTTTCTTGTAGGTGCAAGGGGAATATGGTAGGCTTTAAGCGATAGTCAAATCTCTTAAGAACTGGTTGCTATGTGGAGCATTCCATTCTCTTTGTATGTCCAATATATATATATATATATATATATATATATATATATATATATATATATATATATATATAACGATAACGAATTCCCACTTGAGAAAAAGTATTAGAAAATTTGAACCAATAACAAGGAATATCTCAGAAATATGTTCAGTCCACGAAAAGAAGAAGTAGTATATGACATAGATTGTGTACTTTAACGAGATCTACATTTTTATGTAGAACAGTTATGCAAAAGCCATTGATTATGAAGAGGACTTTTGGGGACATTCCCACAAAATTCAAAATAAACATTTTATTTGTCATGAAAATATCTTTAATATATGATATCTTAATCAAGATCGTTACAGCCATTTTTGAGGAACAAAAGTTTCGAAAAATGTTCCATGTAAAGCGTAGTCTAGGGTGGCGGGATTTTCTTGAAAATCTTCGTGCCGCATCTTAGAAAGATACTGAACCTAAATATCAAGTTTGGTATCTATACTTTTCGTTTTTCAGTTATGCTGTATACAGACACACACATAGAACCTTTTCCCAAAATATGCTTTATTTGGATTCAGGGCACCTCAAAACACGCATTTCCGGTGAAACCTCGGTATCGAATTTTTGGATGGAATGCAATACTTCCCCTACTTAATATACGAGTAGAGAAAGTAAAACGAAAAAAATCAAGTTAAACGGGTATGACTAAGTGAACAAATCTGACCTGGCTTCCCACACTTTAGCCAGGAGATTGCCCATGTTTTGCCAGTTCCTCTAGTTAGCCAGTAGATCCCAACATGCCAATCTCCATCTAGCGTGACTGGTTCTCCCACTGTACACATTCCAGCAATATTTGTACCCAGCCTTCATCCAAACCACAGTCAGTCATTTTATGTGCTCTCCAGCCTTCCAAATATGCTATTCCTGATCTTTCCTTTCTTCCTAAGTCAAGTAAAGTTTACTCTAATTGAATTTTAGTTCATTTGCTAGACTTGGAGAAGGTTTAATTTTACAATCCTATTGTCTGATATCTATGTCTTCTTTTGACATCTTTCCATATGTTTCTGTCATTTGTTTCACCTCTGTGCCATACCAACCCCATGCCTATTCTAAGTAGACAATTATTATAGGCGCGCTTCGACCCAAAGATACGAATGTGCAGCATGGGAACTTTTTGTGTGTGACGACCAAAGGGATTCCTTTTGATTTTTGGACTAGTAATAGTTGACCACTCTACTCAACACTTTCAGGGTCCTGTTGGCTCGATTGATGTTTCCGACATCACGCAGCATTGTTTCTGAATTTCATGAATCTTAATGCTCATAAATGCAGATTAATCTCGATGATTTTAAATTATTGGGGTAACGCAAGAAGCTCGTATAATAACATGACATACCGCCAGCCCCAGAATCCATGCTCAACATCCAATCAAACATAGCAATTGCAAATCAACCCCATCATGGAGATGAGCACCGCTCAGTGAAAACACATCCAGCTTTTTATTTTTTACCACCCCCACTTTAATGAAGCCGGGTGATGAATAGCCACACACGACAGCTCCATTGTCATCCCCGCAACAGGGTGTTCCTACTGAGGTGTGACATCTTTCCTAAGGGATCAACGATATTTCACATGGACAAGGGCAGTTTTTAACTGGGAAAATAAGCCAAGATATTAGTAATGGACAGGACGTGATGAAGTCATTCAAAATGAACCCTTCAATCCTATGAACTGTGAATTAACGCCTCATTATTGATGAATAGCTCCATCGTTGGTCATGTCGTTCCAAATTTGCTATAAAAGCGTTACTTCCCTGCCAAAACAATCGGAGTTGATCGGTGATACTCTCTGATAATGATTCCTTACAGATCCGGACGTTTGCTATTAAATTTTTTCTTTCAAGCGCTAGAAGTTTGGGCAGTGTTAACATTAATTTTTCGAGAAAATTAAGCAAAACTGGTAGAATTCGTGGCTATGAACAATTACGCACAGAAACGTTATGGTGACTGTTGAGGCAGTATTTTTAACACTTGAATAATTTCAATTAAATTATATAATATGTAATTTCAATAACAGCCCGCCTTAAAACAAATGTATATAATAATTTGTAAAAATGTATGTAACAGTCATTGCCTATGCTTACATTATTGTAAACATGTTTAATAATGTTATGTGAATGCATTACGTAATTTAATCATGTAATAACTGTGAGAATAATAAGTTTAACGTTGCTAACAATTAGGTAACAATGAGGTAACCTTGAGGCAATAATGAGTTTGAGAGTTTGAATGCTACTAGTCATTATTGGAGCAACGATAATGTAAATTTTGTGACAGTTTAAAAATAGCCAATCAACAGCAAGAAAAAGCTTTAGTTGAATGCAGGTATTCTATTGGACTAGGATTAGCCAATCACAGACTTGAAATACGGACGTTTACGGGTTTGGACGATTGAAACATGTTCAGTTGCCTGCAGACCTTGGTAGTGACCGGATGGAAGATGTGTTCTCTAGAGAAATATTACGTATTCGTGTGAAACAAAAATTATGTACACGCGTTAACAAAGTGCAAGTATTAAATAAAAGAATCTCACAGCTCTTGATATCAGTGTAGTGCTATTTAATTTGTGTCAAGGAATAATAAAAAGAAGTGAATTAAAACTTAAAATCTGTGTAAGCCTACATTCTTGTCGCACCACGCCCTGATTAAGAGACGCGTGTCTCTAAAGTAATACTGACGCAGCCGAGGCAAAAGCAAACATAAATAATATCTATAGAACCAGTTTAATAACAAAGTTAATATAATATTTTTAAACTTGGAGTGTAACAACAAAAATACATCTTCAAATCTACGTAACAAATAATCTTCTTCAAAAATTGACGTCCATACGTGGAGCTAACATCAACAAACTCCTACGTAAATTATCAACAAAACACTTTCTCCAACAACAATAAACAACAGTAACACCTTCTTCACTATTAAGAAACCTACACTTCCTAGGTACATTTCAATTCCATTCCGATAACAAAACCTCGTCTATTATGTACATTCACACGACTTTTTCTACCAAATACATTCTTCTTACAAAATCCTCGACTAGCATTCTTAAAATGTCGATGCAAATGTGACATTTCGAATGTATACACTCCCAGTTTTCTGAGTTACGAGAGATAGGACTTTTTTCAGCTGACAAAGTAAACAATGTATTTGAAACAGATTGTTAAAGCCGTTTTATTTTGAATATGCAGCACTATTAATACAAGACGCAATTTCAACAATTGCCTTTATAAGCCCAATTACAAAAAATTCTTTGTTACATCCACAGGACTTTCTCTACCCGATTATCTACCAACTATTTTGTATTTGTATCTACTCCATGTTAATCGAGATAAACGTTGATAGAAGGTTTCATTGTAGGTACAAGGGAGATACGGGAGAATGAAGCGATAGTCAAATGTTTAAGAAGTTGCATGTTATATAGTGGCTATGAAATTCCTTACTCTTCGCATGATTTCACGCGAAACAAAACAGCGTTGGCTTAGGACGTCAAAATATGTAATGTACTGGACAATGTGTAGAAGAATACAAAATTAATTCAGAATGAACAAGACCACACAGAGTATTCGCAGAAAATTCAGGGTATATAATCTTTTATTGGTAACAAATTAAATTGAGTTTTATTTATAGACGCTCTGTAACTACTATCGTCTTTAGCGTCTGATTCTATATATCAGGCTTGAGGTTCTTTTACGTGCCATAAGTTTCCGACAAGGGACCACCGACTTTACTTCCGTTCCGATGGAAGCCACGCTAATGATTTTTTACGTCCGAAAAAATCCATCGCCCCCAGCCGGGTTTGCACCCGCGATCTCGGAACTAAAGGCTAGCGTGATATCCCTAGACCACAGAGGATGCCCTTTTATTGGTAGAGCAAATGTTGTAAACATAACATGTTTTTAAAACTCGTTATATATTTTTGAGAAACACAAAATTAACAAAACATTTTCCATGTGCAAGGTGGTCAGTGGGAGAGGGGATATTCTTGAATATCTTAGTGTTGAACCTTTAGAAGATAATGAACTTAAATACCAAGTTTGGCATTTTTTCGAATTTTCGTTTTGTAGTTATGCTATTAACACACCATTTTATAAAAATATATACTTTTTTTGGGTGTCAGAGACCTTAAAACTTGTATTTAAGGTGAAGTCACGAGTTAGAGAATCTGACTACTTTGAGAGAAGTCTAAATGACAGGAAAGGGGAGTATCTGAAAGCGCAAATCACTAGTTTTTAAATAATAAATTAGAGCCTTTAAAAATGGCAGTTTAATAATTTTTTATTCCCTACGAAAGATAGGCAAATATATTTTTTCAAGGCTAAAAGGACAATAGTTATTCACGTATGACGTGAGTTGTGACTTTTTAATGTTGTTTGAAAAGCAGTATATGCTAAAAAGAAAATAATGGTTTTTACGAATGTGTAACATGCAAGGAACTGCAAAGAGGTTATAATATAATCATTTCATGGTTCACTAAACGTGGCAAAATTACTTCACGCCCTGTGTAGCACACGGTCTGATAAACACCAAAGTTGATATTCAAATTCAGCAGCTTCGATGAATTTTCACTGAATTCCAACACCTGCTATCTTTGCATGGAAAGCTATTCTTTAAATTTGATTTTCACAAAAATGGCTGAAGGTTTTTATCAAAATAGCATATGTCTTAAATATGTGCTATTATAATGCGTATTTTATAACATATACCTTGGATTGTCTGGCAAAGGTCCGAGAACTCGTTTTCATTCTTAATTTCCGAGATATTCGTTACTGTTTGGCTGAGTTTTCCAATTCTTTTAGATGTTCATTTTTTTCACGCGATATCGTGCAGAGAGTTTAAGATTTGATTACAGCTTCAGCCTGCTGTATACCCTTTGTACAAACTATACGAATGGAGGGCAACCTTAAAGTTTGCAGTGATTTTTCAAAGCGCCATACATTTTATATAAAATATACGAATAGTGGGCACTTTTTTTAAAATAATGATTGGAGGGGACCCGGCACTTTTCCAGTAAGGATATTGTATCTATGCCCCCACAAGGGGACGCCCCCGGGCGACCAGAAACAGGAATGACGGCACAGCAATGACAGGGTTTCTACAGTTTCCGGATTGAGAAGCCCCGAAAGTCGGGCACCCCCGACCCACATAGAGGGTCCAACACGCGGTCCGCTTACCCCGGCAACCAACCGAGGGTCGGAGAAGACCCTCCACAGGAGCATCCTTTCGCCCTGCCACGCCGAACCGAAACACCATCGTCGACACTTCCAAGCCTGAAATAGCCCTAACGGGGTGAAGGATAAATGAAGTGATGAATGGAACGAAACGGATAGGAAATTCCAGGGCTCGTCTGACAACCCAGAACCATCCCCCCCAAAAAAAACCCATGAGTCAGAGTGTACGGTCGCTGGAAATCGAACCCGGGAGCTTCCGAATGCAAGTCACATGTATCACCTCGCTCGATGTGGGCACCCTTAAAGTTTGAAGTTCTTTTTGTAAGAGCCTGTACAAGGTTGATGAAGTGGCAGAGAAAAAATTAGCAGTACTGTTTTGCATTTAAATTGACGAAAGTTGAAACTTTGAGACAAACACGTCATGTCTATTAGTAGCCAAATTCAATAGTGACATAAAAAAGAAGTGTGTGTGTTCTGTTTTTTCTAATTTGTGCAACACCTTTACATACAACATGGCTGAAGGAAATGTGCTATAGCACGTCGCTGACGCAATTAACCGCGGAGATCATTATAAGCAGCCTCGGGGGTTTACTAAGATAAGGTAAGGAGAAACATTTCACTCCCAGTTGTCAGGAACTACTCGCAGGCCTGTCAGTGGCAGAGAGTTAACGGCAACGTTATGCAAAGCCTTTTAAATACAATAGCTTATAATAATAGCCCAAGCAGAACAAGGCAGTTATACAATACTTCGCGGTCTAAGCCTACTGCAACTTTCGCTGAACAAAGAAGAGCTATAGACTGGGGAAGGAAGCGCTGTTTTATGCGAGTATTGTGTAGGAATTTATCTAATACACTGGGGTTATTCGAGTCCAATTCTTAGAGCGTGTTTTCCATGCTACAATTTCTATTCCGAGGAGTAATTGCACCAGAAATTTATCTCTAACTAGAAGAAACTCTGCTTGTGTTATTGAATTAAATGCTGAATTTTTACTTTCTCTAGTACGTATAGGAAGTAGGTATTGCATACCACCCAAAAATTTGATACCGAAATTTCACTGGAGGTGCATGTTTTGAGGCCCTGTCTGTAAACAGCATAACTCAAAATCGATGTCGTCCAATACGATAGGTTCAGTACCTTTCACAGATGAGAAACAAAGATCCCCCACCCCAAACCCTTTACATGCAAAGTTTTTCGAAATTTATTTTATAAAAAAGGCTCTAGCGATTTTGACATGTTAAATTAAATATATATATATATATATATATATATATATATATATATATATATCTTGTGCAGAAGATGGTTTGTTACGTTATTTTTTTACCACGCTTTGGGCTCAATTTGAAGTAGTTGTATTATATTTCAACTGTTGGGGAGCCGAACTTGTAGTAGTTGCAACCGCACGCATGGTAAAGTTTCCAATAGCCTTTGCCCCAAGTTTAAAAAACTATTAACTTTGTAATTTGACTGTTTCTTTAAATATTATATATTTATGTTTGCCTCGTCTGCGTCAGTATTACTGTTAGAGACACGTATCCCTTGGCAGGGTTGTGATGTGACAGGAATGTAGGCTTACACAGATTATAATTTTACTTCACTCATTTTATTAATGCTTAACACGATTTAAATAACACTTCACTGATATATATATAAGCTCTCTCTCTATATATATCAGCTCTCTCTCTCTCTCTAGCGAGAGCGAGCTGTGAGATGTTTTTTTCAAATACTTGCACTTTTTAATACGTAAACTATTTTCGTCTCACACGAATACGTATTATACTTCTCGAGGACACCTTTTGCGTATGGTTAGGAACACTGTTTGCAGGCAACTGAACTGATTTCAACCTCCTAAACTTGTAAATTTCTGTATTTCAAGTCTCTGATTGGCTGTTCCTAATCCAATAGAATACCTTCTTTTAACTAAAGCTTTTTCTGGTTGTTGATTGGCTATTTTATAAACTGTCACTAAAAATTACATTATTGTTACTCCAATAATCAGAAGTAGTATTATTAAACTCTCAAACTCATTATTGCCTCAAGGTTACCTCATTGTTAGCAACTTTTAACTTATTATTCTCACAGCTCCTACATTATTAAATTACATAATACATTCACATAACATTATTGAACATGTATACAATAATATAAACATTTACAATGACTGTTACACACATTTTACAAATTATTACATACACATGTTGCTTCAAGGCGGGCTGTTATTGAATTTACATATTATATAATTTGACTGAAATCATTTAAGTGTTAAAAATACTGCCTCACTTGAATATTCTGGAAATAGCCTGTGAAGTACTCTCTCTTCATTTGGAAGGAATTTTGTATAATCTTGTATAACTGGTAAACGTTAAGCGAAAACGTAGTACACACAATGTAGATCTCTTTAAAATATACAATTTATTTCAAATACAATTTTTATGGCACCATCCAAATCCCAAACATCCGCTATTAGTAGTTCGATTTGTCCAATACTTCGTCACTCTTTTCAAGTCCTGTCGACATTCGGTTGATTTTCGCGATTGCATACAAACAGTATGGAATTTTAAGGTCAGCGTATAGTATCCAGTCCTTAAACATTTGCCTATCGCCATTCCCTTTATATCTATAACGAAATGTGCAACTAGCTATTTCTCCAAAGGTTTAACTCGATTAGAATGAAGTAGGTACATAGAAAAATAAGCTTTCATAAGAATACTTTGTATACCCACTAATAAACGAGAGGGTGGAGAAAGTATTGTGAAGGTAAGATTCTTTTTCTCTTCTCTTCCCGTCTTTACTCTCTGTTCAAATTAGACATAATATATTTGAAAATCAGGAACAAAATCCAGAATTGTTAATTTTTCGATCAAGTTAATGTTGATCGAGATAACGTTCGAATATATGGTCTCGTAACACTTTTGTAGCTACAAGAGAGGATACAGGATGCTGAAACAAAAGTCAAATGTTTAAAAAGCGGATCGCTATATGCTGGCTTTGAAATTGCGTACTCTTTTCACGAATGGCGACATGACACAAACAACTTGAAAACTCAAACCAATAACAAGAAATATCTGGGACAGCATTAATACCACAAAGCTGTGTGATTTAAAGGGATCTACACATTTTGGCTAACTCTTACGGCTTACCCATTATACAAAAGTCATTCAGAATGACATGACTTTCATTTGTTATGAAAACATCTTAAAATAGGCATTTTAATCAGAATCGTTAATCAGTGCCATTTCTGAGAAAATCGAAATGTTCAAAAACATTCTTCGATGTAAAGGGCAGTTTGAGGTGTGGAGACATTCTTGAAAATCTTCCGTGTTGCATCCTTGGAAGATGCTGAACTTAAATATAAATTTGGGTATTTAAACAAATTTTCGTTTTTGAGTTATGCTGTTTACACACACACACACACCTTTTAGTAAGAATGCTTTTTTGGTGTTCAGAGGTCCTCAAAACATATATTTCCGCTGAAATCTAAACATCGAACTTTTGGGTAGAATACAACACTTTCTCTTCCTACTATACGTAGTAGGGAAAGTAAAAATTAATTATTGAAAATTGTTAATAAAAATTTGTGTAACTAGAAAAGGCATATATTTTATTAATAAACTACACTATAGCATAAAAGTAGACCAGTAAGCTTAGAAGACACGCATCTACATCCGGTAAATATTTCTTAAATGTTGTAGATCGTGGGTCATGAATTTTGTAAATTTAACATTGGCGGGTAGGTCATTTAGACTTCCCTTAAGATATAAATCGGATGTGTTACACTACAACTTTCTCTACTTTTGTACAAACTATTTTACAAACGCTTACTCTCCATCTACTTCATGTTAATCGAGGTAAACATTTAGAGAAACTATTGTATTGCTAATTTTCTTGTGGATACAAGGGGAATATGGTAGGTTTTAAGCGATAATCAAATGTTTTAAGAGCTGGTTGCTAAGTGGAGCATTCCATTCTCTTTGCATGTCCAAGACTTATAAATAAAAAAAAAATCAATAACGAATTCCCATTTGAGAAAAAACTACAAGTACTGGAAAATTCATATAAATAACAAGGAATATCACGAAAATGGTTTACTGCACGAAGAAAATACGTATATGATACATAAATTGTGTGTTTTAACGAGATATACATTTTTATGTAGTAAAATTTTGTTGTCTATCTCTTACGGTCTACCAGTTATGTAAAAGTCATTCAGAATGAAGGACTTTCGGGCACATTCCCAGAAAATGCATGATATACATTTCATTTTCCATTAAAATATCTTAAAACATATATTTTAATAAAAAACGTTAGTCATTTTTGAGAAAATCAAAATTTTCTAAAACATGTTCCATGTAAACGGTAGTCTGGGGTGGGGGAATTTTTTTGAAAATGTTCATGTCACATCTTTGAAAGATACTGAAGTTTGGTATTTATACGACTTTTCGTGTTTTGAGTTATGCTGTTCACAGACACACACAAGGTCTAAATGCTTTTTTTTTGGATTCAGGGGGCCTCAAAACATGTATTTCCGGTGAAATGTTGGTATAGAATTTTTGGGTGGAATACAAATACTTCTCCTACTTACTATACGTAGTAGGGAAAGTAAAAAACCGAAGTGAGCGATTTTTAAACTAGTTTTTTTTGGGTCGAATTACACAAACAATGTTGTTCGCAATCTCCTGATACAGCAATCCGTCGAACCTCACCGCAAGCAAAGGGAAGAGGCAGTATCAGACAAGACTGTTCTGCTGTTTCCGCCTGTAGCGGTCATGTTCGGCAACTTCTCTGCCTCTCTTGCGTGGCGGGTTTGTAGACTCAACAGGCGCGATCATCACTCCATCATCCACTCAACATCACTCCAAAAGGTGCACAAAGAACAATTCACAATACTCGAAAGTGTAATAACGCAAGCGTGTTATTAAATCACTAGCTGGCAATCTAAGGTTGCATCGTTAGTTTTTTAAACTCGAATGGAGATTTCGTTAATTTTATTTACCGCCCCGCTTTATTAAATAATTGTATAATGATCAGAGCAAGGGTGGCGAAAATGCCTTTCTCTCTCGAGTCATCAAGTATGCAACACGCACTACACCACTCAGTAGCTCATGAATAGACGGCTAGAAAAGGAGTTGCGCCTGCGAATCACAGTGCCTTGCGAGTCGCGCTTTCGCCACCACTGGTCTAGATGATGTTTTTGTTGTGAATCCTCCCCTTTATCCTTTATTATCGTAATTTCATACAGTCTGGGCTATTCCTAATAAAGGATGAAAAATTCCGTAATATTCACACAAAAGTATGTGAAACATGGGTGGAACGTCCGTCTTTCTTAACGTGACCCCCTCCTAACAGTCTTCCAAGTTCTTGAAATGTTGCATAGCCTATAAGTACCTTTTGGCGGTGGAACAATCATCGATCGGTGTGGTCTAGTAATTTTATAAATAATCATTGTAGGTGATATTTTAAACATTTGTATCTCCTCTTTGGTACTGTAGATATTTAACATCATAAAAGCAGCATCGTTTTCAAATAATCCATAGACCCTTAACATAACCTCTTTGGGAAAAATAGTGTGCGACAATCGTGAACAATAATACTCTATAAGCAGATTCGATTCTCTTGTGTGTTGCTGTGTCTTAAATGCCAAGTCCTCACCATCTAGACAAGAAAAAATAACCGCGGCATTTATCTTATTTTACATGCATTTTTCTATGGAGCAACAACAACCATTTTCTACTTCATGGCATTCTAAACTAAAAGTCTAATCCTTTTTAATAACATGTTCTTTTATATAATTCCAATGGTTCGTATTCAAGTACAATGGCTTTATACGAGGGCTGATCAACAAAGACACTGATTTTTTTCACAGATGTTTATTACTCCAATTTGATGTTTACATGATCTTTTTCAAATTAGTCCCCTCCTACTTCAATGCACTTTTTATAGCGTCTCTGCCAGTCCTTGAACACGTGCTGCACACCATTAATTGTCAGGTCCTTGAGAATCGCCTCACTTTTCTTGAGCACTGCTTCAGAGTTCTCAAATCGAATACCCCTAAGCTTTGCCTTTAGTGATGGGAATAAAAACGTCACAGGGTGCAACATCGGGGCTATAAGGTGGATATGGTACACAGGTAATGTTGAATCGAGCCAGAAAATGACTGACTTGATTCGCGACGTGAGGCCGTGCTTTGTCATGATGAAGTCGCCACCCAGTCCGAGAAAGCTCTGGTCGTTTCTTTGCAATGTGCTTCCTCAGTGTAGCCAATACTGACGTGTAGTATGCTGCTGTAACAGTAGTGTGAGGGGGAACTGCATGCTGGTAAATCATTCCATTACAGTCAAAAAATGTGATCATCACTTTCTCTGCAGATGGAACAACTTTTTGCCTTTTTTGGTGTTGGAGAACCTGGCGATTTCCACACTGTGCTGGCTTGTTTTCCTTCAGGATCATAATGATGTAGCCATGACTCATCACCGGTGATAATCGATTTAAAAAATGCATCACCTCCATTGTCTGGTATGCAAAATGCACGTAGGGTCTACAAAATAGAGCATTACTACCAGCCTACCAATACGAGAGTGCTGCTGCCTACCAACATTATACATAAAAACCCGCTTTTTTCAAATATTTATGTTACAGATACGAAAATATCACGGAAGCTACAGGAAAAAATCAGTCTCAGTCTTTGTTGATCAGCCCTCGTATATCTTTTTTTTTATCTTTTATTAATTTCTGAAGTGGAATGAGGTGTTTTATAAACATGTCCATCACTAAGAATTAGGCCTTTCCAATGGTGAAAGAATCATCAAAACGGGTCGAGTGGTTAATATACAACATTAATTAGATTCACAGGATGTCTAGAAGTTGCAAGTTAAACTGTGATTTAAAAAACGTCCGAAGTCCGTATTTTTAGGATTTTTTTTGGAGGGGGCACCACCTTCTGCTTCGAAGTGAGCTACATTAGTAATGAAAAGAAGTACCGTGATTTGAAGCGAATCGGAAGTCCTGGACATGGGAAGTTCTTGATCTCACCAACCTCTTCAGTAGTGCTGCTGTCACCAAACAGCTGTTAGTTAACTGATCCTCTTGAAACTCATGCTGACGATAGTACATTTAAAGGCAAAAGAAAACGAAATGACAGCGAGTGGAAGAAAAATATTATGAAACAGCCTAGAAGGGGAGATGCTGAGTATATTAATGCAAGTGGCGAGAATACTGAAGTGCCCAAAACAGCCAATTCATGCAGATATGTAGGCAACAGATGCAACACTTTACAGAAACGTATTAATTAATTTTAGGATGATGTCAAGTCTAATGTGACAATTAATGTAGATTATGATAATGTTATAGAATATAAGTAAATGATCTTTGTAAGGAGCGCTGAGTATAGAGTGCAGCATACTAATAACCTAGAGTAATGCTTTTTTACTTTCTCTACTACGTATAGTAAGTAGGGGAAGTATGGCATTCCACCCAAAAATTCCATACCGAGATTTCACCGGAAATACATGTTTTGAGACCCCCTGAATCCAAAAAAAGCGTTTTTGGAAACATATCCGTGTGTGTGTCTGTGTGTCTGTCTGTGAACAACATAACTCAGAAACGAACAGTCGGATAAACACCAAACTTGGTATTTAGGTTCACGAAGCTTTTCAAGAAAATTCCCTCACCCCAGATTACCCTTTACATGGAACATTTTAATTTTCTCAAAAATGGCTCTAACAATTTTGATTAAAATATCATATGTTTAAGATATTTTCATGACAAATAAAATGTATATCTTGAATTTCCTGGGAATGTCTCCAAAAGTATTCTTCATTGTGAACGACTTTTGCATAACTGGTAAACCATAAGAGATAGACAAAATTTTACTACACAAAAAATGTACATCAGTTAAAATACACAATTTATGTCATATAGATTTTTTTTGTTGAGTGAACCATTTTCGAGATATTGCTTGTTATTCCCTTAAATTTTGCAATACTTATACTTTTTCTCACATGGGAATTCGTTATTCATTTTTTTGTCTTAGATATGCATAGAGTATTAATCTGTGGCAAAGAGAATGGTGCTGCACCTAGCAACCAGCTATTAAGAGATATGTATGTGCTTAAAGGCTACTGTATTTCTATATTGCCTTTGTAAATATATATTCCACTTACATATACAAGAAAATTAGCAATAAGATAGAGTCTGCAAATGTATATCTCGATTAACATGAAGTAGATGGAGAATAAGCGTTTGTAAAAATAGTTTGTACAAGAGTGAGAAAGTCATGTGAGTGTAACACATCAGATTTTTTTCTAAATTTTCTAAAGTGCATATTCCATATCGGTTCATAGGAATATTAGAAATATTCTGGTGCTAATTTCTACATTTTGTTATAAAGTAAAATATTCCAATAACACTTATTAATTTGGAGAAAATCTTATACTTATTCCAAATAGTGTCCTGTGAGTTCAAAAACCTCCCAAATCCACTCACTTTGTACACCCTTTAACTGTCAGAGAACAGACTTAAGAAATTCATAATTGTTATGAATACTGACCACATGAACGTCTATTACCTAGAGTTAAGAAAATTTGGTTTGTACAAATATTTTGAGGAACATTTAGTTCTTTGTCTCTCTTGAAAAAGTATTACTCCCTGGACTTGGGATGTTTTTGAAATCACCGTTTCAAATATGCCATTCGTAACATCAGCCAAAAGCATTTTTACTTTCTCTACCGCTTACCTATGGCGTGTTATAACTACCATAGGATTTGAAGGCCAAGTTTTGAAAGGCGGCACCTATTAGTTATTAATAATCACAACTGTGAACTCAAGTGACAAAGTGCGTTCGTTATATGACCTAACTCCCGCGTTACTTACTCACGAATGATAGTAACACAGTTTATAATGACTACTGACCTTTTAAGTGGTGTCCATCAGCATTGAGCGTCAGCCATCCCTTGTCGTCACGAGATTGTAATTCATGAATAGGCCTTCTGTAGGGTTTCAATCTTAAAAGTTTAGCAGTTCTATGAACTGAGGTTTCTGAAACACCCACTTGTTGCGTAACACGTCTTAGACACTTCTTTAGAGAGCATTCGAATGATGCACCGATTTCGTCAATTTTTTCCTGTATTAGAATATTTCTTTTTGCTCTCATAGGCTCAGGGTTTAACGATCCCGTTGTCCAAATCTTATTGACCAGACATCTAACAGTTTCTCTACCAGGAATACCAGGAAATGACTCCTGAAATTGTCTACATGTTCGGTTTTTACACATGTATGGTACATAAAAATTCTTTGTTCAAGGTGAATTTTTTGTGAGGGATTTCAGTGGACTAATAAGAATAATCTAATGTAATCCCCACAAAGCAGAGATGTCTTGAATAAAGTTTCACTTTTGAGATGCACAATGAGCAAACTCTAGTCTTTACAGCTCGAACTGAAGGCATCAACTGATAGTAAACGTAGCTTTGAGCGGGTCTCTCACACCTAGTGCGCTGCGGAAAAATACCGAGGTTAGTACAGTGAAAGCGAACATCCCAAATATGCGATCTATAGCCTGGCGATGGTATATTGCTAATGTGAAACAGCGGTGTGCGTTTCCTTCTTCTTTTTTTTTTTTTACGCTTCCTATAAAGCTGTGCGGTTATTCCCACATGGGATATATTTTTTCCAGTTTTAATTCGGCATTCCTCCGCTTTGGTATTCCACAGATCGTCAGCACAAACAGCGAGTGACAACAATGGCAACATTTCTCCACACAAACTGCTGGATGGCGCAATGTCCGGCCTGGAATGGCATTAAACAGACACAAATGTGTGTTTGGACAGAGTACACTTTATGTCCTTGTGTAGTAACTTCCCAGCGGGGCAATTGCGTCACCAGCCTAACAATGAAATATAACAGCAACTTCGAAGTAATATACAGGATGATTAGGAAGTGCTTATCCATTGAAAAAAATCAAGTGAATATTTTTGAAGGTTTTTAGAAGTTCGCTGCACAAGGGAGAGTAATATTGATCTCCAATTTATTGACGAACCTCTTTTATCGTATATTACTAATCAATTCTGGCCCTCTTGGGAACTTACACTACCCGTTTCGGGGCATTGTATATTTTCAATAAAAAAATCTGATATGTTACACTCACATCACTTTCTCTACTCTTGTACAAACTATTTTTACAAACACTTATTCTCCATATGCTTCATGTAAATCGAGATGTTAATCTTATTGCTAATTTTCTTGTAGGTGCAAGGGGAATATGGTAGGCTTTAAGCGATAGTCAAATATTTTAAGAGCTGGTTTCTATGTGGAGTATTCCATTCTCTTTCCATTACCAGGACAAAAAAAATGAATAACGAATTTGAGAAAAAGTATGTGTTGGAAAATTTAAGGGAATAACAAGCAATATCTTGAAAATGGTTCACTCAACAAAAAAATTGTATATGACATAAATTGTGTATTTTAACGCGGTCTACATTTTTTGTCTAGTAAAATTTCGTCTATATCTTATGGTTTACCAGTTATGCAAAAGTCGTTCACAATGAAGAATACTTTTGTAGACATTCCCAAGAAAATTCGAGATATACATTTCATTTGTCATGAAAATATCTTAAACATGATAGTTTAATCAAAATCGTTAAGAGCCATTTTTGAGAAAATTAAAATTTTCGAAAAGTGTTCCATGTAAAGGGTAATCTGGGGTGAGGGGATTTTCTTGAAAACCTCCGTGTCGCATCTCTGGAAGATACTGAACCTAAATACCAAGTTTGGTGTTTATCCGACTGTTCGTTTCTGAGTTATGCTGTTCTCACACACACACACACACACACACACACACATGTTTCCAAAAATGTGTTTTTTGGATTCAGGTCTCAAAACATATATTTTAGGTGAAATCTCGGAATCGAATTTTTGGGTGGAATTCAATACTTCCCCTACTTACTATACGTAGTAGAGAAAGTAATACGTGATACGATACACTCACAAAGTTTCTCTGCCCATTCTTCTACAACTATTCTTACAAAAGGTCATTTTTTTTCTATGCATGTTAACTGAGATAAACGTTTCCAGAAAAGATTTCATTAAGCATTTAGCTGTGGCTACAAGAGGGGTTCAGTAGGTTGAAGTGATAGTCAAATAGTCGCTCTGTCCTGGCTTTGAAATTCATTACGTATGCATGAACCACCAAAAACAAACGAATGGCGCCTTAGCAGTTAAACAAATATATAAACGTATTTGAAAATTCTAACATTACAAACAATAACCCTGCCTAACGCTACAAAAAGGAAGTTATTAGTTATGATTTAAGTGTTTTAAAGATCTACATATTTTGTACGAAGTTTTCGTCGATCTCTTACGGTTTACAAGCTATACAAAAGTACAGAAGGTTTCTTCAGAACAAACAGGACCTCAGAATTTATTCGCGGAAAATCTTTTATATATATCTCGTTAAATATTAAAATATTTCCGAGATATCTGTTGTTACTTAATGCCCTTTTTAAGGCTAATTCGGCATTGGTTTGTTTCTCGTGGACACGCAGAGTATCGAATCAAAGCCAGCATATAGCGAGTGACCCTATTGTACCTACAACGAAAAGTGTAATGAACCATTCCTGCAAACGTTTATCTCCATTAACACGGAATAGATAGAAAAATAAGCTCTTGTAAGAAACGTTTGTAGAGAACTGAATAGAGAAGTAATGTAAATGTGGTCGTTATTTTACTGAAGTTCTCTAACTTAAGCCTCCACATGGCCAGCATGAAAGAAGAGTTATGATTTCAGGTTGTCATGAAAAATACAAGTCAATTTGAATTTTCTAAAAAATTCCCGTTAAATTCTTTTTATTCCTGCTGTTTATCGTGAGCTACTGGCTAGCATACATAGATTAATTACGAGGAACATCCAGAAAGTAAAGAACAATTGCACATCACGCTCGGTGCTGATCCCCCACCACCACAATTGCAAGCACACTAGTTAGCTCCTTACTCCACCTCAGTGCGAGTCGAGTTTCGTCGCTGTGAGGTCACGCCTGTCTGTTATACAACAGCCAAATGGCGGCGCCAATTGAAAAACCCGCCAAATGTGAAGTGCGTAGTGTGATTCATTTTTTGAATGCACAAAAGTTCGGCAAATAATGAAGTGTATGGTGATAATGCAATGAACGAGTCTTCAGTGAGGAATGAGGCATACTATTTAACCAAGGAAGACAGTGTGCACGACGAAGACCGGTATGGAAAGCGATCACTTATTACGGATGAGTTGAAAGTAAATGTTGATGAAAGAATTCAGGATATTCACTTGTTTCCGAAACTAAAGGACTTTCTGAGTGGAAAATAGTTCCCAACCGATGAAGACCTCAAAGAGGCAGTGACAGTTCTTTGGCGGTAGAACAGTATAACAGCGGCATTGAAAAACTGGTACCACGTTGCAATAAATGTTATGACAGAAATTGTGATTACATTGAGAAATAGAGTAAAGTACTGTATCTTTGTAAATAAAGTTTGGTGTTATCTCATTTAGTTGTGCCAAATCGTTCTTTACTTTCTGGATGTCCCTCGTATAAAATTAGTTCCTCCATATAGCAAAATGTGTATTAAACTAACTCAAGTTTATTGCGATTAGGGTTAACTTTAACGCCTATAATCTTTGGAGTTATGGAATGATAATAGAGACTTGCTACACCTTCCCTCACCGGGGGGTTCCAGGTTTCGATATTCTGTTGAAGTCCCGTTTCGAAATTAATTTTCTGACCACCCATTGCATGTTTTCCTTCCAGGAATTCACTTTAATATCACTTTTTTTTTTATTTTCCTGCTGCGGAACGCTTTGCAATTCCGTTACCAGGCAATGAAAAACAAGCAGCAGCGTCGTCATATAGAAGGGTAACCATGGCAACACTAAGCCATCTGACAGAATCGCAGCCTTCTTTAAACTTAGCATTCAAATCGATAGACGAAGAAAACTAAACTCAATTGTTCCCGATAATGACGTGTGTCGGATTACGCTAACCCGCTACGGGAGGAATTCATTATTTCTTGCTGCTCTGCAACGTCATTCCCCAGACAATTGCTATCCGAGTTGCGAACCTTATGCTGTCACCAACAGCAGTAGGTGCGTGTTCGAATCTCTCATCTTTATGTGCTGCTGCAATGAGCGAAGCTAACAAACTTGGAGATGAACGGCAGATCTGATGCGAGACCATCACATGATTTTCTATGCCCCTTGTTTGCCTTAACAACACTTCTACCGAACAAGATGCCTCCGCGGTAACGTGTGAGGCTCGCTTTCGGGAGGTACTGGGTTCAATTTATGGGGCCAGATACTCTGACCATGGGTTTTTTTTCCGTGGATTTCCCTTGTTGGCAAGACGAATGCTGGGGTGGTTTCTTTTCTATCATGAATTTCGTAACATTTCGATTCTCCTTTTATGTTTAAGGTAGGCTGCAGTGTCAGTCGTTGTTGGAAAGTCCTTCTGGGCTCTGCCACATGACAGCCTTCTCTGAGCCGCCTTAGATAGTTCGAGTTCTCCTCGGTTCCGTTAGAGAAAAGCCTTCTATGAGCAGCCTGCAGGTGTGACAGGGTCATTAAGCTTGGTATCGTTAGGGACCTCAAGGCGTCTCTATGAGCCGGTGACCTATAACCTGTGCTTCCTTCATCTCGTCCATTCTCCTGGGAATGATAAGCACAAAAAATCCACATAGGGCCGAGGTTCCCTTGTCATTTATCATATCTCCAGGAATTATTGAAACAAAAGCTGCCTTTTCGACTTCTTGTTAATCTAGATGGTTTGCAATATCGTTATCAATCAATTAATCCCCTGTATCTCCTTAGAAGCATAGGGCATTCACAAAGTATTTCCATCGGACCCTATTTCTTGCCAACTTCTGTACTTCATTCCTTCTTTAGCAATTTCTGAACTTAAATATGAAGTTCGTTTTTAAGTTATGGCGTTCATTCCACGACGTTTTCCTTCTTTAGCAAGTTCTGAACTTAAATATGAAGTTCGTTTCTAAGTTATGGCGTTATTCACGCGCGTGCGCGGATCATTTCCAAATTATTTTTATTCAGGCTCATAAAACTCGCATTTCCGGTGACATATTGATATCGATACTTACTATAAGCAAGTACTATGCGTTTCAGTTATACCCCGGCCATAAATCGCGTAAATGCGTAGTTCGCTTGTACTGCAGTGACCTGACTGGGGTGATCGTCTGTGAATGTGAATCGTCAGTTGCTGCCCTCCTGAAACTGTGCGACGAGCTACTTTTCGTGCTGTAAAGCCCAGAGTTTGATCATTGTGCATCTCAAACGTAAAAATGTATTCAAGACAATCCCCACATCATAGACGAACTTAATGACAATGTAAGAAGAGACAATATGAAAATTACGCGATAGTCAAATGCTTAAGAACTGGACACTATATGCTGGCCTTAAAATTCCATACTGTTTCCATGACATCGCGAGAAACAACTGAATGTTGACACGACTTTAAGAGAATGACCAATGAATGAACAATTCGAACCATTAATAACGGATATCTCAGAAATGATTTACGCCACAAAAAAAAAATTTGCTTGAAATAAATTGTGTGTTTTGAAATAATAATTTCAAATAATTTGAGTATTTATTTTAGAGACATGGATGTCTTGGCAGGGTTGTGGTGTGACTAAGAATGTAGGCTTACACAGATTATAATTTTACTTCACTCCTTTTATTAATGCTTGATACGATTTAATTAACATTTCACTGATATAGAGAGAGCTGTGAGATTCTTTAATTAATTACTTGCACTTTATAACACAAACTATTTTCGTCTCATACGAATACATATTAAATCTCTCGAGGACGTATCTCACATCCGGTTACAAACACTGTCTGCAGGCAACTGAATTGATTTAAACCGCCTAACTTGTAAATTTCTGTATATCAAGTCTCTGATTGGCTATTCCTAATCCAATAGAATACCTTCATTTAACTAAAGCTTTTTCTGGTTGTTGATTGGCTATTTTATAAACTGTCACTAAAATTACATTATTGCTTCCAAGAATCACAAGTAACATTTAAAGTTTCTGATTAATTATTGCCTCAAGGTTACCTCATTGTTAGCAATTTTTAACTTATTATTCTCACAGCTCCTACGTTATTAAATTACGTAAAACATTCACAATGTAAGAAGAGACATTATGAAAATTACGCAACAGTAAATTATGCGTGTGAATGGAAATTGAATCGGAAGATACCAGCAATGTTTCAATGCAGATGGGCAACTCTTTCAACACAACTTATAGTTATTGTAGTGCGTGCTAGTATTACTCGTAAAACTGGAATTTTAGAACGGGCCGGCAATAAAAGAAGGCACTGTAGTATAGAAGAAGTCTGATGTTACATCTACATAGCTTTCTCTACTCTCGATTGTTTATTAATGTTTATTATTCTTACATAAGTTTACTCTTCTATCCACTTCATTTTAATGTCCAAATGTCATGTCATTTTAATGTCCAAAATAAACCATTGCAGAAATAGCTACATTACACATTACGTTATGGATACAAAGAGAACAGCGATAGTCAAATGTTTAAGAACTGGACGCTATATGCTGCCTTAAAATTCCATGCTGTTTCCATGACATCGCAAGAAACAACTGAATGTTGACACGACTTTAAGAGAATGACCAAGTAATGAACAATTCGAACCATTAATAACGGGTATCTCAGAAATGGTTTACGCCACAAAAAATTGTGTTTTTTTAAACAGATTTACATGTTTGTATAATACATATTCGTCTATCACTTAACGTTTACCAGTTATACAAGGATATACAAAATTTCTTTCAAATGAAGTGAACTTTACAGGTTATTCCAAGAAAATTCAAGATATAAATGTTATGTCATACAAATATGGTAGTTTAATCAAAATCGTTAGCCAATAAAATATTTCGAAAAATCTCAAAAGTATAGAGTAGTCGTAGTAGGGAGTATTTGTTTTTGAAAATCTTTGTGTTGCATTTTTGGAAAGTATCTACTGAACCTAAATACCAAGTTTGGTATTATAGGACTTTTAGTTTTTGAGTTTTGGTGTTCACATACACACACGTGCATATATTTCCGGTGAAATCTAGACATCTAATTTTGGAGTGGCATACAATACTTCCCCTACTTACTATATACAGAGAGAAAATAAAAATCTGATGTGTTACACTCACGTGACTTTCTGTACTCTTGTACAAACTATTTTTACAAACGCTTATTCTCCATCTACTTCATGTTAATCGAGATATCGAGATGTTAATCTTATTGCTAATTTTCTTGTAGATGCAAGGGGAATTGGTAGGCTTTAAGCTACAGTCAAATATTTTAAGAGCTGGTTGCTATGTGGAGTATTCCATTCTCTTTGCATTACCGGGACAAAAAAAATGAATAACGAATTTGAGAAAAAGTATAACTATTGGAAAATTTAAGGGTATAACAAGCAATATCTCGAAAATGGTTCACTCAACAAAAAAATGTATATGACATAAATTGTGTATTTTAACGCGATCTACATTTTTTGTGTAGTAAAATTTTGTCTATCTCTTATGGTTTACCAGTTAAGCAAAAGTCGTTCACAATGAAGAATACTTTTGGAGACATTCTCAGAAAATTCGAGATATACATTTCATTTGTCATGAAAATACCTTAAACATATGATATTTTAATCAAAATCGTTAGAGCCATTTTTGAGAAAATAACATTTTCGAAAAATCTTCCATGTAAAGGGTAATCTGGGGTGGGGGGATTTTCTTGAAAACCTTCGTGTCGCATCCTTGGAAGATACTGAACCTAAATACCAAGTTTGGTGTTTATCCGACTGTTCATTTCTGAGTTATGCTGTTCACAGACAGACACACAGACACACACACGGACATGTTTCCAAAAATGCTTATTTTTGGATTCAGGGGGTCTCAAAACATGTATTTCCGGTGAAATCTCGGTATCGAATTTTTGGGTGGAATACAATAGTTCCCCTACTTACTATACGTAGTAGAGAAGGTAAAAAGGTTGGAAACTTCGCCACTGGTAAGCCTTGACTATACTAATCAGCGTATTCGTAAAATTAATATATGCATATAAACTGCGATAAGACTGGTTTAGCTAAATAATTTCTCTTGGGAGTGTTAACTGAACAAGAGCATTAACATTGATGGTGATAACGATGGCAATAGAAATAACGACACTGAAGACTAAGGTGCCGAAGCTGGTGATAGCCGAGCCCCGTATAATGGGGTGTGAACATGTTACACAATGTAATCTGCGAGAGGATGGCTCTCGTGCACCTGGGAGTTTTAAACCTACATCCCCCCTCATTGATTTGCCCCGTAGCCGGGTCATTGATTGGCCCTTCCTACCGGGGCAGCAATTACCTGCTATTTGCGAATCGCCCCGTGCGCGTAACATCTTCACTTCCATAAGCTGACATTTGGGTCTTACATATGGTGACTTCTCCTTGTATTTACGTAACTGTTACTCCATACAAATACCATGTTATATAACAGAGCATGACGCAATGCTCTCTACCTTCGTTGGTTATCAGTGACGCAAGCGCAGCTATTTTACTTGCTTATAGTAAATACACGAAATAATGTATTCTATCAAAAAATTCAATACCGAAATTTCACAGGAAATTCACGTTTTGAGGATCCTTGAATAAAAATATTTATGATACAAGAGCTAAAAGCGTGATTACGAAACGAGCGTAGCGAGCTGACCAATCCTGCGAGCGAATAAAATTTATTTCAACATGCCTGTCACCCTACTTTTTATACACAAATTATAGATCATGAATCTTACCTATGCTCGCGCTGAGGTACACAACTGCGCTAGTTGTGATGGTCACTTATTTCTTTTTAGCATCATTGCTGACAACCTGATGAGTTAGAAAAATCGGATGTGTTACATTCACATGACTTTCTCTACCCTCTATCGTTCACTAGTGGGTATACAAATTATGCTTGCGAAAGTTTATTTTCCTATCTACTTCATTTTAATCGAGATGCATAACGCATTTCGTTATAGATACAAAGAGAATAGCGATAGTCAAATGTTTTACAATTGAACGCTGCACGCTGGTCTTAGAATCCCACACTCTTTCCATGGCAGCGCGAGAAACAGCTGAAAATCGACAGGACTTTGAAGGAATAAGTGAACAATTCGAATTATTAATAACTGGTATCTTGAAAATAGCTGATACCACAAAAAAGTTATTTGAAATAAATTCCATGTTTTAAAGAAACATGTGGTGCGTTTTAGTCTATCGCTTAAGGTTATACAAAGTTATACAACATTCCTTCCGAATGCAGAGAACTTCCTATGCTATTCCCAGAAAATTCAAGATATACATTTTATTTGGCATCTAAATATCTTTAATATATGATATTTTAATCAAAATCGTTACAGCCACCTTTTAGAAAATAAAAAGTTTCGAAAAATGTTCCATGTAAAGGGTAGCTAGGGTTGCAGGATTTTCTTGAAAATCTTTAGAAGGTATGAACCCAAATACCACATTTGGTATTTATCCGACTTTTGGTTTTTGAGTTAAGCTGTTGACACACACACAAAGGACCTCAAAACACGCATTTTCAGTGAAATCTCGGTAAGCAATTTTTGAGTGAAATCAATAGCTTCTCTACCTACTAGGCACGGTAGAGAAAGCAATACATAAAGAAGGCTATAACCTTCATACATCCGTTTCAAGAATGCTATTAGTTTTCTAATGTCATCCTCTCCGCTGCTTGTAATATTTCTGCTGGTTCTTCAGATTCCATAATTACAGCATTCAAATTATTTTCCATTACAATACAAGCCTCTTGGATAACAATCTTCACATCTGCCAGGAGATTAAAGTTGGCAACTCTGGAATGTTATAATCTTATACCCCTCAACGGTATAATTTTCTCGTTTTAATTAATATCTACCGTGAAAAGCGCTGCTTTTATCTTCGACTGTCTATAAAAGTATTTTTGGAAAACAGCGTGTGTAAAAACAGCATTTTTGAAAAACATACCCCAAAATACCTTTACATTGGGAATTTTTCGTTGTTTTTGCTTTTCTCAAACAAGGTTTAACGATGATGATTAAAATAACCTATCTTTTATTTTTAAAAAAAATTCCATTTATACCCCTTTAATTACATTGGCCCTATCGGTGGCCTTTTCTTTGGAACTTATTGCTTAAGGCAATGGTGTTAACTCTTACTTCGCTTCTCGTTGGGTTTTAAGCATTAGATCACACGCACACATTCACACACTCATTCGTATTTCCAGACTCTGGGGAGGATAGGGAATAATTTTGGCTACAGAAAAGTTCCCACTCCCCAGCTGGGAATCGCAACCGGGAGCCCTCGCACAGCAGGCAGGTGATTTACCGACTGCGTTACGGGGCCAGCCTTTAAGATAGTTACACAAAATAAAATGCATATCTTGAATTTTCTGGGAATAGCCTAAGAAGTCTTCCAAATTTTCTGTAATTTGTATCATTTCTATAGTTTGTTTCTAGATGCACATTGTTTAGTAAGATGTTAATGTAATGCTATGTCACTGTATAATTAATTCGTATCAAGAAAGTGCATTGTCCTAATACTTATGTATTGAGGTTTTGTGCTCTTAGGTATATATTTATAATTATCTTACATTTTTACTATTGGTTCAAATATTCTAATTTCACAAAAATTAATCCACAAGGAAGGTAGAGGATGTTTGTAATACAACCGTGAAAACCACATATTTTTAGCTTAAATAGTGTTCAGTAGCCAACAGCTCACCTAATCTGGTAAGCAGAATGCTGCATCTGGAGAACGATAGCACAGACCTGTTTATGACGCGTATATGGGCTATATGTTTACCCTTCAAAGTTAAAATACTTCATATCAGTAATCAACTGTTGGTTAAAACACCAATAGAACAAGCGTGAATCCGTTCAATGGCCTTAAGTGGTGATTTTAGTGGTGAGGCAAAGAGGCAAGTGCTGCGAAGCCAGGCTCGAAATATTATTTTTAGGGTATACAGATTTTTTTTAAAAGATACGAGGAAAAGAGAAATCTAATCGATTTCAACAATGCTCAGCAACTTACTGCTAAAGCGTGTGGTGTAGGCAAAGCACGCGTGTCTCGCGAGGCACTTACATTACCTTGCGCTATTTAGTGTGCGAGTGAGAGGGAATTATGAAAAGAGTGGGAGTAACGAAGTGAAATGCATAGTTAATTACAGCGTCTGATTCACTGGAAACTGTAGCATACTTCTCTAACGTGACGTCTTCGTATTGATAAATGCTCGATGTTAAAGTCAATACATGAAAACGTTGATATAACAAGGTAAGTTTGTCCTAATATTCTAGTAAACAAACTGCTACTAAAGATTCACTTTGTGAGGATCATGTATATACTTGACATATACAGAGCCTTCCTCTGAACGCGTGGCCGGCCTAACGAGAATTTTCTTGGCACTGTAATGCACGCTGTTTGCCGGCAGAGTCGGATATTCATAGGACCTTAAATTCATGCGTATAGATCCCTCATGCAAATTATAGCTACAATAACCACATTCCTTCGTCAATGTTTGAAAATATGTCCTTGCTTCGCCACACATCTCTCACACCTTTTAAGAAATTTTGCATTAACACTCATTAATTCATGGTCATTAAACTAAACATGGATCAATAGTGTTTTAATATTGAAAGTTTTGTGGCATTCCTAGCCGAGGTTTGCTAAACTCCTGATTCTGGTGCAAGATTTCTCAGATTTCTTTGGACTTCGTTCCAACTTTTCTCCGATGTCATCGAGTTTTTCTTATGTAAGAACGGGGCGATTTACTTTCGGTTCCTTATCAAGAATAGATCCTGTTGCACTAGATCTATTGACAAGATTACGAACCGTTTCTCTGGACATGCACAACACGGAATCTGTCTATAAATCGCCATCTCACTTCACAAGAGTATGCTGTCACATAGAATCCTATATAAGATTCTAAGTGCTAAATATCCGGACTTTGTGGCATTATAATACCACTAACACACTATAACATAAAACACGTGGCCTCACAATGCATTAACCTCTGTACATCATAGACTTCGCGTTAACTGGTTAACCGGCACACGGAGAGGGAACACAACCCGTTACAAACAGCGCAGTGCAGGGCAAGCAATTCTCCCTAATACTGTCACATGTCGAAAGGAAGGCTGTGTTAAATTTTGTTTTTTATCTCATTGGTTGCCATAGCAAGAGTTGTTTTTGGGGATTTTATCCTCTCGATATTCCTTGCAACCATGGCAACAGTACAAAACACAACTGTACATGTCTGATAACAATACTATTAGGTAGTGTTGGATAAAGAAATATTACCATATACAAAATCACGCAGTAATGAAGTATCGCTGACGTAGAACGTCAACGATATTAAATAATAATATGAACCGTCATGACAATCTAATGGCGTATTGCAAGCTTCGGGCAGCACATGACACAGTGATCAAACACATGTTGGCTCTGTAACTCGTTATTTTCTCGCGCCAGGCCCAACCACAAAGTCAAAACCTCCTAGTTCATTACCACCTGCTGCTCACAGAGCAATCGACTCTCAGCACAAATGGCTCCGGGCATAGAATCGGCGACGCGTGCTGTCCATATTGGTTCTTCAGCTATCATCTGTCAGTGCCAAGCCGTTCACATTATCCAGTAAAATGAAAGTGTGTAATGCACAGCGTCACGTTCTGACACTACTAAAATTGTCTTATAATAGGTAAAGGAACTTTTGTATTCCACTCCCAAGGTTTTGAGGCCCACTGAATCCAAAACCAGCTTTTTTACTTCCTCTACTACGTATAGTAAGTAGGGGAAGCTATTGCATTCCAACCAAAAATTCGATACCGAGATTTCACCCGAAATACATGTTTTGAGACCACCTGAATAAAAAACAAAACAGTTTTGGAAACATGTCCGTGTGTGTGTCTGTGTGCGTGTGTGTGTGTGTGTGTGAACAGCATAACTCAGAAACGAACAGTCGGATAAACACCAAACTTGGTATTTAGGTTCAGTATCTTCCAGAGATGAGACACCAAGGTTTTCAAGAAAATACCCCCCACTCCAGATTACCCTTTACATGGAACACTTTTCGAAAATTTTAATTTTCTCAAAAATGTCTCTAACGATTTTGATTAAAATATAATATGTTTAAGATATTTTCATTGCAAATGAAATGTATATCTCGAATTTTCTGGGAATGTCTCCAAAAGTATTCTTCATTGTGAACGACTTTTGCATAACTGGTAAACCATAAGAGATAGACAAAATTTTGTTGCACAAAAACTGTAGATCGCATTAAAATACACAATTTATGTCATACACATTTTTGTTATTGAGTGAACCATTTTCGAGATATTGCTTGTTATTCCCTTAAATTTTCCAATATAGTTTTTCTCAAATTCGTTATTCAACTTTTTTTTTGTCCTGGTAATGCAAAGAGAATGGAATACTCCATATAGCAACCAGCTCTTAAAATATTTGACTATAGCTTAAACCCTACCAATTCCCCTTGCATCTACAAGAAAATTAGCAATAAGATTAACATCTCGATTAACATGAAGCATATGGAGAATAAGCGTTTGTAACACATCTTATTTTTTTGATACCAAGAATTTTTATGAAAAGGATTACCTTAATCCAAATTGCCCATTACATGGACAAATGTTCGTTGTTTCTCATTATCTCAAAAATGCCTATTAAGGTTAAATTACTTCATACATAATCTGTCTAGGATATTCACGAAATGTGGCATTGCAGCAAAAGCCTATGGCATATATAAGATATTGAGACTTCATTCGGTTTATTGTAACGTATCTCCAGTTTTATTTATTTACTTATTCATTTTTTTAGCGTAGCACTGCAATTAATGACGCACAAATCCACCTCTACTCTGGTCCTGCGAATCACTAAAGTGTCGAACACAGGACTCACTTTCTAGCCTCTACTCTTCCTCTCTCTGATGCGTCGAACGCAGGATTGAATAAATAGCATAACACTTAACTTCACTATAACTTTCCGCGGGGGCGAATACGCTTCTCTTTATACCTGCACGAGAACGGCTAGAAAGTTCTGCCCAGGGTGGAGGGAAAGGTGGAAATTTCCAGAAATTCTTCCTTGGGTCTCGGTTGCGTTCCGAACGTTTCGTTAACTGTTTCCTGTCTCTCTACAACCAATCACACGCCGGCTAGCGCTGAAAAAACACGCCCGATATCCACGGCTCTGAAGTTCTGCTTCGTAACATTTGATGAGACTATGTCATTCATGTACCAATCATTTCACTTTCGAACAAATAAATGTGATCAGGCGCATTTTTGGATAATCCTGCAGGGCCTCCTTGGATTTCAACACTATCGCAGCATTCTTTTGTTTTCTCAGCGTACTCTAAAAAAGAGATGTGCGCTGTACATGTAATTACGACTTTTGAACCCCAATTTCGCTTTTCTGTACTAGCACTGACAGCAATCGAGATTTGTCTATTGCAGCCTTAAGATAACCGAGTAACTAAATTATCGATAAATATACAATTATTAACATTACGTTCGTGAATTTATCGGCAATCTCAGTCCCTCTTGTGATATTGCTTGGCCCCAAATGGAAGGTAATGACCAATAATGTTGTTTTTCAACCAATCATGGTCCTGATTCACTCAAATCTATTTACCACCTCTTCCGCAATTGATCAACATAGTTCCTGCTTTTTTTTTTTTCTTTTTTTTTTTTTAAATCTTCTGAACAGGTCAAAGTATTATTCTGCAACAAAATGAAGAACAGTATTTCGACACTGTACACAAACTAAGAAGCAATATGCGTCATCTAGAATAAACATAACAATGAGCAAATTCCTTCCTATTCCTACAGATGTTTTAATTGCGTATTCAATTAATTGTTTTAAATGATTTTTATTGCAATAAAAATCATAACCTACAATGTTGGTTACAATATTGCATGTCTACTTCTGGTTTCCCAAGCCAGATGGCGGTAAATAATAACAAATAATTAAGTTACACTCATCAAACAAACTAATTGCAACCACACGATACTGATTTCTTTTCAAACATCGTTTGCATTGGAAGAGGGTTTTATTTTGTGAGAAGGAATATTTGCGAAACGAAGACTTTTTTTGCAATCCTACGAGCAAATAAAATCACTTTTAACACGTGTGGCATATTTTTTAGACAGCGCTCGAATTTGTAAAATATCAATTCCTAAAAATAAAGGATGCAACATTTAGATTTGTGTTCTTGAAACTAGAGAAATGACTTAAAAAATCTGATGTGTTACACTCACATGACTTTCTCTACTCTTGTACAAACTATTTTTACAAACGCTTATTCTCCATATGTTTCATGTTAATGGAGATATCGAGATGTTAATCTTATTGCTTCTTGTAGATGCAAGGGGAATTGGTAGGCTTTAAGCGATAGTCAAATATTTTAAGAGCTGCTTACTATGTGGAGTATTCCATTCTCTTTGCATTAGCAGGACAAAAAAAAAAAAAAAAAAAAAAAACGAATTTGAGAAAAAGTATAAGTATTGGAAAATTTAAGGGAATATAACCAGCAATATCTCGAAAATGCGGCGGCGCCGTGGCCGAGTGGTTAGACCGCTCGCCTCCCACCGAGGCGGACCGGGTTCCATCCCAGGGACCTGCAGGGAAGCGGCGTCTGGGCGGGTTTTCTCCGGGTTCTCCGGTTTCCCCCGCCATTCATTCCACCAACTGCTCCATTATCACCTTTCCTTTCATCCATTTCACGAACATTTCGTTTCATCCACTTCCTTCAACCCATACCAGGCATCGGGCTGATCACCCATCCTGAATGTTCTGTCTGATCCATGAGTGCCTGCTCCTCGACGGGCCTCTGACCCCAGGCACCCGCCTGTAAGTCCTGGGGGGTGTAAGTCCTATATAAGAGGAGGGTAAACAGATAATGAATGAATAAATATCTCGAAAATGGTTCACTCAACAAAAAAATGTAATGACATAAATTGTGTATTTTAACGCGATCTACATTTTTGTATAGTAAAATTTTGTCTATCTCTTATGGTTTACCAGTTATGCAAAAGTCGTTCACAATGAAGAATACTTTTGGGGACATTTTATTTGTCATGAAAATGTCTTAAACATATGATATTTTAATCAAAATCGTTAGAGCCATTTTTGAGAAAATTAAAATTTTAGAAAAATGTTCCATGTAAAGGGTAATCTGGGGTGGGGGGATTTTCTTGAAAGCCTTCGTGTCGCATCTCTGGAAGATACTGAACCTAAATACCAAGTTTGGTGTTCATCCGACTGTTCGTTTCTGAGTTATGCTATTCACACACACACAGTCACATACACGGACATGTTCCCAAAAATGCTTTTTTGGGATTCAGGGGGTCTCAAAACATGTATTTCCGGTGAAATCTCGGTATCGAATTTTTGGGTGGAATACAATACTTCCCCTACTTACTATACGTAGTAGAGAAAGTAAACATAGCGACTTACCACTTGAGAAAAGTCTAAGTATTTGAACATTCAAACAAGGAACAAAGAATATCTCGGAAATGGTTAATGCCACAATACATTCTGTGACAACCGAGCGGGATGACAGGCGGTAAAGTCTGTGGCCCGCATTCCAGAGGTCGTGGGTTCGATTCCTTCGGCCTTCCTAACCCAAGGGTTTCCCCGGGTTGCCAGGCGAATGTCGGGAAGGATCATTCCTGTCCCTCCATTTCATCTCCATTCTCATTTCATTTCACTTTCCATCTGCTTGGTCTCTTTCACGGTTGCAAGTGTCTCGACGTGTGCATGGCAGGGGAAAAGGATGCTTTGAGGAAACCTTAGTCCTCTGGAATGCGAGTGGTCTCCGGGTTCCGGATCCCCCAGGAGATGTGTAAACCTAAGAGGGTGAGGGGAGCTCAAATCTGTAAATGGTAGGAACCTTACCCTTTGCCTATTGTGCCTCCTAATCCGGCCGCTCTCTGTGTCCTCTCACCTCATCCCTCCCTCTCGGGGGCACCCCGTCAGTGGCCTAGGTACAAAAGATCTGCGTAGGTCGAGGTGGCAAGTCCCTCTCCGCTCCTAGCACTATCCTATCCTTCTGTGACAAATTGTGTGATCTACATTTTTGTGTAGCAACACTTTGTCCATCTCTTACGGTTTACCAATTATAAAAAAGCCGTTCACAATAAACAGCACTTCACAAACTATTCCCAGAAAATTCAAGATATACATTTGATTTTTCCTGCAAATATCCTAACCACATTGAATTTTAATCAACACAATTAGAGCCATGTTTTAAGAAAATTAAAAACTGCGAAAAATGCTTCATATTAACGGTAGCTAACACGGACCGATTTTGGTGTTATTCCGAAATTTCGTTTTTGAGATATGTTGTAAACAAACACACAGGCAAACACCTCTTGCATTCAAGAAGCCTCAAAACGTGTATTTACTGTGAAACCTGGATTCTGAATTTTTGGGTAAATGCAATACTTGCTCTACTTACTATAGGTAAGTAATAGAGAAAGTAAAAAAGAATCGCAGGCTAGGGAGAGATAATCGCAAATATTTGGGTGCGCATGCGCGAAGAACCCTATTCCAAATGTAAACAAAAGTCACGGCGGCACTGCACGAAGAGAACGCGCTGTAGCCCAGTTGATTATTGATTCACTACCGCCAGACACGTCTGCCCTTCTGTACAAGTGTCTACATCAAGTGTGCGAAAATAACGTCCTATGCCACCAATTCACGACTCGGGAGACGAAAACCCTCGATGAAGAAGGCCTAAGAGATGAGAATATTGCGCAAAATGTATGAATGGGGGAAAATTTCCGACATATTCTGAGTGTGGCACGATTATGGGCCGTTCTTTTCTCATTCAGCGTCACGAGGAGGGGGAGGGAGCTGGGAGGGGTACAGTGCTCCAAGCCATAACCACATTTGGTTTCGATTGTACAACCCCATAAAGGTCGGCGGTCGCGCCTGTTAATTCTGCAGCCTAGTGGGTTAAAGGAGTCTTTTAAATCCACGTTATGAAGCTGGTCTTCCAAATTCATGTGCATTTTACAAAACATGCGTTGAGCCTCGTCTAAAAACGAGGAATTCTTAATAATAAAAGCGCATTGCAAAAGTTAGAATCACATTGCTACAGTTGTATAATAACCATTTGAAAACTGCATTCCATACAGCATAAACCCTTTTGCATTTCCCTCTAAAAATTTACAGACATGGTGATTTAGGCGGCCTGCACGTATATAAGTGCAAATACAGCGTGAACCAGGGGCCGTTTCACAACGTTTAAAATCATTGCAAACTGTTAACTTTGTAAAAAATCTGTTTCACAATACAAATTTATACAACTGAATTTTATAAATAAGCTTAAACATTTACAAATGAAACTTTATTAGTGTTTTGTTTCACAATCTAATAGTAATCGCACGCATTCAAAAAGTTCGCAACCAGCCTATCCATTGTTGGCCAATAATGGTTACAAAAATGTAACTAATATGACTGGCAACAAATGACCTTCAGCTATCAAAATATACGTAAGTGCCAGTTTAAACTTTAATATTCATAGCCGTACAGTTTGAGTTCAGTCCTGTGTCAACAGCTGGTGAAAAATCGTGGATATTTCTAAAGAGAAGATTCGATTCCACATTTTCACACGCTACAAGCAGGTGAAAGAGCAAAAGAAATCCACGAGGACTGTTAGCTGTTTATGATGATCAAGCGTACTCATTTGGTACCACTGCAAGATTGATTCTATCATTTGAAGAAGAGGGGGAGACTTTGAAAGACAACCCCCGTTCTGGCCGGCCCTGGGAACGAAAGGACAATTCAAAGAGTGAGAAACTTGGTGGAGGAAAATCGATATATTGTCACGAACGTGAATGAGAAATTCCGTATTGTAATTATTATTTTATATTAATTGGCATTATTTTATTAACCTGTCACAAGTTTCTGAATTCATAAAGAATCATATTTTATATTCTTAATTCTGCTCAAGTCTTAGTAAATTGTATATATGACAGGAAACAGCGGCCTGCTACTTCCCTTGACATTTCTAAGGGATGTCACTATGCCATAATTTCCTGAGGAGTACGTGTCTTTCTGCAGGCTCTTAGCTGCACCTTAAATCGCGTTACGTTATATAGAATGTTCTAGAACATTGACGTATCGGGTTATTATTGGCTGCTATATTTCAAAACCAGAGTGGTGACAGACCAAATTTGTTAATAGCTGCCACGGTATTAGAATGAAACCCTCTAGGGTATTCAACTCTATATAAACAAGCCCTCAAGCTCTGCTCGGGGGACATTGTGTTATAACTTGGCCGGGACCGCTATGGTACCCGTTGACGGCCGCTCCGGATGGTTTCATTTGGCACCACTAGCGGCTTGACAAAGTGGTGTTGAGTATTGGCTCTCCTCATCCACGACGAGACGTTTCTCAAGGTAAGCACTATAAAATAAATTGTTAATAATAATAATAATAATGTTAGCTAGTACCATCATCATCCCAGATCTTGTAAACCCAACTATCGCACGGTAGGAATGTAACTCTTTAGAATATAGTCAGATCGCTCTAGTCAAGCGTTTTAATAATGATTGCCTCTACCTCTGCAATCCCTCATTTAGCTATTCCCTCCAGTGTTACAACTTAGCACGTGACAGTATCACTGTTGATATGCTAAGTATGGAAGTTGGTATCAGTGTTGGTAGCATTGACTGTATACTCCATATACATCTGAAGCTGCGAAAACCCTGTGGAAAATGGGTTCCGTATTCTCTAACCAATGAAGAGAAGAGGAGAAAGGAAAGTGCAAGGAAACTGCTGAGCATGTTTCCACCTAATGGCCCTAAACGTTTGACAGATGTATGTATGCACTGGTGAGTTTTATTGTTATAACACACCAAATAAAAGTCAGAATTATGTCTGGGTAAATGAGAATGATCCAAGACCAGTCGTTCTTCGACAAGATTTTCGTTCTCGGAAGCGAATGTTCACCGTGTTCAACTATGAAGGACCATTAGTGGTTGACTGCATATCAGAAGGAATAACAATCAATGGAGACTACTATGACTCTTACGTTTGAATCCTTTATTTGAAGAGCTGAGGCGGCGGTGTCCAAAGACAGGAACTTCAAGGCTTTTGCAATGCGTCTCCTCACAGAACGGCGGCAACTCCAGTTGCTTGACCATCCAACCTACAGTCCTGACCTTGCACCGTGCGACTTCTGGCTGTTTCCTCGAGTGGAATCTTGAACTGCTCGAAAACCTTTCAAACGAGTGCACGACCTTGCTCAGGTTATAAATTCAGCTCTGTTGACAATACCTCAGTCTGAGTGTCGTAGTGCTTTTGCACCGTCTACAACTGTGTGTGGAGAGAGATGGAGGCTACTTTGAAGGATTGAGAGGATAAGTTTTTGAATTCCATCCTTAGTTTGGACTTTAAGATGACAGTTAAAAACGTGTTGAATGCCCCTCGTATCTGAAAAGTAAGCAGTTTACCTACAAACGACCATCCATTTATTGCGCTCTTCGTATACAGTCATTCAAAATTTTCGTTGTTATATACGTTGGTGTAAGAACGATGCTAAGTGCTTTATACAAATGTTGTTTAGCTTTTTATGAGGAGTGAGAAAACAACATGAAAAAGGTAGGTTCCCATTTAAAAAGAATTAAATTTGCCCTAAAATGACCATCACAACGTCCTCCAAATAAAGCTCGACTAATAACATTTACTTTCCCCCCATAATATAGAGCAACTTTTATTCAAGGCATTTCTTTCTATAACGCTTAGTTTTGGAGATACTGTACAGACTCGCTTCAATGTCCATGCTGTATAGCGACCAGCTTTTATACATTTGAGCATTGCTATTCCCTTTGTATCTATAAGGTTATATGTAAGCCCCGGATTTTTAGGTTTTAACCTATATTTTTCCTCGGTATATAATTAACACACTTCAAGATATATACTCGTTTCACACTTCCTGAAGCAGAATATGCGAATTTCATTACACCTAAAAAAACCTAAATAGCTGCTTTTTCTTTTTCGAAATGAAGAATGTTATTTTCGGATTGAAACTCATTGTAAAATTATTTCCACCACTTATAGCCAGTAGATAGTTCAAGTTACTACAGTTAAACGCAGCACATGTGACGTAGTGACACCTGGATGCAGCTGACAAAAGGTCAGGAGTGTACTTGACTGTCTGCTGCCATTTATTATACCGAGCACTTAAAAGACGTTAAAAATGTCGTCAATGAATTGGATGAAACAGAAGCTTCCTGCATTGCCAAGGCTAAGAAATCACTCGAGTGTCTCACTCTTGCCGCTTCCCTTGCATACACTAAAAGATATTTTTGTTTTATACCAGAAGGTACAACTTTGCCACTGTAAGATGCTCTAGATATCATTGGCAATGTTTACAGTAAAGAAATACCTGGACCAGTGGGAGTTGCATGTTCTTCGAAGTTGCAGAAGATTCTTCAACGAAATCCTGTTTTTGAAGATATGAAAATCATTAATTCAGTATTGCAGGGGGAAAAGTATACAGAACTACCCCTAGAACCTGCTGCACTGATCTATGATCTACGCTCCAATGACGTCATTTTACGTTGAAAGAACCTTTTCTTCATACAAATGTGTGTGTGTCATGATAATAGGAAATCGTTTACGCCAGAAAATTTGAGAATGTATGTATCTACTGCAATACCAAAATATACATCTTAGAACTAAGTACCAGAAAAGCAAAATTATTAATACCTGTATAATCAAGAAGAATCTAAAAAAAAAAAAAATCTATTTTAAGCATATAAGAAAATGAAGGTTTATTCCAACTACAAATCCCGGCCCTAGTTATTTGACCGTACTTTTTTGCAAACGTTTGTTTCAACCGACTTGAAGTAGATCTAAGAATAAGTTTTTATAAGAATAGCCTTGTGAACGTAACACATCAGATTTTTAGCTATGCTGTTCAGTCACAAACATGTGTTTTTTAAAAGTACTTCTTTGTTTTATTTCAGGAGGGCTCAAAGCATTTATTTCTGGGGAAATCTCCATAGTGACTGAATACAATACCTCTAAGCGAGTGCCAGAGAAAGCAAAAAGGCCAATCCGGTATTTACCTTAGCGACTGAGGTAAACCACGAAAAAGACCCAATCAAATTGACCGGCCCAAGGGATTTGAATCCGTGACCTCCAGGGAGGATTTTGCTGAAAATCTTTGTGTTGTATTTTTGGAAGATGATGAACCTAAACATTAAGTTTGGTATTTATTTCACGTCTCGTTTTTGCGTTGTGCTTTTACATACATATACACGAACGTTTTTCAAAAAAAACTGATGTGTTACACTCACATGACTTTCTCTACTCTTGTACAAACTATTTATACATACGCTTATTCTCCATCTACTTCATGTTAATCGAGATAAACATTTGCAGACTCTACTTATTGCTAATTTTCTTGTAGATGTAAGGGGAAAATATATTTACCAGGGCTATGTAGAAATACAGTAGCCTTTAAGCACATACATATCTCTTAATAGCTGGTTGCTAGGTGCAGCACTATTCCCTTTGCCACAGATTAATACTCTTTGCATATCCAAGACAAAAACATGAATAACGAATTCCCATTTGAGAAAATAAGTATTGAAAAATTTAAGGGAATAACAAGCAATATCTCGAAAATGGTTCACTCAACAAAAAAAATGTATATGACAAAGTGTGTATTTTAACGCGCTCTACATTTTTTGTGTAGTAAAATTTTGTCTCTTATGGTTTACCAGTTATGCAAAAGTCGTTCACAATAAAGAATACCTTTGGAGACATTCCCAGGAAATTCAAGATATACATTTTATTTGTCATAAAAATATCTTACACATATGATATTTTAATCAAAATCGTTAGAGCCATTTTTGAGAAAATTAAAATTTTCGAAAAATCTTCCATGTAAAGGGTACTCTGGGGTTGGGGGATTTTCTTGAAAACCTTCGTGTCGCATCCTTGGAAGATACTGAACCCAAATACCAAGTTTGGTGTTTATCCGACTGCTCGTTTCTGAGTTATGCTGTTCACAGACACACACACACACGGACATGTTTCCAAAAATGCTTTCTCAAAACATGTATTTCCGGTGAAATCACGGTATCGAAATTTTGGGTGGAATACAATACTTCCCCTACTTACTATACGTAGTAGAGAAAGTAAAAATGCCTTCTTGGGAGTTTGGGGGACGTCAAAACATGTATTTTCGGTGAAATATGACATTGACATTTTGGGTAGAATACAATTCTCCCCTTTCTTACTGTTAAGTACGTTGTAGGAAAAAAAAGAAGAAGAAGTCTGGTGGCTAAGCTCGATGCTGCTTAATCTTCTTTTGCGACGGATAAATAAAACGCGGCAAGAGTGCGTGGCAAGCTGTAGTTACTCAATCGTCCGCACAAAGCGCTAGCGGTGCTCGCAGCCGCATGAATGGCTCGCAATAAAATATAGCTCCGGGAATTTGAAAAGCAGCACAAAGAAACCGTATTGCGAGGAAAATGAGGACAGGAGACATCAGAGTCCTGATCGATTTTAATAAATTTCAAAGAGAAGAGAGTAACCTGGGACAGTTTCATACGTGATGCGCTCCACTATACTGTTTCCCTGGCGGAAGATTTTTCTTGCGTGCTGTTTGATTAGGTACCGTTTGTGAATTTTGCTCGTTTTCACTCTAGCCTACAGATGCAAAGATGCACTTATCCTTTACAATCTTCGTGGAGTTACAACGTATCGACAGTGGCGGCTCGTATGTAAGCTTAAGAGGAAGTTCTGTGATGAACAAAAACGCTACGAACTTGTGCATCAGCTTAATATAAATCAAACAAAATCGCATGTGTTTCTATCACAAGACTTTCTTTACCCATTCTTCTAAAACCTTCTACCTCCTTATGTTAATCGATATAAACATTTGCAGAAAAAGTTTTGTAATAAATTTTGTGGTAGGTACAAGGGGCTTAAGAGATAGTCAAACGTTTTAAAATGGCTTTGAAATGTTCTCTTTGCATGATAGAGAGAGAGAGAGAGAGAGAGAGAGAGAGAGAGAGAATGAATAGCGACTTAGTGACTGAAAAACATCTGAAACGTTACATTCACAATATTTCTCTAATCACTCTTCTACAAATTATTCTTACAAAAGCTTATTACTCTGTCTTCTTCTTGTTAATTCAGATAAACCTTCAATTCACATTTACACATTTCGTTGTACGATACAGTAGGCCAATGCGATAGCCAGATGTTTAAAGAGCGCGTCGCTATATGATGGGTTTGAAATCTTGAAAGTACTTGAAAATTCAAACAAACAATTTCATTGGATATATACTGCGTGCTCTAACGAGATAAATATTTTTTGCGTAGTAAGATTTTGTCTAGCTCTAACGATTTACCAGTTATACAAAAGTCATCCAGAATGAAGAGGATTTCACAGGCTATTCATAGCATACATCTATGTGTCATGGAAATATCTTAGACAGTATTTTAATACACATTATTAGCAGCAAATTTTGTTGACAAAATACAAAAATACATTTCCATGTAAGAAGTAGCTTGGGGTGGGGAGTTTTCTTGAAAATCCTCGTGTAGCATCTTATTTACAAACACACACCTTTTTCGATATATCTTTTATAATTCCGGCAGCCTCAACATGTGTATTTCGGGTGAAATATTGGTAACGAATATTTGGGTGGAATGCAATACTTCCTCTACTTACTATAGATAAGTAGTAGAGAAAGTGAAAGTTTTGGAAACGCTTTCCCTGAAATGCTGATTAGGGATGGGCAGAAAATAACGTAACGGTTACATTGTAACGGCTACCTTAACCAAACTAACGAATACAAAGATACCAGCTACCCAATAGCGTTACCAAAGTAACGATTACAAACGAACTACTTACCCAATAGCGTTACCAAAGTAACGATTACAAAGGAACTAATTATCCAATAACGGCTACCAAAGTAACCATTATAAAGGAACTAGTCTCCAATAACAGTTACCAAAGTAACGAACACAAAGGAACTAGTTACCGAATAACGGTTACCAAAGTAACGATTACAAAGAAACTAGTTCCCAATAACGGTTACCAAACTAACGATTACAAAGAAACTAGTTCCCAATAACGGTTACCAAAGTAACGAACACAAAGGAACTGCTTATCCAATAAGGGTTAACAAAATAACGAACACAAAGGAACTAGTTACCCAATAACAGTAACCAAAATAACGATTACAAAGGAAATACTTACCCAATAACGGTTACAAAAGTAACGAAGACAACTAGCTATCGCGTTAACGGTTACTGAACCTGGGTGACATCATTCACTACATGTGCGCGGCATTGGTATCGCTTATCGGGAACTAGTTACCTCAACTCGTTTAAAACTCGAGTCATCCTCGCACGGAGTTGCAAGTACATATTTGTTATTACAGTGCGTTGCTTATCGCTTCGGTATATGTCACAGACCACAGATGGTAGGTCAGTCAGCACTGCATTGCATTAAGATGTTATTCGCATATGATTATAGGTGCACAAGTTTTTATACTTCGCGGGTATGAATAATCCATCAATGCCGTTTAGTAGTAAAATATGCGCGTACTGCTAAGCTCAAACAACGACATTGTTCATATTGAAACGAACTTACATCTAATCGTTACTGGTAACAGTTACATGTAACCGTTAACCCACTGTAACGGTGAGTTATAACCGTTACTCGAAAATAACTGTTTGTTCTTATCTCTAATGCTGATGTTTATTAGCACATTAATCAGTGTCTTTTCCGTTTCATTCTCATGTTTCAGGCGTGCTTCCAGGTTTGGAGTGAGACAGTGCCGAGCAGATGGTGTGGATGCCTGTTCCAAACAAAGAGTATTTCCTGTGGACACTAGAGGGCTGCTTGGTTGAACGGGTTCATCGCCCTCTCTGGGCAGCTCCTAGTGGGATGGGTCTTCGGGCCAGGAAATATAAGGGACTTCCGCGTCTCCGTGCCTGTCTGCATGCGGCCTGTAACCTCCCGTGGTTCCTTTACTTCGTCGCTTCCTCCTGGGGGTTGCAATCGCAACAGATCTCCCGTAGCTCGCAGTGTGCAAGGTGTATACTCTGTACCCTATATTAATCAGCGTCTTAAACATGTTTTAAACACTACTTCTACAAAATTGGTTATGTTATACTCAAACACTAAAAGGGTCACCATAGTTAAAATTAAAAGTAAGCAACAAAAGTTGCATTGCGTAGTTAGAAATGTTCAAATCTTTATGACGCTCCTGTTGTCTTAGAGATCTTTAAAACGCTGTTATTTAGATATACTTTTCCGATCTCTATTTCTCAGCAATTACATTTCTAAAACTTGCATAACTAAAAAAAATTATGTTAGAATTACTATCTTCGTTGTTGTCAGAGCTTAAGGCTAAAGCTCACTGAGTAAAAATATTAAATCTCACATTTTTGTCCAACCCAAAGGCAAGCTTAACAGCTTCCTATGCAGATTTAAAATCCTTCAAGAAACTTCATTTATATACCAACTTAAATCTCAAAAGAGAGAATGCTATTAAGCTAACAGAGTTTTTAGTATATCATATGGTAAACTATAACGATGGTAATTTCTAATTTATTTTTAAACGAAGAAATTGTAAAAAACATAATACTAATCTAAAACAATAATTTCAAGGAAGAAAACTTCAAATTTGATGAAAAATCACTTCTGTAAGGTCAAAAATATCTTTCGTTCCTCCGAATACGAGGGGGGAATCATCGAAGCGGTGTCCGCGGATGCTCTATCTGGAAACGACAGGCAGCGCCTCCTTTCGTACTTTCTCTCCTCATCTCTTCCTCCCTGAGGTTTCCGTTTCTTAACCCTAACATCTTCCCCTACTACCAATGAAGTAATCAGAATGGAAATTTTACCCCTTTATCTGATTTTAAAATAAATGAGAATGCCGTTTTCCAAGAATCCTTGAAGACCTGATAGTACTGCTTCTTTCTGTCACACATGCTGAAATTCTTCTTGGTGTCATAATAAACATGTAGCAAAGAGCATCACTTCCTAGACTATACACAGATTTCTGGTCCTTATTTTACCCTTCAAACATGCACTTTAAACAACTGTCACCAAAAAAAATGAGAAAGTTATACAGTGAAACTATAGAACACGAATAATTTACGTTAAGGAGTTGAATTTACAATTAGCGTCGTCCATTACTCAATGTTCGCGCCCATTTACTGCTGGTTACTAAAGGTCACTTAGTTGTAGCAGCCCAGTGAAGGTTGGCTGTAATACATAAAAAGATCTCCGCTCTCGTACATTTTATGGGCAAACCACAACAGCTGGAAAGTATGAGTCAGAATGCAGTGAACTCAAAATTTTTGGGCTTGTTTTTTACCACAAAATGAACACTGATCCAAAATGTACACACACTCTATAATACGCCGGAAAACACCTCCCTCGTTCAGCATAGACTAATAATTTATGAAAGCTGTTTTTGCTAGCACATTTGCGCAAAGTCACATTCACTTGCGAGTATTAAAACCGTTGCCGAATAACTTACCCACTACAGGAACACAAAGCACTGGATGCGCTTACCTGAAAACAGAGAAAACAACACTATGAGACGTTGGAAAAAGGTGACAAAGGCGCAAAGAAACAAAATGATAAATTACAGGCTCGGAAAATGAGTAAATGAGTGCTGTGCAAGTCTTTTGCTTTCTTGTAATACGCTAAAATTGATAGGGGAAAGTCCTGTACTTAGGGGAGATCCATCAATTTTGGGAGGTCATGGTGGTCTATCAAGGTGGTGGTCTATCTGTTATGTTGTTACAAACAAGAAAGCATTTTTCACGTTTCTGAAGGTTTTGTTCATTGTCAGAAAGCTGCAAAAAGGGATGAGAACCTAATTATACATAGGTTAAATGTAGTCTGCTAGGCGTTTCAAATTATAGAAAAAGGTTTGTTATGTACATTAACTGTGAAGTGCAATGTTTTAACGTATTTTATTAACATATGCACGTGCCTCAATTTGGGAAAGGCTGGGATTCCTAATATGGGACTCCCCAAATTGGGAACCCAAATTATTCGCTGTAACTTAAGGAACATGCAGAGGAAAATCTTAGGTATAGCTCTGAAGGACAAAATTTCAAACACAACTCTACAAAAGATGTCATCAACAACAGACTCCGCACAAGCCACCAGGAAAAAATAGAAGTGGAGGGGACCATGACAGGTGGGACCCATACACAGGCACAAGACCCCTCGGAAGACCAAGATACAGATGGGCGAACCTCTTCAAAGAAAAGGCAGAGGCACAGTGGTCCAGATTCGCCAGATACAGGAAGAGTTGGAGAGAGATGAACAGTCAACCGTGCACTACATTGCAACAGACAGATATCAGACAGTGTAACAGTGTATTACATAGACATAAAACAGTCCGTGTAACAGACAGATACCAGTGTAAAGACAAATGTAACATGACCCATGATTACTTCTCATGGAGTAGCTCATCGTGAGAGATATATAAAAGAGCTCTACCCCTCTACAGGGAGGCCTTTGTCCTTAAGGAGACACACAGGCTTCATTTAATTGAAAGTTGGTTATTTTGCTGTTAATTATAAAATACAGTACTTTTCTGTGGTACTATTAAAATTCCTTTTATGATATGCCATTCAACATGCAAAATAAAAACATTTTTACCTAAATATATGTAGGACATCTCAAATTAATCTGAATCAAATGATGCTACTCAAACTCCAAAGTGTAGATTTCTCAAGACAATTGCCACCAGCACTCTGCCAAACAGATTAGAGGCCAAATAGGATATAGAACATCCCGCGCTGTGTCTGCTGGTCACTGGGTTTCCTTATAAGCATCAGTGAGTGTAATCGAAACAAACGGTGGTAATACTGAAGCAATATATGACGTGGAAAGCGCGGAGTATCAACCCAAGCACCTCGACGTGGCAAACCATCTTCCAAAAACGGAGAATAATTGCATTTCTTTATAGAGTCCGACACAGATGAAATTGAGCTGTCTGATGACAACGAAAGCACAGCGTGCATCTTTTGTGCAGGGCTGTTCTCAAACGATCACGATGGGAGAACTGGATTCGGTGCTAACAATGCATGAAATGCGTACATAAAGCATGTGTCGACTCCCCAAATAAGAGATATATTTGGAATAAGTGCCGTTACAGGTGCTAGAGATGTCAAATACCTGAACACTTGGTTTATATGTCCAGGAAATATGAGTTACCCAAACTAGGAACCCATTTTCAAAAGAGACGGTTTTGCAACTTTGTTTTCCAGAATATCTAATGTATGAAAACAAAAGTAACTGAACATGCATCATCATTCTAAAGTGTTAAGTAAAGCATATTTAGGGCCGGTTTCACCAACAGATGTTAAACATACTCTAGCATCTAGTTCGTTAACAAGGTGTTCAAAGTTTAACATAAGGTTAAAACTTCTGCATTTCATCAAGCTTTTACAGCAAATTGTTAGAGAACATTTTGTTAACGTCAAAGACAACTGCGAACACTAGCTTTCGAGAAGGCGGTGGCCGAACTACACTGCTTCTGAACGTACTCCGACGCACTTTTGTCTACGTATCGCTGCGCGCTCTGTGTCAGTAGCCGACAACTATTTACATTCATGGCAATGGCCATTTGATTTTCCCGGTTTGAGGTTAGAATCACGGTGTAAACTAAAACGTTTCACCATTTGAAACACGTTAATTAACATCTGGTTAATAAGCATAGACGTATTGTGAAGGGCAAAAAAACTGACGGTCTTACATCAAAGGATAAGATTGCAGCCTGGGACAAAATCCACGAGTAATTTAATTGGAATGTACGCGTTTCTCTTAAGTCTAATAAACAACTATGACAATTTTATGCTAACCAGAAACGTTAGTGGACGAAAACGTGTTATTGCTGATTAATCAAGCAAAATAGTTTGCTTCTTGAAGCAATTGCTTTGAAAACCTTCCAGTTAACCCCACAAACCATAGTTTTGGAAATACCAACATTATCACAGGTAAATGAAAAAATGTTAGTAGAGTAAAATCTAAGTACCTAATTAACACTCTTCTGTTGGTAGTATTCTAACTTCTCTCATTTCCCATAAAACCGTCTCATGACCCCTTGGACAGTTTATATTGCCTTAAAAATTCCTCCTTTTGCAGGGTTTCAAATTTATTATGACGTACGACTACTCTTCAATTAGGAATGGCATTCAAAAGTGCCACATCACATCAACAGCAACATTTGCTAAACGCCTTAACACGGGGTAATGGGGGTGTTAACTTAACACCGACTTTAACACTTTGTTAAAGTTAACATTGTTTGATGAAACAGAATTTGTGTTAACTTCAGTGTTAAATCAGTTTAACATTGTGTTAAAATTTAGCATCTGTTGGTGAAACCGGCCCTTAGTGTTTGTGTTAGTATAATTTGTTTTAATTTTCTTCTATAACCTCCGAAAGTAAAGCTACCCAAATTAGGCGAAGTTCCTCTACATATACTAATAAGTAATAACACTTATTTTATTCCCTAATTTTAACGGTACTTTTATAATCACATTTCACAGTTGTGAAATAATATGGTAACTATTTCTTACTTAGCGTTCAGAGACGGTTGTAGCGGTAGCTATATTTCGGTCAACGACCAATCACATTCTTTCTGTGCCAAGTGCATCTATTTACATCCCAGACGGTAATTATAATGGATATACAACACTGTCGTGAATGCGAACACGCCCTCTCGTCTAATCACTGGGCTACGTTACTGGCGCTCAAACGAGCGGGATGGTTCAAGCGGCAACGTCTGTGGCCCGCATTCGAGAGGTCTCGGGCTCGATCCCTAACGACCTCCCACTCTGATCCATGGGTTTTCTGGTTTCCCCGGATCGATAGGCGCGTGCTGGGGTGGTTCATTAGCTATCACGACTCTCCTCCCTCTCATTTCCTGTAGCCACCATCTTCCTTGTCATGTATTTCAGGGTTGTAGAACCGGGCTACGGTGTTTGGGGGGGGGTTGCGGGGACTCCTCAGTTAGGTCTCTCCTCCGAGTGATCTCCGCCCGGGGGACGCCGTTGCTTGTGGGCAGGGTCGGGTGCGTTCTATGAAACGTTAGGGGCCCCGTCCATGCTTGCGCCCGCAGTCATCCGGATCTGATCGCCTCCGGGTCTCTCCCCTCATTCCTACGTCCCCGGAGGTGGGTCATCTAGGAAGCAACAAGGGTCGTTATAGCCTATTTGCGGTGCCCTGCCCTGATTTCGTGTGCCTTTCCGTGATATGTACCTACCTTTACCTCTACTGGTGTCCATGGACTACTAGAGACACGGAACCGTAACGACTTCCGGGTTTCATTACATTTCTTGTGCACAAGCACAAATTCTAAAGGATCAGGTGCCTGTATAAATAAAATAAATAAAAAAAGTAACAACATTTCTAAAATAGCAAATGCATATTACGAAACTTGAATGTTCATACATAAGTATATAAACAGGAATTTTATATTTAAATGTATTTTTGTCACTTTACACCTATGCTACCCTTAAATTAGATGAGTATTTCAGTAGATTACAGTAGGCAGCAATTTCTGAACCGTGTGAAAAAAAGCACAGGAAGACAGGAATTTTACTTGTAACATAGTTAAACAATGAGATGTTACGTTAACCTTATTTAAGTTGGCAACCTTGGATTTTCAAAATAATTAATAAACTCTACTTTAAGTGCGTCCATGCCTGCTGAGGAAAGAAACCCGCATTAGACTTGGTTTACATTCGACATCTCGGACGGTTGCCTAGGAGATTTTCAAAAGGCCCGGAAAATTCGATAAAATAACGCTACAATAGTTCAACAACCTCTAAGGTAGAGTTGCTCCATGGGCTATGCGTGCACTTCCCAGCGTTTCGTGGCCGCTCCAGAAAATAAAATACATAAATAAATGAAAATAAAGAATAAGAAAAACAGAGAATCAGAATTCAAAAGTTAACAGAGGATGCTTACCAACTCAAGTGTTTCGAAGTCATGATAGCGGAAGTAACTGAGTACATCATCTACGCAACTCCAGTGTAACAAGTTAGTAAAATCCCTCGGTACGGACTGCGCGAGTATTCAGGAGGGATAAATCGCCTCCACTCTACTTGTCTTTTGCCTTTAACTACTGAGTTATCCAATGGGGGCGTCTTAAAGAGGAAGTGGGCTGATACAAGGGAAACAAATGTTACGTCACTGTTGTGAACACAGCAACTTTATAGTGTAGAAAAATAAAATAGGATCTCGTTTACATCGTGATAACTCAGAAACTAAAATACTTATTCCAGTTCTGTAAGAGGTATGTAGGGCACAGTTTCGAGATGATGTGCGATTGGTCTCCCTGTAAAAAAAACTAAGGCGTTAGTTTCCTCTGTAAAACTTAAATTAAACAATTTCAACAAAAATCAATCAGGAGGAACTTTTTCCCTTGAAGAGAAGGCTATGAAATACCCTACTAAACAGTGTGAATTAACTTTTGAAACATATCCCATGATAATACCGCATGTATATAAAATGCTATCGCTAGTTATATGCTAACATTTGTTTTCACACCCGCTGCACCTTGCTCTTTGCGTGGCCTGTCGCAGCAATCTACATACGCACCATTTTTGTTGCAATGCTCTTGTTTCTGCCTCTGCAGTTGGATAGCTACAACAATGATGATTAAGTGATAAACGATATTGTGAGAATAAAATTAAACACGGGCTAGGCGGAATTATGGCGTGCGGTGTTTAAGCAGCGACTCAGAGGCATGCCCACCGAAGGCATATGGAGAGGGGGAATGCATGACCAAGTGCGTTGCTGAACTATAGTTAAGGATTTACACGACCAAGGAAAGGGACATAAGTAGGCTAATGCTTGAAATTACGAACTTGCTTACTCATAAACACACGCTTCGCTCCCTGAGAAGGTAATATTCACGGTGATGGGCATGGGTATTAATCAGGAATTAACATTAGAACGCACTCGCATGTATGCGTACCAGCACATATTAGCAATCCTAGACTAAACGGGATATTTAAGCGGGACCCGAAAAGATCGGATATTACGGTATCAGCATACACGTCCTTAATTGACGGTAAATTACTGAAGCTTTCAATCTCCGAGTATTAAAAACTCCGATACCTCTGAGAGCCGGTGGGATACATTATCACACAGTTCACTTTGAACAATCACAGAATGCACATTAACATTTCGACGGTACTCGCACATCTGAGAAAACATATCGAAGAAACCATTCAACCTTGGATATAAGCACGACAGCGATCTGCGCAACAGGAATGCGCAAATGGCCGTTACTTGTTTGATTACTCTATCTTGGATATTTTTGTGGGGGGGGGTGGATAGCCTAGGAAGTCCTCTTCATTCGAAAGAATGTATCATTTTATATAACGGCTAAGCCTTAAGAGATAGAAAAAAGCCTACTGCAGATGAATTGCAATCTTTTTAAAATATACAATTTATTCAAAATAACTTTCTTAAACATATTTTCCGAGATATCAGTTGTTACTGGTTTGAATGCTCCAATTTTGAAGCAGTCCTCATTGGATTGTTTCAGTATGGAATTTCAAGGCCAGCGAATAGCGACTCCCTTTTAAACACCTGACAATGCATTCGGTTTCCTTATCCCTCTTGGACCTACACCGAAACGTGTAATTAAACTCTTTCTGTAAACATTTGTCTAGACTTAGTAAGTAGAAAAATAAGCTTTTGCAAGAATTTGTTTTTGAAGCTGTACAAAAATAAACGATAATGGATACACAAAGCCATATGAAAGTAGCCACTCAGATTCTTATTTACTTGAAATTTATGGGTAAGATTTGTAACATATATGGGGATTAATGAAGAGGAAATTAACACCTATAAAGCAAAACACAAAATGATATTGCATGAATATTACTATTACTAATCTCTCTTGTTTTGTAGCACAAAGTCATTAAATCTTCGTACGTTACTCGCGTTCAACTCCAAAAAATGGACTATCGAATAAATAATAACAAATAATTGCATTGAAGTAGCCCATAACTGAATTACGGACGTTAAAAGGATCATAATTTAATTACAAGGTCGTGAGGTTGGTATATTGAAAAACCGCGTCTCCAAAAAGATACGATAAAGTGTGATGAAAAGGTGAGCTGGTGTTAAAATTACTATGCTAAGCAAATATTTTGAACCTCCATGTAATAATAATAACAATAATAATAATAATAATAATAATAATAATAATAATAATATTATTATTATTATTATTATTATTATTATGCATTCGGAAGGTTCCGGGTTCGATCCACGGTAGCCGCCCACTCTGACCCATGGGTTTTTCGTGGTTTCCCCAGGTCGGTAGACGATGCTAGGGTGCTTCATCTTCTCTACCACGATTTCCTTGCCATCATTTTCCTTTAATTCCGTTTCCTTCTCATCTTTCAGGTGTGCTGGAGGTGGATGAGTGATGTTTGGCTTGTTTTATAGTATTTGTTGATATGGAGCACAATAAGAATAGTTAAGTGATGGAAGAGAATATATATATATATATATATATATGATAGTGTTACATGGATGAATGAATATATTTATAAGTTTTTATTTAAAATGTCTCTTTTTGTTTTGCATGTTTGTTAGTTATTTTGATACAAAATTTAAAAAAAAAACATTGTTTTGTTTAAGTTAGTTTTATGTTGACATGTTAATATTCTTAAATTTATTTTCATTATTAATTTTGTTTTAAATTAAAATTTGTTTATTTTACTTTTACCCTTATTTACTTTTAAATATATTACTGCTTTATTTTACATTTCTTTTCTTTACTTTTCCTTATTTTTTTATTATATTAAGTCTTAAATATAATTTTAAATTGTGTAAAATGACTTTGTATTGAAACAGAAAATGTTTTAAATAAATGTAAAGATCTGGGCTATACGCCCTAGTTTTAGATACAAGGTACCAGGCTAATGAATAACATATTCTATTTAGTTATTTATTTATTATTTTATGCTTTTAAGTTTCGTGGCATATGACGGTGACGGAAAGATGGCGCGGATGTATGCTCAAACGAAAGAGTATTCCCCATGGACACCAGAGGGCTGCTTGGTTGGTGGGTCGTTCATCGCGCTCTCTTTAGGCAGCTCCAGCAGTGAAATGGGTCTTCGAGCTTGAAACCTTAAAGATTTACCAGCGTCTCTGTGGTCTGTCTGGCTGCGGCCTCCAGCCTCCCGTGGTGTGATAGCGCTAATAGATCTATACAGATGTCCCTCTTCGTTGAAATAATAATAATAATAATAATAATAATAATAATAATAATAATAATAATAATAATAATAATAATAATAATAATAATAATCACCCTTACTAGCAAATGCGTGAAAATCTAAACAAAGAAACACTAAGCAATTAAGGCGAAAAAATTATAAAGGTGCAAAGAAAACAGAAAAAGACGTAACAAACAAAGAAAAGTAAAACAGCAAAAAATGAGAAAACCTTTTTCTCTTTCTTGCTTGTTTTTTTCTTTATTTGTCAGGTTTGTTTCTTTCTTAAAGAAGAGCTGTCTTCTTATTCGCAACGGGCAGCAAAAGCGAAAGAGAGAACAAATAGCACTTGTCATTTCAAAGGTGAAATGTTTTCTTCATTATTTGGCTGTTTTCAAGTAAACAGGTTTCATTTTTGTACCCCTTCCACTTGAAATCAGGGAGAGTGCGCGATTATCGCCTTGATTCTGTTATTTCTACGTTGTGCATCGCCTCGCTAACTTCATTTTAAAACACAATGAATCTCCGCTTTCTAAACCAGCCCCTGCAATTATTGCATTTAACGCTCCCTCTATGGTTACTGTAGTATCACGAAACGCTTCGCGAGATAATTTTAAAGTTTCTGCAGTCAAATGTTTAAGTATACCTACTTCAGTTTTAAGGATACGCAACTGAGAAATTTCTGTAATTCACAATTTCAGGTCGATTAGTTTGAAATGTTAACACAACTTGATGTATTACATTATGGACACAAAATTTCATGCATATTTTAAATTAGCTCCCGAAATATTAAAACTTATTATCTTTTTACTGTTTGAAAGATAGCTCCCAACATGTAATTCTTTTAAAATCTGATGTGTTACATTCACATGACTTTCTCTACCCTCTATCGCTTATCAGTGCATACATTATTCTTAAGAAAGTTTATTTTCCTAACTACTTAATTTTAATCAAATAAACCTTTGCAGAAATGGCTACATTACACATTTCGTTATCGATAAAAAGGAAATGGCGATAGTCAAATGTTTAAGAACTGGACGCTATATGCTGTCCTTAAAATTCCATACTGTTTCCATGACATCGCGAGAAACAACTGAAAATTGACAGGACTTTAAAAGAAACTTTAGCTAATTTGATGCATTGCGTCGTTTTACGAATGGGTTTGTATCCTGACGCAGCGGTTATGGCCCAAGGTTATAGGGAGGTCGGCGACGGCGAGTCGGAGGGAAACAGAGATAAGCAACGCCCTCGTCCGGCGTAAATATAGAAAGCACCACTGGCGGATAACCAGAATCCTCTGGAAGTTTCTTGCCCCCTCCTCCAGAACGTGTGTCGAGATAGTTCTAGAATGCTCTGAGGAAAATTCTACTGGCTATATCGCGAGAGGAGTTAATAAGAGAGTCAGTTGAGTCCGCCAGCGAGTACGTAAGCGAGTTTCTGCTGCGACATCAAGTGAGATTCTCCGAGCGAGAGATTGGAGAAGTCTTGTGTGCGACTCCCAAGCAAGTGAACCACTCGGAAGAAGAGGTACCTCACGAAGAAAGTGAAGTGACGGGGAAATTAAGCTAGTTCATATTAGTGAATAGTTGAAACACATTAAAAACAGTGACAGTTATTATTCAGAGAAGTGACGGCTGAAAAACCGGACAAAGTCACAGTGTTCTCTATTGATGCAGTAATTTGTATCATAAATTATTTAAATGTAAAGAATGATTACAGTATGAATATGCATTTTTGTGTGATATTGATTTGAGATGTTTGTTTATTGTAATTATTGTTGAGAAGTAGGTTTATACGGCCTTACTGAAACTGACAATAATAGCGTGCAATAATGCAGCGAGGGGGTGAGCTGTTTATCATTATTAGGGACGAGGAAGTTACGTAATGTTGGCGCGTTTTTCTGTAGAATTTGCTGGAACATTGTCCCTAGAGCATATGTATTCATAATTTTTATTGGATATAAAAATAGACGCTAATGTTGGCGCGTTTTATTAGCCAATAGCAACTCAGTTATAATCTTTAGGCATATCGGGGTGTAGGAGTATAAAAGGGCTAGGTTAGAGGTAGAGTCCGTCAGTTCGTCGAAAATATTTGTATGCTACACGTCGCCTTCAGCCTGTCAGTTCACCGAAAATATTTGTATGCTACACGTCGCCTTCAGTCCGTCAGTTCGTCGAAAATATTTGTATGATACACGTCGCCCTCAGTCCAGCAGAAATATTTGTAAAGTATACGTCGGCTATCGATTCGCAAGTTACGCGTAGCAGAGTTAGGAAAATTCTCAAGTGTTGTAAAATTAATTATACAAAAGGTTGAAGTACGTGAATTAAAAGTGATCAGTAAGAAGTTGTTAAAACAGTTTCAGTTTGGCGAGTGTCAAGATCAATGTGTAAATGTGATAGTGACTGTGTTCGACAATAAAAGTGTAAAACAAATTCTTTCATCAGTGTTATCTTTGGATAAAAGACTCCTTTACGTTTACACAACTTGTATAAAGAGATGTGCTCGACCAAAAAAGATCATAGCTAGCCGGAGGACAGTAAACCAAAAATTAAATAAAATAACAGTCGCATTCTTTCAAACAAACACTAATACTACCGCAAATTGCTAACACCAGATGGAGCTACAAACCTAACAAAGAATCACATCACAAAATGGCTTCACCACGTGAAGTAAACACACATACAAACAATAACATTAATAATACCATCGCAAATTGGCTCCCATACGTGGGGCAGTTAAAATTATGTAACCAAACAAAACAAAAGCAGCACAATATAAGATCTTCAAGTTCTAATAATTTACGTAAAAACATATTACGTAAGCACTAAACCATCGCACTATATATGCTCTAAAAATGTGATGATACAAACTAGCATTAGGGTATGCATGGCAAGCTTCACATGCCCTGTGTAGTAGGAGAAAAAGAACCACATGTCTAGCGGGGAAGCACTTTTAGTTGCTAATGAGAGTGAAATAGGAAACTGGTTGAAGCGTTTCTTTGGATTGCCATTTCTTGATGAAGATGTTATTGTAAACTGTAACTTTACATCTGTTTTAAACATTTCGGACCTAACTTAATGCCTAGCTGTTTGACAACGTTATCGAGATAACGCTTTTAAATTACAACCGGTAATCAAATTAGATCTACTGCAGCACACCAAAAGAGAAACTAATCAAGTGGTATTTAAATGCATGTACAATGAAATAAAGAGTAAACTCAGCAATTACAAATACACATGGATCCAAAACTAGTGATGGAAGCGGGTATGTTGAGAGACAAATTTCTGTTCATTTAAATTACAGCTGGTTACGAGCACAGGACCCAACTTCTGGTTCCTTCCGATTCATCTTCGTCACGGTGTTAAAGCGCTTACCTCCAAGATGACCTTGAGTCAGGGGAACATGTGAAAATCACTTGGGAAAAGATCTGGTGAATATGGAGGATGCGAGAAAACTTCCCAGTTGAATCTTCTGAGCTCCGCCTGGGTCAAGATTCAACTTGGAAGTTTTCTCGTATCCTCCGCATTCACCGGAGCTTGCCCCAAGTGATTTTCAATGTTCCTACAACTCAAAGGTAAGCACTTTTAACACCGATGATGAAGTCAAATCAGTGAACAGCTGGTTGCGAGCACAGGACCCGGCCTGGTACAACACTGGCTTGGAAAAACTTGTGTTACGTCCCCAAAATCCTTGGAAATGCATGTTGACTATGTATAAAAGTAACAGAAGGATTGTACAATATAAATAAAATTAATTCAACATGATCAGATGTGTGTAATCTTTTTTATAAAATAGGGAAACTTACTTATAGGACGACCCTCATATAAATCAATTTGAAGTGTAACACATTACTTTGTATTCGTTATGATTTGTCACGCTATAGTCAGTTACCCATGTAATATTCTATGTATGTTCTAGCTAGGAATGGGACCTCGAATCCGTCGATACCTTGATACTTAGTATCAAAGTATGCCTAATACTAACCTCCTTAGACACCATTTTGATGCTTTTAAATTTTTAAGTTTTGCATTACTGAAAGTTGTTGTGCTAAACTTTAGATGCTGGACAATAGTTCTTGATAAACATTGACTGCGTTTCCTATGAATGAATCAATGCTACATTCCATAGACCTCTGTGTCTAAATGAAATCATGCAAAACAATGAGGGAAGGAACAGAGGTACTTATGTAACATGCAGCGTTAACTGAGTTGTGAATGAACCTGAATTAGTTGACGCACTAAATCATATTTATGCAATACCTGGCTTGGTGCCTCACTCTCACATTTACCTAATCCGGCGACCAAAATATATAAAGCCAGCAGAAACAAGTCAGAACTTAAGACGTGATATAATACAGAGCATGGAAATATTTGTTCTTTCCTTCCGTCTGTTGGTTTGTGTTTACGCAAGTCAAACTTGAGTTAAGAGCGTAGCTTACAGGTATACCGTATGACTAAATTTCAGAATATGGACAAAAAATCCTTAGAAGAAAGTTTTCATCATGAAATATAGTTACATAAAAATCTGATGTGTTACACTCACATGACTTTCTCTACTCTTATACAAACTATTTTTACAAACGCTTATTCTCCATATGCTTCATGTTAATCGAGATATCGAGATGTTAATCTTGCTGCTAATTTTCTTGTAGATGCAAGGGGAATTGGTAGGCTTTAAGCGAGTCAAATATTTTAAGAGCTGGTTGCTATGTGGAGCATTTCATTCTCTTTGTATGTCCAGGGCATAAAAACAAATAACGAATTTCCATTTGAGAAAAAGTAAAAGTATTGGAAAGTTTAGGGGAATAACAAGCAATATCTCGAAAATGGTTCACTCAAAAAAAAAAAAAAAAAAAAAAAAAAAAAATCCGTATGACAAATTGTGTATTTTAACGCGATCTACATTTTTTGTGTAGTAAACTTTTGTCTATCTCTTATGGTTTACTAGTTATACAACAGTCATTCACAATGAATAATACTTTTGGAGATATTCCCAGAAAAATTGAGATATATATTTCATTTGTCATGAAAATATCTTAAACATATGATATTTTAATCAAAATCGTTAGAGCCATTTTTGAGAAATTAAAATTTTCGAAAAATGTTCCATGTAAAGGGTAATCTGGGGTGGGGGGATTTTCTTGAAAACCTCTGGAAGATACTGAACCTAAATACCAAGCTTGGTGTTTATCCGACTGTTCGTTTCGAGTTATGCTGTTCACAGACACACACACACACACACACACGGACATGTTTCCAAAAATGTCTTTTTTGGATTCAGGGTATCTCAAAACATATATTTCCGGTGAAATCTCGGTATCGAATTTTTGGGTGGAATACAATACTTCCCCTACTTACTATACGTAGTAGAGAAAGTAAAAAGGGAAGCAAATAAATTATTATTGTTATTAACCTTGAATAACAATAGTGGATATATAAACGGTGGCATTATCAAGATAGAAACACATTTCTGCCAATTTGAGAATGTCAAATCGGAACAATTTCGAAATTAGCATATAATACAAAAGTGGTACATGTGTTTATACACAGAAAACTACTGATAACACAATTCAGTGAACAGCATAATCGCCTACACAGTATTTTATAATGTGAGTATCGAGAAATATAGATATCGTCCCATCCATAGTTCTAGCAATAGTCGTCGTCGGCGTTCCGTAATTGTCGCAAAAAAAATCCTATTTCTTCTTGTTCTGTGACCTTAAACAAATACATAAAAAAAAGCTTTCAACCAAGAATGCTTCACCTACAAAACTGCAAGAACTAACATGTCTTATGTCTCCGATATTATAGGAATTCACATATTCCAACAGATTTCTACCTGCTATGATTCAGTAGGAATTCACAGCGACCCCTAATTCTAAGTAAAGGAAGTAACAGAATTGCTGAAAATAAAGCGTCATCGTGCTGATATAATGGTATCTGAACAGGCCCGGCTCACGTAAATGAAGCACTTCGTAAACCATCGCTTCGCAGGTGGTATCCGCTGAAGTTTCCTAAGCGGCTTTCCTTCCCACGCGATAGTTATTTTTGAGTTGAAAATTGTAAGATGTCTATTAATTATCTACAATTCCTTTCCTATTCCTTGCGGCCTCGTTTAAATCTCTCCTAAGCTGTATTCTTTCTCCCAATCCGCTTTCCTACAGAACTCTGCGGGAACCCAATATGCTTGCAAACATTTCAGGGAAATGTCAATAGCGAAATCACGTTCTAAAGAACACTCGTAACCTTTATAGCGTGAAATTAATGAGCTTCTTTAGCGATTTTTAACAACGTCGTCATAAGAAGCTAATGGTATCTTTAGATATGTATAAAAGTCGATGTGTATGTTTCTTATAGGCTCCTACACCATTGCAGCAATTTCGACCATTCTTTACCGCAAGAGTAAACATACTGTGGGGTAGTACCACAAAAAAAACACCCCCAGCGTAAGAGGGGTTGGAAAATGTTACGCTGGAAGAACTTTTACGATTCTCAGAATGTATGGGCCTGTTTTCTCAATACATTTATTGAAGAACAAAAAGCATACTTACCCTTCATTTTTATAGGAGCGGTAATGCAACAACCCACAACTAATGGAGGAGGCTCTTGGGAGAATTTTCAATACGAATGGGAAATTTGACGCACATATTCTTTACGACAGAGTACAAATACGGCGAGGTTGCTATAACAAAAAATTCTGATGTGTTACACTCACATGACTTTCTCTACTCTTTTACAAACTATTTTTACAAACGCTTATTCTGCATATGCTTCATGTTAATCGAAGTGTTAATCTTATTGCTAATTTTCTTGTAGATGAAAGGGGAATTGCTAGGCTTTAAGCGATAGTAAAATATTTTAAAAGCTGGTTGCTATGTGGAGTATTTCATTCTCTTTGCATTAACAGGACAAAAAATGAACAACGAATTTGAGAAAAAGTATAAGTATTGGAAAATTTAAGGGAATAACAAGCAATATCTCGAAAATGGTTCACTCAACAGAAAAAAATGTATTTGACATGAATTGTGTATTTTAACGCGATCTACATTTTTTGTGTAGTAAAATTTTGTCTATCTTTTATGGTTTACCAGTTATGCAAAAGTCCTTCACAATGACGAATACTTTTTGAGACATTCCCAGAAAATTCGAGATATACATTTCATTTGTCTGAAAAATATCTTAAACATATGATATTTTAATCAAAATCGTTAAGAGCCATTTTTGAGAAAATTAAACGTTTTGAAAAATGTTCCATGTAAAGGGTAATGTGGGGTGGGGGGATTTGGTTGAAAGCTTTCGTGTCGCATCTCTGGAAGATACTGAACCTAAATACCAAGTTTGGTGTTTATCCGACTGTTCGTTTCTGAGTTATGCTGTTCACAGACACAGACAGACACACACACACACACACACACACACACACACACACACGCACGGACATGTTTCCAAAAATGCTTTTTTATATTCAGGGGGTCTCAAAACATACATTTCCGGTGAAATCTCGGTATCGAATTTTTGGGTGGAATACAATACTTCCCCTACTTACTATACATAGTAGAGAAAGTAAAAACCACCCCAACTAATGTGGGGGCGGAAACTGCTCGGCGGGAAGCTATATTAAGATTTTCTAGCTTTCACACCTACTTTTCGTGAAGTAGAAACACAGCCATGTTTTGTTCATTCTTTTAGGGGTGTTGTAACAAAAACCACCCCCCAATGTTAAAGGGGGTAGAAAATTGATTTCAGGTCGAAGGATTACCCGGAGCCGAAGCTCCCCTTCTTTAACCAAGGAAAGGTGTCATCCGAGTGGCTCCTCCTCTCCTTGAGGCTATCCATTAGGGCAACACCTAGAAGCAAAAAAGCCTTCCCCCGCTCACGCGGGGACGGAAGTGGATACGCCACTTACGAGCGTCAGCCCCAGAGAAAAAAGTCCTGGCTGAGGGGCTGCTGTCGACATCACCATAGGTTGTACCGCCACGGGATTATTATTATTATTATTATTATTATTATTATTATTATTATATTGCCAAAGATGCTACACACAGATTTTCAAGAAAAGCCCTACCTCTACTACGCTTTACATGGAAGGTTTTTTTTTCCCCTCAAAATTCGCTCTAACGATTTTGATTAAAATACCATATATTAATGACAAAATAAAATGCGTATCTTCAATTTTCTGGGAATAGCCTGCGAGGTCCTTTTCATTTAGAAGGTATTTTGTATAATCTTGTATAACTGGTAAACGTTACCTAAGCGTTAGACGAAAGCTTACTGTAGAAAAAATCTGATGTGTTACACTCACATGACTTTCTCTACTCTTGTACAAACTATTTTTACAAACGCTTATTCTCCATCTACTTCATCTTAATCGAGATAAACATTTGCAGAGTCTATCTTATTGCTAATTTTCTTGTAGATGTAAGGGGAATATATATTTACAAGGGCAATATAGAAATGCAGTAGCCTTTAAGCACATACATATCTCTTAATAGCTGGTTGCTAGGTGCAGCACCATTCCCTTTCCCACAGATTAATACTCTTTGCATATCCAAGACAAAAAATGAATAAAGAATTCCCATTTGAGAAAATAAGTACTCAAAAATTTAAGGGAATAACAAGCAGTATCTCGAAAATGGTTCACTCAACAAAAAAAATGTATATGACATAAATTGTGTATTTTAAAGCGATCTACATTTTTTGTGTAGTAAAAGTTTGTCTATCTCTTATGGTTTACCAGTTATGCAAACGTCGTTCATAATGAAGAATACTTTTGGAGACATTCCCAGAAAATTCAAGATATTCATTTTATTTGTCATAAAAATATCTTAAACATATGATATTGCAATCGAAATCGTTAGAGCCGTTGTTGAGAAAATTAACATTTTCGAAAAATCTTCCATGTAAAGGGTAGTCTGGGGTGGGGGGATTTTCTTGAAAACCTTCGTGTCGCATCTCTGGAAGATACTGAACCTAAATACCAAGTTTGGTGTTTATCCGACTGGTCGTTTCTGAGTTATGCTGTTCACAGACAGACACACAGACAGACATACACACGGACATGTTTCCAAAAATGCTTATTTTGGATTCAGGGGATCTCAAAACACCTATTTCCGGTGAAATCTCGTTATCGAATTTTTGGGTGGAATACAATACTTCCCCTACTTACTATACGTAGTAGAGAAAGTAAAAATGCAGGTCCCTTTAAAATACACAATTTCTTTCAAGTAACTTTTTTTTTTGTGGTATAAGCCATTTTCGAGATATCCGTTATTAAATGGTTCGAAATGTTCAATATTTTGTCACTTTTTTGAAGTCTTGTCGATTTCCAGTTGTTTTTCCCGATTGCACGGAAACAGTATGGAATTTTAAGGCCAGCATATTGAGTCAAGTTCTAAAACATTTGACTATCGCTGTTCCCTTTGTATCTCTAACGAAATGTATAATTTAGCTACTTCTGCAAAGGTTTATCTCAATTAAAATGAAGTAGACAGAAAAATAAGCTTTCATAATAAGGCAGTATTTTTAACACTTAAATGATTTCAGTTAAATTATATAATATGTAAATTCAATAACAGCCCGCATTGAAGCAATATGTGTATGTAATAATTTGCAAAATGTATATAACAGTCATTGCATATGCTTATATTACTGTATACATGTTCAATAATGTTATGTGAATATATTACGTAATTTAATAATGTAGGAGCTGTGAGAATAATATGTTAAACGTTGCTAACAATGAGGTAACAATGAGGTAACCTTGAGGCAAATAATGAGTGAGTTTAACAATACTACTTCTGATTCTTGGAAGCAATAATGTAATTTTAGTGACAGTTTATAAAATAGCCAATCAACAACCAGAAAAATCTTCAGTTAAATGAAGGTATTCTATTGGAGTAAAAAAAAAAATTGAGTTTTATTTATGGACGCTCTTTAACTACTATGGTTCTTAGCGTCCCAGTCTATATTGGGCGTGAAACACCTGTAATTTTGCTCAGAGGCCTCTATCAGGCTTGAGGTTCTTTTACGTGCCGTAAATCTACGACACGGGACCACCGGCTTTACTTCCCTTCCGAAGGAAGCCGTGCTAACGATTTTTTACGCCCGAAAACTATTGGAGTAGGATTAGCCAATCAGAAACTGAAAAGGAGAAAATTTTACAAATTTAGAGTTCAGTTGCCTGCAGACAGTGATTGTAACCAGACGCAAAAAGTGTCCTGAAGAAATTTAATAGTGTTCGTGTGAGACGAAAAATAAGTTACGTGTTGAAAAGTATAATTAATTAATAAAAAGAATCTCACAGCTCTCTATATCAGTGAAGTGTTATTTAAATCGTATCAAGTATTAATAAAAGGAGTGAAATAAAATAATAGTCTGTGTAAGCCTACATTCTTGTCGCATCACAACCCTGCTAAGGGAAACGTGTCTCTAGCAATAATACTGACGCAGCCGAGGCAAACATAAATATTTCATACTTAAAGAAACAAATTACAAAGTTAATATTTTTAAACTTGTGGCAAAGGCCACCTGAAAGTACATTTAGGGCGAAGGTTACCGGAAACTGTTTACTATACGTGCGGTTGCACCTACTACAAGTTCGGCTCCCCAACAGTTGAAATATAATACAACTCCTTCAATACAAACTACTTCAAATTGACGCCCAAAGCGTGGTGCAAATAACCTAACAAACCACCTACTTCAATAAGAATAATTTGTATCTACTACCAAACGATAGAGAGTAAAGAACAAGCCCAGCGGAGGCACAACAGGTCTTAAAATCTTTTTTCTCTCTCTCAACAGTATTGCCCAATTGTAAAAAGGCTATGGCCATAACCTAACATTGCAATAGAAGTGTCTGTAACGGCACAGTGAAAATTCATTTTCATGAAGACAGTGTTCCAGGTAATGGGTCCGGCTGTGGCGACGTGAAAAATACGAGAGCTGCTCTGTAACCCCGCGCATTAGAAGAGCCGAGTGGATTTGTACACTCGTGGCGTGAAACACATAGACCAAGGAACCGTTGCGCCGAGGCAATACACGGCTATGCAACCAGGGCAAGATTTCTCAGTATTGTGGTTTGCGAGTATAAAGCCCATGCAGAGGTGGGAAAAACTGTTACTGTTACAGTTCCCACATTTCCAGTTCCAAAATATACTAGGTTCCAAATAACCGTTCGAAAAAAAAAGTGTCGAATACGTCCAAGAGTGTTTACATATAACCGTTACGGCAAAATACTCTTGGTCAACTGTTACGTGACTGATTTGGGTTCTCTAGTATCAAGTTGCAATTCTTGTAAATTATGTTTCAACAACAGTTTCGACCAATAGTAGTAGTAGTAATAATAATAATAATAATAATAATAATAATAATAATAATAATAATAATAATAATAATAGGTTCCAAATAACCATTCCATTACAACAGTCAAGTATGTCCACAAGTATTTGCTGTAACAGCAAGACACTGTTGCACTTTTACTTGACCCACTCAGGTTCTTTCGTTCAATTCGTGATTCTTCGTTGCGATATCCAAAGACGATACTCTCCTCCCTTCCTCCGCGAGCTCCTGAGCATCTGTTAACAATGCATCTCTATCATACATCTATAGCACTTGACTCCAGTTAAAGCAATTCGCATCCATTATCGCAGTGACCGTCTTGCATCAATCAGTTGCCATGACTACGGATTCCAAAATGTCATCTATGGTAATTGTCTTTCACATGTGCATCGCTAGATGCTCAACAACGTAATTAAATCTCATTGGCCGTAAGATTTGAGCAAACGTTGTCCTATATTGAAACTTGGAAGCAGGAACGCCTACAATGTTGTTGAAATGTAATGAACTCTCTGTGATCAGGGCGTTACTTTAAGACACAATTATAAATATACTCGAACGATCGCGTCAGTCAAATTAGGAGGATTGGCATATTCATCTTGAGCATTCTCTCGAGAATTATGCTATCGGTTGTCCTTTATACGTTTGTACCTCTCAAACGGAATCGGAAATAGGTAATTTATTCTCGAGAAAACGAGCAAAAAGCGAAAAGTTTCGTTAATTGATTCAACAGCATACGGTGGCAGTAAAATTAAAATTCTATTAGACGAACACTTTCTGATTTACCGCGAAAAAATTGAGTCCGCTGGGGAGTATGAAGTGGTGCCGGCATGTTGCTATGGTTGCAGCGAATTTCCGTGGTTGAAATCCCGGCTATGGCACTGAATTTTTTGTCTGGTTCTACCTTTCCAATATAATTAATTTTTACTACGCAACTGTGCAAATTTGGTTTTATTGAATCGCCCTGTATAAAAGGTACACGTTCATAAGCGAAAATGTGAAACGAAAAGCAAAATATGAAACGAGAAAAGGAACGAAAGATAATATATATGAAAAGTCAAAGAAAATCCAAGGGTATATCGGTTTAAGGTGCATACTCTTTGAAGCGGCCGGGACCGGCTCTATACCCTGTAATAACACTGTAACCTGCCAACTCGCACAGACATATTAACACTTTTCTCTGTCTTTGTTCTCTTCTACAAACTGACACTTTGTACCGAGGCATTCCCCTTTTGTTGCTGCCATCAAAGTCAATACTCGGGGCTCACTGTCCCCTCACTCACATTTTTACTGCTCCCAGAATGTATTACCCCCAGGTTGCTCTTCAGGTGCCTATAAATTAGAAACTGTATTAAATTAAATAGATAGACAGATAGAAATAGATAGGTATAGATATAGACAGATTATAGATAGATAAATGAAAGACCAATGAAAGGAAGGGGCACCTCGATCCAACGCAGATCGTTTTTGGCTTATCACCTCCAGGAGGAACGGATGAGGTGAAAGAAGCACAGTAGGCTATAGATCACAGGCGGGGTGCTCAGAGAAGGCTTCCCTCTGGCGGAACCGGTGAGAATCAATCCGCGTGAGGTGGCTCAGAGAAGGCAGGACCGAGAACAACTTTTCAACCAGCAAGCATCTGCTCACATAACAAATCCTAAAATAACAAATATCTGATATAGCCCAAATTACGCCATAATTTCCGAAAGCTACCATTTTTTCCTCTTTCATGGGAAATAACATGTGAAATTATACCAAATCCCGGCAAATTAAAATGTAAACTGCACAGCCCCTAAGAAGCCTAACTAAAACATGAAGGGGGAAGCGAAATGATAGGAAATGAGGGAAAGGAAATTCGTGGTAGAAGAGAAACCATACCAGCATTCGCCTAGCTAACCGGGAAAGCCACGAAAAACTAAATAGATAGATGACGCGTTTTTATTGGTGTCAAATTATTATACAAATACTAGTGCAAGGGTCATTGAATGTACATGATAATATTAAAGATACATGTTAAATGTGAAGAAAAGAAAGAAGAAAGAAACAGACAAATTCTCTTTGGTTAGCTGCACAAATTTGATCTTCGCAGACTTAAGCCAGTAAATTACCAATGTTTTGCCAGTAGATCCCATCATGCCAATCTTCTCCTAGCTGAACTGAAAAATAATTTTCCTGTAAATTTAATTTTTCGCTGGTTCTTCCGCAGTACACATTCCGCCCCGTAAGGGAGGGGGCGTCTGACCCCTTCAGCTGCCGTGGTGCGTGCTCTGCGTACCCATAGCACTCGTAATATATCTGACGTTATTAGAGCTACGTCGGACCGAACGTCTGAGCACCTCCCCTAAGGGAGTTGTTCGGATTGGGTTGGACTCGGGGAGGCAATGGTTTCCTATACCCATGGGAGATTGAGTACGTATGGGCGATGACGTCCAGGCGGGGTTGTGAGACGTCTCAAGGTACTCCGGATAGCCGGTAGACAGGTTCTCGGCAGCCTTCACCGATGGGGTTGACGCGCTTAATGGGTATCCATTTCCGTCCCTTTGCGAGCAGGGGGAGGGTCACTCGGATAACGCCTTCCTCTGGATCTCGTGGGGGCTGTGGCTCCCCGTAGACTGTGCACATTCCGCCAAAATATGTACCCATTCTTCAATGGGCTCATTCTCCTGTCAGAATCATCAGTCATTTTCTGTATACTCCAGTCTAAACCATGATATTCCTGGCGTTACTCAGGCCAAGCATATGAGCCTCTTTACCCCAATTCAATATTAAAACATTTATACGCATACGATAAAACTCTTACCAAAATTCTTGTGATAATATCCCATTTTGGATCGATAATTGAATCCAATTTTCTAGGCATATTGTGCTAAGTCGAGGGGGAAAAATTCTGTACTAGATTTACATGGGCTTCTCTACCCACTCCTATAAAAGCGTATTCTTTTACTTAACTCATGTTAATAGAGAGAAACCTTCGCAGAATTAGTTTCACTATACCTTTCGTTATGTCCTTCGCCGTGGCACTGGGGCTAGAGTGTGGGACTGGTTTCCGGTTACGGATGCGCTCGCGTTCGATCCCACCCATGGATTGGGGATTTTAAGTCCCGGGTATAGGACCGGTGCCCACTCAGCATCGGGAGGAAACTGAGGAGCTACGATAGGCAGCGGTCCTAGTCTCGTGAGCTAACTTACCGGCTAGGGGATGCGTGATATTGGCTACATCACGTCCCCGTATCGGTTGGATGATCGTCCACCTCTGCCGTGCGTAAGTAGGCGTGAGGCCGGCAGTCGGTTTCGCAGGCCCAGGCTAGCGCCACAGGATCTATTATTTATACCTTTCGTTATAGTTACAAAGTGGATAGAGGAAACCGAAGCGACATTGCCAGAAACAACTGCAGAGCGATAGCGCTTCAAAAGAAGTTACTAAAAGGATTAAACATTTTATAACCAATTTCTCGGAAGTGGTTGATGCCACAAAAAAGTTATTTGAAAAATTGTGTGTTTTATAAAAAATAAATTCAGAATGGAGAGGATCTAACAGATTACTCACAGAAAATTCAGGACACTACAGTTCATTAGTATGTATCTTAAATATAAAATCGTTGCACCCAGTTTTAAGAAGCTATAAAAATAAACGATTTCCATGAAAATTCTTACGTTGCATCTTCGGCACGCGCTGAACTTAGATACCAAGTTTGTTATTTATATGACTCCTGTTTTTTTTCCCTCGTTTGTTTACTTATGCTTTGAGACTTCAAAACGTGTATTTCAAGTGAAATTTAACTATCGAATTTTTATTGGAATCGAATGCAATACTTCTCTGCCTGCTATAGGTAGGTGGTAGAGTATGTAAAAATTAAAATATCTTGATTCAGATAAAAAAAAGTAACAAAAAGTAATATAAGTATAACCATTTCTGATAAGTTTTATTATTTATCACATTTCTATGGAAAGCATAACCAATTTTTATTTTTTCTGCCACGTACCTATAGAAGTCAGAGCAAATATTGTATCCCACCCAAAATTTTGATAAATACGTTTCACCAGAAACACGTATTTTGAGATCCCCTGATACATGAAAGATTTAGGACAGAATTCACGTACTTTTTAGAAAATCACAGGTAATCTCTTTTGATAGCTTATCATTTACACAGTGAATGCCCTGAATGCAGAGGAGGCTTACTGTCCCAGTAAGCATGGCGAAAAAACACCATCTCTTTCTATAGATAATCTGATGTTGGCAGTACTGGAGCAACAGCCACAAACACGTGATTGGGTAGAATAAATATTAGCACAGGAAAGCGAATCTGTTCTCTGTGTGCAGAATAACCTTCCCCTAGTTCCACGTCTGTAATATTGCGATGTCATGAACCTAGTGACTGTGTAGCTGTATGAAAATATTTTGATGGACCTTGCTGACTCACTTCTCTAGGAATACGGCTCAGCTGTATTTAATGAATTTAAGTTTTTTTTGAGGCGGTTAAACGTTTTTAATTTCTCTACCCCTTAACTATGGTAGGAAAAGGAAGTACCTTTATACCACCCAAAATTTCCATATCGACATTTCACCAGAAACACTTCTGAGGTCTCCTAAATCAAAGATTAGCATGGAAAATATGGACGAAGTTTCAGATAAATAGCGTACTTGGTATTTACTTTCATATTCTGCAAGGATACCACAGGAAGATTTTCAAGAATAACCCCAACCCAAAAAAGTTTCTATTTTATAAAAGCCTCTAACGATTGTGATTTAAAGTATTCCATAAAAGTTTATCTTTTCTAGTTTATTTTGCGTTTTTCCCCTTGTGAACGAATTTTGTATAGCTGTAAACCATAAGATGACTAAAGCTTACTCGAGGCTTGCCGAATCTATCAACAGTGCTATCCCAACAGGCGTCACCCAGCCCTCGCTGTTTCCAAGAATGGAGAAGCGATTAAGTCAAATAGGCAGTTTACGTCCGAACATCTCTGTGAACGTTCACGGAGATGCCGTACACCAGAGTTTGAAATCTTTCAAGAGAACGGCATTACGTAACCAGACGATGCCATAAAATGTATCGAAGTCACTTCTAGCTTCTTTGAATCCCTTCGTAAAAAACACGATTTATTTAATTTTTTGTCAAATAGATCTTTCCGAGACAATCATTGCTATTGGTTGGAAATTTCCAATAGTTTTATACCTCTTTTGAAGTCGCAAGTCGCCATTCTTTTATTTCTCGTGATGTAATAAGAAATATATGGAATTTCGAAACCAGAATAAAGTGACTTGAATATCGCTTCAGCCTCCATTAGAGATACAAAATTTACAATGAAGCCATTCTATAAGTTTATTTAGACTAACATGAAAAGAATAGAAAAAGTACGCTTTAGTAAGCATAGTTTGATTCTAACAGGCGTAAGCATGGTTGGATGATCGTGTACCTCTGGCATGGCCACGTGGGCGCGTGTTCAGCGGCCAGGACTCACGAGGGCTGTCGTGTCACCGATTCGTTTGTTTCTCACGATGCCTTGTACCGAAATTTTTAAAGGTTTGACTGTCGCTTCGACCTCCTTGTATCACGAGGATATGTATAATAAAATCAATTCTGCAACAGCAAATTTCAATTAAGATGAAGTGTGTATTTGCTGGAAAATCCCTATATTGGATTTTTAGGTGAAATAAGATTTCCTCTGCCTACAAAAAGTGAGCAGTATGGAAACTAAAAAAAAAAATTATGTATTACATTCACATGGCTTTTCTACCCATTGAAACTATTCTTACAAAAGCTTCTTCTTCTTCTAACTAATCCATGTTAATCGAGATAAACCCTTGTAGTAACTGGAAAGGTAGAATCAGACGACTGAAAAATTCAATGCCATAGCTGGGATTTGAACCACGGATCTCCCGGTCTCCGACCGGTTGCTCTAACCACTGAGCTACTATGGCAACATGCCGGTAGGACATTAAATTCCCCAACTGATTCGCATCTCCTTGTGGTTTACCCGGAAACAAGCTAACCTTGTCCAACACACGGCTTGTGTGGAAGAACAATTAATTCTATTTGTAGTAACTGTTTTATTGCATATTTCCTTATAGATACAATGGGAAAAAAGGAATAGATCAGGCTTATGCGATGGTCAAAACTTTTAAGAGCTGAGCGCTATGTGATAGCTCTGAAATTCCATTCTCTTTGCATGGCGAGAAAAAAGAAAGATAAAAGAAAATAAAAAAGAATAACTTTATTCGAAAAAATAGAAGTATTTGAAAATTCAAACCAATATCCCCGAAATGGTCAACTCCACAAAAAATAATAGTAATACAATCACATAAATTCGGTGCTTTAACAACATCTACATTTCTTTGTGTAGTAAGATTCTGTCTCTCTTAATTTACCAGTTAGTTTTGCAAAAGTTATTCAGAAAGAAGAGGACTTCAGATGATATTCCCAGGAAATTCAATATAGGTATGTTTCATTTTTCATGAAAATACCTTAAACATGTATTTGAATCAAAATCGTTAGAGCCATTTTTGAGAAAATAAAATATTTCGAAAACTTTTGTAAAGGGTAGTTTGAAGTTGGGGGATTTTGTTGAAAATCTTCATGCTGCACCCTTGGAAGATGCTGAACTTATATACTAAGTTTGGTATTTAATCAACTTCTTGTTTTTTAGTTATGCTGTACACAGACATACAGACAGATATACACAACCAGAGCTTTTTACTTTCTCTACTACATATAGTAAACAGACAAAGTATTGTATTCCAGCCAAAAAAGCCATATCGAGATTTCAAGAAAATGTGTTTTGAGGCCCCCTGAATAAAAAAAATTAGAAAAAGGTCCGTGTGTATGTCTATGAACAGCATAACTCAAAAACGAAATGTTGGGTAAGCACCAACTTGGTACTTGAGTTTAGTATCTTCTAAGGGTGGGAAACGATTTTTAAAAAAAAAATCCCCCAGCCCAACATTTACATGGAACATTTTTCGAAAATTTTTATTTTCTAAAAAATGGCTCTAACGGTTTTGATTAAATAGCGATACATTAAATATATTTTCATGACAAATAAAAGGTGTATCATCTTCATTCGAAAGGAATTTTGTATAATTTGTAAACGTTAAGCAATAGACGAAAACGTACCACACAAAAAATGTAGATCTCTTTAAAACACGCAATTTACTTAAAAAAAACTTTCTTGCGGCATAAGCCGTTTCTGAGATACCCGTTATTAAAGGTTTGAATTATTCAACACTTGTCATTGTTTTAAAATCCCATCAATTTTCAGTTGTTTCTCGTAATGTCATGGAAACAGTATGGAATTTTAAGGCCAGCATATAGCGTCCAGTTGTTAAACATTTGACTATCGCTGTTCTCTTTGTATCCATAACGAAATGTGTAATGTAGCTGTTTCTGCAAAGGTTTATTTGGAATACAGAGGTGTGAAAATTATTAGACTCAAGTGCCTTTTTACGTTGAAAATGACTGAAAGTACTCAGTTCGAATATAATTAAGGAATGTCTGTAATCAATTCGAAACCTTAGATGAACCCTATTAGCTATTTGTCAATGAAAATTTATCTTCTTCAATAGGAACATTATATTAGTAATTTTTCTAGGCTATAGATTGGTTTTCCCACTCATAAACTCAAAAATCTAAATAGAGAAAAAGATGCACACCATGGAATCAATATATAATATTTAATTTCTAATTATGGTCTTGGATTTTCACAGGTTATACTGTTGTGAAGAATGACTAAAATTTTTTGTCAATGTCATTTCGTTAAAGAAACATATTTAGATATGTTTAATAGTAATGGCTGAACGGTTTACTCTGTAGTTTTGTTCTGATTTTTTATATAGACAATAATCTAATTCTGATTAGTGGATGTTCTCTAGGTATTTTATCACACAAAAGGCTTCAATACCATGGAGATAATAGTTCGAGAAGCTAATAACCAAAACTTCGCTTTGAGTCTAATAATTTTCACACCTCTGTAAATGTAGTGGATAGAAAAATAAGCTTTATTAATAATAGCTTGTATACCTACTAATAAAGATAGAGGGTAGAGAAGGTCAGGTGAATGTATCACATCAGAATTTCAGAGGACCTCACAGCAAGCATTTCCGGTGAAATTCCGATACCGAATATTAGGGTGGAATGCAATAACTTCTCTATGTACTATGTGCGTGGTAATGAAAGTAAAAATCTGATGCGTTACACTCACATGACTTTCTCTACTCTTGTACAAACTATTTTTACAAACGCTTATTCTCCATATGGTTCATGTTAATCTTATTGCTACTTTTCTTGTAGATGCAAGGGGAATTGGTAGACTTTAAGCGATAGTCAAATGTTCTAAGAGCTGGTTGCTATGTGGAGTATTCCATTCTCTTTGCATTACCAGGGCAAAAAAGAATGAATAACGAATTTGAGAAAAAGTATAAGTATTGGAAAATTTAAGGGAATAACAAGCAATATCTCGAAAATAGTTCACTCAACAACAAAAATGTATATGACATAAATTGTGTATTTTAACGCGATCTACATTTTTTGTGTAGTAAAATTTTGTCTATCTCTTATGGTTTACTAGTTATGCAAAAGTCGTTCACAATGAAGAATACTTTTGGAGACATTCCCAGAAAATTCGAGATATACATTTCATTTGTCATGAAAATATCTTAAATAAATGGTATTCTAATCAAAATCGTTAGAGCCATTTTTGAGAAAATTAAAATTTTCGATAAATGTTCCATGTAAGGGGTAATCTGGGGTGCGGGGATTTTCTTGAAAACCTTCGTGTCGTATCTCTGGAAGGTACTGAACCTAAATACCAAGTTTGGTGTTTATCCGACTGTTCGTTTCTGAGTTATGCTGTTCACAGACACACATACACACGGACATGTTTCCAAAAATGCCTTTTTTTGGATTCAGGGGGTCTCAAAACATATTTCCGGTGAAATCTCGGTATCGAATTTTTGGTTGGAATATAATACTTCTCCTACTTAGTATACGTAGTAGAGAAAGCAAAAATACGTATTGCAGCTCGGTTGAATATATTTTAGTACATAACTGCTAGAAAGGTCAAATTGGTATTTTGTAGAGATCGTGTGCTTTGTTTGCAAACCGTACAACTGAATTTCTTGAAAAGTGAAACGTTAGAAGTAGCAGGAGCAGCAGCAAATAATGATCCAAAGAAACCGTTGTTGTCTAAACCCCCATTAACGACGAATCTCCGGGGCACGGCGCTCGTTAAACGTGGCTTGCACAAGTCACGTCTCGTATCTCATAATGAGAACATTCCCCATTAGATAAATAACGGCACCTGACCACGCTACGCACAGCTGCACCTATGGGCTTTTTATCGGACACCGCTTCTACCGCGTTTCCATTCTACTGTTCTGGAGTGCCACTGAACAACTCTTGAGCGCAAAATCACGTTCCGAAACGCCAACTGTTACAAAAAAGGTCTGACGTGTTACATTTGCAGAACTTCATCCACCAACTAGCGTTTATTAGTGGCTATACAAATTATTCTTGCGAAAGTTTAATTCTCCAGAAGTAGCTGCATTACACATTTCGTTATAAATACAAAGGGAACAGCGATACTCAAAATGTGTAAGAACTGGACGCTATATGCTGGCCTTAAAATTCCACACTGTTTCCATGGCAACGTGAGAAACAACCGAAAATCGAGACAGAGTATTGAGTGTGCAGGAGCGCCATCCCGCTGAAAAATCCAAAATTTCCCTTCAAACAGCTTCGAATAGATACGCTCCTGCACACAAAGCAAAAACCACGCAGCAGTCGTTGGCAACCAATGTCCCACAGTTCATCGCTGCTGCTGCTGACTGGCCTAGTGGAAGTCCGGACCTCAATGCATTGGATTATTCTCTGTGGTAGAAGCATATCAAAAACGGCACAGCAATATTGAGACTTTTTGAATAAGAGTCTGTTCATTTTGTAGCACTTTTTTTGTGTTCTTTCAGAATATATTTACCTATATTAATGGATTTGCATAGTTTTATTTTGCAGTTATATGCATTGAAAATATTGGAGGAGGTTATGGCAGTACTGTGTAAAATACCTTTATCATAATAGGTTAAATAGTTTGATGCAGGATATGCCTATCAGTAATAACATTAATTTAGAATGGAAAATAATAAAGGAAATAATACTTCAAGCAGCTGATAAAACTCTAGGAACGAGAAACACAAGATACAAGAATAGAGGATTGAGAGTATGGAATCCAGAGATAGCAGAAATTATTGAAAATAAGAAGACAGTCTAAGATATTTACAAGATAAAACCATTGAAAATAAAATTGAATACAAAAATGCTGTCAAACGATAAGTAAAGAAGCTGCATAGTATAAGCTGGGAGAATATATAAATCCCTTTGAACATGATTTACATGGAGCTCAAGAATATACTTATAATAATCTACAAACGGAAGAGATTAACATGGTTCCCCATTACGCTAGAAGAAATGTTAAAAGCTCTAAATTTTCTATGTAGAAAAATGTTGTCTAGCTCTTACGGTTTAGCCGTTATACAAAAACCATTCAGAATAAAGAGGACTTTTGGGGAACTACATTTTAATCCCAATAAATGTTTGCAATTATAGCTACATCACTGGTTTCGTTATAGATACGAAGGGAACAGCGAAAGACAGATGTTTAAGAAATGGACGCTATGTGCTGGCCTTAAAATTCCATACTGCTTCCATGACATTGCGAGGACATTCCCAGAAAATTCAAGATATCTACATTTTATTGTCATGAAAATGTCTCAAATATATGATATTTTAATCAAAATCGTTAGCCATTTTTGAGAAAATAAAACTTGCCGAAAAATATTCCATGTAAACGGTAGTCTGGGGAAGGGGGGATTTTTCTGAAAATCTTCGTGTCGCATCTTTGAAAGATACTGAACCAAAATACCAAGTTAGATATTTATCGGACTTTTCCTTTTTGAGTTATGATGTCCAGAGACAAAATCCAAACGGACGCACACGCGGACCTTTTTCTAAAAATGTTGTTTTTTATTCAGGGGGCCTCAAATGATATATTTCCGGTGAAATCTCGGTATCGAATTTTTGGGTGAAATGCAATACTTCCCCTACTTATTATATATAGTAAAGAAAGCACAAATAAGAAGATAGCTTGGAATAAAAGCTGTACTAGACCGTATAAACAATTGCCGTAAGAATTGGAAAGACTATTTAGATAGAATGGATTAAAATCGATCATTTAAGAAAGCGCTTAATCATAAACAACAAGGAAAACGGGATATAGGCCGTCCAACATTAAGATGGAGTGAGCATTTCTAATGGGGCAGAACGGGCCTGAAGCTCAAACCTTATGGATGATGATTGTGATGATAGATATCCGAGGTCATCAAGGCACACACTCATGAACGGGAAGTTCACAGTTCAAATCCTGCCAGGACGCTCCTACCTTGCCGAGGGTTTGTCCAGGTTTTCCGTATCCATAACTGCAAAATACTGGGCGAGCCAAAAAATTACGAACCGCCTGCGCGGTGTTTTTCCTGTCCGTGTCCTCGGTGCTCGTTGCCGTCTGCCACTGTCATAGAAAGGCGTGGATGAAACCATACAACATTTTTAAAACTATTTTTAAAGGCTTAAAATGTATGGACAACGACGGTGGCCAGTTTCAGCATTTCCTTTCATAAAGTTGGTAAGTAAGTCTTTAAAAGTAGTTTTTAAAATGTTGTATGGTTAAATCCGCGCCTTTCTATGATAGCGGCAGACGACAACGAGCGCCGAGGACGCGGACAGGAAAACCACCGCGCAGGCGGTTCATAGTTTTTTTGGCTCACTCTGTACTTCTGAGCCCTCCTTAAGGGGAGTTATTTTAAAATGTCTGTCGATTTGGATTAAAATGCCACATACTTAAGATATTTGAATGACAAAGTGTGTATCTAGAACTTTTGCAAGTAGCCTGTTAAGTACTACTTATTTGTATAATGATGTAACTGTTGCTACAAATAATCGTTTTGTAGCATTACTATTTCTGAGATATTAGTTGCTACTGGTTTGAGGTTACCCCCCCCCTTTTTCAGGCTTCATTTCTTTTCACAATGCCATGGAAAGAATGCCAGTTCAAACCATTTGCCGACATTTGTTCAGAGAGAGAGAAACAACCGTTAAAAAGCTCTAAAATTAAATACCCGAGGAGTATGCTGACCATGTGCTTCAGACAGCACTGACATAAGCGGCGTCAGCATCATTTGCACATTGGTTCACATTCCGATACATTCGGAAAACATTCTTAAAATCACTAAAGCCAATGTTATGATTCCTCTAAAAAAAACAGTTTATTCTGAACATCCTAGCCCTATAAAATAGAAATGCAACCGTGGCTTTCGCTTGTCTGCCGTATCCTTCTTGTAACTAGAACCAATTATACATATTTCTCGATTAACAAGGTAGCAGATAGAAAAATAAGGTTTTTTAAGAATTGTTTGTAGAGGAATGGGTAGGGAAAGTGTGGTACTGTTACAAACCAGATCTTTTTTTCGTCGCTTGTTACATTCATGCGACATTTTTACACACCTTTAGATGTTGCGTGTTCATGAGTGAATATTTTGTAGAGGTGCAGTTTCATTCGCCGTGGCTATGACAATTTTAATTATTTAACGGTAAATTTCACAAGCTTAGAGTGGGTCAGGACACACAGAAAGCCCTCACCGGATCCATTACATTTCCAAGATGTTTTATTCCGCCATCACAGAGGGACTTGCACTAAGCCTGCACTCTGCCGGAGTTACTGCGAGCAACAGCGAGTTATGTGCCGTCCAGGATTAACGGTCAATGTTTGATGTGGGTAGGTATTTTGGGCGGCAGTGTTTGTTAGCTTTAGTTCCATTACACTTGTTGATACAGTCTCTGCGTCAACATCGGCAGCTCAATTAACACCGTCCACCTTGTAAAAACAATACAGCCGCAAATGGAAACATCTGCCTACCTTGGTGGCCGGCTCTTCTTCGACACCACGTCCAATTTATGTATCTATCCTAGGGACAACAATTTATGCTCTTATAATCCCACATTTATGCATTGAAAACACCCATAATATGCACATAAATATTCCCCAACAATAAGTATCAAGACTCGTAGTGATATAAAACAAACCTTTAAGAGAACTTTATGCAATTTCTCCGTGAATAGAACTACTGAGGAAACCATATGGATTATTTAACTCATCAAAAGTTATCTGTAACATTGAAGATTTAGGATATACCCAACGTGCGTAATGACTGCGCGATAACCTGCAAGGCTAGGATTAGGGAGGTCCTGAGTTCGATTCCTGGGGTCGGTTACTCTGACCATGGGCTTGTCGCGGTTTTCTCTGGTTGACAGGGCTAATGCTGGCATGGTTTAGAGACCCCTGAATACAAGGAAAAAGTATTTTATAAAAAAAGTCTGTGCGTGTGAACAGCATAATCCAAAAACGAAAAGTCGGATAAATACCAACCTTGGTATTTAGGTTCAATACCTTCCAAAAATGCGACATCAAGATTTTCAAGAAACCTCCCCCCCCAGGCTACCCTTTACATGGATGACTCTTCCAATTTTTTTATTTTATAACAAATTACACTAACGATTTTAATTAAAATATCATATATTTAACATATTTACGTTATAAATAAAACGTTTATCTTGAATTTTCTGGGAACACCCTATGAATACCATTTGATTTGGAAGAAATTATGTATGATCTTATATAACTGACAAATGCTAAAATGATAGACGAAAACGTGCTACATAAAAATGTCTCTTTCAAACACAGAATTTATTTCAAATGACTGTTTTTGTAGCATCAGTCATTTCCGAGACAATACTTTGTCATTCTTTAAGTCCCATCGATTTTCAGTTGTTTCTCGCAATTACATGGAAACAGTATGGAATTTTAACGCCAGCATATAGCGTCCAGTTCTTAAACACTTGACTATCGCTGTTCTCTTTGTATCTGTAACGAAATACGTAATGTAGTTATTTCTACAAAGGTTTATTTAGATTAAAATGAAATACATAGAAAAAAATTTCTGTGATACATTCACATAACTTTCTCTACCCCTTATCTTTATTAGCGTATAGAAACTATCCTTACTAAATCTTATATATTATATATATATATATATATATATTTTTAATCCAAACAAATCTTTACAGAAATAGCTACATTACACATTTCGTTATAGATACAAAGGGAACAGCGATAGTCAAATGTTTAACAACTGGACGCTATATGCTGGCCTTAAAATTCCATACTGTTTCCATGACATCTCGAGAAACAACTGGAAATCGATGGGACTAACAAGAATGACAAATATTGAACATTCGAACCTTTAATAAGGAATATCTCAGAAATAGTCTACGCCACAAAAAACTTGTTTAAATAAATTGTGCGTTTTAAAGAGATCTACATTTTCATCTATAACGTTTTTGCCTTTAACGTTTACCAGTTATACAAGCGTATACAAAATTCCTTCCGAATGAAGCATACTTCACAGCTATTCCCAGAAAATTCAAGACATACATTTTATTTGTCATGTAAATATTTACCATATATGGTATTTTAATTAAAATAGTTTGAGCCATTTTTTCAAAAAAAATGTTCCATGTAAAGATAGTTAGGGTGGGGTATTTTCTTGAAAATCTTGCATCCCTGAAAGATATTGAATTCAAATACCAAGTTTGGTATTTATCCGACTTTTCGTTTTTTGGATTATGCTGTTCACACACACAAACACAGACACGTTTCCAAAAATCCTTTACTTGGATTCAGGGGGCCTCAAAACATGTATTTCCGATGAAATTTCGATATCGTTTTTGGGTGGAATGCAGCACCTCCTCTACCTACTATGTACATGGTAGAGAAACAAATAAGTTTTCGTAAGAATAATTTGTGTAGCTACTAATAAACGATAGAGGGTAGAGAAACTTATGTGAATGTAACACAGAATTTTTCCTTTCAAATTGAGTGGAGTTATGAAGAACATTAGTTTTCATAGTTGCATTTCTTTAAACATAAACGTTCCCGTCAGCCAGAAATTGCAATCGGAACTGAGAGGCAGTGTAAGGGATATTTATTTTAAAATAAAACGAGTCGGCTGCAGAGTGTACATATGTCGCTCGGGGCTGTGCCAGAAGGCGCAACGCTCCAGGATATCGGATAGTTTGTACGAAAAATGTCCACATGTTCTGTTTCCATACACGGGAAAGGGAGAGGCCAGGGCTTTTTTTACAGTTATTACCAACAGGAGCGCATTTGTTAAATGCGTTCCGCAGAACCACAAGCAGCTGCAGCCATTTTTGCCACTTGCTTTGTAACGTTCGTACATCCAAATTTGTATCAAAACACACGGAGATTTGCTTTACAAATCCTTTTGCTCCAAGATAAAAAACAAAAAGAATCCTCTATTTTACTGAGCGAGGTGTCGCCGCAGTAATGTGTGAGGCTCGCATTCGGGAGGTTCCGGGTTCGATTCCCGGCAAACACCTACTCTGACGCATGGGTTTTTCGTGGTTTCCCCGGGTCGGCAGGTGAATGCTGGGGTGCTTTCTCGTCTACCACGTTTTCTTTTTCCCATTAGTACCCTTTAATTCCCTTTCCTGGTCATCCTTCAGGTGTGCTACTAGGTCCCCGTAGTGGGGTTCCGAACGATTCAGCTGCCGTGGTGCGGGCGCTGCTGACCTCTGTCTCTCGTGGTACTTCTGACGTTACTAGTGCGTCGCCCCGAATACCTGAGCCCCTTCCGGAAAGGGAATTGTTCGAATTGGGTTGGACTCGACGGAGCACTGATTCTCGATACCTATGGGAGATTGGGTACGTCTGACTGGAAACGGGCTTAAGAGGCGCCTCAATGATTCCCGGCACCAACCTGGATAGCTGGTGGACAACGTGCTAGATCGCTGTCGGCCCTACCGCAATTATCGGTAGTCTTGACCTAGGGTGTATCCACTTCAATCCCTGCGTAAGCAGGGGGGGCGGCTTTTTAGACTCAAGGTATTGACCTCATGGGAAATTCCATGGGAGGGGGAGTTAGTCGGCTAACGCCTCCCCCTTGTAGGGGAGCTTCGGCTCCGGTTAGACCTTTGAGCAAACTTGTGCTTCTATGTATAAGCAGTAGATAAAATTAAAAGTAATTTAATTTTATTAAGCATAATTAAAGTGAGTAAATATAAATAAAGAATTTAAATAATAAACGGAAAAATATAAATTAAAGGAATAAAGAATTTATATAATACAACATAAATATGAATAATCAAATCATTTAATAATTATTTTAAACATATTCTATTAAATATGTACATAATAAATAAACAAATCTCTCGTTAAACCAAACATAATTCATAAATATAGCAAGAAAAGGTACTGGATACCAGTACCAAGTTGGTTAACGGTAAATGTTTATTTTAGGAAATTTTATTTTTAAATTGCATCCTTTAATTTGTTTAGTAAAGAAGTTTGTTTTTGTAATTTAGTATGTAGTTAGAGAGTATAAGCTGGCTACAAGCTTATAAGAAATACTAGTTACCAGCATTTGTGTTAAAATTTTGGTTATAACAGTGAAATTGGGGCTGAGTTTTTGTAGTTTATGTTTTATTATATTATTACCTATACATCTCAGCAATTATTTGTGTATATGTATTTGGTTTATAATAGAAATAACGGAATAGAAGTTTGGAATGAACGCCCCGGTCAAATAAACTAGGTACCGGGGTGGTGCATTTCAGATTTTTATTTCGTTATTTATTTATTTATGTATTTGTATTTCTAGGTTTCTTGGCCTACTCAGTGCCGGAGAGAGGGTTGCTTGGTTGTCGGGTCGTTCATTCCCCTCTTTACGCAGCTCCAGCAGTGGGGAGGGCCTTCGAGCTTGGAACGTTAGGGACTTGCGCGCGGCTGTGACCTGTAGCATCCTGTGGTTCCTTGACTTCATTCCTTCTTCCTGGGAGTGGCAGCCACAATAGATCTATTTAGGTGCGAGGAGTCTCCCTCCGTTGAGTGGTCAATACCTCTAATTTTGTCACTATAATTAAATATGTCACTATTACAATTACGTTGAATTTATACACACGCTGCGGAAAAAGAATGTGCAGGGATTTGTAGAGGTGAAAGGCAGTACCAAAATAAGCATTTTGAGGTTAGGAAGACGGGGTCGCAACTGCAGTACCTGCACAAGAACCCGGTTTATCCGTATCGAGTTTTTGCTTATTTACTTTTGTACTTAAGTGACAAAAAGTGTCCTTTTTACTTTCTCTACTACGTATAGTAAGTAGGGGAAGTATTGTATTCCACCCAAAAATTCGATACCGAGATTTCACCGGAAATACATGTTTTGAGACCCCCTGAATCCAAAAAAAAGCAGTTTTGGAAACACGTCCTTATATGTGTGTGTGTGTGTGTGTGTGTGCGTGTGTGTGTACAGCATAACTCAGAAACGAACAGTCGGATAAACACCAAACTTGATATTTAGGTTCAGTATCTTCTAGGATGCGACACGAAGGTTTTCAAGAAAATCCCCCCCACCCCAGATTACCGTTTACATGGAAGATTTTTCGAAAATTTTAATTTTCTCAAAAATGGCTCTAACGATTTTGATGAAAATATCATATGTTTAGGGTAATGTCATGAGAAATGAAATGTATATCTCGAAATTTCTGGGAATGTCTCCAAAAGTATTCTTCATTATGAACGACTTTTGCATAACTGGTAAACCATAAGAGATAGACAAAATTTTACTACACAAAAAATGTAGATCGCGTTAAAATACACAACTTATATCATATACATTTTTTTTGTTGAGTGAACCGTTTTCGAGATATTGCTTGTTATTTCCTTAAATTTTCCAATACTTATACTTTTTCTCAAATTCGTTATTATGTCCTGGACATGCAAAGAGAATGGAATGCGCCACATAGCAACCAGCGTTAAAATATTTGACTATCGCTTAAAAGCTACCATATTCCCCTTGCATCTACAAGAAAATTGCAATAAGATTGACATCTCGATATCTCGATTAATATGAAGCATATGGAGAATAGGTGTTTGTAAAAATAGATTGTACAAGAGTAGAGAAAGTCATGTGAGTGTAACACATCAGATTTTTTTGTCTTGGATATGCAAAGAGTTATAATCTGTGGCAAAGGGAATGGTGCTGCACCTAGCAACCAGCTATTAAGAGATATCTGTGTGCTTAAAGGCTACTGTTTTTCTATATTGCCCTTGTAAATATATATTTCTCTTACATCTACAAGAAAATTAGCAATAAGATAGAGTCTGCAAATGTTTATCTCGATTAACATGAAGCATATGGAGAATAAGCGTTTGTAAAAATAGTTTGTACAAGAGTAGAGAAAGTCATGTGAGTGTAACACATCAGATTTTTTCTTATTCATGTTAGTTGAACGCCGTGAAGTTAGAATGCCGTATCTCTAAAAACAAATTAAATTTGTTTATATTTGACAGCTACTTCTATTGTTTTACGAGTTGATTGCCATGTAGTTTTTTCGATTTGCTCCAACAGCTTGTTAATTACCAATTAAAGCTTTGAGTTTAACCAAAAAGGAATTTGACCAGACAACAATTCCGGGCTAAGATTGTAAATCGCCATTAACGCCTAAAAAATCTGAAGATCGTCTAGAAATGCATTTGGCGAAGAAGCCCCATCTAAGGCAACAATTTATAATTGCCACAGCGAATTCAAGAGAGATCGGTTTATTCTTCGTGATGAATTTCGTGAAGGACGTCCAAGAACTGCCGTTACTGATGAAAAAATTGCCGCTGTTCGAGAAATCGTTGAGGAACATCAATGGACTTCTTATGAATTTATTCGGACATGGGGCATTGGTATGAGTCAAATCCAAAATATTTTACATCGACGACAGAAACTTTCTTATCCATGGATTCCACATAAATAGACTTCGGATCAAAAACGATGCATTGCTTGGTGCAGAAAAACACTGGAAAAATTCCAAGGCGGCACTTCAAGTTTGGTTTGGAATATTGTTACTAGTGAGGAATCTTGGATTTTCTGTTTTAATTCTTAAAAGAAAAGTTAATCGGCTCAATGAGTCTTTCGAACTAAGCCTACAAAAGTCCGGCGAATTGGCAGTGCTGGTAAGAAGATGGTTGCTAGTTTTTTTCTTCCCCCTAAAACGGGCCATATTACTACTATAGCATTAGAAGATAGACGTGACGTTACTGCCGATTGATACGTAAAGGTCTGTTTACCGACACTTTTTGGAAAATTTCGTGAAAAATACCCAAAAGGAAAAAATGTTACATCATGAAAACGTATCGTTGCATATACCAAAACTGAGTATCTGGATGCCCTAAAGGTCAGCACTATGGACCCTCCACCATACAGCCCTGACCTAGCAGCTTGTGATTTCTTTTTGTTTCCAAAAATTAAAAATAACATGCGTGGAATCACTTTGTTGTCACCAGATGAAGTAGTGGAACATAGGATGTGTGGCATCATTGCTTTAAGGACTGGTTTCATCGAATGAAAAAAAAATACTGATGTTAAACGGGAATATTTTTAAAAACAATAAAATTATTTAAATGTTTTTAAACTAATTCTTGTTTGATTTTCTAGAACTTTTCACTGTCGCCCTCATACAAAGATTAAGACCGGACTATTCACTCTTGAGACGGTTGCAGGGATTTTGGTCCCAAAAGTGTAACGTGCACAATTAACCACAGCAAGAGAGTTCTGTAGCTATTCTATTAGAACACCAATCTGCTGAGTGCCGTTGCCACAGTTACGAAAGATTATGGCTGTAGAGTCTTGGAGGATAAAGGAGTGGCCTATAACAAGACGGGCACCCTCGGGCTGGATACAAGGCACTCGACATGTAGCTGTTCGCACAAAACTTGTTGACTCAACCCTCAACTTTGGGAAATCGATAGGATTATTAAGAAGTTGGGCGATAATGGGGTAATAGAATGCGCGACAAGGATGGGAAACCGTCAGGAGTTTTTCTTGTTATCGTCCCCACGCCGATTAATGGAATGAATCAATAAGGTGCTAATGAGAGTGTAGATGCCAGTTGACCAGCAAAACCCCCTCCAATGTTATCCTTTTAAAGACGAATGGAACGGTATGTCGGTTCGGATTCCCAACTTAGGGTTTTCCGGCCAAACCTAGAGGCTCTGGCTTACATTTAGTAAAGTGACAAGGGTTAATGTCCACTAGAATTCTTACGGCAAAACTCATGTACTACATTCACTTGACTTTCCTATCCTCTATGTTTATTTATTTACAACTTCTACAAACCATTACTACTAAAGCTTATTTTTACTTTCTCTACTACGTAGAGTAAGTAGGGGAAGTATTGCATTCCACCCAAAAATTCAATACCGAGATTTCACCGGAAATACATGTTTTGAGGCCCCCTGAATCCTAAAAAAGCATTTTTGGAAACATGTCCGTGTGTGTGTCTGTGAACAGCATAACTCAGAAACGAACAGTCAGATAAATACCAAACATGGTATTTAGGTTCAGTATCTTCCAGAGATGCGACACGAAGGTTTTCAAGAAAATCCCCCACCCCAGATTACATTTTACATGGAACATTTTTCGAAAATTTTAATTTTCTCAAAAATAGCTCTAACGATTTTGATTAAAATATCATATATTTAAGATACTTACATGACAAATAAAATGTATATCTTGAATTTTCTGGGAATGTCTCCAAAAGTATTCTTCATTGTGAACGACTTTTGCATAACTGGTAAACCATAAGAGATAGACAAAATTTTACTACACAAAAAATGTATATCGCGTTAAAATACACAATTTATGTCATATACATTTTTTTTTGTTGAGTGAACCATTTTCGAGATATTGCTTGTTATTCCCTAAAATTTTCCAATACTTGTACTTTTTCTCAAATGCAAATTCGTTATTCATTTTTTTTTGCCCTGGTAATGCAAAGAGTATGGAATACTCCACATAGCAACCAGCTCTTAAAATATTTGACTATAGCTTAAAGCCTACCATATTCTCCTTGCATCTACAAGAAAATTAGTAATAAGATTAACATCTCGATTAAAATGAAGCATATGGAGAATAAGCGTTTGTAAAAATAGTTTGTACAAGAGTAGAGAAATTCATGTGAGTGTAACACATCAGATTTAAAGTTAAAAAGTGTAAGAAAATTTAAAGTTGAGAAAAAGGCAAATAGAATTAAGGAAGACTGAGTTCCCTAACGATTCTAAACTATATGACCCGGTCACATGGGCGGGTTGCTCAGGAAGGCTTAGTTAGCTCTGGCGGAACAGATGAGAACTCCATCCACCTGAAGAGGTTCGGATAAGGCTGTAATCTATCCGACACTGCACAACCCCTAAGCTTACCTGAAACATGACAGGAGTTACGAAATGAGGGAAAGGAATTCCGTGGTAGAAGAGAAAACACCCCACCACTCGCCTTGCCAGCCAGGGAAAACCACGAAACACCCATCGACAGAGCGACCGACCCCAAGAATCGAACCCAGGACCTCCAGAATGTGAGCCCCGTGCGTTACGCGGAACTGTCTGGCAAGGTGACAGTTGCGTAGTCGCCTTCCTGTACCACCTACTTTATTTATAGTTATTCTAAGAGGCATCCAACCCAGAATTGAGGGAGAACCATAGAAAATCCACGTCAAGAGTGACTATTACACGGGATATGAACCAAATGCGAGCCTCAGACTCTATCGCTTGAAACTCGTTCTCGACATGATCGCGCGCCTCCTCAGTGTCTCGACATGAATAATCGAGAAAGTGTTACCGCTGCCAGAGTGAAGTTCGGTGTTCCTGAGACGCACGTAATGGACGGCCCTGTAAACACATTTCTAGTGACAGTGATCCTTTCTTAGCTTCGAAAAGAACAGGCAATGTTACCCGATGCTCTTTCACAACATTTTAAAACTTTAATATTCGGATAAATAATCCTATACCCCTTGCATACTATGACTATACTGACTTCTATCTTAATTTTTGCCTCGTGGTCTATCTCCATCCCTCTTAAGCAGGGTTTGCCAAATTACAGCCCGGAGGCCCAACCCGACCCGCGAGCTGCTTTAGTTTGGCCCACCTACAAACATAAAAAATAAATAAAAAGAAACGATGTCCCTGTATTACATAAATTTATTCACAATTTCGAAGGAGTAAATAAAACTAACGCAACTCTATGGTGAAATTTCCAAAATTCGCTATTCTTAACCAACTGTTTATCTTATAACCGCGTACAAAGTTTCAAGTCAGTTAATGCAAATACTTTAGCACCTGCCGATTATTGTTTATATAAATAGTGTTGCTTATATAAAAAGGCCTACACGTCAAATTACTTAAGTTGGAAAGAATACAACGTTTCCTGACATTGCTAAGACACTCAAATGACCCTTTTCCCATATTTATTTAACGATAGACAAAACAATTTTTACTTTCTCTACTACGTATTGTAAGCAGGGGAAGTATTGCATTCCACCCAAAAATTCGATACCGAGATTTCACATGTTTTGAGACCCCTGAATCCAAAGAAAGCACTTTTAGAAAAAGGTCTGCGTGTCTGTGAACAGCATAACTCAAAAACAAAAAGGTTTTAAAAATACCAAACCTAGTATTTAAGTTCAGTATCTTTCAAAGATGGGACACGAAGATTTTCAAGAAAATACCCCCATCCCAGACTACCCTTTACATGGAACATTTTTCGAACATTTCGATTTTCTCAAAAACGGTTAACGATTAGTATTAAGATATTTTCATGTCATGACAAAATGTATATCCTGAATTTTCTGGGAATGTCCCCAAAAGTCCTCTTCTTTCTGAATGGCTTTTGCATAACTGGTAAACCGTAAGAGACAAACAAAATTGTTTTACACACACAATGCAGAGCTCATTTAAACGCACAATTGTTCATATACATTCTTTTTGTCGAGTGAACCATTTCCGAGATATTCTTTGTTACTTGCTTGAATTTTCCAATACTCATACTTTTTCTCAAATGGGAATTGTCCTGGACATACAAGAGAATGGAATACTCCACATAGCAACCAGCTCTTAAAACATTTGACTATCGCTTAAATCCTACCAATTCCCCTTGCACCTACAAGAAAATTAGCAATAAGATTAACATCTTGATTAACATGAAGCATATGGAGAATAAGCGTTTGTAAAAATAGTTTGTACAAGAGTAGAGAAAATCAAGTGAGTGCAACACATCCTAGTTAACACAGTACTGTCCAGAAAATTGATAATAATCCTGCAGTGGAGAAAACACTGAATAACTGGCACACATCTGAATCTAATAGCTTCTGCGTGCTATTGAACACAGGTGCGACCTTGATGGAAATAATCATTTCAACGAACTGGCAGAATTTGCACTGACAGTGATTTCATTGCCCCTGGCAAGGCTTCTTGTAAACCAGACTTTTTTTTCCCCTAGTGGGTTTAATAAAAACTAAAATTCGGAATAAACTGGCACTAGATGCAGTAAATGGACTCGCTGTGTTATCCCAGTTTGTGAACGAGTGCGGTGGGTCCGAAAACTTCCAAGTCACCACACATTTATATGCTGCTGCAGCAGTTCAGATCGAGAAACACGTGTGATAATGCTGTTTGAGTCATGTGTATTGTAAGTACTATAAAAATCAACATTATTGTCAGGGTTAGTTATTAAATTTGTTTAGATGTACGAGAACTTTGAGCGCAAATATATAATCCTGAGGTTTTTTTAATTTTATTTATTTATTATTTTTTTATTTATGGACGCTCTTTAACTACTATGGTCCTTAGCGTCCCGTTCTATATTGGGCGTGAAAGATCGGAAATTTCGCTCAGAGGCCTGTTTATCTGGCTTGAGGTTCTTTTACGTGTCGTAAATCTACGACACGGAACTACCAGCTTTACTTCCCTTCCCAAGGAAGCCATGCTAAGGATTTTTACGCCTAGAAAAATCCATCGTCCTCCGCCGGGTTTGAACCCGCAACCTCGGGAACTAAAGGCTAGCATGGTAATTACTACATCACGAAGGACCTGAGTGCTGGTATTAGCATTTACATTTAAATGTAATGATCAAAATCTGCATCGTATAAGACAAGATATCACTTTAAAAAATGACGAATTATTGAAAACTTGGACCGATAATAACGGATATCTACGAAATGACTGATGCCACAAAAATATTATTTCGAATGCATTCTATTTTAAAGCTATCTAATTTTTTTTAAACTAAGGTTTTTTCTAATCCATACAAATTCATTCAGAAACAAGAGGACCTAAATAATGATGCAAAGGCTATGGCCCAAGGTTATCGGGAGGTCGGCGCCGGCAATCGGAGGTAAATAGCGATAAGTAGCGTTCGCCAGCGTTGAAATTGAAATCGAGTTTTATTTATGTACGCTCTTTAACTACTATGGTTCTTAGCGTCCCATTCTATATTGGGCGTGAAACACCGATAATTTTGCTCAGAGGCCTCTTTCTCAGACTTGAGGTTCTTTTACATGCCGTAAATCTACGACACGGGACCACCGGCTTTACTTCCCTTTCGAAGGAAGCCGTGCTAAGGATTTTTACGCCCTCCGCCGGGTCTGAACCCGCGACCTTGGGAACTAGAGGCTAGCACGGTACCACTAGTCCACCAAAAGCGCTATAGACAGAGATAACCAACATTGTCTGCAAGTTTCTTTCTCCCCGCCTCCAGAATGTGTGACGAGATTCTTCTAGAATGTACTGTGGAAGATTCCGCTGATTATATAAGCGAGCGTTCTCGCAAGAGGAGTCGGTCAGTAATTGAGTAAGCGAGTTGGTGAGTGCGTTTCTGCTGCGACATTAAGTGCAGTTCTCCGAGCGAGTTGGTGACGACTTCGCTGACGTGCAGCGAGAGATTGCAAAAGTCTTGTATTCGACTCCCGGGAGGAGTGGCTACGTCGTGCGTATTGTATTAGACCGCTACATCAAGAAGGAAAGTGAAGTAACGGGTAAACTGATTTAGTTAACATTAGTGAAGTGAGTGAACTCCCAGTGAAGTCCTCTTCATCGTGAATGACTTTTGTATAATTGGTAAACTGTAAGAGACGTAAACAAAATCTTACTACTAAAAAAAAAGTAGATCTCGCTAAAACACATAATTTATGCCTGATAAATATTTCTTTGGATTAACCATTTCCAAGATATGCTTTGTTATTGGATTGAATTTACAAAATTTGATTAACGCTTTAACCTACTGTATCCTCCTTATACTTGCAACAAAATGTGTAAATGGGTGTAATGAGTAGGCTTTTACAAGTATAGTTTGTAAAAGTGTGAGCAGAGAAAGTCAAAGTATCCCTTTTTTCACCAAATTGTGTCAAAAATTCGGTGAACTGGAATGTCAGAAGCAAAAACTTGACAACGCTGCCGTGTTTGTCACACTTCTACGTGGTACCCTGCTACCCCCAAACACTCTCAGGACAAGGTACTCTGAAAACGTCAAAAATAACATTTTTTGTTTGGGGCACTAATAAAATCTTTATTATTTCTAGTTTCAGAAAATATACTTTTTGGGGGTTAAAAGGTCTTTATGACATGTAAATACCATTTAAAGCTGTCATGCAACGCTCATTTTTAGGACATTTTTGTATCTTTCAACAACGAACGGTTATATCACGCCCAGTAAACAGTTCAGCATTACCAAAAGAGGCCAAGACCAAGAGAAGGCAATCAGAAAAGCTGAAGCAATCCAGGAATGAAGGTGCAGTTGATTATGACCCTGGAATGTACTGAAGTGTGTCATAATTTTAATGTTCAAACTTTAAATTCAGTTTTCTCAAAACATTTTTGGATACTCTTGCATCTTTTTCTCAGAAAGTATCAGAGGTAGAGAGCTGAGATTTTCAGTACATGTGTATAACACATATTTAAACTTTCTGAACCACAATCATTATTTTATAATGCATATTAGTGATATTAAGAAAACAAAAACATTGCAAATTTTCTACGTTTTTAGTTTTTTGACTTTGCAAACTTTTTTTTCAATTTCCAGTGAATTGATATACGTAACTAAATAATTGAAGTTCAGAAGATAGATGATTATACTAAGAACAAACATGCAAAGTGTGATTCTTATTGCAAGTAGTATCAGAGAAAAAGGTTCATGAATTCACATGTTTTATGAGTAAATTTTATTATTTTTCTGCTGAATGAAATAATTTTTACGGACTCGACTACAAAAGCTGTCAGTGCAAACAATCACTTGAAATAATTGTCAAGATTTATAGAATAATTCATAACATTTTCAGGAAAAATCATTGAGAACTTTAAGAGCAGCTGTAATTTAACACACTTAGGACCGGTTTCACCAACCGATGTTAAAAATACTCTAACATCTTGTTTGTTAACACTGCTTCTGAACGTACTCCGATGCACTTTTGTCTACGTATCACCGCGCTCTCTGTGTCAGTAGTTGACAACTATTTACATTCATGGCAATGGCCATATGGTTTTCCCTGTTTGAGGTTAGAATCACGATGTCAACTGAAATAAACGTTTCACCATTTGAAACGCGTTAATTAACATCTGGTTAATAAGTATAGACGTATTGTGAAGTGCGAAAAGGCTGACGGCCTTACATTAAAGGATAAGATTGAAGCCTGGGACAAACTTCACGAGTAATGTAATTGGAATGAACGCGTTTCCCTCAAGTCCAATAAGCAACTACGGCAATTTTATGCTAACATAAAGTGCAGCACCAGAAACGTTAGGTGCCAAGACGGTTTAAAACTGGTGGTGGACACTACATTGAAACTAAAGTGGACGAAAACGTGTTATCGCTGATTAATCAAGCAGACCCGGAAAAAATACTTAGCTTCTTGAAGAAATTGTTTTGGAAACCTTCCGGATAAACCCACAAACGGTGGTTTTGTAAATACCAACATAATCACAAGTAAATGAAAAATGTTAGTAGCATAAAATCTAAGTACCTAATTAGCACTTAAGAAAAAGAGGCATGCTTCTGTTGGTAGTATTCTAACCTGTCGTATTTCCCATAAAACCATGCTCATGGTCCCTTGGGCAGTCTATATTGCTTTAAAAAAGTCCTGCTTTTCCAAGGTTTCAAGTTTATTATGACGTATGACTACTCTTCTATTAGAAACATTAAAAAACACAAATTGTAGCTAACTCGCATTAACAGCTTGGTTTGCGGCAGGCATTTTCCAATTTCTAACATTTGTTAAACGCCTTAACACAGGGGTATGGGGATGTTAACTTAAAGCCCTGTCCATACTGGTTTAACATTTAACAAAACTTGTCAAGTGCAACATGTTAACAGTTTGCATGTTGGCCAAATTTCGATCACAGAATTGACTTAACATGCTAACCGAAAGAGTTGTGCTTGACACTTTTAACATGTTGGATGTTTTCGGCTTTTAATGGAAAACTTGTTAAGTCAATTCGCTCTCTGTGTATGTGATTGGGTGAACTTCGGAAGTTTTCAGACTGTAAACATGGCAGCTAGTGTAATTCCTTCATGCTATTGTGTTCGGTAGTTCCATGTTGACTCGTTCTGTGCTTACATCTTTGATTTGGCTTGCTTCATGTGAAGTTATGGAATGGACGAAAGAAAAGACACTTTCATTAATAAAATCTTTGCTGAAGCTATCATTTTGGAACATTGTAATATATGTAATAAAAAGGATGGGCAACTATACCTAACTATGTGCAATTTATTGTTGTTTCAGAGGCAATATCAGAAACAAAAATAACCTCACTTTGCTAGAGAATTGCAAAAAGGGCTCAAGTCTGACAGCTCGTATGGCTACTCTCAAATGTGTGTCCTTTTTGTGAATTATAGGTTAGAAACCTTGCTCAAAACAAAGTTGAAATCACTTTGACTTGTTCTCAAGAAATTGAAGTCAAACCTGCTCCGAATTTTAAACTCATTCAGAATATATTAACTCCTGTGCCAATTGACAAGATAGAGCCTCGTCACCTTCCACTTTTCTTTTTATTACATACCAGATACAAATAGCAATTGTCAAACCTAATCACTGGAGTTCATTTTGCTTTTAGTTGAGATTTTGTTGTCCCAACAAGTTAACTGGTGTGGATAGAATCTTAAAAGTTACAGTTACAACATGTTGAAGGCATTTAACATATTGAATGTGACATTTTGTTAATTGTTGAATGTTAGCTGTTTATATGTTGAACAGTGTGGACTCACCTTAATACCGACTTTAACACATTGTTAAAGCTAACATTGTTTGATGAAACAGAATTTGTGTTAAATCAGTTTAACATTGTGTTAAAATTTAGAATCTGTTGGTGAAACCGCCCCTTAAGGTGTAATTTCCTATTGTTCAAACTACCTTGTCCCCTTAAACATTTATGAACACACTGTAACCGAAGTGGCAGTTAAGCAACATAGCAAGTTTCGAAGCAACCGGTTAAAGTCGTTCTCGAGACGAAGGGTAAACAGTTGCAGCATCATTTTCCTTTAGTATCCTTGATCCACTCTTGTCGTTAAAAAGAGGCTTCTTCGGTTTCCAGGGGATTGTAACAGCATTAAGAGTTACCCTTGTAACGCGCGGGGAGGGTAACGTGCCCGAGAATTGAGTTACACAAACACTCCACGCTCCATTAATCAGCTGCACAACATTTGGGCGAGTTTGAAGGCGATCCCGAGTTTACGTGCTTAAACATGCGCCAAGTTCTGCTCCGAATGTTGACCTTCCTTTCCTATATCTACCGTACATCCATTTTCAACTTGTAGCTGTTGCACGTTTAAAGGGAGATGCTGGAGTCAGATCTGGCCAAGATTATCGATCTTAAAGCTTTGTTTAGTATACCTTAATGATTTCTCTACCCACTCCTTATACAAAACCTTATCCTTAGTATCTACTTCTGGTCAATCAGATAAAATTTCACTACAGCTTTACACATTTCGTTGTAGGTATATCGATTATAGGCATTCAACGAAGGGAACACCTCGCACACTGCGATTTATATAGAAGGGGTGAGGTGAAGGAACCACAGGAACCTACAGGCCATAGGGATCCATGGAAGTCTATAACAATTCCTAGTTACAGACCCGTCCCACTGTTGGAGCGTCTAGAGGGGAGAATGAACAACCCGTCGCCAAGCAACCCTCCAGTGCTCACGCATCCGCGCCATCTATCCGGCACTGCCATGAAGCATACCTGAAAAGCGAGAAGGAAAATTATGGAAAAGAAATCGAGGTAGACGAGAAACCACCATAGCATTCACCTACCGACCAGGGAAAACCACGAAAAACCCATGGTCAGAATCGACGGTCGACGGGAACGAATCCAGGACCACCCACGTTACCGCGGCGCTATCTCGCCCGGTGTTGTAGGTATAAGAAGGATACAGCAGGCCAAAGCGATAGTCAGATGTTTAAAAACTGTGACACTATGTGATGCTTTAAAATTCCTGCTCCTTGCATGACCACAAGAAAAAACCAATAGCGACTTACCACAGAAAAATCTGATGTGTTACACTCACATGACTTTCTCTACTCTTGTACAATCTAATTTTACAAACGCCTATTCTCCATATGCTTCAAGTTAATCGAGATATCGAGATGTCAATCTTATTGGTAATATTCATGTAGATGCAAGGGGAATATGGTAGCTTTTAAGCGATAGTCAAATATTTTAACGCTGGTTGCTATGTGCGCATTCCATTCTCTTTGCATGTCCAGGACATAAAAAAAATGAATAACGAATTTGAGAAAAAGTATAAGTATTGGAAAATTTAAGGAGATAACAAGCAATATCTCGAAAACGGTTCACTCAACAAAAGAAATGTATATGACATAAGTTGTGTATTTTAACGCGATCTACATTTTTTGTGTAGTAAAATTTTGTCTATCTCTTATGGTTTACCAGTTATGGAAAAGTCGTTCACAATGAAGAATACTTTTGGAGACATTCCCAGAAAATTCGAGATATACATTTCATTTCTCATGACATTCTCTTAAACATATGATATTTTCATCAAAATCGTTAGAGCCATTTTTGAGAAAATTAAAATTTTCGAAAAATCTTCCATGTAAAGGGTAGTCTGGGGTGGGGGGATTTTCTTGAAAACCTTCGTGTCGCATCTCTGGAAGATACTGAACCTAAATAACAAGTTTGGTGCTTATCCGACACACACACACACACACACACACACACACACACACACACAGACATGTTTCCAAAAATGCTTTTTTTGGATTCAGGAGGTCTCAAAACATGTATTTCCGGTGAAATCTCGGTATCGAATTTTTGGGTGGAATACAATCCTTCCCCTACTTACTATACGTAGTAGAGAAAGTAAAAAATTTAAACTAATAACAAGAATATCTCGGAAATGGTTAGCGCAATAAAAATTGTTGCTTGATACAAATTGAGTCCCTTAAGGCACTGAAATTTTAAATAAATCTGCGTTAAAAATTAAAAACAAATGTAAAAACAATATTTCACATTTACAGCTTAACATAATACGAGGCGTGTTTTTAAAGTAAGTACCGTTTCAACAGTTTGTCCCTGTAACGCTACGAGTCTTGGTCACTTTTTGTTTTCCTGTTCTTAGAGAGCTTCGAAATGTTCAAAACAATCGAACGACCTGCCGACTGTAAAATCAGATCAGTGGTTCGTTTTTGGAACGCGAGAAATGCTACGCCAGCAAATATGCTTAGCTAATTATGTGAGGTTTATGGACAATAATGAGTGACAATGTCCGGCCACACATAGCCAAACAAACTCTGGATCTAGTCGCATCATTTGGTTGGAAACAGTTCGATCCCCTTCCTTACAGTCCGGATTTGGCACCAAATGATTTTCATATCTTTCTTCATCTGAAGAAATTCCTTGATGGAAACATATCAACGACGACTTGGCTTTCATCACAGTCGGCATCATTCCTTGGAGAAGGCATAGAGAAACTGGTTTCCCGTTACAATAAATGCCTGACTATGTTTAGAAATTGTATACGGTTAAGGTAATGAATGATAATGAAATATTAATTGGAAAGTTTCTGCTATTTTTTAAAACAATGTTGGTATTTGCTTTAAAAACACGCCTCGTAGAATATCCCAGAGAGGATTTCATCCTAAGCTGTCAAAAACACAGGTTAAAATTTCAAAAATAGATGAAACCAATAGATGAGAAAAGGCACGGTATTACTGGTAGCCTTTGTGATAATGATTTTAAAATGTAACAGTTAATTTAAACACTAAAAAATCTGATTACACTCACATGACTTTCTCTACTCTTGTACAAACTATTTTTACAAACGCTTATTATCCATCTACTTCATGTTAATCGAGGTAAACATTTGCAGACTCTATCTTATTGCTAATTTTCTAGTAGATGTAAGGGGAATATATATTTACAAGGGCAATATAGAAATACAGTAGCCTTTAAGCACATTCATATATCTTAATAGCTGGTTGCTAGGTGCAGCACCATTCCCATTCCCACAGATTAATACTCTTTCCATATCCAAGACAGAAAAATGAATAACGAATTCCCATTTGAGACAATAAGTATTGAAACATTTAAGGGAATAACAAGCAATATCTCGAAAATGGTTCACTCAAAAAAAAATGTATGACATAAATTGTGTATTTTAACTCGATCTACATTTTTTGTGTAGTAAAATTTTATCTATCTCTTATGGTTTACCAGTTATGCAGAAGTCGTTCACAATGAAGAATACTTTTGGAGACATTCCCAGTAAATTCAAGATATACATTTTATTTCTCATGAAAATATCTTAAACATATGATATTTTAATCAAAATTGTTAGAGCCATTTTTTGAGAAAATTAAAATTTTCGAAAAATGTTCCATGTAAAGGGTAATCTGGGGTGGGGGGATTTTCTTGAAAACCTTCGTGTCGCATCCTTGGAAGATACTGAACCTAAATACCAAGTTTGGTGTTTATCCGACTGTTCCGTTTCTGAGTTATGCTGTTCACAGACAGACACACACACACACACGCGGACATGTTTCCAAAAATGCTGTTTTTTGGATTCAGGGGGTCTTAAAACATGTATTTTCGGTGAAATCTCGGTATCGAATTTTTGGGTGGAATACAATACTTCCCCTACTTACTATACGTAGTAGAGAAAGTAAAAAAGTAGATCGTGTAAATGACAACACAATTACCATAATTTGGATAAATGCTGAAGACAGTTTTGTCTGAAAAGACTTCACAAGGACAGGAGGGTAAAGAACACTAAATGAAAATTGTTTAAAAGGAATTGAACTACAGACAAGAGAATGCAGCCAATTGTATTATTACAAACTCTTGCCAGAGATACAAACGAAGAGTGACCTAAACCAATAAGATAGAAATGGTTAACGCCACAAAAAAGTTTATGAAAAATTGTGTCCTTTAACGAGATCCACCCTATTCTCCGGACATAGCCCCAGCAGACTTTTTCCTGTTTCCCAATTTAAAACTACGTTGGAAGGACGTCATCTCGAAACCATAGCGGAAATTCGGACAATGCAACAAGAAACCTGCGGGCCATCCCAGAAAGTGTGTTACAGGAAGCTTTCCAAAAATGGAAGAAACGTTCGGAACGGTGTATTGCCAGTATAAGGGACAATGAGTACTTAAAATGTTGTACAATGAGCAATTAAGATGTTACACCAAAGGTGCGGACCTTTGAACACACCTCGTTTTCCTTCTTATAATGCTGCCGAGATTGTTCTGGAAGAAGCTCCAATACAATGTTTCTGGCTCGGAATGAAATTTCCTCGGGATTTTCACCCATATTTTCAGTCGTATCTCGTATTGTTACGGTCAGCGCTTCCTAGGAGGCGTTGGTACGGTTCATAGCGTAGGATTCAGGCAGCTGTGAGAATGTGTCAACAAATGTCTGACCATGCTTTTTACTTTCTCTACTACGTATAGTAAGTAGGGGAAGTATTGTATTCCACCCAAAAATTCGATACCGAGATTTCACCGGAAATACATGTTTTGAGACCCCCTGAATAAAAAAAAAGCATTTTAAGAAACATGTCCGTGTGTGTGTGTGTGTGTGTGTGTGTGTGAACAGCATAACTCAGAAATGAACAGTCGGATAAGCACCAAACTTGGTATTTAGGTTCAGTATCTTCCAGAGATGCGACACGAAGGTTTTCAACAAAATCCCCCCAACCCAGACTACCCTTTACATGGAACATTTTTCGAAAATTTTAATTGTCTCAAAAATGGCTGTAACGATTTTGATTAAAATATCATATGTTTAAGATAATTTCATGACAATTTAAATGTATATCTCGAATTTTCTGGGAATGTCTCCAAAAGTATTCTTCATTGTGAATGACTTTTGCATAACTGGTAAACCATAAGAGATAGACAAAATGTTACTACACCAAAAATACACAATTTATGTCATATACAATTTTTTTGTTGCGTGAACCATTTCGAGATATTGCTTGTTATTCCCTTAAATTCTTCAATACTTATTTTCTCAAATGGGAATTCCTTATTCATTTTTTGTCTTGGATATGCAAAGAGTATTAATCTGTGGCAAAGGGAATGGTGCTGCACCTAGCAACCGCTATTAAGAGAGATGTCTATGCTTAAAGGCTACTGTATTACTATATTGCCCTTGCAAATACAAAACAAGGGGAACATAGTAGGCCTTAAGCGATAGTCAAATATTTTTAGAACTGGTCGCTATGTGTAAAATGTAATTGTCTTTGCATATCAAAAGATCGTTTCTGCAAATGTTTATCTCGATTAATATGAAATAGATGGAGAATAAGCGTTTGTAAAAATAGTTTGTACAAGAGTAGAGAAAGTCATGTGAGTGTAACACATCAGATTTTTATATTTATACAGCACTTGTATTACATTTATTTTATATCATTTAGAGAGTTTTTACTAAAAACTATTGCATCACCAAGTACAGGTCTGCTTTAGCGGATTTGGCCTATGCCTCCTCCTAAATACTTAATTCGTCCACTAAAGCCAAAGTTTGCATACTAAATAGAAATTTCTTCTATGCAATTGATTTTTCTTTTATTTTACCAAAATAACAAATGGCTTTCTCTATACAATATCGTTTATTTCTATATATCTTATAGAAATTCGTACAACAGCTTATGCTTCTATTGTTTCATTAAGTATACAGCCACAAATTATAATTTATTAAGTCTATTAAGAAGCGATTTAAATTCCAATTAGGTAATGCTTTCCTTTTTGTAATTAGAGAAGGGACTATAACGTTTTCAACTCATTTCACCGTCAGCAGCAGAGCTCTGTTTATCATTTACTTTTTTGTCCCTTCTGCAATAATGTAGCTTATTTTGTTATTTTTACACGACAGGTACAAACATAGTTTTAAAAATATTTCTAACACTTTTATTTTTACGTCTGCTTTAGTTCATCCCTCATGTGTAATGAATAATAAATGATTACAACAGTGTTTTGTGATTAAACATTCATAAGTATGAAATACCGAACACGAGGTTACTGTGGGCCACGATAACGGCTCTCCACAGATTATCTTCTATGAGTTTCATTAAAATATAAATAGCGAAAAAAAAAAAGCACGGTCTAAAAGCACGCGGTGGAAAAAAGAGTTATAAGCAAAATGTTATGAGGCGAAGAAGGGCAAAATATTTGGATCCCAGAACCAATTAAGAAGCAAAGCAAACTTGTATTAAAAATCTGCTGTTATACTCAAATAACTTTCTCTAGCCACTCTTCAAAAACTATTCTAAAAATCTCATTCTACTTTATACCTTATTACCAGAGATGAACATTTGGAAAACAGTTAAACTAAATGTAGTGATTTAGAATGATTATATTAAGAAAAAAAGTTCTCTTAAGCTCCCCCCCTCTCTCTCGGTGAGTGACTGACAGTCTTCTAGGTCTCATCCTCGTACCATACCATCTTACTTTCACACGTGTCCACAGAGACCTTAGTACTAGGTAACTGCATCTCTGCTTCTATACGTGACGAGCAGATGGCGGCTTCGACATGTGCGCACAGAGGCCTTGGTGCTAGGCAATTGTATCTCTGCTTCTACATATGCCTGACAGATGGCAGCTTCGACAGTGTCCAGAGGCCTTAGTACTACGCAATTCTATCCTGCTTTTATGCCTACCGGACATATGACATTAGGATGCTGTCCAGTCCACATGCTTCCGTTATCTGTGGATAGATGGCAGAGTATTCCCTATTACGATCTATTTTCATTCTTACTATTCCTTTAGACTTAACTTTGGGTCGCAGTAATATATATTCAATTCGGTATTTACCTTGGCGACTGAGGGAAACCACAAAAATGAAGTATGATTGGTGGACTCACCAGATTTGAACCCAAGACCCCTTAAATTCTGTGTCATCCTCCGTGGCCTAGGGGTACTGTGCTAGCCTCTAGTTCCCGAGGTCGCGGGTTGAAACTTGGCAGAGGGCGATGGATTTTTTTTTTTCGGACGTAAAAATCCTTAGCATGGCTTCCTTTGGAAGGGAAGTAAAGTTGGTGGTCCTGTGTCATAGATTTACGGCACGTAAAAGAACCTAAGGTCTGATAAAGAGACCTGTGAGCAATCTTTCACGCCCAGTATAGAATGGGACTCTAAAAACCACAGCAGTTAAAAGAGAGTCCATAAATAAAACTCAGATGAACTCGTTTCTTTAACTGTGTTTTATTGGTCACGTGGAGAACTTTTCGAACGACCCTCGTACACACTTCGCTTCTAGGTTTTTGCTATTATGTAGGTACATACTTATTCTCTATTTCAAAAGTTCGTGTAATATAGGCTACCAGCCTGGCAAATATGCAAATTTATGAAACTAACACTAAAGTAAAGAGAAATAGCGTGGGAGATGGCTAAGTGGTAACGCTGAGGCTCGTATTCTGAAGGAATTAGTTAAAATCCTTATTCCAATCAACCTGACTAGGCTTCTCGAGTTTTCCCTAGGCGCACAGATGGATACCGCATTGGTATGCATTTGCACTAGCGCAAGATCCACCTGACAGCAAACGGAGGAATAAAACAAAGCTAAACAGTAGGCTAGGAAACTCGGAAAGTATATTTACAATTACAATAACGTTCAACAAATACTCTTTTACACTGTTATCAACTGAATGCTGGAGAATGTCGGAAAAGGTTTCTGTTATATACATTCACAACAGTATGTGTTTCCCCAAAGACATAGAATACAAAACCAAAGATTTTAACGTTGGATTAAAGGGTAATCTGGGGTGGGGGGATTTTCTTGAAAACCTTCGTGTCGCATCTCTGGAAGATACCGAGCCTAAATACCAAGTTTGGTGTTTATCGACTGTTCGTTTTCGAGTTATGCTGTTCACACACACACGGACATGCTTCCAAAAATGTTTTTTTTTTGGATTCAGGGGGCCTCAAAACATATATTTCCGGTGAAATCTTGGTATCGAATTTTTGGGTGGAATACAATACTTCCACTACTTACTATACGTAGTACAGAAAGTAAAAAAAAGGTAATTACTAATGTTTGGTTACACTTAATCGAATTAATGAAGGAAACAGAATTCCATGCAGATCATGGGTAAAAATTTTACAGCTTGATGTATACAAGTATAAAACAAGAAGTTTACTCTCTTAATAGTGTAAAGGCATAGCGAAGGATGTTTACGAGATGGTACGGTTATATGTGGCATTTCATTAAAGTAATGCCGATTCCCTTCTTTTATCAAGATGAAATCCATGTTAAGTAAAACTACCCTTTAATCTTTCCTCCTTTCAACAGAGTAGAAAAAAGAAGAAGAAATTGTACAAACGAATGAATTTCTACTCCTACGTGCTCGTCTTTGGCTTAATAGCCCGAACCTCTGAACCAAGTAGTGGAGTAACGGAGAGGGAGAGACTTTCATCTCATGGCAGAGCAAAAGGAAAAGGTAGCAGCGAAATGTTTCAAAATGTCGTTATCGACCGAAGTAAGCGCCACTGCCTGGCGAAACAAGGGAAATGTGCCTCGGCGAGCCGGGTTCGAGTGTGGACCAGAAAAAGGGGATATTTAACTGACTTCTCGTATTGTGCCCCCCCACACACACGTACACAAAAATACCATTTCCTAAAAATACATTTTGGGAAGTTCAGTGAGCCTACAAACGTTATTTACGATGAGTTCTCAGTATCGAAGTTTTGTTGCTCTACTTGCTATAGGTAAGGCTTTGAAACTTCATGATCTTTCTATGACCAAGAAGGGGGGTAAAGACAAAAAAATTTGATATTACATCCACATGACTTTCTCTATCCTATATTAGTGGGTACACAAATTATTTTTACGAAAGTTTATCTTCCTATCTACTTCGTTTTAATCGAAATAAACGTTTCTGGAAACAGCTACATTATACACTTCGTTATAGACACAAAGAGAACAGCGATAGTCAAATGTTTAAGAACTGGACGCTATGCACTGGCCTTAAAACTCTTTCCACAACATCGCAAGAAACGACTGAAAATCGACAGAACTTGAAAAGAATGGCTAAGTATTGAACAATTCTAGCCATGAATGGCTGATGCCACAAAAAAGATATTTGAAATAAGTTGCGTGTTTTAAAGACATCTACATTTTTTTCTGTAGTACGTTTGCGTCTATCGCTTAACGCTTACCAGTTAAACAAGATTATACAAAACTCCTTCCGCATGAAGAGGACTTGAAAGGCTATTCCCAGAAAATTCAAGATATACATATTATTTGTCATGTAAATATCTTTAACATATGATGTTTTAATCAAAATCGTTAGAACCATTTTTCAGAAAATCAAGATTTGGAAAAATCTTTCATGTAAAGGGTAGTTTGATATGGGGGGGGTTTCTTGAAAATATTTGTGTCGCATCTTTTGAAGGTACTGAACCTAAATACCAAATTTGCTGTTTATCCGACTTTTTATTTTTGAGTTATGCTGTTCACACCCGAGAGCGCGGACTTTCTAAATTCGGTGGGCCTCAAAACATGTATTTCCGGTGAAATCTCGGTATCAAAGTTTTGGGTGGAATGCAATACCTTCTCTACCTACTGTGTACTGGTAGAGAAAGTATATATATAAAGCGACTTACCAACTAAAAAATATTTGAAAATTCAAATCAATAACAAAGACTATCTCGGAAATGGTTAATGCCAGAAAACATTTTAATTTATTATAAATTTAGTGCTCTAACGAGAAGTAAGATTTTGTCTATCGCTTACGGTTATCAATAATATAGGCGTCATTCGCAACAAAGAAGACTTATGGGCTATTGGCAAAAAATTAATAACTTACATTTTATTTGCTATGCAAATCACACTTTATTTTGCTTTTAGCTAAGAGACTTTCTAAGTGTTTTGGATATATTCTCAGGTTTTCGCATCGCGGCTATGGATAAATTAGTGGTTTTAATTTCGATTTTAGTGCCTTGAATACCAATAATTTACAGGTTTTTAAAAACTTATTTGGATAATCTAGGGCACAAATGCTTTCAAAATAAGCTTGTTTATGTTTCAGTGGAACGCCTTAGACGGAAGGGGACACCTCAGGAACTGCGAAACCGCCAGGAGGAATGGATGAAGTGAAGAAACCACAGGAGGCTACAGGCAGACAGTCCAGAACAACGCGGAGGTACCTAACAGTTTCTGACTCTAAGATGCGTACCATCAAGCAGCTCTCTAGTGCCCAGGGGAATACCCTTTCCTTGAAGCAAGCATCGTCCGGCACTATATAACATGAACCTAGAAGACACCGTCTCACGCCATAAAGCCTAGAAACATACCTTAAAGGTCAGAAGGAAACGGAATGAAAGGGAAAAGATGGAAAGAAAATCGTGATAGATGAGAAAACCACCCCAGAATTCGCCTACCGACCAGGGAAAACACGAAAAACTCAAGACCAGACGGGCGGTCGACGGGAATCGAATGCCAGCCTACACGTTACCGCGGATCCATTTAGTGGTTAGACCACCGTAACTAAGAATCTCGAGAATCCCCATTTGAAACACTAGAAGTGTAGAGCTTGTAAATGACGAAACAAATAATTGAATATACCAAGACGAAAGCTGAAAACAATTTACCTGGGAGGACTGCACAAGCACAGAAGGAGGAGAGAATATTGAATGAAGATTATCTAAAAGGAATTAATGAGAGGAAGACAAGAGGTTGCAGCGAAGTGACGAATTCTACTGTTTAATGTTACAACGACAGTCGAGGTAATAAAAAAAAGTGTGAGAAGTGCTTCTCCAGCGCTACCTATATTCATTAAAGCAGCAGTCTCTACCAAGTTTTGATCCTCTGTCATCCAGGCCAAGGGGGAAACTTCCCTCTCGTATGTATTGCTGCAATAAGCCTCTCCCCTGGGACGAGGGTAGCTAAATTACGGCGTGTTTACTATTATCTTGGAAATTTATAAGGGCTGTATAATGGCGCCCGGCTGATCAACATGCAGGCATAATTGCGTTGCTACGAGATTAAAATCAACGAAGATGTTTATTTTAAATCCCTTTCTGTGTAATCACAGACGGTTTGCATAGAACATATTCCCAGAGCATCTCCTTAGCAACGTGTTTTGCATACGTACACGGCGCACTTGCTGCCTGCAGATCCTCGCTTGTTTCAATCCTGAGTTTTGGTTTTGCTGAGCGGGCGGATTAGCAACAGAAGTTTCCTGGTTAAACTTGCGATATCCCTATATCTTATTAAATATCTCGACCACGTTTTCCATCCATTCCTTGTGGGCGTCTATGGGAGGAAGTGAACATACAAAAAACTTTGTTGCATTCACACGGCTTTCTCTACACGCTCTTCTACAAGCTGTTCTAGAAAAAAAAATGTTCTCCTCTACGTACTTCTTGTTAATGGAGCGGGATGGCTCACGCGGTAACGCATTCGGGAGGTCGTGAGTTCGATTCCCGTGACAGCGTTCCCGATCAATGCGTTTTTTCGGGGTTTCCCCGGGTCGCTAGGCGAATGCTGGGAAGGATCACTAAGCCCCTTGAATCCCCTGTCCCTTCATTTCACTTCACCTTTCAGGGTTGTACGTGTCGGCGTGTGCATGGCAGAGGAAAAGGATGCTCTGTGGAAACCTTCGTCTCCCGGAATGGGGGCGGTCTCCGGGTCCCGGGTTGCACCAGTGCCCATACGGGGAATTTAAGTCTGTAAATGGCAGGGACTATGTCCTCTGCCTGTCGTGCCCTCCGATCCGGCCGCCCTCTGTCACCTCTCGCCTCATCCTTCCCTCCCGGGGTCGCCCCGTCAGGGGCAGAGGTACAAAAGATCTATGTAGGTCGACGTGCTAACTCCCCCTCCGGGTTGAATCCTAATCCTAAAGTATAAGAAGGACACAGTAAGCTAAAGTAATACTCAGCTTTTCAAAACGCGGATCGTTATGTGATGATTTTCAAACCCCATACTCTTTGCATGAAAACAAGAATAAATAAATATGGAGTTGACACTTGAAAAAAAACAAGTATTTCAAACCTATAACAAAGAAATTTCAGAAATGGTTAATGCCACCTAAAAAAATTATATAACTAGTTGAGATTTGCAGTTTTTGTGTAGTAAGGATTAGTCTATCTCTTACGATTTAACTACTTTAGTCATTTTACAGAGGGAGAGAGAAGAAGGAAAAAATCCCATGTGTTACATTCACATGGCTTTCTCTACCGCTATCGCTTATTAGAATACACAAATTATTCTTACGCAAGTTTATTTTTCTATCTACTTCATTTTAAACCAGATAAACCTTTGCAGAATTTCTACACCACACATTTCATTGGAATTACAAAGAGAACAAAGATATCCAAATGTTTAAGAACTGGACGCTATATGACGGCCTTAAAATTCCATGCAACCGCGAAAAACAGCTGAAAATCGATGGGACTTAAAAGAAATGACAAATTACTGAACAAATCGAACCACTAATAACGGATATCTCACAAATGGCTGATGCTACATAAAAAGTTATTTTAAATAAATTGTGTGTTTTAAAGAGATACACATTTTTTGTATGGTACGTTTTCGTCTATCGCTTAACGTTTACCAGTTATACAAGATTATACAAAATTCCTTCCGAATGAAGAGGCTATTCCCACAAAATTCAGGATATACGTCTTATTTGTCATGTCAATATCTTTAATACATGGTATTTTAATCAAAATCGTTAGAGCCATTTTTTAGAAAATCAAAATTTTCTAAAACGTTTCATATTAAAGGGTAGTTGGGGTGGAAGGAAAATCTTCAAGTTCCATCTTTGGAAGAATCTGATTTTTCATTTTTTTTAGCTATGCTGTTCACAGTCGGACAGACACGGACCTTTTTCCAAAAATGTTTTTTGATTCACCGGTCCTCAAAACATTTATTTCCGATATTTCGGAATCAATTTTTGAGTGGAATGCAATATATTCTTTATATACTGTGTACACGGTAGAGTAAATTGAAACATTCTCCATGTAAAGTGTAGTTCGGGGCAAGAATCTTATGAATCTTCGTGTCGCATCCTTGGAAGATACTGAAGTTAAGTAACGACTTTGCTGTTTATCCGATACTTCATTTTTGACATTCACATGCTTTTCTCTACCTACTATGGTTCATTTTCACACATCTTCCGAAACTATTCCTGCAAAAGCATACTTTTGTATCCATTTCAATTTAATTAAGGGAAAACACTTGCATAAAGGTACAAACGGAGCAGCGATAGTTAAATGTTTAAAAACTGCTCGCTATATATTCACCTTGAAATTCAATACTCACTCCACGACATCGCGAGGTACAACTGAAAACAGTGACAGTCATTTTATTTGTTGTGTAAATATTTTAAACTATGGCATTTTAATCAAAATCGTCAAGACCATTGGTGAGAAAATTAATTCTCCGCGAAAAGAGTAGTTTAAGATGGAGGGATTTTCTTGAAAATCTTCGTGTCGCATCTTTGGATGATGCCGAAATTAAAAATCAGCACACCTATTTCTAAAAATCTGATGTGTTACACTTATATGACTTTCTCTACTCTTGTACAAACTATTTTTACAAACGCTTATTCTCCATATGTTTCATGTTAATCGAGATGTTAATCTTATTGCTAATTTTCTTGTAGGTGCAAGGGGATTATGGTAGACTTTAAGCGAAAGCCAATGTTTTAAGTGCCGGTTGCTATGTGGCGCATTCCATTCTCTTTGCATGTCCAGGACATAAAAAATGAATAACGAATTCCCATTTGACAAAAAGTATTGGCAAATTTAAGGGAATAACAAGCAATATATCGAAAATGGTTCACTCAAAAAAAAAAGTATATGACAAACTGTGTATTTTAACGCGATTTATATTTTTTGTATAGTAAAATTTGGTCTATCTGTTATGGTTTACCAGTTATGCAAAAGTCGTTCACAATGAAGAATACTTTTGGAGACATTCCCAGAAAATTCAAGATATACATTTTACTTGTCATGAAAATATCTTAAACATATGAAATTTTGGATCAAAATCGTTAGCCATTTTTGAGAAAACTAAAATTTTCGAAAAATGTTCCATGTAAAGGGTAATCTGGGGTGGGGGGGATTTTCTTGAAAACCTTCGTGTCATATCTCTGGAAGATACTGAACGTAAATACCAAGTTTGGTGTTTATCCAACTGTTCGTTTTTGAGTTATGCTGTTCACAGACACACGCACACACGGACATGTTTCCAAAAATGCTTTGTTTGGATTCAGGGGGTCTCAAAACATATATTTCCGGTGAAATCTCGGTATCGAAGTTTTGAGTGGAATACAATACTTCTCCTACTTACTGTACGTAGTAGAGAAAGTAAAAAATGGCTTAATCAGTGGGACCTCACAACACGTATTTCGCTGAAATCTTTCACCGAATTTTTAGGTTGGAATGCGATGCTTCCTCTACCTTTTCTTAGTCAGAGTCGCCGATAATAACCGTAAAAGCTTTAGGAGTCTATAGAAATTAGCACTTGTTTACAACTAACTTATACAAAACTTCTGGGCGTTGTTTTTGCAGCAGAAGCATTCTTTTGAGCTGAACTGGCGTCAATTACTAAAAGGTTTCCTTCATAACTCATGGCAGCAGACAATGGAAGAAAGTTCTTAAAGAACTCGACACTTTTATCAGAAATTACGAAATGGGCTTCTGTTTTGGAATGGAGCACCTAAAGGTTTCGCCTGTAATTATGTTTCCCTGCTATGAAGTCAACAAAATGCTGCACCGCCTTGTAGATTAACTCGCACAGAGATTGATCACTGTGTCAGGTCTGTGGCAAGGGTCCCCCCTAGCAATCTGTCACTGCGAGTTGCCGAGTCTGATTTTCTACTTCTTTCTATCAATGCATTCGTTCCAATTGCCAGGCGACTAGATTCCTGCCTCTTTAAATTTGCTTCACTGGAAACTTAACAATTATAAACCTTCCTAAATATATTAGCAAATTCCTTATTAATTGTACCATGCACAATGCTTTATAGCGCCATTCTTTATATAAATTCGATACCGAGATTTCACCGGAAATACATGTTTTGAGAGCCCTGAATCCAAAAAAAAAAAAGCATTTTTGGAAATATGTCCGTGTGTGTCTCTGTGAACAGCATAACTCAGTGGGATAAACACCAAGCTTGGTATTTAGGTTCAGCATCTTCCAGAGATGCGACACGAAGGGTTTCAAGAAAATCCCCCACCCCAGATTACCATTTACATTTTCGAAAATTTTAATTTTCTCAAAAATGGCTAACGATTTTGATTAAAATATCATATGTTTAAGATATTTTCATGACAAATAAAATGTATATCTCGAATTTTCTGGGAATGTCTCCAAAAGTATTCTTCGTTGTGAACGACTTTTGCATAACTGGTAAACCATAAGAGATATTGCTTGTTATTCCCATAAACTTTCCAATAGTTATACTTTTTCTCAAATTCGTTATTCATTTTTTATGTCCTGGACATGCAAAGAGAATGGAATGCTCCACATAGCAACCAGCTCTTAAAATATTTGACTATCGCTTAAAACCTACCAATTCCCCTTGCATCTACAAGAAAATTAGCAATAACATTAACATCTCGATATCTCGATTAACATGAAGCTAATGGAGAATAAGCGTTTGTAAAAATAGTTTGTATAAGATTAGAGAAAGTCATGTGAGTGTAACACATCAGATTCTTTACTCTCAACTAGGTACAGTAAGTAGGGGACGTACTGCATTCCACCCAAAAATTCGATATTAGATTTCTCCGGAGATACATGTTTTGTGGCCCTCTGAATCAAAAGGAAACACTATTAGAAAAAGGTCTGTGTGCCTGTAAGAACATAACTCAAAAATGAAAAGTCGGATAAATACCAAAGTTGGTATTTACATTCAGCATCTTTCAAAGACGCGACACGAAGACTTTCAAGAAAATCCCCCACCCCAGACTATCCTTTACATGGAACATTTTTCAAAATTTTGATTTTCACAGAAATGGCTCTAACGATTTTGATTAAAGTATTATATGTTTAAGACATTTTAGTGACAAATTAAATACATATATTGAAATTTCTGGGAATGTCCCCAAAAGTCATCTTCATTCTGAATGACTTTAGCATAGCTGGTAAACCGTATGAGATAGACAAGATTTTACTACACAAAAAATGTAGCTCTCGTTAAAACACACAATTTATGTCACATGTTTTTTGTCGAGTGAACCATTTCCGAGATATTCCTTGTTATCTGTTTGAATTTTGCAATACTTTTACGCTGTTCCTCAAATGGGAATTCGTTATTCATTTTTTTTTTATGTCCTGGACTTACAAAGAGAATGGAATACTCTACATAGCAACCAGCTCTTAAAATATTTGACTATCGCTTAAAGCCTACCAATTCCCCTTGCACCTACAAGAAAATTAGCAGTAAGATAGTTTCTGCAAATGTTTATCTAGATTAACATGAAGTAGATGGAGAATAAGTGAGTTTGTACAAGAGTAGAGAAAGTCATGTAAGTGCAACACATTAAATTTTTTTTAGCACAACAGCAGCTTCGAACTGTTACGCCGAAAACTAGTAGCGTAATGAACCAAATCCACATGGCAGTGATCACATCTTTGTTCACAAGAGAAACACTGCTTACCTTGCACCAGTCTTTAAATGCAATAAATTCCTTCCCATGCTGCTGCTGCCGAGATTTTCCGATTCAATGTTTCTGACTCGGAATGAAATTTCTTTGGGATTCTCACCCAGGTCACAAGCTTGTTTAGAAGCGAGCGCTCACAATAAGCCCTGACATCTACATCCGCATTGCTGCAGTCAGCGCTTCCTAGGAAGCGTTGGTACGGTTCATAGCCTAGGATTCAGGCGGCTGTGAGAACATCAACAAATGACTGACTATGCCTTTTAGTAATTATTTAATACAATTTAGAGAGCTTTTACTAAAACTGTTGTAAAGCTTAAAGTACTTGACACACAAATAATTCTTTGCTTTCATTAATTGTACATAATAAAATAACAATTGTCTCATTGTTGGCTTAACCATAATTGAACCCAGGAATAAAGTACTTCGGAATTGCAAGTCGGCGTCAAGACTGCTATCTCTATAAAGAGATGCCTTAGTTGAACTACCTGGGAAAAACCTGAATGAGATGGGGAATTTATGTCATACCGGCACCTTGTCATAATAGTTCAACGGTTAGAGCAACTGCACGGAAAGCGGGAGAACCGTGTTTAAAACCCGGCAATGATACTGAATTTTTCAGTAGCTCTGTATCAAAATCTCTAGTCAGGCAGGCCTTTCACAGTATAATTAATTTCATTAGTTGCGCACAGTGAAATAACAGCTATTTTTTTTATCAAAATTATAAACAACTATGGGTCAAAATTGTTATTAATTAGCCAGATTATGGCATTAGTTTAACTCTTTCTTTTTCTGTTTTCATTGTTTGGGTCCTGGTCTGTTCCAGTCTTACTTCCATCCTAACAATAGGTCTTGTATTGACATCCCTTTTGCTAATAATAAGAATAATAATAATTAATAATAGTGGGACCATAATCTAGCATAATAATTAGAGCTCGGTATATGCCTATTTTGTTCCTTTATTTAGAAACGTAAGCTTGGATTGGATTGGCTACGAAGGGGATTCAGCACTGATCCAGACAGGGGATATTGTACCTACTACACACAAGGGGCGTCCCCGGGAGTAAGGATGAGGTGAAACGAGACACCGGAACCAGGAGTGAAGGCACAGGAATGGCAGGGTCCCTAAGTTTCCAGATAGAGACTGCCCGGCAGACGGACAGGCAGATCAGAGACCCCACCCCGCACAGAGCGGGTCCAACGTCCCTCAAGGGGACGGAGATTCACAAAGAACATCCTTTTCCCCTGTCACACTGCACCGAAACTTCCAACCATGAAAGAGACCAACAGATGAAAGATAAAATAACATGAAAATGGAGATGAAATTCGGGGGATGTGAGAATCCTTCCCGTATTCGCCTGGTGACCGGGAAAAACCCCGAAAAAACCAATTGGTTAGGAAGGTCGGCCACGGGAATCGTACCCACGACTCCAGAATGCGAGCCACAGACGAAACCACCTTAGCCATCCAGCTTGGTAACGGAAGCTTAGTGTATATATTTCATGCTTACGCGAGTAAAATACACTATAGTTCAGCAATTTAGGGAAAACCCTTAGCAGGGGTAACTCAACTAGTCATGTATTCCCCCTCTAAATGCGTTGGGCGGGCATGCCTCTGAGTCGCTGCTTAAGCACCATACGCTATAACTTCGCTTAGCCCGGTTTTATTTTACTTTATCCTCACAAAATCGTTTATCACACCACTGTTGTTACTATCCAACTGTAGAGGCAGGACTAAAGACACAAGAGCACTGCAACAAAAATGCTGCGTTTGTAGACTGCTATGGAAGGCCATGCAAAGAGCAAGGTGCTGCGGGTGTGAAAACAAATGTTTTGCATATAACTAGCGATAGCATTTCACATACATAGATGTTAACTTAGGATATCTTGCAAAAGCTAATTCATACATTTTAGGGCATTTCAGACCTTTCACTCCCCACCTCTCTCTTCAGGGAAGAAAGTACCTCGCTGGTTGATTTTCATAACGCAAATTATTTCAATATAAGATTTACAAAGAAAACTAACAGCTTAAATTGTTTTAAGGGAGACAAATAAAACATATCTTGAAATGTGCTCCTTATCATACCTCTTGCAGAACTGGAATAAAGATTTTAGTTTTTGAGTTATCACGATGTAAACAAGATCCTATTAAATTTTTACTACATTATAAAATTACTGTGTACAAATAGTGACGTGACGCTTGTTTCCCGCGTGTCAGCCCACTTCCTCTTTAGGACACCTCATTGGATAACTAAAGGCAAAAGACAAGTAGAGTGGGGGCGATTTATCCTTCCTGAATACTCGCGCAGTCGGTAGACCGAGGGATTTTACTATAGCTGTTATACTATTTTCACAGCGTGTGTTTTCGTAGCCTACGGGCGCCCCCCTTTTTTTAAGGAGAAATTTTATCAAGGATTTTGCCTAACATAATTTCATTATTTTTGTTATTCAATGAATCATGTTGACATCATGCCTGAGGAAGTAATACTGACATTCCTAACGTCAGCAGTTGCATAGCTTCGTATAATAAAATTAAATAAAACAACTGCCACTCAGCACAATAAAGCGTGCTGTAAATGGTCGACTTCAAAAAACTGTCGGTTTACGACTGGGAAATCAATCATTTTAGTATTAACTGATCGCTTCGTTCATTAATACGATGGCCTTATTGTTTCCTACTCCCACATGGGTGGAAGCAGAGTGCTTGACCTAAACAGACTACTAATTTGATTGCAAACGCAACAATAGCCTCTTTAACAATAATACATAAAAGGCTCAAATAATAGTTACAAACCAGCGTGGGAGTGTAAAACGTGTTTATAAGAGGACTTAAAAACTGTACTTAAAAACTGATAACCCGGTTTACCATTTAAAAAAATTCTGTGTTACACTCACAGGACTCTCTCTATTCTTGTACAAACCATTTTTACAAACTCTTACTCTCCATCTATTTCATATTAATCGAGATAAACATTTGCTGAAACGATCTTTTGACATGCAAAGAGAATTACATTTTACACATAGCCACCAGTTCTAAAAATATTTGACTATCGCTTAAGGCCTACCATGTTCCCCTTGTTTTGTATTTGCAAAGGCAATATAGAAATACAGTAGCCTTTTAAGCATAGACATATCTCTTAATAGCTGGTTGCTATGTGCAGCACCATTCTCTTTGCCACAGATTAATACTCCTTGCATATCCAAGACAAATAATGAATAACGAATTCCCATTTGAGAAAATAAGTATTGAAAAATTTAAGGGAATAACAAGCAATATCTCGAAAATGGTTCACTTAACAAAAACAAATGTATATGACATAAATTGTGTATTTTAACGCGATCTACATTTTTTGTGTAGTAACATTTTGTCTATCTCTTACGGTTTATCAGTTATGCAAAAGTCTTTCATAATGAAAAATAGTTTTGGAGACATTCCCAGAAAATTCAAGATATATTTTGTCATGAAAATATCTTAAATATTTGACATTTTAATCAAAATCGTTAGAGCCATTTTTTGGAAAATTAAAATTTTCGAAAAATGTTCCATGTAAAGGGTAATATGGGGTGGGGGGATTTTCTTGAAAACCTTCGTGTCGCATCTCTGGAAGATACTGAACCTAAATACCAAATTTGGTGTTTATCCGACTATTCGTTTCTGAGTTATACTGTTCACAGGCAGACACACACATACACGGACATGTTTGCAAAAATGCTTTTTTTGGATTCAGGTCTCAAAACATGTATTTCCGGTGAAATCACGGTATCGAATTTTTCGGTGGAATACAATACTTCCCCTACTTACTATACGTAGTAGAGAAAGTAAAAAAAACAACAACACGCAGTAACTGAAGAGTGCAAATTTAAAGAAATAAAAAACTTTACAGTTTACATTCCATTAGTAACATAACGAAATTTAATAAATTTAAAGTCGTCCGTCGTGGTGTAGTGGTGCCATGCTAACCTCTAGTTCCCGAGGTCGCGGGTTCAAACCGGGCGTAAAAATCCTATGCATGGCTTTCTACAGAAGGGAAGTAAACTCCGTGGTCCCGTGTCGTAGATTTACAGCACGTAAAACAACCTAAGCCTGATACAGAGGCTTCTGAGCAAATTACCGGTCTTTCACATCCAATATAGAATGGGACGCTAAAGACCACAGTAGTTAAAGAGCGTCTAGTAATAAAACTCAATTTAATTTAATAAATTTAATATATTATGATGTAAGGCTATTTGATATTTCTATACTGTTCCATCAAAATGTGTTTAAATGGTATATCAATAAATGATTGTGCCTACTTCAATGCTTATCATTATTATTGATAAGAGCCTATATTGAACTTGATGTGTCTATTTGCTTGTCTGTTTTAAGTTCTTAGCGCCTATTCCACCGAGCTCTAATAATAATAGTACATGAGTAGGTGCACACCCCAGGTGCACATCCCATTTAAGTGCAAAGTAAACAGGAGAAGCCAATATATATTATTTATATTGATTTGTTAGGTGTATTCCCAGGACTCTACATTTTGTATCTAACAATATATTTTCGGTAGAACAGCTGCCTGCTGCGCGAGGAGTCCCGGATTCGATTACCAGCAGGATGAAAATTTTTCTCTAGCCAAGATTATTCCCTATCCTCCCCTGGGTCCGGAAGATGAATGAAAATCTGAATGTGTTATGATCTAAAGTAAACAAGGCCAAGAAAGACCAGAAAACTAATGACAAATGTATATAAGTTAAACCTTTCCAGCTCAATTTATTTTCGGCTGAAATCGTCGTTTGAAACCTCGTGATATATGGTGAATGCTTGTGTCCTAAGGCTGGCCTTAATCTTAGATTTGTGGTTCAATAATGAAGGTTTTCGATTCCTTGCTGTGGCGTTACCAAGTCTGTGGCAAGGGATGGGGTGCACCCACATAAAATTAATGGTGATTGATAAACAGGAAATCATTTTTTACTTTTGTTATTTTAGGCTGTGATGTCAAACTTATAGAGGTATATATCTATAGTTAATTATTGAAATTTAACGCTTGCAAGTCAAGGTTTTTATGTTATTTGAACAGTAAGTATGCATATCATATGAAACATTGTCGTGGTAGGCAATATGTTCCGAAGATAAAAGGCCCCCGATATGACCATTGCTGTTAAAGGCGGGATATGAATGGAATAGAAAACAAAAGTCTATACTTTCGTGCAGTTAAGAGACCAGCCTGTGAACATTAAAAATGTTATGTTTCTTCCACAAATAACTACAGTTCTTTACCACATACTACTAACATATTTAACTAATTTCTAAATTTTTAATCAAATGCATGACATAGTTTTTGAGAAAAAAAATATATTTTCTGGCTATGCTGAAAAAAAAGCTCCTAGAGGTTCTGTTTACAAAATTTTGTCATGGCTGGCGGCTGCGTCTGTAACCCGCATTCGGGAGGTCGTGGGTTCGATTCCCGCGACCGACCTTCCTGACCCATAGACTTTCCCGGGTTCACTAGGCGAATGCTGGGGAAAATCGTCTCCTCCGAATTTCTCTCTCCCTCATTCCCTCTTATTTTATCTTCCTCTTTCACGTTATAAGTTCACTCCGGGGCTGTGTGTTGGACGACTGCGGATAGATGGCTTGCGTGTTGGAACCTCTTCTCGGCCCCATTAGATGGAGGCTGCTCGAGACTCCGCTTTCCCCGGTCTCCGCTGGAGGGTAGCCTGTGAGCCACCCTCCGGTGGCTTGGGAGGACTACCTTGAGCGCTCTCCGGCTGGGTGGTCAAGTTTGTAACTGGTAGGGACCTCTGTGACTGCGTCGGCCGTCCTACAGCCCATTCGTCGCCGCGATTCCTTTGTCATCCGTTTTCCTCCCGATGTGTATGTACAAAAGATCCCTGTGTGGGTCGAGATGCCAGGTGTCTCCTCCTAGTATAATCCTAATCCTTAATAAAAGTTTTGGATTGTTACTTGACTTTGACACCTCAATTCGTAAATTACATACGAAAAATATAGCAAAAGGGGGGGATGAGAGAAATATGCCGGTTTGTTTTTGCACTTTTAGTATGATCATTGAAGGTAATTTCGTTTGGTGCAAAATTCTGAAAATTGATTTCATACCACCCTTTTTCTTCTTTTTTTTTTTATTATACCGCGTAGATCTTTTACCTGTTCTTTTGTATTTTGAATTCACAGATCACAAAATTTCGCTTTTTCACAATTTGTATTAACTGCCAACACTGACACAGAAAAATCCACGAGAATAGGTTTCCCAGAACATTAGTCGAACCGAAGCAGAGATTATAGGAATAAATAAATAAAAAGAAAATATCTTAACGTAGGAGAAAAAAGTTATTAGTTTTTGTGCGCCATGCTATTTTAAAACCATCAATGATGTTCGATTTAGATAAGTGAATAAGTCTTTAATGAGACCCTATATTAGCTGAAAGGCGCTCGTGTGTAACTTATCATAGTTTATTGGGAGTATTTATTGTATAAGAACTCAAACAATTCCATACACATATTCCATAAACATTATGCACTTGAAACTTTGTCTTACCATTACCAGTCGAAGCATTTTGAGAAAATAAAAGTAACAAAGACTTCGTTGGGGGACATCTATTAAGTAAAGAAAAACAGAATCGATAGAAGTTAATAAATACATAGTAGAGTATATTCAGAGGGAAGAAGTGTTGGCAGACCGAGGTAGGAGGAAAGAACTGGCGACCCCTACCAGAAGACAGGAGATTACAGGGACTGGCTGCGGAAATTGGATTACCTCGCCAGACAAGGACGGATAGTACCGTCGCCATCTCTTTTATATTTCATTCTCAAGAAGTGTGTGCAATTACTGGCGCACGCACACACGCTGGTTCGTATCCCTCCTGGTGTCACTTATACGTTCTGACAATGCATGGGAATTACCAGTGCGGCCTGTCTACTTGTGTTAATGAAAGAAACCCGAGGAACATTTTCTCAGAAGTGAGAATATCTTAATTGTACCTTTTCCACCTTAAAATATGCACTTACATACATATAAAACGAGTTTTGCATGATTAATTTGCCACAGTAAAGTTTCCCGATGTTCTTTTTCAGCGCCTGTCGTGGTAACTTGTCTCTACCAGCAATCGATCCTTGGACTGCCTGCCTTTTGTAGCTTTTCTGGTTCGAAGTAAAGGAACCAATGCCTCGCTTCTGCTGCACTCCAGCATCATTTGCTCGCACAAAGACGCAGTAGTCTCGTAACTTCGTAACCTCCCCTTTCCATTTATATAGGTGCCCCGGAATAAAGTTTTTTTTTTTCGTTACCCCAGAACGTACACTCGGTCAATATAAAACTAGTCGGCGTCTGAGAGACGGAGCTCCAATCCGGTACTTCCGTGAGCGCTCGGAACAGACAGCTTTGATCACAAAACTACGTATATTCCTGTAATAGTTATAATGGGGAACACAACTATAATCACAAGTCTTCCAAGAAGCTAATTCATATTCAAGATTTCAAACAGACAAATGCTTTAGTGTGTTTTAACACTGAATATTTGTAATCGAAACACACTTCATTGATTTATTATTCTCAAGTGGAGTATGGCTATAGCTCGTTACAATGCCAGCTTATTGCAGCACTCTTAGCTCAGTGGTAGAGAGCTAGCTCACTGTTTCTGAGGTTGCCAGTTCACATCTCCATGGAGCTACTCTTACTTTCTTTTTTACTTTCTCTACTACGTATAGCAAGATGGGGAAGTATTGTATTCCACCCAAAAATTCGATACCGAGATTTCACCGCAAATATATGTTTTGAGACCCTCTGAATCCAAAAACAAACAAAAAAGCATTTTTGGAAACATGTCCATGTGTGTGTCTGTGAACAGCATAACTCAGAAACGAACAGTCGGATAAACACCAAACTTGGTATTTAGGTTCAGTATCTTCCAGAGATGCGACACGAAGGTTTTCAAGAAAATCTCCCACCCTAGATTACACTTTACATGGATCATTTTTCGAAAATTTTAATTTTCTCAAAAATGGCTCTAACGATTTTGATTAAAATATCATATGTTTAAGATACTTTCATGACAAATAAAATGTATATCTTGAATTTTCTGGGAATGCTTCCAAAAGTATTCTTCTTTGTGAACGACTTTTGCATAACTGGTAAACCGTAAGAGATAGACAAAATTTTATTACACAAAAAATGTAGATCGCGTTAAAATACACAATTTATGTCATACATTTGTTTTTGTTGAGTGAACCATTTTCGAGATATTGCTTGTTATTCCCTTAAATTTTTACTTTCTCTACTACGTATAGTAATTAGGGGAAGTATTGTATTCCAACCAAAAATTCGATACCGAGATTTCACCGGAAATAGTTTTGAGACACCCTGAATCCAAAAAAAGCATTTTTGAAAACATGTCCGTGTGTGTGAGTTTGTGTCTGTGAACAGCATAACTCAGAAACGAACAGTTGGATAAACACCAAACTTGGTATTTAGGTTCAGTATCTTCCAGAGATGCGACACGAAGGTTTTCAAGAAAATCCCCCCACCCCAGATTACCATTTACATGGAAGATTTTTTGAAAATTTTAATTTTCTCAAAAATGGCTCTAACGAATTTGATTAAAATATCATATGTTTAAGATATTTTTATGACAAATAAAATGTATATCTTGAATTTTCTGGGAATGTCTCCAAAAGTATTCTTCATTGTGAACGACTTCTGCATAACTGGTAAACCATAAGAGATAGACAAAATTTTACTACATAAAAAATGTAGATCGCGTTAAAATACACAATTTGTCACACATTTGTTTTTGTTGAGTGAACCATTTTCGAGATATTGCTTGTTATTCCTTTAAATTTTTCAATACTTATTTTCACAAATGGGAATTCGTTATTCATTTTTTTTTGTCTTGGATATGCAAAGAGTATTAATCTGTGGCAAAGAGAATGGTGCTGCACATAGCAACCAGCTATTAAGAGCAATGTCTATGCTGAAAGGCCCTTGTAAATATATATTCTCCTTACATCTACAAGAAAATTAGCAATAAGATAGAGTCTGCAAATGTTTATCTCGATTAACATGAAGTAGATGGAGAATAAGCGTTTGTAAAAATAGTTTGTATAAGAGTATAGAAAGTCATGTGAGTGTAACACATCAGATTTTTTTATTTCACTTTAAATACATGAGTATAAAATAACAGATTTTCTTAATCTTTTATGTGGCGTTAATTTAGTAGTCCGTCATACCGGCAGATGGCAACCGTGGCATTAAATTATCGGGTCGTAGGTGGTTTCATACTCAGTCAATTTAATTTTATAATCACAAATTTCACCATTATCGTAATTATATTTATAAGTAAAATGAAGCAACACAAGAAATATCATTTAACTATATTAGAGTAAAACGAGTTTTAAAAAATAAATAATAATCCACAACGGAGAATCACACTCCAGCTGCTTGCATAAAAGTACCTTAACCACTGCTCCACCCAAGCACGATGCAGAGGTAGCCCAAATCAGTGCTTTGTGGCTTGTATTACAGAGTTAGCCAAAGCGGCGCACAGAAGTTGACGGTTGTGAACCGCGCGCTCACTCGAAGGAAATTTAACTGCTCCAGAGACCGGCCACTTTTAGTTTGACCGAGTGTAGGTACATGCATTTCGAAGTTTTTCAGCCAAATTCTGCTTTTGGAAGCTTCCACTGAGTTTATCCGAGTAATTTTAATTTCTTTGATATGGAACCTAATTGGATAGGATTTAAGAAAACTTAAAACATAAGCATTCAGATTCACTATCACACGTTTGGAAAAACAAATCCGGTGTAACAAATCGCAAAACACTCTCTACCCATCATTCTTTTATTTTCATATCCGCAGAATGTAAAATAAATAAATAAAAATAAAAAAAGTTGAAAGGTTCGTGGTATATATTGTTACATACTGGGGTGAAGGCCAAAAGGGTTACCAGAAAATGATCAATTTAAATCACCCCAACACGCACATGGGGGAGGAGCGCAACTCGCAAGAAGTCTGGAACCTTGGTGTATAATTAAGGAGAAGGCGTGGATTTTATATTACACAAAAACCATTACCTGGGATTTATTAACAAACGTTTGGTGACTCTACGTTATGAACAAGGAAACAGGATGGAGGGAAATGTCACGGAACCACACACGCGTCTGTTTCCAACGACCAATTTCACTAGAATGACGCTATCTTTTCACCCCCACCAACCGTGTCTAGCCAAGCCAGTCAGGGTTGGCGTCATACCAGATTTCAAACAGATCCCTCCCTTTGGCGTGCTCCGCGCCAAAAGGAGAGACCGATAAGCCGAAGTATAACTAAAGAAACCCAATAATGCTACGTCTGGTAGCAAGAATACAGCACAAGTTCTGGCAATGACAATGAACTTACTAATACACTACACCATATATGTGTGTCAAAAATCATGGTATTTAAAAAAGGAAACAAGTTAAAGAGAGACAATAGGTGGCATTGGCAAGGAAGAGAAGCTGTAGTAAGGGTACCTGGAGTTATCAGAAGAAAATGGTGCTAGCTAAAGGAAAACTTGCATTAAAAGCTATAAGAACACGTATGGACAAAATACCAGGGATGAAAATAAAGGTTAGAGAACGTTTATATGAGACAAGGATGCCCTTTGGAGTAGAGATTTGAGGATTGGAGGAAGGAAGGATACCTATGATACATAGAAACTTCTGCAAACAAATTTTGGGATTGCCAAGAGCCTCACCCAATGTGGTGGCACAAGCAGAAGCAGAAGAATTGGAATTAGAGGGAGAATAGTGGAAAGAGTCTTGAAATATTGGACTAGCATAATAAGGCTAGATGACCATAATGTTATACATCAGTGTTTGATTGTACAAGAAAGACTTAATAAAAAAGATACTTGGCTCAATAAGATAAAGGAAGTTATAGTGAAGAATGGTTTTGGAGATATGAAGGGAGACAGGGAAGTGCTACAAAATGGTTTTTGGAAACAAATTAGATTGAGATTAGAAGTTATTGAAAAAACAAGAAATATATGCAAGTTTTAATTTGAAAAGTTCCTTGGGAACTTAGAGAAATGAAAGTGGCCTGGCCTAAGAATAGAGGGTGATCTGAAGAAATGCCCTTTGTGTAATATGAAAGTTGATAATTGGCACATAATTTTGGAATGTGAGGAAACTAAGACACTCAGGCTGAGAATTTTTAAAAAAGAGGAGACAAATCTACCAATAGAAATTCTTGTGAAAAAGCTTATGAACGTAAAATAGACAAAAAAACATAACAGTGGTAGGGAAGATTTTAGGTACAGTAAAAGTCAAATGGCTGAGGAAAATTAATAAGCAAGAGAGAGAGAGAGAAGCAAGTTAAATAATAGTGGGTAGGAACTTTAAGCTATAAGTAGGACCCAAGAGCTCGGCAACCACATAGTTTGAGACTTTGAGCCCTAGGGTCTAAAGCAACTCAATGTAGAGACAAGAACGTTAAATGTACAATTAAATTGTAAATCTTGTATAAGAGATAGTGATAGTCAAATGTTCAAAAGCTGAACTTGAAATTCCATGACATCACGAGAAACATAGGAATGACTCAAAACACACAAATATATTTGGAAATTTTAAACCAAAAACGAATAAGTTGAAAATGGATAATGGAACGAGAAAAAAAATTAACAAATTGCGTGTTTTAACGACATCAACCGCTTTTGCTTATCTCTTATAGTTTACCAGTTATAAAAAATTCCTTCAAAATAAATAGAACTTCACAGGCTAATCACACTTAAAGATACATATTTTAACAGTAATGTAAATATCTTAGGCATAATTATGGTAGGTACTTAATCAAAACAGATGAGATGTTTTTGTAAAAATAACGATAAACATAGTTAAACTGTGGGAATGCTTTGTTTTTCTTTTCTTTCTTTCTCTTTCTATTTACTTCATGGGATAGGTGTTTAATACTGAACAGTGCAATTCACAGCCCCGTGAGTTTAAACCAATCACTGTAAACAATCACTCAAATCTTGTCGAAATGAAACTGTCGCAGCTGATTCGCAATTGTTTCTTATTTGTAGGCTAAAGAAACGAACATAGAAGGCTGTGTTATGATTTCTTTTTACTTTCTCTAGTACGTATAGTAAGTAGGGGAAGTATTGCATTCCACCCAAAAATTCGATACCGAGATTTCACCGGAAATACACGTTTTGAGACCTCCTGAATCCAAAAAAAGCATTTTTAGAAACATGTCCGTGTGTGTGTCTGTGTGTGTGTGTGTGTCTGTGTGTGTGTGTCTGAACAGCATAACTCAAAAACGAACAATCGGATAAGCACCAAACTTGGTATTTAGGTTCAGTATCTTCCAGAGATGCGACACGAAGGTTTTCAAGAAAATCCCCCCAACCCAGACTACCCTTTACATGGAACATTTTTCGAAAATTTTAATTTTCTCAAAAACGGCTCTAACGATTTTGATTAAAATATCATATGTTTAAGATATTGTCATGACAAATAAAATGTATATCTCGAATTTTCTGGGAATGTCTCCAAAAGTGTTCTTCATTATGAACGACTTTTTCATAACTGGTAAACCATAAGAGATAGACAAAATTTTACTACACAAAAAATGTAGATCGCGTTAAAATACACAAGTTATGTCATATACATTTCTTTTGTTGAGTGAACCGTTTGCGAGATATTGCTTGTTATTCCCTTAAATTTTCCAATACGTATACTTTTTCTCAAATTCGTTATTCATTTTTTTATGTTCTGGACATGTAAAGAGAATGGAATGCCCCACATAGCAACCAGCGATAAAATATTTGACTATCGCTTAAAAGCTACCATATTCCCCTTGCATCTACAAGAAAATTACAAATAAGATTGACATCTCGATATCTCGATTAATATGAAGCATATGGAGAATAGGCGTTTGTAAAAATAGATTGTACAAGAGTAGAGAAAGTCATGTGAGTGTAACACATCAGATTTTTTTAAGTTTAGCGTCCTTTAACGTAGGTCATTCGGACGATGAATGAATAAAATGGCTGCAATGACGCTCAAATGAGCCCGAGATCATAGATATTAAAGTTAACCGCCATTCGTCCTCTCAAGATAAGGGGAAACTTGATTCGGGTAACTCATCCTAACTGAGACTCGAACTCGGGACCCCTTGAATGTGAAGCACATATATAAACAAACTAATTGGGAGTAATTTATAAACTTACTAAGGAACGACAAAACTAAAATTCAAGTGGAGCGGATAAGAAAAATTCATGTAATATATTCATGCATGCATTGTGAATCACAATTGTTCATTATTACTTTGAAAACACAATTTATAACGTAAAATGTGCCTAAAGCATTTGTATGTTTTAAATAATTGAAACTTAATATTTCTAAATGGGAACCTACAATTAGGGTTAAACTAAATTGACCCTAAAACCGTCATCGTAACTTCTTCCAAATAAAACACGATGAATGGTATTTACTTTCTCCCGTAATATCAAGCAACTTGTATTAAAGACATTTCTTTCTACAACGCTTAGTTTTGGAGAAATTGCACAGTCTCAACTTAAATGGCCCACCCTGTATATTGCTTGGGATGAAATGTCCGTGGCATTTGTTTTATTTTACATGCTTATTCTGTGGAGTAACAACTATTTTCCACTTCATTGCACTCTCAGCTAAAAGTCAAGGCCTTCGTAGCCATGTGCTCCTATAATTCCAATGCGTTCGTATTCGACTACAATATGTTTTATAGCCCAATGTCCGTCAGAAAGACCGGTGGAGATAGAATTATCAAATTCGGTTGAGTAGATTTTTTCAGATTAACTATACATATACAATTTTTCAAAATTATTAGTTTCCTAAAAATGGCTAACGATTTTGATTAAAATGCCATATTCTAAAAGATATTTACATGACAAATAAAATGTAAATCTTAATTTTCTTGGAATATCCTAGGAAGTCCACATTCGGAAGGAGTATTATATAACCTTGTATAACTGCTAATATATTGTCGCGGTAACTTCGTGTTATCTTTTGCTGAGCGCCTGTTATTGTTTTACTACTTTGAGTTTTGGGTTCTTTGTCCTCCGGCTAGCTATTATTTCTCAGTAGAGCATATTTCTTAAACAGGGTGTGTAAACGGAAAGGATTTATTACTGAAAGATAACGCTGATAAAAGAATTTGTTTTTACACTTTTATTGCCGTCACACTTTATTCATTTCACATAATTATTCTTGATACACGCCAAACTGAAACTGTTATATTTTTTTATGTTACTATAATCACTTATTTGCTGCACATTATTAATTCGCGTATTTCACATTTATAACAAACTTTACAACGCGAGAGATTCTGTGAAATTGTGCGACGTATAACCTGTGAATGATTCTCTTAACTGTGCGATGTTTAACCCGCGAATGCTTCTGTTGAACTGAGCGACGTATAACCTGTGTATGATTCTGTTGGACTAAACGACGTATAACCCGCGAATGCTTCTGTTGAACTGAGCGACGTATAACCTGTGTATGATTCTGTTGGACTAAACGACGTATAACCCGCGAATGCTTCTGTTGGACTGAGCGACGTATAACCTGTGTATGATTCTGTTGGACTAAACGACGTATTACCCGCGAATGCTTCTGTTGAACTGAGCGACGTATAACCTGTGTATGATTCTGTTGGACTGAACGACGTATTACCCGCGAATGCTTCTGTTGGACTGAACGTTACCCGTCTCTCGGCTTCATAATTTATACTCCCTCGCCCAATATGCCTAAAGATTATAATCGAGCTACTATTGGTTAATAAAACGCGCCAACATTAGCGTCTATTTTTATATCCAATCAAAATTACGAACACATATATTCTAGGGAAGAAATTCCCTCCATTTCTAAAGAAACGCGCGCTACTCTGACGTCATTTGTTTGTCTCTTCTAATTGATAAACAACTCACCCCCTCGCTACATTGTTACCCGCTCTTATTGTCAGTTTCAGTGAGACCGTGTAAACTTATTTCCTAACAATGCTTATAATTAACAAACATCTCAAATCATTGTCATACAATAATGCTTATTTACACCACAATCACTCTGGCATTTACATTGTTGTGATATAAAATACTGCCACAATATATAATCATCACACACAAAGTTTTCTAAAAATTTATTTATTTAGGGAGTCTCAAATTGTCTATTTCCGGGAAATCTCGGTATCGAATTTTTGGGTGGAATAAAATATTTCCTCTAACCAGTGAGTTCCATTCTTTATGTTTCAAAATGTAAAAGTCTCAAGTGTTAGCTATCCCTGAGCAAAATTTGCGAATAAATAGTGCTTTAGGTCGTTACCAGATTGCCCGTTGACAACGCTGTGACTTTTTCTTAACAAAAGCTGGTTGGACCAGCGTCATTCACATTGTATATCCCAACACTGTCACTCAGTTGCGTCATTTGCTTCGTACCTTCCAAAGAAATCTTTATTTCTGTCTAGCACATCTGTCCCCCTTTGTCTGTCTTTCACTAGCATATGTTGGAGTCAGTAATGACTCGAGTTTTCTTTGTTTCATACACCCTGACCATGATGTTCTTCTCATAGACAAAAGGTTTGTGTGCCTGTGAGCAGCATAACTCAAAAACAAAATATCGGGTGAAGACACAATGTGGCATTGAATTTCACCACCTTCTTAGGATTTCACACGAAGATTTTAATTTATATTAGATATTATGAGAAAATATCTGATGTGATACATTCAAATGACTATTGCTAATTAGTGTGTATACAAATTATTCTTACCACAGCTTATTTTTCTATCTACTTCATTTTAATCCAAATAAACCTTTACAGAAATAGCTACATTACACATTTCGTTATAGATACAAAGTGAACAGCGATAGTCAAATGTTTAAGAACTGGACGCTATATGCTGGCCTTAAAATTCCATACTGTTCCCTTGCAATCTTGAGAAAAAACTGAATGCTGACAGGACTTAAGAAATGAACAATTCAAACCATTAATAGCGTGTATCTCAGAATCGGTATATGTCACACACAAAAAACTTGTTTTTAATAAACTGTGTGTGTGTTAAAGAGACGTACAGTTTTTGTATGATAGCGAGAGAGAGATTCTACATTGTGCGTGACAATATCGGAAATGTTGCTTAGAGGCCTCTTAATCAGGCTCGATGTTCTTTTACGACCACTGACTATGCTTCCCTTCCGAAGAAAAATGCTAAGGATTTTTAGGCCCGAAAAAATCCATCGCCCTCCGCCAGATTTGAACCCACGACCTCGGAAACTAAAGGCCAGCATGGTACCCTTAGACCACGGAGGGCGACAATGCAGAAATGTTAAAGCAACAATTTATATAAAAAAGTCTATGGCATTAACCATTTCCGAGATACTCTTTGTTATTGGTTTGAATTTTCATATACCTATCTTATTTCTTATCAAGTGGTAAGTCGCATTTATTATTTTTTTTCTGGTAGTAATGTAAACAGCATGAAATTTCAAAGTCATCACATAGCCATCCGCTTCTTTACAAATCTGACTATTGTTTTAGCCTACTGCATCCTTTTTATACCTATATTGACATGATTTTCTCTACCTACTATTGTTGCTATATAGCTTTTACAAACTTATTTTATTCTTACGAAAGCATTTTTAGAAAAATGCGTGTATGAGTGAGTGAGAGAGAGAGAGAGAGAGAGAGAGAGAGAGAGAGAGAGAGAGAGAGCTGCATACTCAAAAACGAAAACTCTGATATATACCAAACTTTGATATTTAAGTTTAGTGTTCTACAAGGATGCAAAACAAAGATTTTCAACAAAATTCCCCACCCTAAACAACCCTTTAGATAGAAAACCTTTATTTTTATTTTTTCAAAAATTCCTCTAAGGATTTTGATTAAAATACAGTAAGTAATCTGCACGACAAACGAAATATGTACCTTCAATGTTCTGGGAACAACCTGTGAAGCCCTATAGCAGATAGAGAAAATCTTACTGCCCGCCCAAAAAAAAATTAAATTGAGTTTTATATATGGAGACGCTAAATAACTGCAATGCTTCTTAACGTCCCATTCTATATAGGGTGTGAAAGACAACAGATTTTGCTTAGAGACCTCTATCAGGATCGACGTTCTTTTAAGTGCCGTAAATCTACGACATGGAACCACCGGCTTTACATCCCTTCCGAAGAAATCCATGCTAAGGATTTTTAAGCCCGAAACAATTAATCGACCTTCGCCGAGTTTGAAACCGCGACCTCGGAAACGTTAGACCATGGAGATGTCGTTAAAGCACAAAATTTAGATCAAAATATTAAACCACTTCCGAGATATTCTTTGTTATTGGTTTGAATTTTCATATACTGATATTTTGTGCTAAGTCGCTATTCGCTTTTTCTAGTGGTAATTCAAAGAGCATGAAATTCCAGAGCCATCACCTAGCGACCCGCTTTTTTACAAATCTGATTGCTTTAGCCACTGCATCCTTCTTATACCCGTATTCACATGGCTTTCTCTACCCTATTTTTTTTTTATTGTTCTCAATTTTATCCTTAGGAAAGCTTATTTTTAGTGATCGAAATAAACCTTTAGAGAAGTAGTTTGATTGTACATTTCCTTGTAGGTATAAGGAGGTTAGGGGAAACCGGAATCGACAAGATGTTTAAAAGCTGCAAAGCATATGCTGGTTATACAAAATTATAAAAAAGTTCTTTCCGAATGAAGAGGACTGATAATTCGTCAGCTCATTATCATCCTCGTTTTAGGATTTGAGGCAGTATTTTTAACACTTGAATAATTTTAATTAAATTATATAATCTGTAAATTCAATAACAGCCCGCCTTGAAGCAATATGTATGTAATAGTTTATAAAAAACTACGTAACAGTAATTGCAAATGCTTATATTGTAAACATGTTTAATAATGTTATGTGAATGGATTGTGTAATTTAATAATGCAAAAGTTGTGAGAATAATAAGTTTAACGTTGATAACAATGAGGTAACCTTGAGGCAAAAATGAGTTTGAGAGTTTAAATGTCACTAGTCATGATTAGAGCAACGATAATGTAAATTTTATGACAGTTTAAAATTAGCCAATCAACAGCTAGAAAAAGCTTTAGTAACATGCAGATATTCTATTGGACTAGGATTAGCCAATCAGAGATTTGAAATACAGAAGCTTACGGATTTGGACGGTTGAAAATATGTTCAGTTGCTGGCAGACCTAGGTAGTAACCGGATGGAAGATGTGTTCTCTAAAGAAATATTACATATTCGTGTGAATCATAAAATTAAATATACGCGTTAACAAAGCACAAGTTTTAAATTAAAGAATCTCACAGCTCTTAATATCAGTGTAGTGCTATTTAATTTGTGCCAAGGATTAATAAAAAGAAGTGAAGTTAAACTTAAAATCTGCGTAATCCTACATTCTTGTCGTACCACGCCCTGCGATACGTGACTCTAAAACAAGACTGACGCAGCCGAGGCAAACATAAACATAAATACTATCTATAGAAGCAGTTTAATAACAAAAATACATCTTCAAAAATCGGCTTCTCATACGTAGCAGAATATTACGTAATAAGCAACCCAATTCAAAATTGACGTTCATACATGGAGCTGATTAAATAAACTCCAAGGCACTAACTACTTCAAGTTGGCTTCCCAAGCGTGTGGCTAACAACAACAGAAAAGCACCTACTTCAGACTTGCAACCTGGCTCAGCAATCTAGCGAGGAGCAAGCAAACTCTACACCATAGCGTATCCAGGATGGGTGATCATCCTAATGCCTGATATGGCGGTGAAGAAAAAGGAAATTAAACGTAGTTAAAGTAATAGTAAAAAACGACCCGGATCAAATTATACACCTAGCGACCGAGAAAAACTGCGAAAAAAAACCTTCGGGAGTTTGAACCCGGGACCTGCAGAATGCAGGGTTACTGCCCGAGTCATTCCACTCGGTGAGGAGGACTTCACACTAGTAAATTCAAGATATATATTTGTCATGTAAATAAATCGTTAGAGCCACTTTGAAAAAAAAAATATCAAAAAATCTACTACTTAAAGGGTAGTTTCGGTTGGTAGGATTTTCCTGAAAATGTTTCTAACGCATCAAGTATACTGAACTTAAATAACAAGTTTGGTATTCATCCGAGGTTACGTTTTTGAGCATGCTATTCATACAGCGTTTTTCCAAAACTTTTTTTTTTATTGAAGGGGGACTCAAAACATATATTTCCATGAAATCTCGATATCGTAGTTTTAGATGGAATACAGTACCTACCTTCTCTACCTATTAAATAGGTAAGCAGTATACAGGGTGTGTAAATCCCTTTACAGACTTTGAGGACCTGTAGTGGGGACCAAGACGGTTAACTTTAGCATAGGAATTCACATCCGGAAACGTACCGTTTTCCCGCTACACGCAAAATACTACCACAACACACATTGCTCTCTCCGACTCCTGTTACCTGTCGTCTGGACCAACTTACAAGAAGGGCTCGATGTGACGACCACAGACTTCAACACAAATGCGGTACCTCCGTACCATCTTCTGGTATACTCGATCAGCAATTCCTAGTTCTCCAACATCCGCCGCTGCCATACCTCGCGGCAGTAGCTCTTCCTCGGATCCCACAGGGATCTCGTAAATCAAGCATTGCATGGGACCACACAAGTAGTAGTCAAGCGTGGTCAAGTCGGGAGAACGTGCAGGCCAAGCTATCGGGCCACCATGACCTATCCACCGTTGCCCAAATCGCTGGTCCGGATGCCTGACCGCAAGTGCAAAATGAGCTGTTGCGCCGTCGTGCTGGAACTTACTCCTAGTGAGTGGCGCCGAAAAAGTTTCTGGTGATTTTGCGAATTTAGACATACAAATGCTTTTCTTGGTTTCAAGGGATCTCAAAACATGTACCTCCGTTGAAATCTGCATATCGAATATTTGAGTGGAGTACATTACCTTCTCTATTTACTACAGGCAAGTGGGAAAGGAAATGAATGCTTTTCTTGGATTCAGGGGACCTCAAAACATGTATTTTTTGAAATCTGCATATCAATACTTGGGTGGAATACAATATGTTCTCTATTTATTACAGGTAAGTGTGAGAGGAAATAAAAATGTTTTCCTAGGGTCCAGGGGACCTCAAAACATGTATTTTTGTTTCAATATGCATATCGACTATTTGGGTGGAATACAATGCTTTCTCTATTTACTACAGGTAAGAAGGAGAGGAAATAAAAATGCTTTCTTGGATTTAGGAACCCCAAAACATGTATTTTTGTTGAAATCGGCAAATGGAATATTTGGGTGGAATACAATACTGCCTCTATTTACTATAGAAGCCAAAATGCTATGACGGAGTTATTTAAACAATGGGTAATCCGCGTATTTTCAGCAGCAGTACATCAAAGCAGAGCATATGCCGTACGTATACAAGATGAATAGAAGCGTTAGTTACCCCCTGGGATCCGGTCGCGGTTGAGCGACCATGTGGAGCATCACGGCGGTGCGCAGTCAACCTTTGCCGAATATAACGGTTACGTTTCAATATGTGAACAACGTAAACAACGAGTTGTATTACATGAAACATTAGCACGTCTGTCGCATAAATGTCGCTTAGTTCACGGGTTCAAAACCAACAACCCCAGAAAGCGTCCCGTGCGGGCCGGGCCGAGCAATATTACAATCTGCGTAAATGGCAATCGCAAACCTCCATACCTAAGCACATCTATTGGACAGTGAATACAGTGCGCTAATTGAATTTAAATGCTCCCAAATGCGAAACCCCTTGTTGCTGACTTACATTAATTATTTTCAAGATAATTTTGTTTTACTTTCTCTACTACTTACCTACAGTAGGTAGAGGAAGTATTGTAATCCACCAAAAAATTTGATGCCAAGATTTCACTAGAAATGTATGTTTTGAGGTCCACTGCGTGTCGGATAAATACCAACCTGGTATAAAAGTTCAGTGTCTTCCATAGATCCGATACGAAGATACTGAACAAAATTTCAAACCCTCAAAATACCCTTTACAAGAATTTTTTTCGTTTTTTTTGAACAAGTATACTACAGTATCAAGGAGCTCATTAAAGAATCATACCTAATACATGTCATGCTCTAAATCATCTCTGCAAGGGAGTACATTACATAATTTGTTTTATATCTGAGATTGTTCTTTTGTGTATGAGCTATGCACTGTATTGAACAATAGACATTATTATTATTATTATTATCATTATTATTATTATTATTATTATTATTATTATTATTACACATATAACGGAATGTGTAAATGTGTAATAAAAATATATCGATTAACAAAAATAGATAAAACGATAAGCTTTTGTAAAAATAGTTCGTAGAAGAGTGGGTACAGAAGTCATGTAAATGCGATGCAAACAAAATCGTCAGGATATACAGGGTGGCCCCGGAAATAGTATATTTTCAATTGGTTATTAAAAGTTTAGGTATATACATATATATATATATATATATATAGTGTCAAGGGTACGTTTACCAGCTGTGAGCTATCTCAGTCGTTGCTTTGTCTTCGTGCCGTGAAGTGTTTCAACGATACGTGTGTTGTGTGTGATTTCCTTAAGAATGTTATTCCACGGAAATGCCCGCCAACAAATTCACGCTTGAGCTGGTGTGTAGGCAATTTCAGCAGCGATTTCCTGGTCATAGTTCCGGGTAGAGACACTGTGAGATGTTTGGTCAATAAATTTAGAACAGGATCCCTAAGCACCAAAATATAAAGTTTATAGGAACAATCCTCACACCATAAACGAACTTAAGGACAATATAAAAGCAGAAATTATGAACATTAGCAATAAGAACTTATGCTTGTGAATGGCAACCCGAAGGTGTGTTAGGCGTGTACCTGCCCTAATTAGGGATATGGGGGTTACAGGGTGGCGGTTGAGATTTTTGTAGGGGAAAGAAAGGAGGTAACAAATTTTATTCCTCAACGGTTGCTGGTCATGGTGCAACGGCCCTTGTGCACCGCTGTGTTAGTAATTTTGCATTTTTAAAGTGTAGGGGTAGTCATTTTGAAGTCCAAGCTACTCTTGAAGGAATTGTGTAGGAGCTCAGCCTCAGCTGTGTAGGAATTGTGTAGGAGCCCCTAGACCACCGCAGACAATTCTTTTATCTACGACCCGAAATATGGATAACATGGTGGTAGGTACAAATATGGATGGAACTGAATTCCAAGAACCGGACGGAATTCTGGAAGCTGCCGAAAAGGTAACACTGGAATTGCTACAGAAAAAAAAAATCCAGAAAACAGTACGATACCGCATATAACAACTTCATTGACTGGTATAAGTTAAGCATTGCTAGCATACGTTTGTTGATCTCATTCTGGGCGCCATTTCTCTTATAGTTGCATATAGATCTGGAATCAATATAATATTATTTTATTGGTACTTTATACATTTCAGAGCTGTCTAAAAATAATGTATGCCGCACGTGTTAAAATGATTCTAATTTACTTGTAGAATTACTAGACACGCCCCAAAGCCTCGCTTGGTAAACACTTGCAAAATCTTACTTTTTAACACTAGTATCACGCTGTGGCAGTATTTTATATCACAACAATGTAAATGCCAGAGTGATTGTAGTGTAAATAAGCATTATTGTATGACAATGATTTGAGATGTTTGTTAATTATAAGCATTGTTAGGAAATAAGTTTACACGGCCTCACTGAAACTGACAATAGGAGCGGGTAACAATGAGCGAGGGGGTGAGTTGTTTATTAATTATAAGAGACAAACAAATGACGTCAGAGTAGCGCGCGTTTCTTTAGAAATGGAGGGAATTTCTTCCCTAGAGCATGTGTGTTCGTAATTTTGATTGGATATAAATATAGACGCTAATGTTGGTGCGTTTTATTAACCAATAGCAGCTCGGTTATAATCTTTAGGCATATCGGGTGAGGGAGTATAAATTCCGTCCCAGAGACAGGTTTCGTTCTGTCCAACAGAAGGATTCGCGGGTAATACGTCGTTCAGTCCAACAGAATCATACAAAGGTTATACGTCGCACAATTTAAGAGAATCGTTCACGCGTTATACGTCGCGCAATTCTACAGAATCTCTCGCGTTGTAAAGTTAGTTATAAATGTGAAATACGCGAATTAATAATGTGCAGCAAATAAGTGATTATAGTAACATTAGAAAATATAACAGTTTCAGTCGGGCGTGTATCAAGAGTCAATAAGTGAAATTAATTAATTGTGACGGTAATAAAAGTTTAAAAACAAATTCTTTTATAAGTGTTATCTTTCAGTAACAAGTCCTTTCCGTTTACACACCCTGTTCAAGAGATATGCTCGACTGAGTAGTAATAATAGCTAGCCGGAGGATAATGAACCCAACATTCAAACTAGTAATACAATAACAGGCGCCCAGAAATAAGATAACACGAAGTGACCGCGACAAATTGACTCCCATACGTTGTGCAGATAAACATGAACCATCTTCCAACTACCAACAAACATCATACTTCAACGCATAACTATTATCACAGCGTAACCAAAAACGTTGCATTGTAAATTTTTAAAGCATATGTAACATGTACGATTCATTATTACATTCTCATTACTTGGCAAGAGATTCAGCTGTTATATGCATCCATGGTTACGAATGCCCGCGTGCATGGCGAAGGCGAGAGGAAAGGAGGGGAGCATCTTTCCGCTGGTCAATATCCGTAAACAAAACGAATAATTACGACATGATCAGAATGAACGCAACTCAGTCGTAATACTGGAACAAGAGTAACTTGTCGTAGCGATTATATGCAAATACTCCTGAACGTACTACTGATGAAGTAAATGCTGTTTTATATTAATTTTAATGAATTTAGATTTTAAGTAAAAATACTTAATTAAATTAAAGGACGAGAAGACATATAGAGTTTAATATATAAAATAATTAAGTTAGAATTTAATTTTTTATTATTATACAGTGTATTAGAGTACTGTTATTTTGGAACGGCCATTTGGAACGTAGTATTTCTGTAATTGAATGACGGGACTGCTACTGAAAAATAAAATTTTGCTTTAAAGACAGCCCGATGTCACTCTTAGCGGCATTAACTCTTGGCAGCTTTCGTTTTCAAGGTATTCTTTTTTCTCCAAATATATCTTTATGGCGTGCGAAATGGTCATTTATATTTGATCGGTCGTGGTATATGACGCACTGCATGCTATCTCATATTTACTTAGATGGGTTACTAACGGCCGTTTCATGCCTCTAACGTCACGTTTTTAAACGAGGCTCCCGGTACGTTTAGTGAAAAGCAGAAAATAAACTAAAAGTCTGATGTGTTACATTCATACGACTAATTCTGTACATTCTTCCACAAACTATTCTTACATCCTTCATCGAACCCACATAAACGATTACAGAAATTGCTCTATTACGCAATTCGTTAAAGGTCCAAGAGGGATACAGGAGATAGAAGCCAAATCTTATTTTTTAAATGACGCACAAATTCCCATACATTAGTGTTTCATAAAATAGTTCTCTATTACGATTCAATTACTATTATTATTGTTGTTGTTGCTTTAGTAGCCATTAGCATCACTACTAATTGACAAAATTGACTGAACATACATTTTAAACTAAACTAGAATATAAAAATATAGCATTAGGTGTAACTTTATACACAGGTTTACGTAAAATTAACACTTTACTACATTGCACAGTTGCACGCACATAATGCTGGTTCACCAATAACTGAGGAATGAAATGTTTATGTTACACAGCCTTGCCCTACTCTTGTCTCCAACCCCTATTGTCCTATTACCGGACCTTGGAGAGAGCAGGTATACAGAGACTACGCACCTCATTAAACGTGTTAAGTCTCTGCTGCTGCCTTTGTGCCCTTTATACACAACAAAATATAGGCATGTCTTCCTACAACGAGAGGTCCAAATTTAGTGGGGAAAGCTATATAAGTCCACTCTTGATGAGACTTGCACTTGCACTTGCTCAGCCATCCCAGTCTCTACTCGACTTTGCTGCCGCATCATGAGATTTCGAAGCTGCCTAAGTACGCAGCACTACAATCTGACACTTAGCAGTAGGAGTTGGGGCAAGCAGCGGTGAGGGTGATTGTATTAATTAGTTTTTCATCACTTTTTGAGGCTGTCTTTATTTATATGTTTAAAAATTTAGCTGTTTCTCGGCAATTTATTTAGGCAGACTCAGTCTCAAAGTCCACCCTTACGCTACGTCACTGTGTTATGACGAAGATATATAGCTTGTGTAACAAGTTCTCTTTTCGTTTACCAATTATACAAAATTATTAAAAAAAAACTCTTTTAGGGCTGTTAGCAAAATGTTCAAAGCATACCTACAACTGTCTTAAACCTCTGTATGACATTTTAATCTCTCTCTTTAGAACCAGCTTTGAGAAAAAAACAAACAATGTTCTTGTAAAAGGTAGTTAGGGTTGCGATGAGATGCGACAGGAAGATACGACATTCAGTTTGAGTTATACCATTCTCCCCTTTTTTACTTTCTCTACCACGACACGCACCTAGTAGGTACAGAAGGTATTGCATTCCACCCAAAAATTCGATACTACCCTTTGCATGGAACATTTTTTCGAAATTTTTTATTTTTTAAAAAATACCATACATTAAATGTATTTACGTGAACAAATAAACACATATCTTGGATTTTTGGGGAACAGCCTGTGAGATCCACTTCATTTGGAAGAAATTGTCTATAATCTAGAATTCTAGAATAAATACTAAACGTTATGTGATACAGGAAAACGTACTACACACACACACACACACACACACACACACACACACACACACACACACACACACAAAATGTAGATCACTTTAAAATACACAATTTATTTCAAATAATTTTTGTGGCGTACGCCATTTCTGACATATTCGTTCTTAAAGGTTCGAATTTTTCCATTTACTGGACATTCTCTAAGTCTCATCGATGTTCAGTTATTTCTCGCGATTGCATGAAAACAGTGTGGAACAGTTCTTAAACATTTGACTATCGCTGTTCTCTTTCTATCTATATCGAAATGTGCAATGTAGCTATTTCGGAAAGTTTAATCTCTATTAAAATGAAGAAGATAGGAAAATAAACTTTCCTAAGAATAATTTGTATATCCACTAATACGCGTTAGAGGGTAGAGAAAGTGATCTGAATGTAGCACATCAAATTTTTAGAAAAGGGTGCGTGTATGTGACTGTGAACAGCAAACTCGAAAACGAAAAGTCAAACAAATACCAAACTTAGTACATATTTAGGTTCAGTGCCTATCAAAGATGCAACAGGAAGATTTTCAAGACAATCCACACACCCCAAACTACCCTTTACATGGAACCTTTTTTTTTTATTATTTATTTTTGGCATCAGCCATTTCGGAGAAATCTCTTAAGACTGGTGCGAATTAATTAACACGTTGTCATTTTTGAAGTGCTGTCACATTCAGTTGTTTCTCGTGATGTCATAAGAACGGAATTTGAATTCCATGAATATGGAATTTGAAGGCCAGCTCATAGCGACCCGCTCTTAAACATCTATCCAGCACCCTTGTATCAGCTGATGGTTATGCCATTTCTTCAAAAGCAGCATTTGGATATTCAAAGCAATACCAAACTAATAAACACCTAACTGTATTCACTCTTAGGTTGATCCGCGCCAAAACAAAACCCAGGTGACCAGTGCACCGTTATAAAGTCTCCTTCCGCCATTCGCGTCAGAAATAGTCATATTTTCATGACCATGTAGCGAATACACGCGGTACGTAATGCAAAAATCTGATGTGTTAGACTCACATGGCTTTCTCTACTCTTGTACAAACTATTTATACAAACGCTTATTCTCCATATACTTCATGTTAATCGAGATAAACATTTGCAAACTCTATCTTATTGCTAATTTTCTTGTAGATGTAAGGGGAATATATATTTACAAGGGCAATTTGGAAATACAGTAGCCTTTAAGCACATACATATCTCTTAATAGCTGGTTGCTAGGTGCAGCACCATTCCCTTTGCCACAGATTAATACTCTTTGCATATCCAAGACAAAAAAATCTGATGTGTTACACTCACATGACTTTCTCTACTATTGTACAATCTATTTTTACAAACGCCTATTCTCCATATGCTTCATGTTAATCGAGATATCGAGATGTCAATCTTATTGGTAATTTTCTTGTAGATGCAAGGGGAATATGGTAGCTTTTAAGCGATAGTCAAATATTTTAACGCTGGTTGCTATGTGGTGCATTCCATTCTCTTTGCATGTCCAGGACATAAAAAAATGAATAACGAATTTGAGAAAAAGTATAAGTATTGGAAAATTTAAGGAAATAACAAGCAATATCTCCAAAACGGTTCACTCAACAAAAGAAATGTATATGACATAAGTTGTGTATTTTAACGCGATCTACACTTTTTGTGTAGTAACATTTTGTGTATCTCTTATGGTTTACCAGTTATGCAAAAGTTGTTCACAATAAAGAATACTTTTGGAGACATTCCCAGAAAATTCGAGATATACATTTCATTTCCCATGACATTATCTTAAACATATGATATTTTCATCAAAATCGTTAGAGCCATTTTTGAGAAAATTAAAATTTTCGAAAAATCTTCCATGTAAAGGGTAGTTTGGGGTGGGGGGATTTTCTTGAAAACCTTCGTGTCGCATCTCTGGAAGATACTGAACCTAAATACCAAGTTTGGTGCTTATCCGACTGTTCGTTTTTGAGTTATGCTGTTCACACACACACACAGACACACACACAGACACACACACACACAGACACACAGACACACACACGGACATGTTTCCAAAAATGCTTTTTTTGGATTCAGGAGGTCTCAAAACATGTATTTCCGGTAAAATCTCGGTATCGAATTTTTGGGTGGAATGCAATACTTCCCCTACTTACTATACGTAGTAGAGAAAGTAAAAATGAATAGCGAATTTCCATTTGAGAAAATAAGTATTGAAAAATTTAAGGGAATAACAAGCAATATCTCGAAAATGGTTCACTCAACAAAAAAAATGTATATGACATGAATTGTGTATTTTAACGCAATCTACATTTTTTGTGTAGTAACATTTTGTCTATCTCTTATGGTTTACTAGTTATGAAAAAGTCGTTCACAATGATGAATACTTTTGGAGACATTCCCAGGAAATTCAAGATATACATTTTATTTGTCATAAAAATATCTTAAACATATGATATTTTAATCAAAATCGTTAGAGCCATTTTTGAGAAAATTAAAATTTTCGAAAAATCTTCCATGTAAAGGGTAATCTGGGGTGGGGGGATTTTCTTGAAAACCTTCGTGTCGCATCCTTGGAAGATACTAAACCTAAATACCAAGTTTGGTGTATATGCGACTGTTCGTTTCTCAGTTATGCTGTTCACACACACACACGCAGAGACATGTTTCCAAAAATGCTTTTTTTGGATTCAGTGGGTCTCAAAACATGTATTTCCGGTGAAATCTTGGTATCGAATTTTTGGGTGGAATACAATACTTCCCCTACTTACTATACGTAGTAGAGAAAGTAAAAAGAAGAGTGTCCTTATTCCGACAACTTAAACGGTGACTTGCATATTATCTTGGGAGTTAAAAAAGATAAGATTGATATTTATAACAAAATAAACATTTGCACATATAATAATAGTTAATTTTAATTCTAAAAGAAACGAGCGAAGAGGAAAGTAATACGTATGCGATAACCTACATTTGTTAGTTCTCTAGAAGCGGCACTTTATCAACTGTTAACGGCTCATTTTTGAAAAAGGAATTGCGCACTGTTACACGAATTGCATTCTTCACAAAATCGTCACATTTTTGCATCGCATATTATTTCACACGCTTTCTTTTTTTCCCGGATGTATTACCACTTTTCCCGCGTCAGATTTTTCTTTGCGAACAGTGCTTATACATACTTGTACTCGAAACATCGGTGAACTTAGAAGTTAATTTCACCATTCTTTCATGGGAAGGGTTGGATATTTCGCATATAACATATAATAAACATTCAACACTATTAGTCAATGGTTTGCCTGGGCTTATGCTTTACGTAAATTGACTAAGACGCAATAGCAAATTTGCCGTCCGCCATGATAATAAATAAAATGTGCTGATTTCTGACTCTAAGACAATATTCTGCGCATACCCAGATGCTAGGCGACATACGAATTGCACGTTGGGACTTGTAGCTCTGTTAAACGGTATAAATCAGCGTTATCTGTACAGAATATTATACAATTTAAGGATAAATTCATTCTAACATTTATATTATTAGCATCGGACAATTTTCCTGCGCGCATTGCTATTGTGTTGTACCACGGTACACTGTCACGTGGGTTTATTTTGGAGCGGATCAACCTAAGAGTGAATACAGAGTATAGGTAGTTTTTTAAATAGGACGTGCCCGATAGTCATTTGGGGCAACTTGTGGAAGAAGCGTTGCTGTTCAAAAATTCATGTCTGAGAGTTGCATACATACATATGTACGTCTTCCTTCGCTGAGAATGCGACCAGCTGAGATTCAACAATGGTGCGATAAACATCACCTCTCTGTATATCGATCGTTGCGCAAGGTCGAGCTGCCAACCTGAGCGATATCCTTGTTAATAATGTCAGAGTACGTCTACTTAAATAGCAAATGAGGGCACGTTGCAAAACTTTCATCAGAATCAATTTTTACTTTCTCTAGTACTATAGTAAGTAGGGAAGTATTGCATTCCACCCAAAAATTCAATACCGAGATTTCACCGGAAATATGTTTTGAGATCCCCTGAATAAAAAAAAAGCATTTTTGGAAACATGTCCGTGTGTGTGTCTGTGAACAGCATAACTCAGAAACGAACAGTCGGATAAACACCGGACTTGGTATTTAGGTTCAGTATCTTCCAGAGATGCGACACGAAGTTTTTCAAGAAAATCCCCCCACCCCAGATTACCCTTTACATGGAACATTTTTCGAAAATTTTAATTTTCTCAAAAATGGCTCTATTTTGATTAAAATATCATATGTTTAAGATGTTTTCATGACAAATGAAATGTATATCTTGAATTTTCTGGGAATGTCTCCAAAAGTATTCTTCATTGTGAACGACTTTTGCATAACTGGTAAACTATAAGAGATAGACAAAATTTTACTACCCAAAAATGTAGATCGCCTTAAAATACACAATTTATGGCATATACATTTTTTTTTTGAGTGAACCATTTTCGAGATATTGCTTGTTAGTCCCTTAAATTTTCAATACTTATTTTCTCAAATGGGAATTCGTTTTTCATTTTTTTGTCTTGAAAATGCAAAGAGCATTAATCTGTGGCAAAGAGAATGGTGCTGCACCTAGCAACCAGCTACTAAGAGATATGTCTATGCTTATATTGCCCTTGCAAATACAAAACAAGGGGAACATATTACGCCTTAATCGAAAGTCAAATATTTTTAGAACTGGTCGCTATGTGTAAAATGTAATTCTCTTTGCATGTCAAAAGATCGTTTGTGCAAATGTTTATACAAGAGTAGAGAAAGTCATATGTGTGTTACGCATCAGATTTTTTTCTCGTTTTTATCGTAAAAATAAAATATTTTCTGAAACGATCAATTTTCGTAAAGCTCGCGATAAAATTATAGCCATAAATCGTGACGTACTTTTTGCTGCATCTCTCCGTTACACTTCGCGTTTATCGTTAATAACATACAAACAAAAATAAAAAGGCCCTAACTATAGATACAAAACTTAAATAAACCTTTAATTTCAACATTATCTCTTCTTGGAATATGGGTATTTACAATAATTAAACAAAAGAAGGACGCCACCATACTCTTTAGAAATTCAACATTTCATTGCATTTCGTTGGTCGAAAGCGGAGTGACGTCATGTGAATAAATTAGTCACCATGTTTGCATTGTTACCCCTCCCAGTCTGTATTGTTGTCTGTACTGTCATATTTTGCCTCAAACAATACTGCAACAATTATATTTTCATAGCTGTCGTGCAGTACAACAACAAAGACAACGCGGCTGTAGGAAGACACCCATTTCCTGCTTTTATTTCACGTTGCCTCTGGTGCTCAACGTTAAATGGTAGATTTTTAAGGTTTTTTATTTAGCGGATAGAGGAGGGTTTATCACGTCACTTGTTGGCAGCACTGGTTTTACGTTATCGACTAATTTCCTTCAGCGGCAGCCCAGTGAAAACAAAATAAACGCTAATAATAGCAGGCGAATAAGCATGCCAGACCGTGAATAAGTGAAGAACCAACCGCAGTTAAATTGGTTTTAGACGTGTACCGTTTTATTATCTAAACTTTATGAGGCAGGTAAACAGGCCTGAAAACTTAAATCCGCAGAAATTAGTTTCCGAGAGAAGTGGCTTCATATTGAGCGAGAATATAAAAAGGAAGAGAGATCGGCTAATCCCCGCAGGGAGAGAGACGAGAAAACAGAAATACTAAGCCAGAGAAAGAACAAAAGCTTTCAGGCAAAATCCCATGCCAAGTCATTAACATAAATTATTATTGCTGGCGACATGGAAGAACCGGGCAAGGTGAGGTCAGTGAAGAAAATAAATACGCAGACAAGACACCAAAACTCGTTCTCAAGACTTTCGTCTCTTGATAATGGTAGCCAGGAGGGCCGCAAAAAATAAAGATACAACCTATGCAGGATGACCGCGTATAATTTGGTCTTTATCCTAGGTTGATGTAAACCAAAACAAACCTATAGATATGGACCTGGGTTTTTCGTTTTATTTTTTGGCAGAAATCGGGGTTATTTTCGGAGAATTTCGCATTATTTTTACTAGTTTTTATTATATTTTGGGACTTTAAATGTGCTTTTTCATCTAAATAGGTTATTGAAGGAACAATGTGGAGTTTTATTTTAAAGAAGACACATTTTTATCCTTCAATTATTACTGAAGAAGGCAAAACATGAAAGAAAAATACATATTCCTTTTTCTAACTGGCAAAGGGGAACATTATCGCTTTCCTGTGGCAACCCAAGTCGCTAAAAACTCCTGAGTAGCAAGAGAAGAAAATTTCACAGGCAACATTACACGCTGATACTATGACTGACTGTTAAGTCCACTGAAATGGACACAATACCATAAAAGAGAAGTACGAGCACAATGCTTGCATTTTCTTTCATGTTGCAATGCAAGTCGCTCAAAACTCCTGAGTAGCAAGAAAAGAAACGTTCAGTCATAATTTCATTATACACTATGCGATCAAAAGTATCCGGACATCCCCACAAACATACGTTTTTCATCTTAGGTGCATTGTGCTGCCACCTAATGCCTAGTACTCATTATCCGCGACCTCAGTAGTCGACATCGTGAAACAGCAGAATGGGACACACCGCGGAACTCACGGACTTCGAACGTGGTCAGGTGATTGGGTGTCACTTGTGTCAGAAGTCTGTACGCGAGATTTCCACACTACTAAACACCCCTAGGTCCACTGTTTCTGATGTGATAGTGAAGTGGAAACGTGAAGGGACATGTACAGCACAAAAGGTACAGGCCGACCTCGTCTGTTGACTGACAGAGACCGCCGACATTTGAAGAGGGTCGTAAAGAGTAATAGGCAGACATCTATCCAGACCATCACACAGGAATTCAAACTGCATCAGGATCCACTCCAAGTACTATGGCAATTAGGTGTGAGGTGAGAAACTTGGATCCCATGGTCGAGCGGCTGCTCATAAGCCACACATCACGCAGGAAAATGCCAAACGACGCCTCGCTTGGTGTAAGGAGCGTCAACATTACACGATTGAACAGTGGCAAAACGTTGTGTGGAGTGACGAATCATGGTACACAATGTGGCGATCCGATGGCAGGGTGTGGGTATGGCGAATGCCGGTGAACGTCATCTGCCAGCGTGTGTAGTGCCAACAGTGAAATTCGGAGGTGGTGGTGTTATGGTGTGGTCGTGTTTTTCCTGAAGGGGGCTTGCACCCCTTGTTTTGCATGGCATGATCACAGTGCAGACCTACATTGATATTTTAAGCACCTTCTTGCTTCCCACTGTTGAGCAATTCGGGGATGGCGATTGCATCTTTCAACACGATCGAGCACCTGTTCAAACTGCACGGGCTGTGGCGGAGTGGTTACAAGATAATAACATCCATGTAATGGACTGGCCTGCACAGAGTCCTGACTTGAATCCTATAGAAGATCTTTGGGATGTTTTGGAACGCCGACTTCGCGCCAGGCCTCACCGATCTACATCGATACCTCTCCTCAGTTCCGCACTCCGTGAAGAATGGGCTGCCATTACCCAAGAAACCTTCCAGCACCTGATTGAAAGTATGCCTGCGAGAGTGAACACTGTCATGAAGGCTAAGGGTGGGCCAACACCATATTGACTTCCAGCATTACCAATGGAGGGCGCCACGAACTTGTACGTCAGTTTCAGCCAGGGGTCCGGATACTTTTGATCACGTAGTGCAGATACCACACTGACCGGGGAGCTCTGCCACTAAACTCAGGATGACTGTCAAGTAAACTATGTATAACTTTCACAAAATTTATTTTTCCATCTCGCAACATAATTTTATTGGTTTGCTCTTGAAGTTCACTGAAGCATTCACATTTTAAAGAGTGGAATGGACTTTTCTTCTGCTACTTTGAAATTTTTCAATATTTTCCTGAGTTTTCCATAAAGTGTAGAACTTGTTGAGTATGAAGATCCTTCTAGTTCAGTGATATATTTCATTAAATCATTGACATGTTCCTTGACGAATGGTGCCTCAGCTGAAATTATACTTACCACATCGTTCGTCAATGATTTCATAAAATCGAAACCAGCATTGCTGACAGAGTCCAGATCTTCTAACTGCAGAACTCGGCTATATCACGAAGATGCTTCTCAACGTAGAAACCGGCCTCTAACCAAGTATTCCATCTTGCCAACGCAGGTACTGGAAACCGTATTGGTTTCTCAGATGAATACTTTTCTTTGAGAAATCGAACATACGGGTGCCTTTTCTTTCTCGTATTGAGAAATACAGCCAGGCAAACACTGTGAATTCGCATTATTGTGCATATAAAATTCATAAAATTGACTTATTCGCGTTATTGGCTCATTTCGTTTTATTTTGCGAAATAAATCTATCTAATTTTCGAATTGTTAACAACGTTATGTATAAGTAACGGTTTCCCAACGCGAAACCGGAGGTCCCTACCTAGGTTATAGGTTACACAAAGGAGGGGGATACTGCGACCTACCTGTTGCGGCTACCACCCCCGAGAACGAAGAAATGAAGTGAAGGAATCACTGGAGGCTACAGACCGTAGGCAGACAGGCCACAGAGACGCGCATAGTTCTCGAATATTATTCTTCAGACGGCGAAACAAGAAATTTTATCAACCAAATGTTGTGCAGCGATTAAAAACCTATCATTAAAAGGCTTTACGCAAACCGAACTTAAGAAAAAATATATGCGTTACATTTTCATGACTTTCTCTACCCACTCTTCTTCAATCTAGTATTACAAAAGCTTTATTTTTCTATCTGCTTTAAGTTAATCGATAAAACCTTTGCAGAAACGGTTTTATATACTAGCCTTGAAATTCTATTCCCTTTCCATGATAGTGCGAGAAAATTCAGAGTATCCGAGACCGCTCTACTGACTAAACATGAACCCAAGATATCCAAAGTCTTTAAAACCAAATTAGTAAAAATAATCAAGAAGATATATTCTTATGGGTTCCGTCCCACTGTGGAATATCAGGAAATGAGGAAGCAGATAGGGAAGCCAAAAAAGCAACTTTGCTACCTCCAGTGGAAGAATTCCAGTGCCCTGCAGAGACGCTCAAAGTTATTTTTTTAGCAGACCAACTGTCAAATGAAGCAAGACTGGGCCGTTAAAGCATCAAGCAAACTCCACATAGTTAGGAAAGGCTCCACAAAACCCTGCACATTGCAGACTAAAAAGAAAAGATCAACTGATTATATCACGTTTACGAAAAGGCTATTTACGCCTAACCCTTCCTTCTTACTCGCCAAAGAAAATGCTCCTCACTGCGAGACCTGAAATTGTCGTATCACCATCGAACACCTCATCACTAAATGCAGAAGTTATACCATTGAGAGAGAAGAAGACATAATATCTCTGAAGATATATTTTTAGCTATAAACAACGCTACTCATTTCAAAAACATTATTTTTTCTTGAAAGACATCAAACTGTACAACAAGATTTAAATATAACACACAAAATAAAAATGTATAATAGGTTATACTGTTCTAGCTGTGTCTAAGACTTAATAATGTAAAATATGTTTATAACAAGTACACCAATTATTCTATTATTTAATCAATGTAAAGTATACAATGTATTATTATTATTATTATTATTATTATTATTATTATTGTACTCGTATGTATGGATAAAAGTCGCGATATTACCTAGTAGTCAAAGCGACTATAAATAAAGAAAAATAACAACTGAAAAAGAAACCACTTTAAAAAATGTCAATAGATTTAAAAAAATTCTGATGTGTTACACTCACATGACTTTCTCTACTCTTGTACAATCTAATTTTACAAACGCCTATTCTCCATATGCTTCATGTTAATCGAGATATCGAGATGTCAATCTTATTGGTAATTTTCTTGTAGATGCAAGGGGAATATGGTAGCTTTTAAGCGATAGTCAAATATTTTAACGCTGGTTGCTATGTGGCGCATTCCATTCTCTTTGCATGTCCAGGACATAAAAAAATGAATAACGCATTTGAGAAAAAGTATAAGTATTGGAAAATTTAAGGAAATAACAAGCAATATCTCGAAAACGGTTCACTCAACAAAAGAAATGTATATGACATAAGTTGTGTATTTTAACGCGATCTACATTTTTTGTGTAGTAAAATTTTGTCTATCTCTTATGGTTTACCAGTTATACAAAAGTCGTTCACAATGAAGAATACTTTTGGAGACATTCCCAGAAAATTCGAGATATACATTTCATTTCTCATGAGAATATCTTAAACATATGATATTTTCATCAAAATCGTTAGAGCCATTTTTGAGAAAATTAACATTTTCGAAAAATCTTCCATGTAAAGGGTAGTCTGGGGTGGGGGGATTTTTTTGAAAACCTTCGTGTCGCATCTCTGGAAGATACTTAACCTAAATACCAAGTTTGGTGCTTATCCGACTGTTCGTTTTTGAGTTATGCTGTTCACAGACACACACACAGACACACACACACGGACATGTTTCCAAAAATGCTTTTTTTGGATTCAGGAGGTCTCAAAACATGTATTTCCGGTAAAATCTCGGTATCGAATTTTTGGGTGGAATGCAATACTTCCCCTACTTACTATACGTAGTAGAGAAAGTAAAAATCAAACCAATAATAAATATCTTAAACATGTGATATTTTACTAAAAATCCCTAGAGTATGGGCATGACGATTTGATTATGAACAGATAATGCGAGCGCTATCAGAAATTAATCATGTAAAAAGACATAATGAAAAGTAAAACCTAATCAAACCAAGTCGAGTTATTAAATATATTCAAGTACAAAGAGTAATTGCCATGTGATTGGACTTGAAATCAAAGTTGGTTACAATGCAGATTTCGCTTTTAGCTCGTGTGCACTGTGTTAGTTCTACTTTTATGCTTTGCTGTCTAAAAAATAACATAAATGTTCTACGAAAGTATTACATTTATATGCATTGGAAAAAAAACTAATTATTTTGACTTTGCGAGGAATTGCACCCTCGACAAAGCGAAAGAAAGTCACGAGAAGGAGGGTGCGAGAGTAGAAAGAACAACTGTCGATAATGGAATAAAAACTGTTATACTGCCAAGTGCAGCAGATTTCATTAGCCGTCCCATAGGCTGTAAATCTGAAACAACGCCATAAAAATGCCTTGAAAGAGGTGTTATTACGTCTTAAAGGTAGCTCCCCAGACATTTATATTTTCCTCTAGCGCGTTACAGCCTGTTTCTGTCTCTTCACCTTCGTGACGTAACGTTCATGTGCGTTCTTTCATAATTAAATTTCAGAGCTTACACAAATCAGGGAAGAAAACCCTTGTACGGTTAATTTAAAATATTTCCAAGCTGGCTCCGAGGTAACGTGTGAGGCTCTTATTCGGGAGGTCCCACGTTCTATTCCTGTTGACTGATCGGGGGCGAATGCTGGGGTGGTTTCTCCACTACCACGATTACCTTTCCATCATTTCCCTTTCATTCCTTTTCCTTCTCATCTTTCAGGTGCACTACCAGGGTGGGGGGGTTCCGACCGCTTCAGCCCCCTGAGGTGCGGGCGCTTCGGACCACGGGCACTCGTAGTACTTCTGACGTCACTGGAAGTACGCTGGACCGAACATTCGAACCCCTCCCGGTAGGGAGTTGTTCGGATTGGGTTGGACTCGGCGGGGCAGTGGTTCCCGATACCCATGGGTAATTGGGTACGTCTGGCTGGTTTTTCTGCCCAGGCGGAATTCTGAGACGCCTCGATGTTCTCCGGCACCAACCATGAGTGAGAGTTGGTAGACGGCATGCTAGATTGCTATCGGTTTTCGGTAGTCACCCTACTTAGGGTGACGCGCGTAAGTGGCGTATCCAACTTCCAATCCCGCGAAAGCGGGGGGGGGGACCTTTCTAGGAAACAAGGTATTGGCCTCATAGGAAACCCCCAAGGTTGGAGAGTCGCTCGGATGGCGCTGACCCTGGGTTGTTAGGAGGGGGCTTGGGCGTAGGCTCTTGCCTGGGTAGACCTTCGAAACAAAACAAAAATAAAATGTACTTCCAGGTTTCATGGCGTATGGCGGTGTCAGATGGCGCGGATCCTTGCTCCAAGGAAAGAGAAGCGGTGAGGGGGGCAAGTTGCACAAATTTTGTTTTATTTTTTATTTTATTTTTATTATAGCAAAATTTGAGCCATCCTGAGTGGTACTGTTCTATAAATTTCTTTGACAGTATCTATTAATAATTGCGTCATTATTTTACGGCCACCGTTGTGTAGAGAGTCAACTTACCCCACCTAGGAGGCAGGTTGGCACAGGATGGGGTAAGTTGGTTACATGTTATTTAAATGGTAAATGTACGTTTTAAATAATTTATTAAAAACTAATATCATGATCAAGTTATTAAGAACACTTCAGAGATATAATTACAGACTCATCACAGTAAAAACATATCACAGGTCCTTAAAGTAAGACATAACGTCCAAAGTTAATTAAATACTTAACTGGCAATAATAAAATGAAACACTGTACACAAATAAATGCACACAAACCGCCTGTTGCTATCGTGCCAACCTGCCCCTGGTCCACTTGCTTTAATGGAAGCTCTATACAGCGATCAAGAATAAGGATTTATAACACTTTAAATACCCGGGAATAAAGCCATTTAAAAGCACTTTCAAACAAAATATGTAGAAGCCATTTAATATTGGATATGTACCCAGGAAAAAAATTCCCCATGAAGTGAATATTTACTAACCGTGGGAAAAACAACTTCATGGCTTCCTTCCACTAAAACTTGTCACAAAGGTTTATCGCTTCTGTGGGCCGTGTATTTGGAGACTAGGAACATTATGTCTGCATTCTACTGCAATGTGTTGACTAAGGACTGAAATAACAGCCATGTGCTAACTTTCTCCTGTAGCCAACCTGCCCTCATCTCCAATATTCCTCAAGGAACGGATCTTCGAGCCTAGAATTTTAGTGACTTCCACGCGCCACTGTGGCCAGTCTGCCTGCGGTTCCTTCACTTCTCCTAGGGTGTCCCTATCTGTTGTGTACCCTATATTCATAAGGATATATCAGGGCTGCCATTCCCCAAGAAACCTTCCAGCACCTGAAAGTATGCCTGCGAGAGTGAACGCTGTCATCAAGGCTAAGGGTGGGCAAACACCATATCGACTTCCAGCATTACCGATGGAGGCGTCACAAACTTGTACGTCATTTTCAGCCAGATGTCCGGATACTTTTGATCACGTAGTGTATTTTCACCAAGAAATGCCACACAGTCCATGCTGTGACATCCAACTTAGGAGGTAGATTCACACTTCTTTGAGGAGGGCCTCCACTGATTTTATTGAATAAAAATCTGATGTGTGACACTCACATGACTTTCTCTACTCTTGTACAATCTATTTTTACAAACGCCTATTCTCCATATGCTTCATGTTAATCGAGATATCGAGATGTCATTCTTATTGGTAATTTTCTTGTAGATGCAAGGGAAATATGGTAGCTTTTAAGCGATAGTCAAATATTTTAACGCTGGTTGCTATGTGGCGCATTCCATTCTCTTTGCATGTCCAGGATATAAAAAAATCTGATGTGTTACACTCACATGACTTTCTCTACTCTTGTAAAACTATTTTTACAAACGCTTATTCTCCATATGCTTCATGTTAATGGAGATATCGAGATGTCAATCTTATTGATAATTTTCTTGTAGATGCAAGGGGAATATGGTAAGTTTTAAGCGATAGTCAAATATTTTAACGCTGGTTGCTATGTGGCGCATTCCATTCTCTTTGCATGTCCAGGACATAAAAAAAATGAATAACGAATTTGAGAAAAAGTATAAGTATTGGAAAATATAAGGGAATAACAAGCAATATCTCGCAAACGGTTCACTCAACAAAAGAAATGTATATGACATAAATTGTGTATTTTAACGCGATCTACATTTTTCGTGTAGTAAAAGTTTGTCTATCTCTTATGGTTTACCAGTTATGCAAACGTCGTTCACAATGAAGAATACTTTTGGAGACATTCCCAGAAAATTCGAGATATACATTTCATTTCTCATGACATTATCTTAAACATATGATATTTTCATCAAAATCGTTAGAGCCATTTTTGAGAAAATTAACATTTTCGAAAAATCTTCCATGTAAAGGGTAGTCTTGGGTGGGGGATTTTCTTGAAAACCTTCGTGTCGCATCTCTGGAAGATACTGAACCTAAATACCAAGTTTGGTGTTTATCCGACTGTTCGTTTTTGAGTTATGCTGTTCACAGACACACACACACACAGACACACACACACACAGACACACACACGAACATGTTTCCAAAAATGCTTTTTTTGGATTCAGTGGGTCTCAAAACATATATTTCCGGTGAAATCTCGGTATCGAATTTTTGGGTGGAATGCAATACTTCCCCTACTTACTATACGTAGTAGAGAAAGTAAAAAATGAATAACGAATTTGAGAAAAAGTATAAGTATTGGAAAATTTAAGGAAATAACAAGCAATATCTCCAAAACGGTTAACTCAACAAAACAAATGTATATGACATAAGTTGTGTATTTTAACGTGATCTACATTTTTTGTGCAGTAAAATTTTGTCTATCTCTTATGGTTTACCAGTTATGCAAAAGTCATTCACAATGAAGAATACTTTTGGAGACATTCCCAGAAAATTCGAGATATACATTTCATTTCTCATGACATTATCTTAAACATATGGTATTTTCATCAAAATCGTTAGAGCCATTTTTGAGAAAATTAAAATTTTCGAAAAATGTTCCATATAAAGGGTAGTCTGGGGTGGGAGGATTTTCTTGAAAACCTTCGTGTCGCATCTCTGGAAGATACTGAACCTAAATACCAAGTTTGGTGTTTATCCGACTGTTCGTTTTTGAGTTATGCTGTTCACAGACACACAGACACACAAACACACACACACACACACACACACACACACACACACACACATACACACGGACATGTTTCCAAAAATGCTTTTTTTGGATTCAGGAGGTCTCAAAACATGTATTTCCGGTGAAATCTCGGTATCGAATTTTTGGGTGAAATGCAATACTTCCCCTACTTATATACGTAGTAGAGAAAGTAAAAATGAATAACAAATTTGAGAAAAAGTATAAGTATTGGAAAATTTAAGGGAATAAAAAGCAATATCTCGAAAACGATTCACTCAACAAAAGAAATGTATATGTCATAAGTTGTGTATTTTAACGCGATCTACATTTTTTGTGTAGTAAAATTTTGTCTATCTCTTATGGTTTACCGGTTATGCAAAAGTCGTTCACGATGAAGAATACCTTTGGAGACATTCCCAGAAAATTCGAGATATACATTTCATTTCTCATGACATTGTCTTAAACATATGATATTTTCATCAAAATCGTTAGAGCCATTTTTGAGAAAATTAAAATTTTCGAAAAATGTTCCATGTAAAGGGTAATCTGGGGTGGGGAGATTTTCTTGAAAACCTTCGTGTCGCATCTCGGGAAGATACTGAACCTAAATACCAAGTTTGGTGTTTATACGACTGTTTGTTTCTGAGTTATGCTGTTCACAGACACACAGACAGACACACACACGGACATGATTCCAAAAGTGCTTTTTTTGGATTCAGTGAGTCTCAAAACATGTATTTCCGGTGAAATCTCGGTATCGAATTTTTGGGTGGAATACAATACTTCCCCTACTTACTGTACGTAGTAGAGAAAGTAAAAAAACGCCAGTTACCCCTTTCCTTGAATGTTTGTTTTGTATGACAATGATAACTTCAATACCTTATAGGGTATATGCAGGATGTATTATAATTAATAGTGCAAACTGAAACGGTTGAAACTATACGATAGTAGAAGCTAAAACGTTCCAGTAAACATGGGTCCACAAACGAGCCAGGTGCGAGATAATTACAAATATATGATTACAAGTCGCCACTGACTTCTTCAACAACATCGTCCTAATTAGTACAAATGAATTTCAAAAGTAGACTTTTCGTTTAATAACACCATTCTAAGTTGCCTCAAAATTCAGTCACAGCTTAACTTAACAAGGAATACGATTCTACTTTAGTGTGTTACATGATATTTATACACTCTTTCCTGTTTAAGGAAGTTCAAAGTGTGGTCCTTGTATCTGGATGATATACTGCACTCGTCTCTGCAGTGAGCTTCGAGTTCTTTCAAACCCCCCCCCCTCCGGATCATCTCGGAATTCTTGTCAAGCACCTACAATTCTCTATTCCAGTGTTTCAACGGGGGTGCTGTACTGATCCCATACAGAAAAACCCGAAGCATTGAGATCAGTTCATCATGGAGACCAAGGTACAGGCCCTCCTCGATCTATCAATCTTGGACCATATCTCCACGTTAGATGTTTTCTTACAGTAGCAGCAAAATGTGCCGGTGCTCCATCATGCATGTACCACTTACTCCGACGTTGCTCAAGGGTCGTCCTCCGTGGTGCTAGCCTCTAATTCCCGAGGTCGCGGGTTCAAACCCGGCGAAGGGCGATGGGTTTTTTTCGGGCGTAAAAAATCTTTCTCGTGGCTTCCTACGGAAGGGAAGTAAAGCCGGTGGCCCCGTAAAAGAACTTCAAATAGGATAAAGAGGCCCTGAGCAAAATTTCCGGTCTCCCACGCCCAATATAGAATGGGACGCTAAGGGCTATAGCAGTTAAAGAGCGTCCATATATAAAACTCAATTTCAGTTGCTCAAGGGAATATCCTCAAGCAATTCGCGTCAGTGGCGGCTCATAACCACACATTCGCAATAATAAACCTCGCATACGGCTTGTTTACCGACCCATGTTTACTAGGACTTTTTGCTTTCTCTACTACGTATAGTAAGTAGGGGAAGTATTGTATTCCATTTTTGGAAACATGTCCGTGTGTGTGTCTGTGAACAGCATAGCTCAGAAACGAACAGTCGGATAAACACCAAACTTGGTATTTAGGTTCAGTATCTTCCAGAGATGCGACACGAAGGTTTTCAAGAAAATCCCCCCACCACAGATTACCCTTTATATGGAACATTTTTCGAAAATTTTAATTTTCTCAAAAATGGCTCTAACGATTTTGATTAAAATATCATATGTTTAAGATATTTTCATGACAAATGAAATGTATATCTCGAATTTTCTGGGAATGTCTCCAAAAGTATTCTTCATTGTGAACGACTTTTGCATAACTGGTAAACCATAAGAGACGGACAAAATTTTACTACACAAAAAAAGTAGATCGCGCTAAAATACACAATTTATGTCATATACATTTTTTTTTGTTGAGTGAACCATTTTCGAGATATTGCTTGTTATTTCCTTAAATTTTCCAATAGTTTTTCTCAAATGGGAATTCTTATTCATTTATTTTATGTCCTGGACATGGAAAGAGAATGGAATGCTCCACATAGCAACCAGTGCTTAAAATATTTGACTATCGCTTAAAGCCTACCATATTCCCCTTGCATCTACAAGAAAATTAGCAATAAGATTAACATGAAGCATATGGAGAATAAGCGTTTGTAAAAATAGTTTGTACAAGAGTAGAGAAAATTATGCGAGTGTAACACATCAGATTTTTTTTTTTTTTTTTTTTTTGCTCTTATCGTATACTTTCAACCGTTTCAGTTTGTGCTATTAATTATGATACACCCGATATATATATATATATATATATATATAATTTTATAAATGAGGTTGAAACTGTAATACAAACAAAATATCCTGGGAACATATTTCCAAATGTATAATTTATCAAATAAAAAGTTTAGAAAACATTAAGTTTTTTTTCCACACAATTCAACTACTTATACGAAAATTGCTAATGTCCAAACAATTAATTCAATTAGCCGACATTTTTCAGGGATTTCTAAAAGTCATCTTGCCAACTTCCTTAAACTGAAACCTGTAAAACTTTCCCTCGTTCATCAAACGTAATAATTTTGCAGTGATATGAAGTTTAAAATGCGTCAAATGTTCAGTGCAGTATATATACAAAAATTATATTTAAAATAAATCGAAATTCCGTTTCATAAGAAACCTTGAAGATTGGGAGCACTATTTTATTCTGTCGTACATGCTGAAATTCTTCCTTAATATTAAAGCACAGAACACCACTCCCTAGGTTATACACAGATTTGTAGTCCATACTTTACGTTTCACGACATGAACTGTAGACAAGATCTGCCAAAAAATGGGAAATTTATATCCTGCAGTCATAGCATGCAAATAAAACAAACAAAATACGTGAAGGAGTTGACTAAACAATTCCGGCGTTCACTACTGAATGTCTGCGCTCATTTACTTAAGGTTACTAGCGTTGTAACCAAAAACTTTAAACCCACACGCTATATACATGTGTCCATAAAAATACTGTCATACTTTTAACTGGTATTGCGTCGCTCTGGATAGTCGTATTTGGGCGAAGCTGGTGACATTCGAAAGAAAAACTCAAATATTTTTTACTATACCTTATAGGCATTGAATGTAGCCCCCATGAGTGACGCTGCAGACATCAAGGCATTCCCATTCACGTCACACACGCTCCAACATATCTGATGAAATGGTTAAGGCAGTATTTTTAACACTTAATGATTTCAGTCTAATTATATAATATATAAATTCAATAACAGCCCGCCTTAAAGCAATATGTGTATGTAACAATACACAAAAAGTGTATATTACAATCATTGTATTTGTTTATATTATTGTATCCATGTGTAACAATGTTACGTGAATGTATTTCGTAGTTTAATAATGTAGAGCTGTGAGAAATAGGTCAACAGTTGCTAACAATGAGGTAACAATGAGGTAACCTTAAGGCAATAATGAGTTTGAATGTTTAATAATGTTACTTGTGAGGCAGTAATGTAATTTTAGTGACAGTTTATAAAAATAGCCAATCAACAACCAGAAAAAGCTTTAGTTAAATCAAGGTATTCTATTGGATTAGGAATAGCCAATCAGAGACTTGAAATACAGAAATTTACAAGTTTAGGCGGTTGAAATCAGTTCAGTTGGTTGCAGACAGCGTTACTAACCAGACGCAAAAAGTGTCCTCAAGAAATTTAATACGTATTCGTGTGAGACGAAAATAGTTTTACGTGTTAAAAAGTGCAAGTAATTAACAAAAGAATCTCACAGCTCTATATCAGTGAAGTGTTATTTAAATCGTATCAAGCATTAATATAAGGAGTGAAGTAAAATTATAATCTGTGTAAGCCTACATTCTTCAGTCGCACCACAACCCTGCCAAGACATCCATGTCTCTAGCAATAATACTGACGCAACCGAGGCAAACATAAAAACATAATATTTAAAGAAACAGTCAAAATTACGAAGTTAATATTTTTAAACTTAGGGCGAAGGCTGCCGGAAAGCGGGTACCATACGTGCGGTTGCAACTACTTCAAGCTCGGCTCCCCAACAGTTGAAATATAATACAATTCCTTCAATACAAACTACTTCAAATTGACACCCAAAGCGTGGTGCTAATAAATAACGTAACAAACCATCTTCTTCATGGTTTGGATGGCAGCAGTGATACGAAGTGCAGGTTTTGAGGCAACGGGGGTAGATAGACACAATCCTTTATGTAACCCCATAAAAAGAATGAAAAGATAAGTGACAGTGGCCTCTCGAAAGAAAAATGGCCATAGACTTGACGTTTCGATACGGCGCATAAGACATTCAATTTTGGGGAGTCTATTTCAGCTTCCAAAATGGCATGTGAGTTCTGGCTCCCCCAAATTATAACATTATGCCTGTTCACTCTTCCACTAATTTGGAATATTGCCTCATCATTGAAAATGATTTTTTCTGACATATTTTCATTATCCTCCATTAGTACCAATAAATGTTCAGAGAAATATAATCCTTTGCAGGGTCATCAGGTTTCAACTGATGCAGTCGCGTCCTCAGGATCTTAGACACGGTGGATTTAGGGATGTTTAACTCGTGACTGACTCTACGGACAGACTTCTTAGAACTAGTACAAATGCCTCCCGCACTTGTTCCATAATTCCCGCATTGACAGATGGTCTCCCTGAATAACCTTTCCTTTGATGACATATGCAGCCACGATCCACAAAATTCACTGTACCACATCAAAATTGACCTGTGTGTAGGAGCTTGATGTTGAAACTTTTACCTAAAAGCACACTGAACCTGCAGACACAATTTTAAAAGCAAACATTCACATGTAACCTGGCTGCTAAATATCCAACAATGAACCCATATCTACTAATCAAAAACGTGAGTGAATTTAGTTTCTGTGTTTGATTCCCGCGATCCCGTCCACTGTTGACATGCACAAACATTTTTGAGTTTCTCTTTCGAATGTCGCCAATTTCATTTAAATACGATTATGCAAGCGGCGTAGTTTGTAGTACGGCAGTATTTTTATGGACACACCGTATTTTGGAAAGGTAGAATCAGGTGACTGAAAAATTCAATGCCATAGCCGGGATTTGAACCACGGATCTCCCGGTCTCCGTCCGGTTGCTCTAACCACTGAGCTACCATGGCAACATGCCGATACGACATTAAATTCTCCAGCTGATTCGTGTTTTTCCCGGTAAACCACAAGGTGATCTCAAATTGTATTGAGATGTCATACCCCAATGGCGACTTACATTTATAGCAAGTACTTTAAGTCCCGGGCTTTATAGTTGCAACCACTATTAGGTTGCTATAAGTACTTGCTATAAATGTAAGTCGCCATTGGGGTATGACATCTCAATACAATTTGAGATCACCTTGTGGTTTACCGGGAAAAACACGAATCAGCTGGAGAATTTAATGTCGTGTCGGCATGTTGCCATGGTAGCTCAGTGGTTAGAGCAACCGGACGGAGACCGGGAGATCCGTGGTTCAAATCCCGGCTATGGCATTGAATTTTTCAGTCACCTGATTCTACCTTTCCAACCCTGTCCAACACACGGCTTGTGTGAAAGAACAATTAATTACACTGTATTTTGTTGCAGCCCAGTGAAGGGAGACATGACGAAGGATACACACACAGATAAGCTCTGGTCTATCTTAGCACTGCACACCAATTATCACGGTACATTTAGTCTGTAACCTTAAGTTACAAAATAATGCAATAGAATTTAATACTTTGCCATGTCCATGGTGAAACATTTTAACACTCTGAATCTTCCCACAAAGTTGTAAAAGTGTCTACTTTGACGTAAAAAGGCCTCCGCCCACGTAAATGTTTGCAGGTACGCATAATTATAGGAGACACCACTCTTCTATATGACTTACTTTCACAGAAAATATCTTCAAAAAGTGAAAATAAGATTCTCATGAATAATGCATTCAATTTTGCATCTATACCTCGAATACTTTTAAAACGCTTAATCCGCCCTGTGCATTTCAAATGGTTATTCTTGAATACCCTTAATTATGGCGTTCTACTAAAAGATATAGGTTGTTTTGAAAGCCTGTGTGTTCTAGATTGTCCAAAATATCCAAAAAGGGTAAATTATTGTCATTTAAAGCATTAAAAACGAATTTGAAGTACGCAATTTGTCCATAGTGAGTGTTTCCGAGGCGAAGCAACCAATGTATCCGAAACGCTTGGAAGGTTTGTTAGCTAAAAGTAAAATACAGTGCCATACCTACACCAATAGGTAACGGACTTCAACTTGATGGGGGAATTGATAAATAAGGTGTTGAATTTAATCTTGACATGCATATGCAATTCTATGCAGTAGTCTTAACGCTCTTAATCTCTTACAGGTCATAATTACGAGGGCTGTTCAACAAAGACTGAGACTGATTTTTTCCTGTAGCTTCCGTGATAGTTTCGTATCTGTAACATAAATATTTGAAAAGAGCGGGTTTTTATGTATAATGTTGGTAGGCGGCAGCACTCTTGTATTGGTAGGTTGGTAGTAATGCTCTATTTTGTAGACCCTACGTGCATTTCGCACACCAGACAATGGAGATGATGTATTTTTTAAATCGATTATCACCGGTGATGAGTCATGGCTGCATCATTGTGATCCTGAAGGAAAACAAGCCAGCACAGTGTGGAAATCGCCAGGTTCTCCAACACCAAAAAAGGCAAAAGTTGTTCCATCTGCAGGGAAAGTGGTGGTGATCACATTTTTTGACTGTAATGGAATGATTTACCAGCATGCAGTTCCCCCTCATACTACTGTTACAGCAGCATACTACACGTCAGTATTGGCTACACTGAGGAAGCACATTGCAAAGAAACGACCAGAGCTTTCTCGGACTGGGTGGCGACTTCATCATGACAATGCACGGCCTCACGTCGCAAATCAAGTCATGCAGTTTCTGGCTCGATTCAACATTACCTGTGTACCACATCCACCTTATAGCCCCGATCTTGCACCCTGCGACATTTTTTTATTCCCATCACTAAAGGCAAAGCTTAGGGGTATTCGATTTGAGAACTCTGAAGCAGTGTTCAAGAAAAGTGAGGCGATTCTCAAGGACCTGACAAAGAATGGTCTGCAGCACGTGTTCAAGGACTGGCAGAGACGATATAAAAAGTGCATTGAAGTAGGAGGGGACTACTTTGAAAAAGATCATGTAAACATTGAATTGAAGTAATAAACATACGCGAAAAAAAATCAGTCTCAGTCTTTGTTGATCAGCCCTCGTATATCGGAATTCCGTGGTGTAATGGCAAAATAATCGCCTGCCGCGTGCTTGACTGCGTTTCGATACAACGCTACAAATTATTATTTTTGTTTCTTCCTCATTAGTCTTGAATATTTTGTGTTGGGTTTTTGTCTTCTATTAATGAACGCTACTTCACATGAATGTATATCACTATCAAACTTGTCGTCCTCCGTGGTGTAGTGGTTACCATGCTAGCCTCTAGTTCCCGGCGGAGGGCGATGGATATTTTCGGGCGTAAAAATCTTGCATGGCTTCCTTCGGAAGGGAAGTAAAGCCGGTGGTCGCGTGTCGTAGATTTACGGCACGTAAAAGAACCTCAAGTCTGATAAAAGAGGCCTCTGAGCAAAATTACCAGTCTTTCACGCCCAATATAGAATGGGACGCTACGAACCATAGTAGTTAAAGAGCGTCCGTAAACAAAAACTCAATTTAACTACCAAACTTTTTAAAACAAGGAAATCTTATTACCGTTTTTAGAAATAGTATACATTTTCTCTGTTACCACTTAACACACAGCAGTGAAACTTGGTAGCATCTTCTAAAACTGTAAATAAAAAACTATGTGGATGAGTTTTTTTTAATTTTGAAAATAAGATTATTTTTAATTATGCACATCAATGAATTTAAGGGACTCCTTAAGATACTTTCTCTACCACGTCCATGGTAGATACAAAAAGTACTGATTACATCCAAAAATTCGTACTGAGATTGCACTGGAAATATATGTTTTGAAGCCCCCTGAATTCAAATAAAGCATTTTTGGTAGCATGTCCAGGTGTGTGTGTGTGTATGTGTCCGTCTGCCTGTGAACAGCATAAATAAAAAACGAAAAGTCGGATAAATGCCAAACTTGGTATTTGAGTTTAATATCTTCCAAGGATGCGACACAAACATTTTCAAGAAAATTCCCCACTCCAACACGCACACACTCAAGGACCTTTTTCTAAAAATGCTTTTTGTTTTGTTCCAGTGGTCCTCAAAACATGTATTTCCGGTGAAATATCGGTATCGAATTTTTGGGTGGAGCGCAATATCTTCTATACCTACCTACGATGTACGTGGCAGAGAAAATAAAAACTGTCAAACGAGGTGACAATGTCAGTCGAGTGTCAAGTTTTTTAAATTATATCAAGAATAAGGTACGTAACATAATTTTTTAATAAATGTAATTGTATTATTTCTACTCTTGCTACCACTTACCTATGGTAAACAGTGGAAGTATCCATCTAAAACTTCGATATGGAGATTTCACAAGAAATACACGTTTTGAGGCACTCTGAATAAAAAGGGAACTTTACAAACAGGTGTGTATGTTTGTTCACTTGTTCCATAACTTACTATTACTGCATAATATGTAACCAAATTGCATAACCTTCTTTAATGCGAAAGAACCTTTTATCGTTTTATAAAACCATAAAATCTGTTCCTGTCATCGGCGACTGTAAACTTAAATGGCTGTGGTGGAAGAATTGCAGTCAGCACTGACCACCCTCAATGACTCCTAACTACCATAGGCAAGAAATATCGATGTAACAAGAATGTCAGTAAGGAAATTCATTAAAAGTAATAGCATGGCAAGAGGACGCAGGCGCCGTGCCGTGCCGCGCCGCGACGGCAGGGTTTGCGCCGTTACTCCGGCAGACAGAGCGGGCAGAACGCGTGGGATCATGGTCACGCCGACAAGATGAGCGGTGTCGGGAGTGCGGGGGAACACGACATCAACAACTGGTGGGCACTGTTAGCCCTCGTGCTGGTCTTGGGAACGGCTGCGGGTAACATCCTCGTCTGTCTCGCTATAGCATGGGAGAGGCGACTACAGAATGTCACCAACTACTTCCTCATGTCCTTGGCCATGACGGACCTCATGGTCGCTATCCTCGTCATGCCGCTCGGGATTCTCACCCTCGTCCGAGGTAAGTCGTCCGTGTCCTGATGGTCCTTCAAGCATCTGCATCTTTCAGTGTGTAAACTATCAACAGTCACACGTGAATTCTGTGCAAGTCAGAGTCGAATCGTCTGCGTTCGCGGGCTAGTTTGGACATCCGAGAACTTTCTGTGATCCTGTACTAATGGCCATTCTCCACTTCCCCAACCGAAACCAATCCAGATGAGCGAATTAACCCGGCGTAAATCAGTGAAACATATCGCTTTTTACTTCCCTACCACCTACCAAGTAAGCAGAGAAGGTATTGCATTCTGCCCAAAAATCTGACATCGAGATTTCATCGGAAAATCATTTTTTAGGCCCTCTGCATAAAAAGGGCAATTTAGAAAAACAAGTTCCGCGTGTGTGTGTCCATCTGTTTTTTTATCAACACATTACCCAAAAACAAAAAATTGGTTAAATGTCGAACTTGGTATTTAGTTCAGCACCTTTCAAGGATGCAACACGAAGATTATCGAGAAAGCTCTCCACCCTAATCTACCTATTTCATTGAAAATGTCTCCTTATTTTTAATTTTCCAAAAAAGGCTGGCATCTCCAGTCTTCTATAGCCTATAAAGTCCTCTTCATTCGAAATGAATTTTGTATAATTAGTAAATCGTAAGAGACAAACAAAACCTTACTATACAAAAGACGTAGACCTAGTTAAAGTAATTTGTAAAATATTGTTTGTGGTATTAATCACTGGTGATATATTTTTTGTTATGGATTTGAATTTTCGAATATTTATACTTTTTCCAAGGAAAAAAGAAAAATATTTAACACAAATTATATGTATTAATCTCTCTCTTATGGTGCCATAGACAAATATAGCGGACTTCGCAGACTATTCAGAGAAAATTCACGTTATATATTTCATTAGACATACATATATTTGGAACATATGGTATTTCAATCAAATTCGTCACAGCCATTTTGAGAAAATAAAAACCACGAAAAATGTTCCGTATAAATGGTAGTTTAACCAGCGGGATGCGCGCGCGCGAATACTTTTCTAAAAATTCTTTCCTTGAATTTAGAAAGCTTCAAAATATGCATTTCCGGTGAAATCTCGGTAACGAATTTTTTTGGTGGAAAATTGTCTTCTAATTTACGTAAATAGCAGAGAGGTTAAAAATAGTAATATATTGAGCGAGATTAATTTTCTTTAAAAAATCTGATGTGTTACACTCACATGACTTTCTCTACTCTTGTACAATCTAATTTTACAAACGCTTATTCTCCATATGGTTCATGTTAATCGAGATATCGAGATGTCAATCTTATTGGTAATTTTCTTGTAGATGCAAGGGAAATATGGTAGCTTTTAAGCGATAGTCAAATATTTTAACGCTGGTTGCTATGTGGCGCATTCCATTCTCTTTGCATGTCCAGGACATAAAAAAAATGAATAACGAATGTGAGAAAAAGTATAAGTATTGTAAAATCTAAGGAAATAACAAGCAATATCTCGAAAACGGTTCACTCAACAAAAGAAATGTATATGACATAAGTTGTGTATTTTAACGCGATCTACATTTTTTGTGTAGTAAAATTTTGTCTATCTCTTATGGTTTACCAGTTATGCAAAAGTCGTCCACAATGAAGAATACTTTTGCAGACATTCCCAGAAAATTCGAGATATACATTTCATTTCTCATGACATTATCTTAAACATATGATATTTTCATCAAAATCGTTAGAGCCATTTTTGAGAAAATTAAAATTTTCGAAAAATCTTCCATGTAAAGGGTAGTCTGGGGTGGGGGGATTTTCTTGAAAACCTTCGTGTCGCATCTCTGGAAGATACTGAACCTAAATACCAAGTTTGGTGCTTATCCGACTGTTCGTTTTTGAGTTATGCTGTTCACAGACACACACACAGACACACACACAGACACACACACACACAGACACACACACAGACACACACACGGACATGTTTCCAAAAATGCTTTTTTTGGATTCAGGAGGTCTCAAAACATGTATTTCCGGTGAAATCTCGGTATCGAATTTTTGGGTGGAATGCAATACTTCCCCTACTTACTATACGTAGTAGAGAAAGTAAAAATACTACATAACAAGCGTTTATAAACATAATATTTCTGAAACATATTATTGTTCAGAGCATTTTAATAGGATGAATAAGAAGATAGAGGTAATAATATTTTGTTACTATTATTCGTGTACGTAAACCAGTTACCATGAGAAACAGTATAGATTCAGATCAGACTTAAGCATAAGAAGCAACTGTGTGTACTCTTACTAATGTTTTAGTTTCTACTAAGTTCCCAGTAACAGCAATTCTACAATTTTATTACCGGTTTTAAAAACATTACATTACATATACGATGCGCAGAGAAAAAGATGAACGAGGGGGACAATGGGAAAGGAAAAGGAAAATTTAACAGAGTGAGAATGAGAGACGGAGAGAAAGGAGGTAGCACGGGGAGAGGGAAAGCGCGAGCAGACATACGGGTTCTTCTTCTTCTTCTTCTTCTTCTTCTTCTTCTTCTTCTTCTTAATAATAATAATAATAATAATAATAATGAGATGCTCGTGTCAATTTTCCGGCGTGTTGCATGACGCCTGTGTCGCGTGTTAGCGACAAATTATTTCCCTCAAGAAAGAAATATATAAAGCCTTCTTTCCGCTTTATTACCTCAATCACGATAAATGCGTACAAATGATTTCAAGTTAGGTCGAAGGGAACTGGTTACGTAGAAGATGCAAAAATAACACACTGCATCACAAGTCGGCTTTAGTTAATAACGTGACGAAAACAAAAAGTATTTTGTAACTTTTTACTTGCTCTAACATGTACATAGGTGGAGAAGGTATTCCATTCCATCCAAAAATTCGATACTGAGATTTCAAGAGAAATACAAGCTTTGAGGCCCCCTGAATAATAATAATAATAATAATAATAATAATAACACAAACCAAACCTTTTTACTTTCTCTACTACGTATAGTAAGTAGGGGAAGTATTGTATTCCACCCAAAATTTCGATACCGAGATTTCACCGGAAATACATGTTTTGAGACCCCCTGAATCCAAAAAAAGCATTTTTGGAAACATGTCCGTGTGTGTGTCTGTGAACAGCATAACTCAGAAACGAACAGTCGGATAAACACTAAACTTGGTATTTGGGTTCAGTATCTTCCAAGGATGCGACACGAAGGTTTTCAAGAAAATCCCCCCACCCCAGAGTACCCTTTACATGGAAGATTTTTCGAAAATTTTAATTTTCTCAAAAATGGCTCTAACGATTTTGATTAAAATATCATATGTTTAAGATATTTTCATGACAAATAAAATGTATATCTTGAATTTTCTGGGAATGTCTCCAAAAGTATTCTTTATTGTGAACGACGTTTGCATAACTGGTAAACCATAAGAGATAGACAAAATTTTACTGCACAAAAAATGTAGATCGCGTTAAAATACACAATTTATGTCATATACATTTTTTTTGTTGAGTGAACCATTTTCGAGATATTGTTTGTTATTCCCTTAAATTTTTCAATAATTATTTTCTCAAATGGGAATTCGTTATTCATTTTTTTTGTCTTGGATATGCAAAGAGTTATAATCTGTGGCAAAGGGAATGGTGTTGCACCTAGCAACCAGCTATTAAGAGATATGTATGTGCTTAAAGGCTACTGTTTTTCTATATTGCCCTTGTAAATATATATTCCCCTTACATCTACAAGAAAAGTAGCAATAAGATAGTTTCTGCATATGTTTATCTCGATTAACATGAACTAGATGGAGAATAAGCGTTTGTATAAATAGTTTGTATAAGAGTAGAGAAAGCCATGTGAGTGTAACACATCAGATTTTTTAAAAAAAGTTCTGTGTGTGTGTCTAAGAAGAGCGTAACTGAAAAACTAAAAGTCGGATAAATACCAAACTTTGTATTTAGGTTCAGTACCTTCCAAAGATGCGACACGATGATTTTCAAGAAAATCCCCCCAGCTCAAACTACCCTTCACAAGGAACATTTTTTTGTGATTTTTTATTTTCTAAAAAATGGCTTTAATGATTTTTATTAAAATGACAAAAATGATTTTTACTAACATGACAAATAAAACTAGTCAATTGGTAAATGTTAAGCGATAGACCAGAACGTACCACACAAAAAATGTACATCTCTTTAAAATACACAATTTATGTCCAGTAACTTTTTTGTGGCATCAGCCATTTCCGAGATATCCGTTATTAAAGGTTCGAATTGTTCATTACTTGGCCATTTCCCTTAAATCCTTTCCATATTCAGCCCTTTCTTGTGATTGCATGGAAACAGTTTGTAATTTTAAGGCCAGCATACAGCGTTCAGTTGTTAAACATTTGACTATCGCTGTTCTCTTTGTATCTATAACGAAATGTGTAATGTAGCTGTTTCTGCAAAGGTGTACTTGAATTACAATGTAGTAGACAGAAAAGTAAACTTTAGTAAGACAAGTTTGTATACCCACTAATAAAAGATAGAGGGCAGAGAAAGTCATGTGAATGTATTACAATTTTTTTGTCATTCTAAACATAAAGTATTTTAATGAAAATCCTTGCCTACGGCCGTTTTTTTTTTTTTTTTTGAGAAAATAAAACGTAGTGAAACGTTTTACATGTGACGGGTAGTTTGGTGTGGAAGATATTGAAGCTAAATAAGAATTCTTATTTCTGGGTTGAGATATACACACATAATCTTCGTCCAAAAATGTTTTGGGAAAGGATTCGGGACCTTAAAAAGATGCACTTCCGGTGAATCTCGATACCGAAATTTTGGGTGGAGCGCAGAACTTCCTGTAGGTCTGAAAGCAGATTACTAACTTATTTAAGAGGAATATTAATTCTACTCGTATGTATTACTAGATTAGCCTCAAACGAATTCTTTTTATTCAAATAAAATTTTATTAATTATTACTTTATATAAATTTTGTGCTTCAAAATATTCTCTTCAACCTAAATCAAGATATATAATTTTTAAATGTATTTTTCTTACTCTATTAATTCTCCAATAACTAATCCTATACGAGCTACAGATGCATAAGCAATTAATGCTTTTATATCTATATTTTAAACAGGGGTATAGCTTGTTTTTTTAGAATCAATGGCTGCAAATGAAAATTTAGGTTTACAAGATAGAGCCTCCCCTTTAATAGAACTCATATATTTCCCTGATCATTCCATATTTATTATTACTATAGCTGTAGTAACAACAGGTTATATAATTATATATTTAATAATAAGTAAATTATTATTATTATTAGGAAGTAATTAGCAGAAAAAAATACTGTAGCAGTTTTCATATGCGTTTACATTACTCCATTTATTGTAACAACTTTAACTTTTAGTAGTTTTGGGATTCCAAAGGAAAATCGATATTTTTTATGAAACTGCCCTTCTGACGTCGAAGTAAACAAGGCAACCACGTTATCGTTTCCCAAAGGACCCTCACTCTCTCTCTTTGAGGTCTGTCAAAGAGGGAAATTAAAACCCATATCGTGGAAACACTTAATATTCATCGAATGTGGCGAGGGGCGGGGGGGGTTGTCCTCGGAGATCGCACAAGCCAAACCTCTGGATGTTAATAACGCACAGAGTGATGTCAAGGTTTTTTTCCCCCTTCCTTCCTTACCACCGCTCCCCAGCTGGAATTCCACCCCATGCCACTCGTAACTCGATTCTGGGAAGCCACCAGAGATGAGCAAAACACGAAAATGGGGAGAGGACCATGAAAAGCCCCGCGTTTTGTAACGTTATCTGAAGGGAATGAAATTACGGCGTTTAGGAATCCCGTATAAACAACGGCTGTCTTCGCAGTTGAAATGTTGCGAAACCCTTTCCCTACTTTGTTATATTGCTAGTCCTAGCGCTTTTTCTTAAGTATTTCGTTTAACAATGCGAAGATAAATCTTTCCAGAGAAAGGTAAAATCTTTGAAAACAGAATCGCTATATGCTGGCTTGGAAATTACACTCTTTCCACGACAGCACAAGAGATAAAAGAATACTGGCATAGCACTCGCGAAAGTAAAAAAATCCGATGTGTTACACTCACATGACTTTCTCTATCTTGTACAAACTATTTTTACAAACGCTTATTCTCTATCTACTTCATGTTAATCGAGATAAACATTTGCAACCTCTATCTTATTGCTAATTTTCTTGTAGACGTAAGGGGAATATATATTTACAAGGGCAATATAGAAATACAGTACCCTTTAAGCACATACATATCTCTTAATAGCTGGTTGCTGGTGCAGCACCATTCCCTTTGCCACAGATTAATACTCTTTGCATATCCAAGACAAAAAATGAATAACGAATTCCCATTTGAGAAAATAAGTATTGAAAAATTTAAGGAAATAACAAGCAATATCTCGAAAATGGTTCACCCAAAAAAAAATGTATATGACAAATTGTGTATTTTAACGCGATCTACATCTTTTGTGTAGTAAAATTTTGTCTATCTCTTATGGTTTACCAGTTATGCAAAAGTCGTTCACAATGAACAATACTTTTGAAGACATTCCCAGAAAATTCAAGATATACATTTTATTTGTCATGAAAATGTTTTACACATATGATATTTTAATCAAAATCGTTAAGCCATTTTTGAGAAAATTAAAATTTTCGAAAAATCTTCCATGTAAAGGATAATTTGGGGTGGGGGGATTTTCTTGAAAACCTTCGTGTCGCATCTCTGGAAGATACTGAACCTAAATACCATGTTTGGTGTTTATCCGACTGTTCGTTTCTGAGTTATGCTGTTCACAGACAGACACACAGACGGACATGTTTCCTAAAATGTTTTTTTTTTTTTTTTTGATTCAGGGGGTCTCAAATCATATATTTCCGGTGAAATCTCGGTATCGAATTTTTGGGTGGAATACAATACTTCCCCTACTTACTATACGTAGTAGAGAAAGTAATACATATTCCTTTTTGTAACTGGCAGAGGAAAACATTATCGCGTTGTTGTTGCAACACAAGTCGCTCAAAACTCCTGAGTAGCAAGAAAACAAAATTTCCCAGTCAACATTACACATTAAAACTATAACGACTGACTGTTAAGTCTCAGTGAAATGGGCATAATACCATAAAAGAAAAGTACATTATGTTGTGTTTTGTAACTGTCAAAGGAGAATATAACCATAATGTTTGCATTTTCTTCTTTCACGTTGCAATGCACGTCGCTGAAAACTCCCGAGTAAGAAGAAAAGAAACGCTCACAGTCAACATTAGCATATGGATATCACACTGACCGGGAGAGCTCGGCCACTAAACTCAGGATAACTGTCAAGCAGACTACTCGGAACTTTCACAATATATACCTATCGTATTTTTACTTTCTCTACTACATATAGTAAGTAGGGGAAGTATTGTATTCCAACCAAAAATTCGATACCGAGATTTCACCGGAAATATATGTTTTGAGACCCCCTGAATCCAAAAAAAAGCATTCTTGGAAACATGTCCGTGTGTGTGTCACCAAACTTGGAATGTAGGTTCAGTATCTTCCAGAGATGCGACACTAAGGTTTTCAAGAAAATCCCCCACCCCCGAACTACCCTTTACATGGAACATTTTTCGAAAATTTTAATTTTCTCAAAAATGGCTCTTAACAATTTTGATTAAAATATCATATGTTTAAGATATTTTCATGACAAATGAAATGTATATCTCGAATTTTCTGGGAATGTCTCCAAAAGTGTTCTTCATTGTGAACGACTTTTGCATAACTGGTAAACCATAAGAGAGACAAAATGTTACTACACAAAACATGTAGATCGCGTTAAAATACACAATTTGTCATATACATTTTTTTGTTGAGTGAACCATTTTCGAGATATTGCTCGTTATTCCCTTAAATTTTCCAACACTTATACTTTTTCTCAAATTCGTTATTCATTTTTTTTTGTCCTGGTAATGCAAAGAGAATGGAATACTCCACATAGCAACCACCTCTTAAAATATTTGACTATCGCTTAAAGGCTAGCAATTCCCCTTGCATCTACAAGAAAATTAGCAATAACATTAACATCTTGATATCTCGATTAACATGAAGCATACGGAGAATAAGCGTTTGTAAAAATAGTTTGTACAAGAGTAGAGAAAGTCATTTAAGTGTAACACATCAGATTTTTTTCTATCTACTACACTTCAATCAAAATGAACCTTTGCAGGCATAGCTACATTGCACATTTCCTTATAGATATCAAGGGAACGGCGTAATCAAATGTTTAAGAACTGGACGCTATCCATTGCCTTAAAATTCCATATTATTTCCACCTAATCGCGAGAAACAACTGAATGAACACAGGACTTAAGAGAATGACCCACAAATGAACAATTCGAAGCTTTAATAACGGATATCTCAGAAATGGCTTATGCCACAAAAAAACTTATTTGAAATAAATTGTGTGTTTTAAAGAGATCTAGATTCTTCGTGTAGTACCTTTTTGTTTATCGCTTAACGTTTACCAGTTACGCAAGATTATATAAAATTTCTTCCAAATGAAGTGTACTTCGCAGTCTGTCACCGGAAATTCAAGATATACATTTTATTTGAAATGTAAATATCTTTAATATACGATATTTTAATCAAAATTGTTAACGCCAACTTTTAGAAAATAAAAGCTTTTGAAAAATCTTCCATGTAAAGGTTAGTCTGGGATGGGAGAAGTTTCTTGAAAATCTCCGTGTCCCATCTTTGGAAGCTACTGGACCTAAATACCAAAAATGGTAATTATCCGACTTTTCGTTTTTGAATTATGCTCTTTATACACGCGCGCGCGGGCATCTTTTTTCTAAAAATGTTTTTTTTTTCTCGGATTAATGGGGCCCCAAAACATGCATTTCCGGTGAAATCTCAGTATCGAATTCTTGGGTGAAATGCAATAGCTTCTGTACCTACCAGGTACGTGGTAGAGAAAGTAAAACAATATCTCGGAAATGGTTAATGCCCCAAAGACAGTAATTGTATGCTTTAACGAGATCTATATTTTTCGTGCAGAAAGTTCTTGTTTATCTTTTGCACTTTTACAAAATTAGTTCAAATGAGCACATCTCAGGCATTCTCAGAAAATTCAAGATATGAATTTCTCAAAAGTATGGTAATTTAATCAAAAATTTTACGAGCCATTTTTGAGAAAACCAAACTAGGGTAGCGTTTGCACTGAAAAATCTTCGTGTTGTATCTTTGGAAGATACAGAATTTAAACACCAAGTTTAGTATTTATACAAGTTTTCGTTTCTAAGTTCTGCTGTTCATACACATACGCGCGTGTGCCGAGAAACAAAAGAGTGGTGACTGAACACTTCGAAAATGCAAAAATATTGGAAAACTCAAACCGATGGAAGAAACATCATGGAAATACTGCTACAAAAATAAGTGTGTTTTTAACGAGCTCTACATTCGTGAACAAAGTTTTTTAAAATAGCTTGCAATAGTTATGTAAACATCTCAAAACATATGGTATTTTCATCCAAATCATTAGAAACTGATAAAATAAAAAAAATCCAAAATGCTTTGTTTAGACTCAGGTAGTCTCAACACGTGCATCTGCAGGGAAATCTCGGTAGACAGAATTTTTGCGCGGAATGCAATAAATGTTACCGGTTGATGTAACACTTCCCGACGTGTTTCATTCTCTCAGAGAATATTACGCGGAGAGAATGAAATGGGGGTGACATTCATATTCCCGCACAAAAGCACATTTGCGGTCGCACCCCTGGTGTCGGTCGGCAGGTGTGTATATCACCTTGCAGGGTGGGTAACCCCCAACCGGGCGTTAATTAGCAGAACTGTGGTGGTGACGTGTGATGTGAAAGGGTCAGTTAAAAGCTTCATCCTCTTAATCTAGTAGCTCGTTACGAATCGTTTCACTGCTTGTTCACTTCCACGAGATTAAAACAGTTCATATAGCAACTTTTATTTCCTAGTGATCAACATTTTCGGAGCAATGTTATCAAATGATTCCTGCCAATTCTGGGCAAGAAATTTCCATTGATCATGGTTTTCAAGGACGCCAGGCTGATTCATGACAGTCTCGATGACAATAAGTCCAAGATTGGTCGAGTACAACGAATAGAGCTCTATACAACAGGCGAGAGGCAATTTCGAGGATGTGGGGGTGCTATCATAATAAAAATACCTAAAAGAAAAAGCAACACCAGTGTTTGCGGGAGGCAATTTTGAGTTAATTAGGAGGAAATTAAAAGTTCTGTCTCTCCAATGTTAAATCTGCTATATTTAAGACACATTATGTCAAAACTATTTAAGATACCAGTCTGAAACGTTTACACGATGTAGATGAATCACTTTTAAATTCATCCAGCTACTTTTATACAATAAGTTTATTCGTTATGGAAAATACCATTTTTGTTTAAAATTTATCAGCAATTATCTTTTAACTACCAATTTGGTGTTTAAGTTCAGCACACAGGTAATACACAAACGCACCCACACACGTTTTACAAATACAGATTCAGACCGAGTGAGATAATCATACTGCAACATGTGAGGCTTGCATTCGGGAAGTTCGCCGGTTCGATTTCCGTCGATCGCCCACTCTGCCCTTGGGTTCTTCGTGGTTTTCCGTGGTCGGTAGGCGAATGCTGGGGTGGTTTCTCGTCTACCACGATTTCCTTTCCATTATTTCCCCTTTATTCCGTTTCCTTCTCATGTTTTAGGTTGCTTATAGGCTTACTGTAAGGGAGGGGTTGCGACCGCTTCAGCTGCCGTGGTGTGGGCACAGCGGACCCCTAGCACTCGTGGTACTTCTGGCGTTACTAGAAGTACGTCGGGCCGAACATCTGAGTCTCTCCCGAAAAGGAAGTTGATCGGATTGGGTTGGAATGTGGGGCATTTGTTCCCGAAACCCATGGGAGATTGGGTACGTCTGCTTAGGCGGGATTGTGAGGCGCCTTAGTGATCCCCGGCACCAACCTGAAGAGCTGCTAGGTCCTACCGAGGCTATCAGTAGTCTTCCCTTCGGTGTTGACGCGCGTAAGCGACGTACACAGTTCCATCATCCCCTGCGTTAGCGAGATTCAAGGTATTGGCCTCAAGGGAAACCCCACAGGAGAGAAAGTCACTCGGCTGATGCCTTCCCTTGGTTTTAGAAGGGGAGCTTCGACTCCGAGTAGACTTCCAGCAAACTGTGCTTATAGGTTTCGAGGCGTATGACCGTGCCGGATAGATGGCGCGGATGCCTGCTCAAAGGAAGAGAGGGCTGCTTCGTCATAAGTGATTCACCACCATCTGTACTGGGACGGATCTGCGAGCCGGAATTGTAAGGGATTTTCGTGTGTCTGTGGTCGGTCTGCCTGCAGCCTATAGCCTATAGCCTCCCGTGCTTCTTCACTTTATCCCTTCCTCTTGGGGAGTCGTGGTAGCTGTAATTCATCTACATAGGTCTAAGTGTGCGTGGTGTCCTTCCCTTGAAACTAACATGGGTTCAGGGGAGCTCAAAACATGCAGGGATTTCCCGTGAAATCTTGTTATCTTAGTTTTTAGCTGCATAAAAAGAAAATATCATTAATTTTTACTTTCTCTACTACGTATAGTAAGTAGGGGAAGTATTGCATTCCACCCAAAAATTCGATACCGAGATTTCACCGGAAATACATGTTTTGAGACCCCTGAATAAAAAAAAAACATTTTTGGAAACATGTCCGTGTGTATGTGTGTGTGTGTGTGTGTGTCTGTGAACAGCATAACTCAGAGACGAACAGTGGGATAAACACCAAAATTGGTATTTAGGTTCAGTATCTTCCAGAGATACGACACGAAGGTTTTCAAGAAAATCCCCCCATCCCAGATTACGCTTTCTTTGGAACATTTTTCGAAAATTTTAATTTTCTCAAAAATGTCTCTAACGATTTTGATTAAAATATCATATGATTAAGATATTTTCATGACAAATAAATGTGTATCTCGAATTTTCTGGGAATGTCTCCAAAAGTATTCTTCATTGAGAATGACTTTTGCATAACTGGTAAACCGTAAGAGATAGACAAAATTTTACTACACAAAAAATGTAGATCGCGTTAAAATACACAATTTATGTCATATACATTTTTGTTGTTGAGTGAACCATTTTCGAGATTTGCTTGTTATTCCCTTAAATTTCCCAATACTTATATTTTTTCTGAAATGGGAATTCGTTATTCTATTTTTTTTTTGTGTCCTGATAATGCAAAGAGAATGGAATACTCCACATAGCAACCAGCTCTTAAAATATTTGACTATCGCCTAAAGCCTAGCAATTCCCCTTGCATCTCAAGAAAATTAGAAATGAGATTAACATCTCGATATCTCGATTAACATGAAGCATATGGAGAATAAGCGTTTGTAAAAATAGTTTGTACAAGAGTAGAGAAAGTCATGCGAGTGTAACACATCAGATTTTTTGATATGTAATAATAATTGGGCAACATTTTATACACGTACTTTACGTATCGGGAAAATTTTCAAATTTTATCCTGCATGAAAATTAAAAAGTATACGCACTTTTTTTTCCTCTAGTACATATTTTTGCAAGTTACCAACAATATACGCATTGCAAGGGTACTCACTGTCAATACTTTAAGCGGATCGATTACGGCAAATAGGATGTCGGGGAAACATATAATTGAGCTCTTTGACGCTGCCATTCAGTTTTGGAACCTCCCCCCCCCACTTCAACTGAAATGTTGTCAGCCACTGAGAATTTGCACCCACTTTGCCCCTCGTATGTGACCTTAAAAACACATTTTAAATCGTCGAATTCGATGTTGCTACTCCGAGTTGCTTAAAAAGTCGCGTTCTCTCGTCTTAGTGAAAGTAAAAGAATGTCGAAAACATACGCTCCATGAAACTTTATTTAATGCTTTTCACTGCAGTAAGTTGAATGCGCTACTTCACGCCAGAGGGTTATGTTCCAACCAATAAACCAGTCAGTTGCAAGCTTACCCATTTTAAAATCAGATTCCACAAAAGAAAAGCCATATTGTAAACCGAATATTGCTCTCATCTACACTACTACCTTAAAGAAAACAAATCTGAATGTGTATCGGAGGAGGGGGAATTATCCAAAGTACTAAAACGATTTTGATAATCTTATTATTCTTCCACTATTCAAAAGTAGTGTTCTTCCGGACGGAAATGGGCCATAACATATTTCCAAAATCAGCCCCGTTTCTTTGTATATGATTATATTCGACATTTATATTTTTCTGCCACGTACGCAGAGAAGGTATTGCATTCCACCCAAAAATTTTATATAACGATTTCACTGTAAATACATGTTTTGAGCTCCCTTGGTAAAACGAAAACTTGAATAAATACTTAATTTGATATTTAAGTCCAGTGTCCCCCCAAAGATGCAACGTACTCAAACTACCCTTTACATGGAGAATGTATCTACATTTTTTTTATTTCCTCAAAATAGGTCAAAAGTTTGTTAAAATTTCACATATTTAAGATATTTATACGTCAAATAAAACGTGTATCTTTAATTTTTGGGAATAGCCCGTGAAGTCCTCTTCATTCAAAAGGAATTTTCTACAACTGGTAAACCTTAGGAGATAGACTACAATACACAATATGTGGATATCTTTAAACTACAATTTATTTCAAATAAACGTTTTTTGTGTTACCTGCTATTTCCGAGGCATACGTTGTTGTCGGTTCATGTTTTTCAATACTTCGTCATATTTTAAAGAGCAGTCGCCACTCGGTTGTTTCTCGGGATGTCATGGAAAGAGTATGGGATTTTAAGACCGCCTTTGGGCATCTGACTATCGCTCCCGTCTTCTCTATCCCCTTGTGCCTTCAACGAAAGTGTAATGAAACTATATCTGAAACGGTTGCAGAAACTATCTTATTGCTAATTTTCTTGTAGATGCAAGGGGAATATGGCAGGCTTTAAGCGATAGTCAAATATTTTAAGAGCTGGTTGCTATGTGGCGTATTCCATTCTCTTTGTATGTACAGGACATAAAAAATCGAATAACGAATTCCCATTTGAGAAAAAGTATAAGTATTGAAAAATTCAAACAAATAAAAAGGAATATCTCACAAACGGTTCACTCGACAAACAAACAAATAAAACAAATAACAAAAAGTTATAGGACATAAATTGTGAGTTTTAAAGAGCTCTTAATTTTTTGTGCAGAGAAATGTTGTGTATCTCTTACGGTGTACCAGTTATGCAAAAGCCACTCAGAATGAAGAGGACTTTTGGGGACACTCCCAGAAAATTCAAGATATATATTTTATTTGTCACGAAAATGCCTTAAATATATGACGATGTAATAAAAAACCATTTTTGAGAGAATAAAAATTTTCGAAAAATTAGTCCACGTAGAAGGTAGTCTGGTGTGGGAGGATTTTCTTGAAAATCTTCGTATCGCATCTTTGAAAGATGCTGAACTAAATACCAAGTTTGGTATTAATCCATCTTTTCGTTTTTGGGTTATATGTTCACAGACACACGCACGGGCCTTTTTCTAAAAGTGCTTTTGTTTAATTATTCAGGAGGCCTCAAAACACGTATTTCCGGTGAAATTTCGGTATCAAATTTTTGGGTGGAATGCGATACTTCCCCTACTTACAGTACGTAGTAGGGAAAGTAGTAAGATTTCACAGAAGCTAATGGGTAGAGAAAGTCATGTGAATGTAACACATCAAAACTTAAAGTGCTATTCGTTTTAACTAGTGGTCATACAAAGCCATCACATAGCGACAAATCTATAGCCTAATGAATGTTTCTTATACCTACAACAAAATGTGTAATGAAGATTAACAGGGAGTAGTAGTACGAACAATTTGTAGAAGAGTGAGTAGGGAAACCCATATGAATGCAATACATAGGATTTATCACAATTTTTTTTAAACAGCTACCATTTTCCCTTTATTTCCAACAGCTTATAGAGAAATGTATACGGATTGGCAAACGAGGGTAGCAATTTGTGCACTTTTACTGCAGGGAACTCAGGAATGAAACTCAGACATATTTAGCTCCAGATCTGGCTCCTAATAGACAAACAAGGAAGCTTACAATAGATCTGTCAAAGATAGAAATAAACAGCCTGGGTATTTCTCTACAAAACAGGGTTTCAAACATCGACGTCTTCCAAGCACGTCGCGAGATTTCACCAAGACAGATGGGCACAGAAGACCAACATGTGGGACTCCTACGTTGGATGACGAAAGTCAGGTGGGCAGCTGCTTCAGACAACTATAGTTCAGCAACTTAGGGGGAAAAAACCCTTGGGAGGGGTAACTCACCTGGTCACGTATTCCTCCTCTCTAACTGCCTTGACCGGGCATGCTTCTGAGTCGCTGCTTAAACACCACACGCCATAACTTCGCCTAGCCCGTGTTTTATTTTATTTTATTCTCACAAAATCATTTATCACGTCACTGTTGTAACACCTATTGTAGACGCAGGACTAAAGAAACAAGAGCACTGTAACAAAAATGCTGTGTTTGTAGATTGCTGTGACAGGCCACGCAAGGTGCAGCGGGTGTGAAAGCAAATGTTTGCATACAACTAGCGATAGCATTTCACATGTTTCACAGCATTATCTTGGGATATCTTCTAAAACTTAATCCACACTTTTTAGTGTATTTCATAGACTTCACTCCCACATCTCTTCAAGGAGAAAAGTTCCTCGCTGATTGATTTTCACAATACAAATTATTTCAATTGAAGTTTTAAAAGGAAAACTAGCGGCTTTGTTTTTTATAGGGAGACCAATCACCTATCATCTCGAATCCTGCTCCTTAAAATACCTGTTACAGAACTGGAATAGGGATTTTAGTTTTTGAGTTATCACGATGTAAACAAGATCCCATTAAATTTTTCTACACTATAAAATTGCTGTGTTCAATACACTGACGTGACACTTGTTTCCCGTGTATCAGCCCACTTCCTCTTTAAGACACCTCAGTTGATAACTCAGTAGTTAAAGGAAAAGACAAGTAGAGTGGGGGCGATTTATCCCTCCCGTATACTCGCGCAGCACGTAGGCAGAGAGATTCTACTAAGTTGTTACACTATAGTAAGGTCACAGTGGCGCAGTGCCGCAAGGTGTAGAACTGTTTGGAAAGATTGTGAAAGACTATTAAAAAGAAGTAACAAACTATGAAAGAAGACAGAAAAAAAAAATTAAGCTGCGTTAAAATATAAGAATTAATAAGTGTTGAGTTCAAGTGAGGTTCAAAGTGCGCAAAGACTAACATACACAGTGCAAATTCGCTACGTATGTGGAATAGTTCATCCTCTTGCAGGAGGCTTTTGACCTTTATGGGATCTATAGGTTCAATTCATTCACTCACTATAGGACTATAGTTGGTACTTCAACTCCTGTACGTATTTGTAGCATTTGTCCACTCTGAACAAAACTTTGGACACTTGTGTGAAAATTACAGGCTATTCACAACATTCATTAATCACCCCCAACCTTAGCTTAAACCCCTTCCTTACAGAACGGCGCGTAAGTCATCTATCACCTTCAGTAGGCTCATATGCCATTTTAAAAAAGCTTAATTTTTATTGTAAATTGGGTCGAGTTGTACCAAAGATCGGAAACGTCAATAATCTCTGTGATAAACTAGCAGTGTGTGATTGCTTTTACATGCAACAGGTGACCTGTTTGATTTGTTAGTGGGAGAGATTCGTATACATGAAGACAACAGCTGCTTGCGAGGGGATGCTGGATTCATTCTTCGTCAAGCACGTGTGTGTTATCTGCAGAATGTGGAGGCGATTGTTGGGAAAAACTTGTTCTGGCAAGGTCATCACTTGCAGCATTCAAATTACAACAAACAGGCAAAATAAAAGCGTTGACAACAGCAGAGATTTACGAGCTATTTCCCATTTCCGCTCTGCAGCAAGGAAGTAAAGCTAATTTTTCGTTTAATTAGAGGAGGGTACCAAATATGTACACATACCTTAATGGTGATGGTGTTATCTCTATAAATGTCGGTAGTTAGTAGCTATAGTAACCATGTGGCAGAGGCAAGCTTGGCTCTGGAGCGAGCAACGCAAGACCATCCTGAATTCCCTGCATGCTGTCCTGAACTGCAACCCTTAAGGATTTTGTGTACCGAAGGAAACAACAACAGAAAACAACTGAACAATAGAACATGTCAATGTTGATTGTGCAAATGATAAACATTATGAGCATCTTATGCGATTGCTTCAACAGTTTACCCTCCTCTTATGTGGACTTACAAGCCAATGCCTGGGGTCAGAAGCCTGTCGAAGAGCAGAGGGTCTCTCTGGATCTGAAAGAATGAACCAGGGTGGGTGATCAGCCCGACGCCAGACATGAAAGCGATGAAAAAGATGACAGGAAAGGTGAAGATGGAGCACCGGTGGAATGAAATGGCGGGAGAAACCGGAGAAAACCCGCCTAGGCGTCGATTTGCCCACTACAAATCCCACATGTGGGTCTCTAGGATCGAACCTTGGTGAGAGGCGAGCGGTCTAACCATTCTGCCAGGCACCGCCCCCTTATGTGATTGCAGAAGTAAAAAATACTGTAAGGGTCTAGATCCTTTCAGGTGCTGTGGTCCGGGAGCTGCGGACCCCTAGCACTCGTAGTACTCTCCCTTCGGGATTGGGTTGGACTCAAAGGGGTAGTGGTTCTCCGTATCCAGAGAGATCCAGTGCGTCTTATAGGTGGGGTTCTGAGGCGCCTAAATGCCCTACAGTACCACCCTGGAGAGCAGGTAACCATGCTAGGACGATGTTGCCCTTACCGAGATTCTTCCTTTGGGGTTGACGTACGACTTTCACTTCCAGTAACAAATTACATATATTTTAGTATTCAAATAAAAATCGATTTGCCATCCTTGCCACGTTACACACGAATTATCTCAAGCTAAAAAAATTTCTCAACTACATGTGGAAAAAGCAATCACTGATAAGTTCTTGCGATGGAAAGAAAAGAAAGCAAGGGTGGAGAAAGAAATGGACAAACGAATGTGTCACATTCACATAACTTTTCTGCCCACTATCGTTTATTTTTATACACTCTTGCATAAGCTTATTTTTATATCTACGCTGCGCGTTTTTTTTTAGGTAGGCACAGTTTTAATATTTTGCCGCTGCGACGCTGCAGTAGCGATCACTCCTTCTATTGATTAGGAAGCCAGACGCAGTTGTGAGCGATCGTCACTTTGTGTTTTCCTGTTGTTAGAATGTTTCGAAATGTTCAAAACAATCATCGACTCGCCGACTGGGAACTCAGATCAAAGATTTCTTTGCGAGAAATATTACGTAAACAAACATTCATAACCAATTATATGAGGTTTATGGGTAGTAAAGGGTAGTCTAGGGTGGGGGATTTTCTTTATCTTCGTATAGCATTTTTTAAAAATACTGAACTATTCACAGACACGGACGCCTTTCTAAAAATGTTTTTGGATTCAGCGGTTCTCAAAACACGTATTTCCTGCGAAACTTCTGTATCAAATTTTTGGTTGGAATGTAGTACCTAATCTGCCTATTAGGTATGGGCTAGAGAAAGTAAAGAGAATACTTTTATCACAGAAATTACGTCAAATCACTTTAGTTGTGGCACTAACCACTTCCGGAAAATGAGTTTAAAGTTGAGGTATTTAAGTCTGTGATTTTCTAGAAAAATATTTTGAAATTCTCCGAGCTCTTGTAAGTTTACTTCCGGTACAAGGTCCTGTAAACCGGAAGTTGCCGATTGTTGCTGCCATGTCCAAAAGAAGCAATAAGGGGGGGGGGGCAGAGACAAATAAAATTAAATTACAGCGGTTCAAGGAGTAATTAAGCGAACGTTATCCATCTCTAGGTTACTTCTGCAGCTATGAACAAAGGCCAGTCGCTCACGGTGAGAGGGGAGACATCTGGTGGCGGCGCGCATTTTTCTCAAGCGCGACTTTGAAAGGCTTCTCCAGCGTGCGGTATCAAAGGACTGTGCATGGATAATGCCACTTTGTGGCGCCCAGGGCCCTAAAATAGATTCACCTTGCTCGTTCTCTCTCCCTCCCCGAGCGTCAACAAGAAGAAAATCCTCACCTGGTCCACCTTATTATTGTAATGCAGACAGCCACCGTCTAGCAATTATACTACGATTACAAAAAAAAATGGTCTGATGTGTTGTATTCACGTGGCTTTCTCTGCACACTCTTCTTACAAAAGCTTCTTCTTCTATCTACCTCTTGTTAAATTTCATTGCACATTTATGCACTTCGTTGTAACTAAACAAGGAATACAGTAGGCTACAGCGATAGACTTTTTAAAACAGGATCTCTTTGCGATGGCTTTGGAACTTCCATCCTCTTTGCAAGACCACGAGAACAAACGAATAGCGACTTGCCACTTGGAATATATACAATAAAAAGAAATATACACCGAGCGGGATAGCTCAAGCGATAACGTGTATGTCCCGCATTCGGGAGGTTCCCGGTTCAAATCCGTAACCAACCAGACTGCCTGACGTTTTTCCTGGTTTCCCCCAGCCACCAAGGTAAATATCGTATTGCATACTAAATACCACGACCCAACGTTCCACCTTAAGTCTAAAACAACAGTAAAACATGAAACATCTGATGTGTTACATACAAATGACTTTCTCTACGCTCTATAGCTTACTAATGGGTACACAAACTATTCTCACTAAAGATTATTACTTTCTCTACTACGTATAGTAAGTAGGGGAAGTATTGTATTCCACCCAAAAATTCGATACCGAGATTTCACCGGAAATACATGTTTTGAGACCCCCTGAATCCAAAAAAAGTATTTTTGCAAACATGTCCGTGTGTGTGTCTGTCTGTGAACAGCATAACTCAGAAACGAACAGTCGGATAAACACCAAACTTGGTATTTAGGTTCAGTATCTTCCAGAGATGCGACACGAAGGTTTTCAAGAAAATCCCCCCACCCCAGGATACCCTTTTCATGGAAGATTTTTCGAAAATTTTAATTTTCTCAAAAACGACTAACGATTTTGATTAAAATATCATATGTTTAAGATATTTTTATGACAAGTAAAATGTATATGTTGAATTTTCTGGGAATGTCTCCAAAAGTATTCTTCATTGTGAACGACTTTTGCATAACTGGTAAACCATAAGAGATAGACAAAATTTTACTACACAAACAATGTAGATCGCGTTAAAATACACAATTTATGTCATATACATTTTTTTTGTTGAGTGAACCATTTTCGAGATATTACTTGTTATTCTCTTAAATTTTTCAATACTTGTTTTCTCAAATGGGAATTCGTTATTCATTATTTTGTCTTGGATATGCAAAGAGTATTAATCTGTGGCAAAGGGAATGGTGCTGCACCTAGCAACCAGCTATTAAGAGATATGTATGTGCTTAAAGGCTACTGTTTTTCTATATTGCCCTTGTAAATATATATTCCCCTTACATCTACAAGAAACTTAGCAATAAGATAGAGTGTGCAAAGGTTTATCTCGATTAAATGAAGTAGATGGAGAATAAGCGTTTGTAAAAATAGTTTGTACAAGAGTAGAGAAAGTCATGTGAGAGTAACACATCAGATTTTTTTCTATCTACTACATTTTAATCTAAATAAACCTTTACAGAAATAGCTACATTACACATTCGTTATAGATACAAAGAGAACAGCGATAGTCAAATGTTTAACAACTGGACGCTATATACTGGCTTTAAAATTCCATACTGTTTCCACGACATCCCGAGAAAGAACTGCATTTTGACAGGACTTTAAAGTATTGAATAATTCGAATCATTAATAACAGATATCTAGATAAGGCTATTTGAAACAAATTGTGTGTTCTAAACAGTATACAGTTTTTGTATCGCTTAACGTTTACCAGTTCTACAAGATTATACAAAATTTCTGCCGAATGAATGGCCTTCGCAGGCTATTCCCTGAAAATTCAAGATATACATTTTATTCGTCATGTAAATATCTTTAATATATGGTATTTTAATCAAAATCGTTAGCGCCATTTTTAGAAAATAAAAAATTTCGAAGAACCTTCCATGTAGGGAGTAGTTTGGAGTGCGGAGATTTTCTTTAAAATTTCGTGTCGCATCCTTGGAAGATATTGAATTTTGAGTTATGCTGTTCACAGAAAAAAGAGAGATTTTCTAAAAATTGTGTTTTTGGATTCAGGGGGTCCCAAGACATGTATTTCCGGTGAAATCTTGCTATCAAATTTTTGGGTGGAATGCAATATTTCCCCTACTTACTATACGTAGTAGAGAAAGTAAAAATAGATCGTAAAAAGAATGCTCCGCCATAGATTATAAAAGCAAGTAGAGCAGATGGCATTCTAATGCTATCTGACCGGCACGTGTGGAAACAGAGGTACACTTGCTATACACATGCATCTGTGGACAATACAATTGTCGAGGCCGTCAATTGTGACACTTGCCAGTCACAAAGCAGAGGTACAGTTACTATACACATGCCTTTATGTACACGTGACGAAGCAAGATGTTATACCAGTCATACAAGTTATTTACAATGAAATTCAACATATATATTGTTATACAAATACAGTAGACTCGCGATCATCCAAGCTAATTAGACCCGAAACTACCGCGGATATGGAAGAACTAGGATAATATGGAGATAAGGTGCTAATAAGTCCTAAATGAGGAAACAACCCCAAAAACTGTATAGTAATTGTTTAGTAGAACATAATTCCTTAAAATTATGTTCTGATTACAATACTACACTAGATTACTTTTTGAAAGAAAAAAAAAAGTGTCATACTTTTTTCGACTCTTGGACACTAGCACTGCACTGATTCAGAAAACAGCACTATGTTTATTTTCCAAGAACTCCCTCATATAACCCGGGACCTTGCCTAATCGCGACTCGGAGAAATCTCACGTTTCTTAAGCAATCTTAGAGCGTAGAGCTACTGAAATTTTACAACTCTGGATCTTGATTTACAACTGTTAAAATATACCCATATACCCGGGATGTATAAAAGCTCGCGCACCTTTAACCGTATGTGAATAACTTTCTTAATGCAATACACGTAACTTTGCTGACTGGCCTGTCAATTGTGCCCTGTAACCTATATTCGAACCTATATATAAGTAACGCGCCTGATAAAATAAATACGTATTTGCAACTCCGTGCAAGGATGACTCAAGTTGTAAACGAGTTGAGCTAACTAATTCCCGATGAGCGATTACACTGCTGCGCACTTGCAGTGAATGATTTCACCCAGACTTGATAACCGTCTCGTTACTTTAGTAACCGTTAACGCGATAACTAGTTGTCTTCGTTACTTTGGCAACCGTTACGTTATTTTCTGCCTAACCCTAACTTCTTACACTTACCATTAACCGATTAAAAGACGTTAAGCCATACTTCTACATGCAAAAAGAACCATGATGTTTACGTCACTCCCATTTTACTTAGAGCGAAGTATAAACACATACTAATAGGCCACGGTGTGAGTGCGTTTGGTGGGAACAGGAACTAAACAGTTAAGGAATAAGTGGACGGGGCATTGGAAGGACAGACAGGTAAATAAAACTTCCGCTGTTCCGAATTGCATTTACTAGACAGGCTGAGGGCTGCAAATGTAGTACTGTTTTCATTGTGCAACTGTGCATTCCCCTATCGCCTTGCCCCTCACCCTTCTCTGATCCCAAGAGTTGATGACGCCAGGCATTTCAACAAAAACAGTCGCGCCCCCTTCCAAGCGTACTCATGTCCTGGCTAAATAGCATTAGCATTGCACCCCGATCGGCTTGTCATGACATAACTGTGATAAAATTGTATAATGTACACATATTTTAGTTGCACTTCTCTATTATTTTAAATATAAAAAGCGATGTTATGTTTTTACTTGAGGTAACTCAAAATAAAACGCAAGTTTGGAAATATTAGGGGGATGCCCCTTGAGTCCCTAAGTGAAGCCTATATGAAACCGAGCGGGATGACTCGTGGCCTACATTCCGGAAGTCGTGAGTACGTTCCCAAGGCCTACCTTCATGACCCATTGGTTTTTTCCCCAGGTCGCCAGGCGAATGTTGAGAAAGATCATTGTATCCCCCGAATTTGCTGTCCCTCCATTCCAATTTCACTTCACCTTTCATATGCTTGGTCTCTTTCAGGGTTGCAAGTGTCGGCGGGAGGTCTCGGCATGTGCATGACAGGGGAAAAGAATGCTCTGATAAACATTCGTCCCGCGGATTGTGAGCGGTCTCCGGGTCCCCCAGGAGATATGTAAGCCCACAGGGGGGACGGGAGTCGGCTGCACCAGCCAGCACCAGGGGAGCTCAAATCTGCAAGTGGTAGGGACCCTCTGCCTGTCGTGCCTCTTGATCCGGCCGTCTTCTGCCTCATCCCGCCATCCCAGGAGGGAAGGCGCCCCGTCAGGAGCTAGGCACAAAAGATCTGCGTAGGTTGAGGTGCCAAGTTCCCTTCCGCTTCTGGTCCAATCCTGTCCTAAGCTTATGTGAAACGATTAAAGCAAATGTTATTGAAGTAGGGCATAATAGCTATTTTATCCATTTCTAGTATGATCTGTTGCGCTTATATGGCAGTGATTGATTTTCCATGCCTCCTCACTTTAGTGGATTAAATAGGTGGGTAAGGTATCTTTATTGGTTTCAAATTATTGAAGTTATTACACAAGTATTTAGTGCATGGGTCATACACCCTACATGCATATTTAAGATACAATAGAGTGACAACATAAACAGAAAAAGAAACAAAACAAAAAATCAAGAAAAAGGAAAAGAGATAAATTACCGTTGACTAACCGAACAAATTTGACCTAGCTTCGCGCACTTTAGCCAAGAAATTGTCAAGTTTTGCCAGTTCATCCGGTCAACCAGTAGATCCCAACATCCCAATCTCCTTCTAGAAGCACTTAAGAATTTTTCCTTTTTGAGTTTAATTGTTCGCTGGTTCTCCCACTGTGGGCATTCCACCAAAATATGTACCTAATCCTCATCCAAATCACAGAATGGGCAGACTCTCCTGCCAGAATCATCAGTCATTTTCAGTGCCGTCCAACCTCCCAGTCTAAACCATGCCATTCCTGATCTTTCCTTTCATCCTAAGTTAAGTAAGTATATATGCCTCTTTACCCCAAGTCAATTTTTAACACCAGTGTTATAGTTTCGTGCCTTGGCTCGTAGCGGCTTAACCATTATGAATTTGGAAGATTCACACAGTGAACTAAAATTATACACTAATAAAACTTGCATAATACTTAACTTACCCACTGCAGGAACACGAAAGCTTAGGCGCTTACCTGAAAACAGAAAGAAAACATTATTACACATACAACAAAGCAGAGAGCGAGATTTTCAGAAGGTAGGCAAAATTTGATACAATAACCCTAAAACAATTAAAAACCCTCTGGAGAACTGTTGATCTCGAATTTACGAACTGATACGGCAATGTAAATACGTGAGCAAAAATGGTAAAAATCTTGTGTTAAATTTACATTACTTTCTCTTATCATTCTACTACTAACTATTCTTAATAAAACTTATTCTATCTACTTCTTGTCAGCTAAACCTTCAGTACATATTTCGTTACACGCGGGGCACTACTTATATTTTGAGCCTTGGCAATCCTCAATGTTGTAGGAGCCATCTGGCGTTTCCAATGGAAAATTTGACATTTTAGACCATAATCTGCTTGAAACATTTTGTAATAGAGCGTCATTTGTTTTGTTTACACTAACTTGAAAACTGTGTGTCAACAAAAACTGGAATTAACTCGTGAAAATGTTCGTGCAATGATTTATTACGACTTTCGACGTGGATTATCAAGACAAGAGTGCATCGATCAACTAACTTCCACATTTGGCGACGAAACTCCATCCTTTGCTACTGTGAAACGCTGGTATAACGAATTTAATCGTGGCAGCCGTTCGCTCAATGATGAAGTTCGTGAAGATCGTCCAAAATCAATTGTTGTGCCAGAAAACATTGATGCTGTGCAAAAACTAATAATGAAAGATCGTCATGCGACATATTCTGAGATTGAGGCAACCCTAGGCATTAGTTCCACCAGCATGTATAAAATAATACATGATTATTTAGCCTGAAAAAGGTTTGCTCTCGTTGGATCCCACACAATTTGACGCAATCTCAAAAAGATGCTCGTGTCGATTGCTGTACAAAAATGCTCAAGAAATACAATGGCTCAAAAGACGTATATAAGATTGTAACAGGTGACGAATCATGGATTTATGCGTATGAGCCGGAACGTAAACAGCAGTCGACTGTATGGGTGTTTCAAGATGAAGCAAATCCAACAAAAGTTGTTCGCACTCGAAGCACTTCGAAGCAAATGGTCGCCTGCTTTTTCAGCAAAACTGGCCATGTGGCAACAGTGCCTTTAGAGGAACGTAAAACGCTCAATGCCGAATGGTACACAACCATTTGTTTGCCGGAAGTCTTCGGTGAAGTAAGGAAAACCAACAAGAACCGTAGGATCGTTCTTCATCAAGACAATGCGAGCGCACACACATCTCGTCCAACAACAGAGTATTTGAAGGCTCAAAAAATCGAATTGATGGGTCATCCACCATACAGTCCTGATTTGGCACCCAATGACTTGTTTTTGTTCCCGAACATCAAGAATAAATTGCGTGGACAACGATTTTCGTTGGCAGAAGAAGCCGTTGATGCCTTCAAAAACCATGTTTTGGAGGTGTATCAAGAAGACTGGAATAAATGCTTTGACAAATTGTTCAAACGGAAGCAAACGTGTATTGATCATAAAGGAGAATGTTTTGAAAAACAATAAAGCAGTGTTCAATCAGAAATTACTTTGCTTTAATTATTAGGCTCAAAAATATAAATAGTGCCCCTCGTAGATATAAGAAGGATACGGTGATGGCTGAGGTTCCATGTTCTTTGTGTGACCACGAGGAAAAACGAATAGAGGCTTTTAACACTAGAAAAGTATTACGAGATGTCGTTCTAGTAGTACTACGCTAGCCTCTAGTTCCCGTGGTCGCGGGTTCAAACCTGGCGGAGGGCAATGGATTTTTTCGGGGTAAAAACCCCTTAGCGTGGCTTCCTTCGGAAGGGAAGTAAAGTCGGTGTTCCCGTGTCGTAGATTTACGGTACGTAAAAGAACCTCAAGCCTGACATATACGCCTCTGAGCAAGATTTCCAGTCTTTCACACCAATATAGAGTGAAACACTAAGAACAACAGCAGTTAAAGAGTGTCCATAAATAAAACTCAATTGTTATTTAACTTTGAGATCCATATTTTTTGTGTAGTAAGAATTTCTCTATCTCTACGGTTTCTCAATCATATCTATACAAAGATCATTTATAATTAAGAGGACATCGCAAGCTATTCCCAGAAAATTTAATATATACGTTTTATTTATCATGTAAATATCTTTTAACGTATGTTATTTTAACCGAAATCATTAAAGCCTTTTTGAGAAAATCAAAATTTCTAAAAATGTTCCAGCTAAAGAGTAATTGGAAATGGGGGAATTTTCTTGAAAATCTTCGTGTCGCATCTTTGGAAGATATTGAACTTAAATACCAAATTTGGTATTTATGCATCTTCTCGTTTTTGAGTTATACTAGTCATACACAACACAGACACGCACAGACCTTCTAAATGTGTTTGTTTTTATCCAGCGGGCCTCATAACAGATATTTCTGGTAAAATATGGTATAGAATTTTTGCGTGGAATGCAATACTTCCTCTACTTACCTTAGGTAAGCAGCAGAGAAAGTAAAAATGTGATGTGTTACCTTCACATAATTTTCTCTACCCTCTAACGCTTATTAGTGGGTATACAAAAAAAATTATTCTTACGAAAGTTTATTTTCCCATCTACTTAATTTTTATCAGGATAAAACTTTTCGGAAATGCCTACATTACACTTTTTGCTGTAGATACAAAGGGAGTAGTGATAATCAGATCTTATTGAAGGATGTTCTATGCTGCCTTAAAATCCCATACTAAGAGATAACTGAAAATCGACCGGACTTTAAAAAAATGTCTAAGTATTAAACAATGCGAAGCATTAATAACGGATATCTCGGAAATGGTTGTTGCCGCAAAGAAGTTATTTGAAATAAATTGTGGGTTTTAAAGAGATTTACATTTTTTGTACTGTACATTTTCATCTTTTGCTTAACGCTTACGAGTTTATTCTTTATCAATAGAGGAACTCTACAGGATATTGCCAGAAAATTTAAGATATCCATTTTATTTGTCATGCAAATATCTTAATATATGGTATTTTAATCAAAATTGGAGCCATTTGTTTTAGAAAATAATAAATTTTGGAAAGTATTCCATGCAAAGGGTAGCTAGGGGATTTTCTTGAAAATCTTTGTGTCTTAACTTTGGAAGATATTGAACTTAGATACCAAGTTGGGTAAATAAATTTAAATTGAGTTTTATTTATGGACGCTCTTTAACTACTATGGTTCTTAGCGTCCCATTCTATATTGGGCGTGAAACACCGGCTCAGAGGCCTCTATCAGGCTTGAGGTTCTTTTACGTGCCGTAAATCTACGACACGGGACCACCGGCTTTACTTCCCTTCCGAAGGAAGCCGTGCTAAGAATTTTTACGCCCGAAAAAATTCATCGCCGTCCGCCGTGTTTGAACCCGCAACCTTGGGAACTAGAGGCTAGCACGGTACCACCAGTCCACGAGGACGACCACCAAGTTGGGTATTTATCTGACTTTTCGTTTTGAGTTATGCGCGCGCAAACACACATACGTACTTTTTTTTTTTTTTTTTTAAAAAAAAAGGCTTTGTTTTAGGTTCAAGGGGCCTCAAAACATGTATTTCCGATGAAACCTAGCTATTTTATTCTTGGCTGGAATGCAATACCTTCTCTACCTACTATGTACGTGGTAGAAAAAGTAAAAAAGCAATCTTTGACCCATTACAGAGCAGTTCCCCCTTAAACGAGCCACTTTAGTGATTTATTTATTTATTCCCCGCTTTCCTGCCCTGACTCCCCATTGGTTAAATCTAATTAGGAAAGACAGAAATGACATTCACTGGCGTGGCTTTTTTTTTCCATACGACCGTCATACATTTGGCATCGAGAGTGGGACATTGTATTGTTTCTGTAAGTTGGACGTATTCCCAGACACGAAACCGCCCGAAGCTCTTCCAATACAATCAAGATGAAGTATATCGCAGTTCGCTTTCAATCTGATATTCTTGTAACAGAAATTCCCCTTTATAACGGTGCGTTGTAAATGTTTCATTCTGCTTGTATCTTTGTTTTCAAATCAATACGCGGGCTCCGCGATTTCCTTCAAGGTGTGTACAGATCTTTAATATATTAAAATGCTTTCAAAGCTAAGTGAAAACGTTAAAGAGGATAACTTACAAAACACGGTGATAAAAACCCAGATACCTTTGTTCTTCTACACATACTGCTTCTTGCATTATCAATACTAGAGCCGGCTTCGATTCCAGGAAACAAAGGGAGAATTTCCCTGCCAAATACGTGTTACATTAACTTAGGAATGAACCTATGAAATCTCCGAAAATTCCGAGAGAATTAAAGCTTGAATTGGCTATTTAGATACAAAGTCATAATTTCAAAACGCAGTTTCACTGTTACTTCCACGTGGTTAGTACGCAGAGAATGCATTCCATTTCACCCCCCAAATGCCGAGACCACCTTAAATACGTAAAAAAATGGCATTTTTAGACAAATATATGCTTCTTTTTCTAGGGCCCTCAAAACATGCATTCCGGTAAAATCTCGATAATTAAGTTAGGGTTCATTTGATCGAATAATTGACAATACATAGAACAATAAAATTCATTTTTAAGTCTAATAGACATATCGAACGAAACTTAAATGTAAAATCAAACGTTTCATGCTACATTTTCACCTAAATTTACTGTAAGCGTTTAGGAATACGAATCCCTCTACGGATTTCATCAATTTAATGTATTCTAAAGCGTGCTGTGAAGTGCAGCTGCCCACAAACAAATCTCGCCGATATCCGCAGACTCTGTCTTTTTCCTCCGTTACGTTGTCATAACAGTAGCATGATGCTTTCAGATTTAAACAACCAAATTTTCTGCAGCTTGTGCAACATTTACTCTCAGTGCTGGTGAATCAAAGGATATTAGAAGAATACCCTGCTTCAAAGTATTGTTTAGTAAACGGGGCAATATTTTTCCAGCTTTGAATGTCACCAAATATCATGCGTTCGATTTGTAGCCGGGCCACTGAAGGCATATAGTTACTTGCTGGGTAGAGGCCTAAAAGTTCACATGAAAAATTAAACTAATTTTTAGCACCCACCATGTACATAGAGGGGACGTATACTAACTTGGCTGCGGAGGACGGAAACGTGGCGTGGAGGTTAAGAGGAAGGCGTGGGTTTCACTGTGCAAAATCCGTAACACAAATCTACTTGCACATTCCTAAGATTTATTTCCCAACCGTTTGGGGTTCCTACATTATTAAATATGAAAGCTTAGGGGAGATGATCCAAAGGCCGACTTGCACGCGCGATCCGCTTCTCACGGAATACTCAACAAGACGCTATATCCCCACCACTCGTGACGTCATCCCAGACGAAAACAAGAATATGTCTGGTAATGACAATGGGACCCCCAAATTATTAACACACCACAATATGAGCAACTCGCTAGCAATGCAGTGGCCTCGGTATGTTCCGCTAGCGGTTGATGAACCGCTCAAGACTACATTTATCAACTGTGTTATACCGTGTCAGTTGCTGCCTTCTGTTTGAGCCGTAACAGCTAGAGTTTGTTCATTGTGCATCTCAAAAGTGAAAGTTTATTCAAGACATTTGGGTTGTGTGTGAATTACTTGTATTATTATTATTCAATTGAAATACCTACAGAAAAACTTCATGCTTTAACCAAGAATTTTTATGCACGATACACAGTACAAATCGAATAATGTGTAGACATTTTGAGCAGAAACTTCCTGGTATTCCAGTTCCAGGTTGAGAAACTGTTACGTTCTCCAAAGAGTCTTAGGCGAGTTACACAGCAAGTGAGTGTTTCAAAAGCCTCTCTTTATAGAGCTGCTAAAATCTTAAAATTGAAACCGTACAGAGTGATTGTGGTTCATCAATCAAAACCGTGACGATGAGAAATGCAAGAATGCCTCAATACAGATGAACACCACTTTCAACACAATTTGTAACAAGTCACACGGCCCAGCAATATAACGAACGCACTGTATATAACAGTAAGGAAAGGACGTCTAGAATGGAGGAAAAAGTCCTAAAGTACACTGGAACGACATCTGAATTTTTTTCCCCAATAAGCAAGGAACAGAATCTTGATTCACCACTTCTCAACTCTCGTTTAAATTAATTTCTTTCCCCCTTTATTCTTCCAGCAATCATTGTCTCCCTTCTCTATCATCCTGAGGGGAGAAACTCAGGAATATCAAAAAAATTGCTTTTACGATTGCAGATTATCGACAACTCAAAAATCCGAGCTGGAACTTAATTCCCAATCAGCCGTAGCCTTCCGCATATTTAATACCATTTTGCATGACATTAGTCCTTCAAAGAAAGAATACATTTCTTGCGAACTGTAACTGGAGTTCTCCGGGAAGCAGCAAGAACACAAAGAATAAAAAGATCTGGTGTGGTACAGAAATTTCTCTACCCATTAGAAACTTCATATATACTAAAACTCTATACTTCATTCTATATAACATTTACGATATGTCTATATATACATATATTGATGCAGCATTCAAATGCTTATAGAAGCTACAGGGGAAGTAAATTCAGTAATCATGTTAACGACTCTTGAGCAGAAAAAGAGAAATTTAGACTCGGAAACATTCAAGCATCTTCCATTAGATGGCGTCTTTACATTTTAAATGTATTGTGACCGCCGCCGGTGTGAGCACATGCTGGCCCGTTTACCAGGCCGCCTGGGTGGGGCTTTCGGCTCGCCCTTCAACGCAATAGCCCGCGCAACAAACTCATGTGCCGCCTCTCCGCGGCTTGGGTAATTTCTGCTCCAGAAGATTCCTTTCAGGAGGTTCGAGTAGCTTGCTCTTCGAGAATGTTCCGCGTGTAAGAGGGGCCTATATAAGGGCCAGTTAAAAGTGGACTGTTAAGGGTGACAGTTCAAATCGCAGTTCAGTTGCGAGTTGTGATTAGACGGTTCAGTTGTGTTCTGTTCTGAGTGTGTGCCAACAGTGACTAAGTCTAAAATGTTGTGCTACGTTGGGTATCTAAAAGGTACATAAAGGATGCTTCGCAGCAACTGGTGTTTTCATTTGTTACAATATACCATTAAATCTTTGACACAATTTGCACTTTTCATGCATTCACAAACAATTTAAGTTATGCATAACGACCGGAATAGCTCACGTGGTAACTTCTGTGACCCGCATTTGGGAGGTCACGGGTTCAAATCCCGTTGATCATTAATCTGACTGGGGTTTTTTCGTGCTTTCCCTCAGTCGCCAAGTTAAGTAGCGGATTGGATGTTTAATACAGCTGAAAGTTTCACCTTAAGTCTAAAACAAATAGTAAAACAGAAAAATAGATGGCAAAACTGGGGTCCATTTCCCAGATAAACAATGAAATATGTATTTAAAAGAAAATAAATTTTGTTCAATGTAATTTTAATGTTCTAATAACCTGAGTTTATTTCCTTTGCTTCGATGTGTATTGCTTTCACGTACATACCAAAAATCAATAAATACGGCGTGGACTCAACACTGCTGCCATCCGATCAGTTACACATAATTAACAAGGTAAGACCTTTTGTAAAAACTCAAAGTTTTGAAATTACGAGGGCGATACTGAAATTTTTTATGACATGTTTCTAAACACAAATGTAATTTGTTTATATTTAATACCTTGTTTCTAATGTTTTGCGAGTTTATTTCCGTGTACTTTGTTTGATTTGCACTAATAGGTAGTTAATTATCGTCATTTAAAGATTTCGTTGTCACCCAAAAGTGAATTTGATTGGAAAACATTTCCGAGCTACGATATTGTTATGATTTTAAATCGTCATTAATGCCTAAACAATGTAAAAATGGCTTAGAAAAGCATTTGGCGAAAAAGACCCAACTAAGACAATTTATAATTGCCGCAGTGTTCATGAGAGATCGGTTTTTTCTTAGTGATGAATTTCGTGAAGGACGCCCAATGATGAAAATGTTGTCCCTGTTTCTAGCAATGCTTGAAGAAGATTGACGGACATGAATTTATTCGGGCAACATTAGGAATTGGCATGAGTCCACTTTAAAACATTTTACATCAACAGTTAGACGTTATAAAACTTTGTTGTTGATGGATTCCACATAAACTGACTCTCGATCAAAAACAACAACGCACTGATTGGTGCAGAAAAATTCCAAGGCGTCACTTCAAATTTGGCTTGGAATGTCGTTACCGATGATGAATCGCCACAATGGGTTTTCGAAGAGAGTCTAAGCCTACAATAGTCCGACGAATTCGCAGTGCTGGTAAGAAGATGGTTGCTAGTTTCTTTCTAAAACGGACCATACTGCCGATGTCTGTTTACGCAAATATTTAAGTTCGTGAAAAACGCCCAAAAGGAAAAGCAATGTTACATGATGGCAACGCATCGTCGCATACAGCAAAATTGAGTATCTGGATGTCTTAAGGTCTGCACCAGGTCCCTCCACCATACAGCCCCGACCTAGCACCTTGTGATTTCTGTTTGTTTCCAAAAATTAAAGATAAAATGCGTGGAATCACTTTTTCGTCATCAGATGAAGCAGTGGAACATATAAAAACCTGAAGTGCTTCAGGAAGAGTGGCATCATTGCTTTAAGGACTGTTTCATCGAATGCAAAAATGTATTGAAGTTAAAGGAAAATATTTTGAAGAGTCTATTTAAATTGTTTAAAACTAATCCCTGCTTGATTTTCTACAAATTTTCAGTGTCGCCCTCGTATAGCGTGGTTGACCAAAAACAGTCGTATGCAACTATACTATAATGGAAATTAATACCCTACCCTCGTTTCATAAACATACCCGTGTCTTAATTACTATCATTATAGTCTGTATCATAATATACTATTATGCATAGGGTTATGAAAAGGTAAACCTATCCCACGAGAACATGCAATGAGAGATGACTACTAGTGCACGTAGCAGTTAACAGTGCCGGCCCTCGTAGCCGTAGTCGCTGGAGTGTATAGCTCCGGCGCTCCGCCAAGCTGAGGGTCGCGGATTCGAGTCCCGCCAAGGGCATGGGTGTTTGTGTGTGTTGCGGTAATAAGCGATAACGAAAACAGTAAAAACACAGTGTCATAAACTGGGTAAAATAAGGGAACTTTAAGTTTAAAAAAAAGTTGCGGGGTAAAGTCATATGGAACAAAACTCAGGGGAAATCAAAGAGTATATTTCAAGTGAATTTTTGGGTGGAATGCAATACTACCTAAACTTAAGTACTAGAGAGAGTAAGCACTGGATGCATTACAGTCATACAATATTCTCTGTCCACATCATTTGTTAATGTCTAATATGGAAAAAGCATGTACTGTACACCTACCAGCATAAACGTTTTATTTGAAAATGCGAAAACGGAAGAACAAAAAGAGAACAACCGTGGTAAATAATGAAGTAGGTCAGCCTGTTCTGGGCAGTTTTTAGCCCGTAGTTTAAATGCATGGCGAGGTTTGGATGGTCACAATTTGAGAACGTTAACGGTGTATGACGTGGTTATTTATTCACTCCATGTTTTAAAGCGGCCGCCGTCACAGTTGCTAGGTAACGGGGTAGTAGGTTTCTCTTCCGAACATTTCTCACCCCTGTCTACAGCAGTGTTTGGTAACCAACTTCGACATGGCAAACAATGGCAGAAGGGCGATAAATCAGAGCTGGCGGCCTGACCTACTCGATATCGCAGCCGAATTCTGCCGTTCCCCCCAAAGATCTCCGCCAACAAGTGCATATATTTAGCGTCACAGTGTCCTGTTCCAGTCCTGAATATTTTATGAGCCGGTGGACTATATCCGTCACTGAATCGATTCAACAACCCCAATGCGTCAGGGATTCGATATTAATTATTTATTTAAAGGTGCGAGTCATTTTAATGTTCAAACGAAAAAAAAATAGCCAGGACAACCTAAAGATAGGCCAACTTCTGGGAAGAAGATGCAAATTTTAAAAACCCTTCTTATAATAGCTCATGGTCGTTTGTAAAGGAAATTCTATTTACTGTCTCTTATTGGGGTAGAAAAGATCGCGCGCGTGGGCTATCCACTTATGTAAGACCAACCTGTGGCCGTTGGAAAAACACATCATGAATTCATTCGCTATAACTGATTTATGCCATTGTTTCTTTTTCTTTTTACTTTCTCTACTACGTATGGTAAGTAGAGGAAGCATTGTATTCAACTCAAAAGAAAAGCATTTTTAGAAAAAGGTCCTTGTGAGTGAGTGTGTGTGTGTGTGTGTGTGTGTGTGTGTGTGTGTGTGTGTTTGTGAACTTGGCATTTAGCTTAAAGACCTTCTAAACATGCGACATGAAGATTTTTAAGAAAATTCCCTAACCCCAAACTACCCTTTACATGGAACGTATATCCAATAGTAAAGATATTTACATAAAAAATAAAATTTATATCTTGAATTTTCTGGAAGCAGCCTGTGAAGTCCTCTTCAATCCAAAAGAATTTTGTATTAATATTGTGTAACTGGTAAACGTTAAGCGATTGACAAAAACATGCTGCACAAAAAAATATAAATCTCTTTAAAATACACAGTTTATTCAATTTTATTTGTGTGACATAAGCTGTTTCCGAGATATCCACTATTTATGGTACTAATTCTTCAATACTTATTCATTCTTTTAAAGTCCTGTCGACATTCAGCTGTTTCTCGCGATGTCATGAAAAGAGCATGGAATTTTAAGGGGATAAGGTACTTTGAAATGCGCAAAAATCACATCTTTTGTTTTAGGCACCAATAAAATCTCTATTACTTCCAGTTTCAGAGGTTTTTAAGACATCTGCATTCCTTTAAAGCTGTCATGCAATGTCCCTTTTTAGAACATTTTTGTATCTTTTCAACAATGAACGACCATATCATGCCCAGCTAGCAGTTCAGCAATTAGTAAAAGAGGCCAGGACCAAGAGAAGGGAATAAAATAAAGCTGCAGTAATCCAGGAATGAAGGTGCAGATGAATGACCCTGGAATGCACTGAAGCGTGTCAGAATTTTAACGTTCCAACCTTAAATTCAGTTTTCTCAAATCAACGTTTTTGGATAATTATGTACCTTTTTCTCAGAAAGTATGTGAGCTAGAGAGCTGAAATTTTGAATACATGTATACAACACGTAGTTAAACATTCTGAACCACAATCATAATTTTATAATGTATATTAGTGATATTAAGAATGCAACAACACTGCAAATTTTCCAAATTGTTTCTTTGCAATTAATTTTTTTTTTCAACTTCTAGTGAACTCGTTTACATAACTAAATAATTTAGATTCAGAAGATAGCTGATTATTCTAAGAACAAGCATGCAAAAGTGTGATTCTGTATTGCAAGTAGTATCAGAGAAAAAGGTACATGAATTCAGATGCTTTAAGAGTGAATTTTATTATTTTTATGCTGAATGAAATCATTTTTACGGATTCAACTTCATAAGCTATCAATGCAAACAACCACTTGAAATAATTGTCATGATTTATAGAGTAATTCATAAATATTTCAGGAAAAGCCATTGAGAACTTTAAGAGCAGTCATGAAAAGAGTATGGAACTTTAAGGCCAGCATATAGCGTCCAGTTCTTAAACACTTGATTATCGCTAGTCCTTTTGTAACCATAATGAAATAGTAATGCAGCTATTTACTTAAAGGTTTATCTCGAATACCATGAAGTATATAGAAACATTAACTTTCGTAAGAATAGTTTTATCCCATTAATAAATGAAAGAGCGTAGAGAAGGTCATATACATGTAATACCAAATTTAGAGCTTGTTTTATCACAATAAAATTTTACTTTATCCCCAATAGTTTCTGAGAAAAGGGTATTTACACCAGAGAATATCATTCAAAGAAAAACTTTTCAAAACAAAAATACAGCTAACAAACTAGCATATATTTGGAAAGAAAGAAGCCACATGGCTTAAGCATTCAAAAGCTATTATACTTGAACACTACACTATATTCACTCTTAGGTTGATCCGCGGCAAAACAAACCCACGTGGTCAGTGCACCGTGTTGCAACACGGTAGCAATGCGCCCAGAAAAGTAGTCCCATGCTAATCTGAATTTTAGAATGAATTTATCCTTAAATAGTATAATATTCTATACAAATACCCAAGATTTTATTTAACGCTGATTTATACCGTAAAACAGAGTTACAAGTCCCATGATGTAATTCGTATGAGTCCCCTGACATCCGGGTAGGCGCCGAATATTGTTTACAGCCAGAAACCAGTAGTTGTGTTTAGCATCATGGCGGACAGTGAATTCGCTCTTGTGTTTTCGTCGAATTACGTAAAGCGTTAGCCGCGCAAACCATTGACTAGTGGTGAAAAAACAATAGTGTTGAATCTTTATTATAAGCTATGTGAGAAATATTCAACACTTTCCGCGAAAGAAATGGCGAAATTAACTTCTGAGTTCACCGGTGTTTCGAGTACAAGTATAAACAGTGCTTGTGCACAAAAATCTGAAACGAGAAAAGTGGTTACACCCGGAATAAAAAAGAAAAAGAATGTAGTCATCTTGAGAAGAATGTAATTCGCGTAACAGTGTACAATTTGTTTTTTTAAAATGAGCCGCCAACAGTTAATAAAGTGCTGCTTCCAGAGAGTGAATAAATTAGGTTATCGCATACCTGTTACTTTATTTTTCGCTCATTTATTTTAGAATTAACTATTATTATATGTACAAACGTTTGTTTTGTTACAACTATAAATTTTATCATCTTTAACCCTAAACAGAATTTGCTAGTCACCGCACATGGTCTGAAAGTGTGACAGTATTTCTAGTACGAATGGCGGAAGGATACATTATAACGGTGCACTGGTCACCTGGGGTTCGTTTTGACACGGATCAACCTAAGAGTGAATACAGTTTAGTACCAATTTATAGAGCAAAGCTTCCCACTGAAAATGGCTAAAATTTACCTCACTCCAAAGTGTGCAAGAGTTATGACTTCCCCTTAAGTAATTTTATCTCATTTGATTTTATTACAAATAAACGTTAAACGCATACTTGCCTACTTCCTGAAATTGAAACCTCTAAAACTTTCCCTTGTCAAGCAAAGCGTAATAATTTTGTGGACATGAAATTTAAAGGGTACATAAAATTTTCAGCTCAATAAATATACAAAAATTACGTATAAAATAAATGGGAATTGTTTTATAACAATCCTTAAAGACAGGGTAGCACTGCTTCTTTCTGTCACATTTGCTATCATTCTTCGTGTTACCACAATAAACACATATTTAAGCAAAGAACATCGCCTCTTAGGGTATACACAGATTTCTAGTCCATATTTTACACTTCATAACATGATCTATTAAAAAAAAACTTTGTCACAACGTATCCCACAGCCATAGAACGTGAATAAGAGAAAATACTTTACTATGCATGTCGTCCATTACTGAATGTTCGCGCCCGTTTACTCCTGGTCACTTGTGTGCAATCAAATTTTAAATCCGCATATACATTTTGTTGCAGCCTAGTGCAGGGAGACCACGATCATGATGGAGAGACACAGATAACCTCTGGCCAATCATAGCACTATATTACCAATCAGTGTAGTACGTTTTGACTTACAATATATTTAATGCTTTGTCATCTCCGTGATGAAAATCTAACACTTTGAATCCGCCCTCAAAGTCATAAATATGCCTGCTTTGCCGTACATTTTACGGCTAAACCGTAAACGTTGGCAAGTATGTACACGTGTTCTGTTGCCAATTTCACAATAAAACTTGTCATTACGCATCCACGATTTTTCAAACGCTCAAGCGTCCATAATTTATTCAGCGGATCAACTAATTGAGTTATAAAACGCGAAGTTCACTGAAGCAGGAAGCTTTAGAGTTCAATATTGATTCTGGCCTCGTGAAATATATTTGTTAACTATTTCTTTTTAATCTTAACAAAAGCAATAACGTAATCATTCAAGACCTCATCAGTTTAAGGATATATTGAGGTCTTGTATAATTCATTGCCCGCATTTCCATACGACAAACGAACATCCATGTTTGGACCCGGGATTGTATGCTCTGCTCTCTACCGGGCCAATATCAGGACGGTAACGATATAAAGTACAAATTGATTCTGTTCGCAGTTCTTTTATTTCCGCCCACTCTACCGCATCAGCAGTAAAGTGTAGCCTCACTTTTGATTCCAGATGAATACTCGTGACCAGTAGTTCAAGTGCGGACTATTGGTTGCCTAGCAACGCTATGTCGTAACTGCTTTGTAACTTGAAATAAATACCACAAACTACCCTGGGGGAAGCTTTTATCACCATAACTATGGTACACATACTCCGAAGCAGTTGCGCTGGTTACAGTGGTTCAAATTCGTCAACTGTCCTGCGAAAGGAAACCTAGATGTTTTTTATTGTCTTTTCTTTTTACATTCTCTGCTACCCACCTGAGAGGAAGTATTGTACTTCACCCAAAAATTCGAATACCGAGATTTCACAGGAAATACCCGCTTTGAGACTTTCTGAATACCCCCAAAGTAAAATAATAGGTCGTCTCCTTAGCGCGGTAGTAGCGCAGCTACTATCAAGCGAGAGACACGGATTCGATTCCCGGTACCGGCGCGAGGATCTTTTCTCGCTGGGGGGACCTGGCCCGGGTGCAATCAACCATGTTAGGTCCCTGAGGAGCCAAATGAGCGGCTACTGTAGTGGCTCCAGGATAAGGAGGCCGGTACCCGGAGCGCTGATCACGTCCCCCTCCAGTATAACGCCTATTGTGGGCAGAGGTGGGGGACGCAGCGGTCGGGCGGCAGGCCTTGGCCCGACAACGGCCTGTTGCGCCAGGATGCAACACGAAGAAATCCCGCACTTGAAATTACCCGTTACATAATTTTTTCAAAAGGCTTTAAAGAGTTTGGATTAAAATACAACATATTTAAGATATTTGCAAGACAAATGAAAGCACATCTTGAATTTTCTGGGAATAACCTTGGAGTTCTCTTCATTCTGAATAACGTTCGTGTAATTGGTAAACCGTAGGAGATAGACAAAGTCTTACTACAGCAAAAAAAAAGTCGATCTCGTTAAAGCACACCATTACATCAAATACATTTCTGAGATATTCTTTGTTATTCGTTAGAATTTTGAAATACTTATACTTTTTTCAAGTGGTGAGTCGCTATTCCTTTCTTCGTGGTCATGCAAAGAGCATGGAATTTCAAAGCCATCAGTTGTATAAAAATCTGGCAATCCCTTTAGCCTATCCTTCATCTACAACGAACTCCATAAATGTGTAAAGAAAGGTTATCTCAATTAACCAGAAAAAGCTTTTGTTATAAGCAGTAGTTTGTGGGAGAGTGAGTAAACGAAGTCATTGAATTCAACACACAACATTTAAAAAAAAAAAGAATTTGTGTTATATTGGTAGACACGCAACTTTTAAACAAATCTGTCGCTCCTTCTTGGGGGAGGGGGAAGGATATATACGACAGACAGATAGAAGAAGAAAAATACTGCGTCAAATGTATCCAAATCTGTGCAACTATTTGGATTTATATTACCAACAATAAATTCTGAGACTTGTAGGCTTTGATATACTAGAAATTGGCATTTTATAGTGCGAAAACCTTGACACTGTGACGAAGTGAATAAAATGTCTTGAAGGACGTGAAGAGTGGATACGAAGAATAATAGATCGTCTGAGATGGACAAAGTAAATAATGAAGCCATGACAGGACGAAGGGATTAGGCAAAGAAAATGACTGGGGGGAGGAGAATAAACTGGTAGTGGAGTGGAGGAGGAACCCAAGTTTGCTGTTGACTAACTGCCCCAGGAGAGAATTATGACTAATATACGATGTAAAATAACATTTTAATGCTCCATTTATACGTCGCCTTTAACGTCTAAGGTCATATGGCGGCTTTGCCTTAGTAAAAATTTTTCATCATCAATTATGTGGTGTTACCGAGCGGGATGGCTCAGGCGGCAAGTTGTTGTCCGCTTTCGGAAGGTCGCGGGATAATCCCGGGGGACCGCCCACTCTTACCCATGTTGTTGTGTTTTTTTGCGAGGGTTTTCCCGGGTCGCCAGGCAAATGCTAGAGTGGTTTCTTCATCCTCCGAATTTCCTCCATTTCGTTCCATTCTTCATTTCATTCGTTTTTCATCCTTTGGTCTCTTTCATGGTCGGAAGTGTCGGCGATGGTGTTTCGGTGCAGCGTGGCAGGGAAAAAGGATGCTCTTTTGTGATTCTCTCGTCCCTCGGCTTTCGGCTAACTGCCGGGTGTCTGAACCTCCTTACCCCTTCAGCAGCCGTGGTGCGGGCGCTGCGGACCTGAGCACGTTTCCAGAAGTACGCCGGGCGAACATTCGAGCCCCTCCCGACAGGGAGTTGTTCGGATTGGGTTGGACTCGGCGGGGCAATGATTCCCGAAACCCTTGGGAGATTGGGTACGCCTGTATTGGGGGTTGTGAGACGCCTCAATGTCCTACGGTGCCGCCCTGGATAGCCGGTAGAAGCCATGCTAGATCGCTGTCGGTCACCCATTCGAGTTGACGCGCGTAAGCGGGGGGGGGGGGGGTATTGGCCTCATAGGAAACCCCCTGGTTTGGTGGGCCACTCAGATGGCGCCAGCCCTGGGCTTAGGAGGTGGCTTGGGCTTTGGCTCTTACCCTAGTAGACCTTCGCTCAACGTATCCGAACTCCTTGAGGGGCATTGGATCCCCCTCTGTATGGGGTGGGGTGCCCAGCCTGCCTCTCCGTCTGCCAGGGTGTCTTTATCTGGAAACGCTGTGCCGAAACTCCTGGTTCCGGCCGCCCGGTGTCCTCTCTCGCCTCATCCTTCCTCCCCGGGACGCCCCCTCGTGGGGCATACGTCAATATCCACTCAGAATCGGTGCTCAGTCCCCTCCGTTGTCTATCCTATGTTAATCTGTGGGGTGGTATTACTTCTGATTATTACATTAAATTCTCTCTCTCAAACACACACACACACACACACACACACACGCACACTCAAACTGCCATTCATATTTCTAGACTCTAGCGAGGATGGTGAATAATCCTATCTAAAGAAAAATTCCCACCCTCCAGCCAGGACCTCCGGATTTGCAGCTTAGCATGCTAACCACGAGACCACAGGGGCAGTCGATACCATTTTGAAAATCAATGGACAAAAGAAATTACACGATCAAGAGGGGGCGTTTACAAAACCAGTGTTTTCATTGATGTTGCATTTTGGGGGGCGTAGATGTTTAATGGATTAATTTGCATTGATTTATGTTTATGCCGATTAAAAGCTTTAGAAATACAAAGCGTTCTAAACGGAAATGATAACTCTTAATTTCGGTTTTTAATCAACTTGCTTTTACAGTAATCCTACTCAGGAATGCAGATTTATTTGAACTGTCAGTTTGATGTAATCGAATGTGGGCTGAAAAAAGACCGGTATAAAATGTTGTTTTAATTTCCGTTAGAAGTGGTGTTTCCTTCGATTCTTGAAGAGAACCGCTTAAAACCCAACAGCTTATGAACTCGCCTCATAAAGCACCGATATAAAATGCGTGAGACAGGGACGAGGAAACAAAGTAAAAACGAAAAACTATACTTCCACCTCCGTGGTGTGAAGGTGAAGGGTGTACAACGGAGGGGAACACCTCGCGCACCGCGATCTATTGCGGCTACCACCCGCCAGGAGAAAGGGATGAAGTGACGGCACCACAGGAGGCTACAGGCCGCAGGCAGACAGGTCACACGACGCGCGGAAGTCCCTAATACTTCCAGACTCGAACTATTGGAACTGCCTAGAGAGGGCGATGAACGACCCACCAACCAAGCAGCCCTCTAGTGTACACGGGGAATACTCTTTCACCGCCCGATACGACCTCCCGGTTAAAGACGTTAAAAATTGTGTGTCAAATTTTTTGGTCGAGTCAGGTACAGCTTAAGGATACCAGGCAAAGACTTTCAAGAAAATTCTCCCCGTTCCAAACTCTCCAAACTCTCCTTTACTAGTTATTTTCTATAAAAATGGCTCTTATGGGTTTGATTTAAGCATATTTTTGATAAGTAACATCAGAAATGAGATATGTAACGTGTATCTTCTGTAGACACATTTGTCATTGATTTTACACACTTTCATTTAGCTGGGAAAACTGAAATATGTAAGAACTTAACAAGCAGGGGGAATATTGTATTCCAATAAAAAATTCCATGTCGAGATTTAACCAGAAATATATGTTTTTAGGCCCCCTGAACTAAAAAACACTATTAGAAAAAGGTCCCTGTGTGTGTCTGTAAACAGCATAATCCAAAAAACGAAAACTCGAATAAGTACCAAAGTTGCGACACGAAGATTTTCAAGAATATCCCCCCACCCAATTACCTTTACATGGAGCATTTTTCGAAAATTTTTATTTTTAAAAAATGGCTCTAACGATTTTGATTAAAATACCATACATTAAAGATATTTACATGACAAACAAAATTTATATCTTAAATTTTCTGAGAATAGCCTTTGAAGTCCTGTTCATTTGGAAGGAATTTTGCATAATCTTGTATAACTGGTAAATGTTAAGACTTAGACAAAAAGACTTCACAAAAAACGAAGATCTCTTTAAAACACGCAATTTATTTCCAACAAGTTTTTTTGAGGCATAAGCCGTTTAGGAGATATCCGTTATTAATGGTTCGAATTGTGCAATTGTTGGCCATTCTTTAGGCCTTTCAATATTCAGTTGTTTCTCGCGATTGCATAGCAACAGCATGGGATTGTAATGGTAGAGTATAGCGACCAGTTCTGAAACATTTGACTGTCGCTGTTCTCTTTGTATTTATAACGAAATGTGTAATGTAGATATTTGTAGTAGATAGAAAAATAAGCTTTAATAAGAATAGTTCGCATACTAATAAACGTTTTGAGGGTAGAGAAAGTCATGTGAATGTATCACATCAGATTTTTTATCTCGATTAACATGAAGTAATAGAAAAATGTTTTGTAGGAAGAGATTCGAAACAGCAAACGACAATGGCTACAGAAACATAACGGTTTGACACACTTCTATGAACTAAAAATCTCTTCTTATTGATTACGTTGCTTTAAATGGAAGAGGATAAGAGAGACGTTAACAATTGATTTTGCACCTAAGTTGGTCCCATTCTTTACCAGCAAACAAGCACCTTTCAACATTTCCACGCCCCCCTCGAGTCCAATTAACAATATGAAGTGGACAGTGGCTGTGAAAAGACTATTTGCGTCAGAGTGACGTAACGAATCGATTTGTCCTGTATAAATCTTGATTTCCGTTTTTTTTCTCCTGTATGTCAGGGGCGTCTCCCCAAGAAAATGTTTGTGGGCGTAGTCCCCTTTTCCCGCAGCTATTGATCTCTCCACGCTAATAATTACAATTGTTTATCCTGCACCGGAAAAACAAGAGAAGGAAGCAATTTGTATGATAACACGTGGATACGTCGTGCAGTAGTAAACAAAAGATGGCTCCTTCGAAGGCGGAGAGGAAAGTTGTATTAATAAGAGAATTCTATAGCAGAGCAGTGATGAATAGAAGGCGATGTCACGGCAGAGGAAATTAATGCAGGCACTCCGAGAAACGTTCCCCTGCTCCCTTTATTTTGTTTGGATCATTTGTCGCCTTGGGTTCCCCACATTCTTTCACCTTCTCTATCTTCCATCATCTTTCGTCGTTATAGGTATTCAACAAGTAAAACAATGCGTGTAACCTCATTTTAAAAAATACTGTTACACTCACATGACTTTCCCTACTCTTGTACAAACTATTTTTACAAACGTTTATTCTCCATCTACTTCATGTTAATCGAGATAAACATTTGCAGACTCTATCTTATTGCTAATTTTCCTGTACATGTAAAGGGAATACATATTTACAAGGGCAATATAGAAATACAGTAGCCTTTAAGCACATACATATCTCTTAATAGCTGGTTGCTAGGTGCAGCACCATTCCCTTTGCCACAGATTAATACTCTTTGCATATCCAAGACAAAAAAAAATGAATAACGAATTCCCATTTGAGAAAATAAGTATTGAAAAATTTAAGGGAATAACAAGCAATATCTCGAAAATGGTTCACTCAATAAAAAAATCTGATGTGTTACACTCACATGACTTTCTCTACTCTTGTACAATCTAATTTTACAAACGCTTATTCTCCATATGTTTCATGTTAATCGAGATATCGAGATGTCAATCTTATTGGTAATTTTCTTGTAGATGCAAGGGGAATATGGTAGCTTTTAAGCGATAGTCAACTATTTTAACGCTGGTTGCTATGTGGCGCATTCCATTCTCTTTGCATGTCCAGGACATAAAAAAATGAATAACGAATTTGAGAAAAAGTATAAGTATTGGAAAATTTAAGGAAATAACAAGCAATATCTCGAAAACGGTTCACTCAACAAAAGAAATGTATATGACATAAGTTGTGTATTTTAACGCGATCTACATTTTTTGTGTAGTAAAATTTTGTCTATCTCTTATGGTTTACGAGTTATGAAAAAGTCGTTCACAATGAAGAATACTTTTGGAGACATTCCCAGAAAATTCGAGATATACATTTCATTTCTCATGACATTATCTTAAACATATGATATTTTAATCAAAATCGTTAGAGCCATTTTTGAGAAAATTAAAATTTTCGAAAAATCTTCCATGTAAAGGGTAGTCTGGGGTGGGGGGATTTCCTTGAAAACCTTCGTGTCGCATCTCTGGAGGATACTGAACCTAAATACCAAGTTTGGTGGTTATCCGACTGTTCGTTTTTGAGTTATGCTGTTCACAGACACACACACAGACACGCACACACAGACACACACACGGACATGTTTCCAAAAATGCTTTTTTTGGATTCAGGAGGTCTCAAAACATGTATTTCCGGTGAAATCACGGTATCGAATTTTTGGGTGGAATACAATACTTCCCCTACTTACTATACGTAGTAGAGAAAGTAAAAAATGTATATGACATAAATTGTGTATTTTAACGCGATCTACATTTTTGTGTAGTAACATTTTCTCTATTTCTTATGGTTTACCAGTTATGCAAAAGTCGTTCACGATGAAGAATACTTTTAGAGACATTCCCAGTAAATTCAAGGTATACATTTCATGTCATGAAAATATCTTAAACATATGATATTTTAATCAAAATCGTTGGAGCCATTTTTGAGAAAATTAAAATTTTCGAAAAATGTTCCATGTAAAGGGTAATCTGGGGTGGGGGGATTTTCTTGAAAACCTTCGTGTCGCATCTCTGGAAGATACGGAACCTAAATATCAAGTTTGGTATTTATCCGACTGTTCGTTTCTGACTTATGCTGTTCGCAGACAGACACACACACGGACATGTTTCCAAAAATGCTTTTTTTTTTTTTGGATTCAGGGGGTCTCAATATATGCATTTCCGGTGAAATCTCGGTATCGAACTTTTGGGTGGAATACAATACTTCCCCTACTTAGTATACGTAGTAGGGAAAGTAATATTATTTTAGCCACTTCTTTTCAATTCAGATAAACTTGCAATTCACATTTACACATGTCGTAGAATACAGTAGGTAAAACGGCAGTCAGATTTTTAAGAGAGACACTGCTATGCAATAGCTTTGAAATTCAATGCTCTGCATAAATCCGAGAAAAAAAGAAAAAAATCTGTGTTACATTCTCACAACTTTCTCTTGGGCATACAAATTATGCTTATTAAAGTTTGTTTTCCTATCTACTTCATTCAAATCGAGATAAACCTTTCCAGAAACACCTGGTTTACACGTTTCGTTATAGATACAAAGAAAACAGCGATAGTCACATGTTTAAGAACTGGACGCTATATGCTGGCTTTAAAATTGCAAACTGTTTTCATGACATCGTTAGAAACAACTGAAAACCAGCAGAACTTGAAAAGATTGGCCAAGTATTGAACAATTCGAACCGTTAATAACGGATATTTCGGAAACGGCTAATGCCAAAAAAAAGCTACTTGAAATAAATTGTGTGTTTTAAACAAATCTACATTTCTTGTGTAGTAGTTACGTTGTCTATCGCTTAACGTTTACCATTCCTTCCGAATGAATGAACAGTACTTCAAAGCGTGTTCTCAGAAAATTCAAGATATACATTTTATTTACCACGTAAATATTTTTTATATATGCATTTTAATCAAAATCGTTAAGAGCCATTTTTTAGAAAATAAAAAATTCCGAGAATCCTCCATGTAAAGGGTGGCTTGTGGTGGCGGATTTTCTTGAAAATGTTCGTGCAGCGTTTCTGGAAGGTACTGAACTTAAATACCAAGTTTAGTGTTATCCGACTTTTCGTTTCTAGATTATGCTGGTGTTTTTTGGAACCAGGGAGCCTCAAAACGTGTATTTCCAAGAGAAATTCCGGTATCTAATTTTTGTGTGGAATGCAACACCTACTCTACCTGTTATGCAAGTGGTAGAGAAAGTAAAAAAGCAACGACATACAACTTTTAAAAAAGTTTTGTATTTGGAAATTAATAAGGAATATTCGGAGATGTTTAACGCCAAAAAGAATTTTATTTGACATAAATTGAGTGTTTTAACAAGATCAACGTTTTTGTGTAGTAAGAATTTGTTTGTTTCTCGGTTTACGAATTAAAGAAAAGTCCTTCAGAATGAAGAGGACTTCACAGATTAGTCACAGAAAATTCAAGTTATACATCTAAGTTCTACGTTTCGAACATGATCCTATACATGGCTTATGTGACGGAACAATTAGTTAATTACTATTGACTGACCTAACAGTTTGTTAAACTATGAACCCCGGGACTTACAGTATTAATTCAGAGGATGTCCTAACATGCATTTCCGGTAAAATCCTGATAAAGGATTTTTGGGTAGAATACAAAACTTCCTCTACCCATTTTAAGGTGAATGCTGGAGAGAGTAAAAACTTTGTGCTGGCAAATAGTAAATCTCTCTTATTTAAAAATCTGCACAAGTTATTGGTTGTACTATTACAACTCGGTCTCATAAGCTAAATTAAAACAAGCATGCGAACAGAAATCTCAGATACACTTTTGATAAAATAAAAGGATACTGCTACGTCAAACACCATAGTAAGCTTGCTTCTCATGTGAAATTTATTTTTAAATAAGTAGCAAATTGTTATAACTGCTTTAATAATTTATTTTACAACTTAAATTGTATCTCATTAAATATTTTTACTTTCTCTACTACGTATAGTAACTAGGGGAAGTATTGTATTCCACCCAAAAATTCGATACCGAGATTTCACCGGAAATACATGTTTTGAGACCCCCTGAAAAAAAAAGCATTTTTGGAAACGTGTGTGTGTGTGTGTGTCTGTGTCTGTGAACAGCATAACTCAAAAACGAACAGTCGGATAAACACTGCGAGTGTTACTTATCAACACCAAACTTGGTATTTAGGTTCAGTATCTTCCAAGGATGCGACACGAAGGTTTTCAAGAGGAGAATCATAGTAAAATTGAATTGAGTTTTTATTTATGGACGCTGTTAACTACCATAGTTCTTAGCACCCCATTCTGTATTGGGTGTGAAAAAGTTTTACTCAGAGATCTCTATCAGACTTGAGGTTCTTTTACGTGCCGTAAATTCCCCACCCCAGATTACCCTTTACATGGAAGATTTTTCGAAAATTTTAATTTTCTAATAAATGGCTCTAACGATTTTGATTAAAATATCGTATGTTTAAGATATTTTATGACAAATAAAATGTAATCTTGAATTTCCTGGGAATGTCTCCAAAAGTATTCTTCATTGTGAACGAGTTTTGCATAACTGGTAAACCATAAGAGATAGACAAAATTTTACTACACAAAAAATGTAGATCGCGGTAAAATACACAATTTATGTCATATACATTTTGTATGTTGAGTGAACCATTTTCGAGATATTACTTGTTATTCCCTTAAATTTTTCAATACTTATTTTCTCAAATGGGAATTCGTTATTCATTTTTTGTCTTGGATATGCAAAGAGTATTAATCTGTGAGAAAGGGAATGGTGCTGCATGGTGCTATTGCCCTTGTAAATATATATTCCCCTTACATCTACAAGAAAATTAGCAATAAGATAGACTCTGCAATGTTTATCTCGATTCACATGAAGTAGATGGAGAATAAGCGTTTGTATAAATAGTTTGTACAAGAGTAGAGAAAGTCATGTGAGTGTAACACATGAGATTTGTTTTATAAAAATCGTAGCCCTAAAAGTTTTGGGGGTATTGGTTCTATCTCCCCCACATCTGAGGTCCTCGTAATATCTATATCCATTTTTATAGGAACGGAAACCTAAATAAAATAAATAAACGCCGTTTGAAACAGTTTTAATTCATGAAGCCATTTGTATGTGGTAACTCTTACCATCACAAAAACGAAGCGAAACGAATTTCCGGGGCACAATCCCCATTCTTGTTCTGAACCGCTCTCTCTCTCTCTCTCTCTCTCTCTCTCTCTCTCTCTCTCTGTCTTATTATTTTTCTGCAAACTTAATTTTTAACAAGGCTACAGAAGTTTCGAATGTTTCCAGACTTTTGAATAACCGTGCACAACAGGCTGTATACACGGGGCTCACTTTGAAGACAAATAAAGCGAAAGTCTGGGCTACGGAGATGCAAATAAGACTTGGAAAAATGTAACTCGGAGCATTTTAATTACTAGGCAACAGAAATATAATTGCAAATCTCTGTTTTAAAGATTGGTATAAGCTCATAACTAGAGTTCGTGTTAGGACTACGGTGAACAGAGTGAAAACGGCACGTCCATGCTATCATCAATAATTAACAAATGAAAATTAGTTGCTGCTGAACACACTTTACTTTATACTTTAGACACTTTTGACGCACACTCAGAACAGAACACAACTGATCCGTTGAATCGAATCACAACTGTGCTGCCTTCGGTTCACTTTTAATTGTCCAAACTCTTCGACTTCTACTGCACTTAACCTCGTCACTTCTTGACTGATCACACTGGGCAGAGTAGACCCTTATATAGGCCCCGAATACAAAGCCGAACTTTCTAGAAGAGGAACCTACTCGAAACGGCCCAAAGGAATCCACTAGAGCGAGAAAGCTGCGCATAGGGGCTACTTTTCTGAAGGGAACCGTCCATTACCCCCACCCTCGGCAAGGTAGATGAGCGGGGTGGCGCTAGCACCGCGGTCCTTAGGTAACTTCGCGAGCGCGCAGTCACAATAATTGTAAGATCAAATCAAATAATGAACATGGAGTGGATTGTACCCTCTTTTAACATTCTTGACAAGTATTCGGAACAATAACACGAAGCCCATCCTATCGTACGGACAGGGTAGCGTGTCAGCCTCATATTTCAGAGGTCCCAAATTCGAATCTCGGTTAGAATTAGTTGCCCGGATAAGGTTTTCTTCTTCCGAGGTTTTTCCTTGTCCGAAAAACTTTAATCTCTTTGGACCCGGGCTCATTTGAGCATAATTCCATTCATCGTTCGATATGACCTACCCCGTCAAAGGAGGTTAACATGGAAAAAGTTACATGGAATATTTCGGATATGGTTAAACCAACGAGAGAGAAGTGTATTTGGCATAAACTGTGCGCTCTAATCAAATTTACATGCTTTGTGTAGTAATATTTTTCTATCTCTTGCGGTTTACCAGATATAAAAACATCATTTAAATTGAAGAGATCTTCACAAGGCATTCCCAGAAAATTCAAGTCATAGTTCTTATTTATCATATGAATATCTTAAACACTTAGTCAAAATCGTTAGAGCTATTTTTCAGAAAATAATAAATAACGACAAATTTACCATGTAAAGGGTAGTTTAGGGAGGGGAAATTTTCTTGAAAAACTTCGGTGACATACTTGGAAGATGAACTTAACAAGTTTGGTATTTAAACGGCTTTTCGTTTTTGAGTTTAGCTATCTTGAGAACATGTTTCCATTGGTAACAGCAAGTGGATAGAAAATTAAACCAAGTTTCGTATTAATAACCTGTATATTAGCTATTAAACTATACCTACAGAAAGCTGTCCGAGTGTTACACAATTATTATTATTATTATTATTATTATTATTATATTACTCTTAAAATGTTTTAAACCTTAAAAAGTTAGTGAAAACTACTTTAAAACCTATTTTATACTGCGTTTTGTTAAGTGGCCTATTTACTTAACCATCCACCAAAGCTGGATTCCAAGTTACAACCCATCACCTCACATGTGTTGTTTCCAACGCTCCCCATTTGGTCAATGACCTTCGAGAAAACCTAGTTCCACCAAGCGATGGCTGAATCCATTTACTAGCTGGAGGCACTCATCGGGCAGTGCCGATTGACGCCGGTGGTAAGGTAATGAGGATGGCTTTACCGTGGGCTCCGAACCACTTCGGGCTTGCGGATACTCTAGACGACTTGGATAGGGTCGATTTAAATCGCCACCAAAAACCGGGAATCGAAATCTCACGCGGCAAAAGAACCGCGGGTGAAACCACTGTGCTAACCCGGCGCCCCCTAAAATAATTTTCTTTGCATACTGTAACATCTTGAAGATAGAAGACGATCTTGTGCCACTTCTGTTCGTCAGACCTGAATGCCTGCGCTGCATTTGCACGTATGGGAACGCTGAAAGAACAAGGGGGAGGACTGATAATGCTTATACCAAGGTAGGAGAGGACGACATCTTATCAGAATTCCGGCCGCCTGTTCGTCATTTCTGTGCAGAAGCCGGTCACGTCGCGCCACGTGACTAGAAACCGTCCAGACTCAATCTCGCAGCTACGCGGTAAACAAAATAATTATACAACACGGCGAGGGCGGGCGCTTTTATTAATACTCGGCCAACTGCGAAACACGATTATTCGGGGCCATCTCACTCGAACAGTAACACGCTAAAGAGTCAGCAAATGCGTTAAAATAAAAGGTCTGGTCATAACAACCTGCTGGGAATGTATAAACACATGAAATGCAACATGTGTTGCTCCTGATTGGGAATGAAGTTTTTATTACAGGCTTAGAGAGGAAGACTGCAAAATCATTTCACTTTCAAACTTGTACATGACAAAATATACCCACACCTCAAGAAAGTATTCCTCTGCACTTTAAAAAGTTCTAGCATCCAAATTAATGGAGGAAAAACATAAAGATAAAATGGAATTACAGTTGATCTTCTTTAGTTACGTAATATCGATTTTACAATAAAAAAGTTAAAAACCTCTCTTCATTACCTAACTAGTTTCGTAAGGGTACCGCATTACGCAACCAGTTTCGTAATGAGGCTTCTATTACAAAAAGACTTTCGTAGCGTAACTCTTATCACGAAACTGGTTGGGTATTGTGAACCACACATAAATAATAATAATAAAAGAAAACCAATTTTATTTATGATAAACATCGACAACTATATTTATAAACAATATTTTAAGTCGGGATTTATTAGGAATTAAACTATCTATGATAGAACTAGCTGAGTTTGCAACATCTTCGTTAAAACTCATTTTTCAAAGTTTATTTAATTCACCTAGTACTCATGTTCCCCTGTTTAAAACAAACCTCTAATACACAAATCGTCTGTCAAACCACTATACACACGTATCAATGTAGTGTACTCTTTCAGTGATTCCTAATACACCATCTGAAATAATTTAACAAAGTAAATAAAAAAATCGACATTAGTAACTAAAGAATATAAAACGTTGTACGATACACATATCGTAACTACATAGTACAATACTCGGGCTGCGGCCTCGTTTGTCAATATTCCAATTTCTAATCGTAATATGATACGTTACGATATTCGTATTGTAAACTATTACATGTTTTAGCGGTTTTTTCAGATCGTTCCTTTCATTTTGAAAACATCACTTACAAAAGAGTTGCAATTTTGACATATTTTTCAAATATTTGTAAAACTGATAAAATTGACGACCTGAAAAACCGCTAAAAACACGTAAACTGTATTACGATTTGATCTTTAGGTCCGAAAAAATATTTTTTCCTCCATTAATTTGGTTGCTAGAATTTTAAGTGCAGGCGTATACTTTCTTGAGAAGGTGTATTATCTTCTTGAATTTTCTCCGAATATCCTGTGAACTGCTAAACCATAACAGATAAATAAAAGATTACTACACATAAAAATCTGATGTATTACATTCACGTGACTTTCTTTATTAACTATCGTTTATTTTGAACTGCTTCTACAAACATTTGCATAAAAAGTTTAATGAAACGTTTCCTTATAGCTACAAGGGGGATAGATAAAACTGAAACGATTGTCGAGTGTTTAAAAGCCGGTCGCTATAACCTGGGGTTGAACTTCCGTACTTTTTCCAAGATACCGCGAGAAACAATTGAATAGAAACAGCACTTTAAAAATGACAAAACACTCAAAATTCAAACCAACAATAACGGATAACTCGGAAATGGTTAATGCCACCGAAAGCTAATTTGAAATAAATTATGTGTTTTAAAGAGATCAGCATTTATGGGTAGTAACCTTCTATGTATGCCTTGGTTTATGACGGTGGTTTACTTGTTATATTTATTTGTTTTGTTTATTCCACGTTTGGGAGCCAATTTGCGATGGTAAATTTATAATGTTATTTGTGTATGTGTTTACTCAACATGGTGAAGCCATCTTGTGACGAGATTCATTTGTTAGGCTTGTTAGCTCCATCTGGTGTTAGCAATTTGCGGGAGTATTAGTTTTTGTTTGAAAGAATGCTACTGTTATTTTATTTAATTTTGGTTCTCTGTCCTCCGGCTAGCTATTATCCTTTTGGTCGAGCACTTCTCTTTATACAGGTTGTGTAAACGGAAAGGAATCTTTTATCCAAAGATAACACTGATGAAGAAATTTGTTTTACACTTTTATTGTCGAACACGTTAACTATCACATTTACACATTGATCTTGACACTCGCCAAACTGAAACTGTTATAATAACTTCATTACTGATAATTCTTAATTCGCGTACTTCAACTTTTTGTATAATTAACTTTATAACACTTGAGATTTTTCATAACTCTGTTACGCGTAACCTGCAAATTGATATCCGACGTGTGCCGTACAAATACTTTCGACGAACTGACGGACCGAAGAAGACGTGTAGTGTACAAAGATTTTTGATGAACTGACGGGGTCTTTACCTCTAACCTACCTTTTATACTCATACATCCCGATATGCCTAAAGATTATAACTGAGTTGCAATTGGCTAATAAAACGCGCCAACATTAGCGTCTATTTTTATATCCAATGAAAATTATGAATACATATGCTCTAGGGAAATGTTCCAGAAGATTCTAAAGGAAAACGCGCCAACATTACGTAACTTCCTCGTTTCCAATAATGATAAACAGCTCACCCCCTCGCTGCATTATTGCACGCTATTATTGTCAGTTTCAGTAAGGCAGTATAAACTTACTTCCCAACAATAATTACAATCAACAAACATCTCAAATCAATGTCACATAATAATGCATATTCATACTATAATCACTCTTTACATTTAAATAATTTGTGATACAAATTACTGCATCATTTACCAGTTATATAAACTGCTGTACGGAACATCTTTTCGAATGAAGAGGCCTTCATGAATTATTCTCAGAAAATTCATGACAAGATATTTTTTGCATGTAAATATCTATGACATATTAACCAAAATCGATAACAGACATTTTTGAGAACATTAAAAATAACGAACATTTTTCCATGTAAAGGCTAGTTTGCAGGGGGGAGATTCTTCTTGAAAATCTTTGTATCGCATCTACATTCTCGTTTTATTACCTTTCACTTTTCTTTTGACACTTACTTTCCTTTACAAAGGTTTTCTGCTTGCTTCAACTGCCAATTCGATTTACTTACAAGTTACAAGTATTGAACTGAATGTCTCTACCGCAAGCTAAACAATTTAGAAGCAAGGGTAATGAATTAAATTTTGAAAACGATTATCAAGATGTATGAAGTTAAATTCAGATGTACACAAATTACCCTTGATAGCAACATTCCGAAAACTACTCGCCCAAGCTAAATGCAATTAGGCGGTCTACTCGCTATGTCGCAGTCCTCGCCCGGGAGAAGCACGTTCCTCCTCTTCACTGCTAAAGCGCTGCGATCGCTGACGTTTAAACCAGGCAATGGTAAGCATGGACGACCCATTACGTTGTTCTACCATGCTTAAGTCATGGGTGACTACATATCCTTGCATGTTCCTCCAGAATCCCCTGCTGCCGGCGTGTTTAACATCGGGGGGGGGGTGGAATTAGAGTGGTACAATACTAAAGTCTGGTGTTTGTTCAATATTTCATTTTTTGAGTTATGCTGTTCACACAAACAAACACAACATGAACCTTTTCCTAAGAAAAATTGCTTAATGGATTCAGGGGATGTGTATTTCTGCTGAAATCTCAGTATTGCATTTTTGGGAGGAATTTAATCCTATACTTTGGTCAGTCTATTGAGATAATAGAAAGGGGAAGGCAGAAAATAGGTTGCTCGTGCCTCAGAACTATTACGTGTGGCGGCACTTTGCGATCGCTGCCGGCGCGGCCACGTGACGTCCTTAACTCCTCCTCCCATTGTCTCAAAAGCCTCTGAACGAAGTGTAATTCCTCTACTACTAGGTACGTGGTTTAGGTTGAGGTTATACAACGGAGAGGGAAACGCTGGGGTAGCGTTTTAAGTCGGCCCTATCCACACCTTTATCTCTGACTTGCGGAGTCCACGGTAAAAGCTGTATGCCCTCTCATTCCACCACCACTCTTATCACTCTATCATCGGAGGCAACGGATTTCGCCCACTGAGTGCCTCCACCTCTAAAATGGCTACAGTCATTGCTTAGTGGAATGAGGTAACCCCCGAACAACATAGGTCATATATTGGGAGCGTTAGAAACGGCGAAGACGGAAAGGGACTCCTCGCTCACTGCGTCCTACATGGATCCATTGCGGCTATCATTCCCCAGGAGAAAGAGATGAAGAGGCCACAGGCCACAGAGACGCGCGGAAGTCCCTAATAGTTCCAGGCTCGAAGATCCATCTCACTATTAGAGCTACCTAGAGAGGGCGATGAACGACCAAGGCGCCCTCTAGCGTTCATGGGGAGTACTCTTTCCTTTGAGCATGCATCCGCACCATTTACCGGCACAGCCATACGACACGAAACCTAGAACATATCTGAAAGATGGGAAGGGAACAGAATGAAAGGTAAACGATGGAAAGGAAATCACCCCAGCATTCGCCTACCAACCAGGAAAAACCACGAAAAATCTAAGGTCAGAGTGGGAATCGAACACGGGACTTTCCGGATTTAGCCTCACACAATATCGCGCGGTTAGGTACATGGTAAAGACAATAGTTTGTAGAAGTCACATAAAAATAAACGAGAAAGTCATGCGAGTCAAGAGATTGTCTCGTATAAAGACTCGACGACACGGTTGTTCCCGTGTGTATGAGACAGACGTGTATCCGCGCGTGTGTATACCTTCATGTTGGTGAAGCGTAAGGTTTTAACGGCCGGTTCAACGTGTGAATGTGTTGTGAAGGCTTAACGCATGGCTTTTATGTGACCGGCTGGCCGACTTGTTGCCATATCCTCTCTGTCTCTCCCTGCCAGCGTTCGTGTGGAAGATGACAGACGCTGACCTCAACTTTCTCGCCCCGTGAATGTTTTATAAACTGTTTCTCGAAAACAATACGTACGCTTTATCCTGTCTTTGAAGCCATTAGTGGAATTAATCTTCCAGAAGAAGGTTGCACCACAAGCCACTCTTGTCACTTTGGAATCCAGAAGAGGCGTAAGAAATTCTTGATGGCAACAAGCAGACGACGCTTCTCGAGAGTTACACTTTTACTTTCTCTACCACGTAGCTATAAAATAAAGAAAATTCCTGCATCCTAACTACCCTTTATATGGAACATTTTAAGAAAATCTATTTGCACAAAAATGGCTCTAATGATATTCATTAAAATACCATATATTAAAGATATTTACACGACAAATAAAATGTAATTATTGAATTTTCTGGAAATAGTTTGTGAAGTCCTCTTCATTCGAAAGAAATTTTGTGTAATCTCGCTAAGCAGAGACGTAAATGTACTACACAAAAAATGTAAACCTCTTTAAAACACAGAATTTATTTCAAATTACTTTTTCTGGCATCAACCATTTCCGAGATATACGTTATTAATTATTAGATTTGTTCAACACTTTTTCTTGCTCTTCAAGTCCTATCGATTTTCAGTTGTTTCTCAGGATGTCATAGAAACAGTATGGAATTTTAAGACCAGCATATAGCGCCCAGTTCTTAAATATTTGACTGTCTCTGTTCTCTTTGTATTTATAACGAAATGTGTAGCTATTTCGGCAAAGGTTTATTTGGATTAAAATGTAGTAGATAGAAAAATTAACTTTAGTAAGAATAATTTGTACACCCACTAATAAATAATAGAGGGTAGAGGAAGTCATGTATATGTATCACATCAGATTTTTTTCTTGTTAATGTAACATTTTACCCTTGCCTATGAAGTTAGCCATTGTTACATTAATTAATGTTAATCTTAAAGTACGCCGAGATGAGGTGACGCATTTTTTATATGTTGGTAAATGGAAATTAGATTTCCTATGTGTGTATATTTTATAATAATAAAAATAGCAATATTAGTAATTATTTACACCTGTTTTATTTGACATTAACAGTGATAATTTGCAGAATAGTTATGGAAATAAATAATGTAGGCAGAGAAAGCCATGTGAATGCGACACTTTATATTTCTACTTTCTCTACTGTTTACATAATGTCGATTTTCAGTTGTTTCTCCCGATTGCATGGAAATAGTGTGGAATTTTTAGGCAGCGTACAGCGTCCAGTTCTTAAACATTTGAATGTCGCTATTTCCTTTGCATCTATAACGAAATGTGTAATGCAAAGGTTTATCTCCATTAAAATGAAGTTGAGAGAAAAATAAACTTTCGTAAGAATATCTGTATATACATAACAAATGATATAGGGTAGAGAAAGTAATATGAATGTAACAAATCGTAATTTTTTTTAAGTACACGCCTCTAAAACAGTTGCTTGTCGTACTGTTAACACAACGAAAAATAGTACTTTGGTGGCCTAGGCCGCTAAAGTTGTATGGAAACCTTTAAGCTAGCTAATAACATCCAGATTATAGTGACCAGGCATACCAATTTTAACCGGGTTTTAAGCAAAATACTTGATCATAAAACAAGAAATATAAAGCTAAAAATACTTTTTATGTCAATAACTATACCAGCATTTTTCACAAAACAATAATTTAAAAACAAATATCACATCGTTTTACTGTTTATCATAAATGCTTCAGAAAATGAAAGATTTATTTCACAACATGGAAGTATCTTCGTTCACAAGAGAAACCCTGCTTACCTTGCACCAGTCTTTAAATGCAATGTATTCCTTCCCATACTGCTGCCGAGGTTTTGCTAGCAGCAGCTCCGATTCAATATTTCTGGTTCGGTTTGAAATTTCACCTAAGTTTTCATTAACAAGCTTGTTGTTTAGAAACGAGCGCTGAGAATAAACACTGCCAGCTACATCCGTATCTCGTATTGTTGCGGTTAACGCTTCCTAGGAGGCGTTGGTACGGTTCATAACGTAGGATTTAGGCGGCTGTGAGAATGTGTCAAGTGACTGACTATGCTTTTTATATTTATACTATAATTATATTACATTCATTTACTTTATTTAATATAATTTAGAAAGCCTTTGCTAAAAACTGTTGTATGCTGAACGTACTCAAAAGCTTTAGCGTACTTGATACATAAGTAGCTATTAATAATGTATTCAATTTCACAGTGATGCAATACAATGCTTCCTCTACCGGCTATAAGTACAATAAGTTCCCAAGCTGTGGAACTTCGCAAAATGTTTCCGCTTCACGGCGACTTCCTCTATACTTATAAAATTGATTCTTCTCTCCGCTTTACCATAACAACATGCTTTGACGAAATTCCCACCACGCACTCCAAGCAACCCTTTAGAAGGAAAATTTCTCGCTGCTTTTTTTGTTTTCTCATTTTAATTAAAATTACATGTGTTTGAGGCCCCTCTTCTTTCTCGCTGAACTTTATGTAACAGAGAGTGGCCAAAACTTGCTTTACAAAATACACAGAGTGCATTTAAACTAGGGATGGAACTTCGATACCTCGATACTCGGTGGTATCGAAGTATGTCTGATACTTCGAGATAAACCTTCGATACTTTTAATTTGTTAAGTATTGCATTATTGGAAGTTGTTGCGTTTAACTTTATGCTATATAAGGAATGAAAGGAGTCGGGACTGCCTTGCAACTGTCCTCAGAGAATTTCTGGACTATAGATCTTGATAGACCTTGACTGCGTTCCTGCGGGTGAATCAACGTAACATTCCATAGGCTCTTGTGTCTAAATCAAAACATACGAAACAATGGGGGAAGGAAGGCGTTGAGGTGCTCACGTAACGTGCAGCATTGTCATACCTGCAATACCTGCCTTAGTTACTCACTCTCAGGCATTACATATACCTATTCTGGTGACCAAAATCTGTGAATCCAGCAAACACAAACCAGAAGGCGTGAGATAATACAGCGCATGGAAATGTTTGTTGTTTCCTTCCATCTGCTAGTTTGTGTTTACACAAGTCAAACTCAAGTCACAGGTATACCATACGACTGATTTCCGTATTATGGAGAGAAAATCCTTTAAAAGAAGTTTTCAGCACAAAATACAGTTACATAAAAGGGACGTATAAAGAAATTATTACAATATTGTTATTATTTTTAGCCTTGACTAACAACAGGAGACATATTATAACCTGTAGTATTTTCCAGATAAAAAAAATGCTGCCAATTGAAGAAATGAGTATCGAGTATCGGTGCTCAAAAATCAGTATCGGTATCAAGTATCGAGAAATAGTGGTATCGTTCCATCACTAATTTAAACCGTGTCAATTGCGTTAAAAGGCCGAAGTTTCAACGTAATCGCAATCCGTCCTCAAGAAATGATTGAATCTTCGCAAGGTCTGTGTATAGTTCAGAGGATGGGGGAGAAAGGAGAAATGAAACGAAATTAAGAAAATGAGCAAGGTATTTATTGTTTCTTTCAAGCCTATTTGGCTATTGTTCATGGTGGATCGTGAGAGGTTACAGTTCCGATATCGGATGTCCCCAAAATACTCGTTTTATTAGCCCTTAAGTTTTCCCAGGCTGAATTCTACTTTAGTCGTTTAAACCTTAATGATTCACTCTCTCGCTCCTTTATTTATTTATTTATTTATTTATCCGCATGAACTAATGGAAAAGAAAACAGACTTGTTACATAAATATATAACTGTCGATTCCCTGTCTAGTAAGTAACTAGCACCTATAACCTTTCGACCTAATTTGGCACAAGAGTGAAATTATTGTGCGGTGGTTAAAAAAGTTCTCACGGAAGGTGCGGAAAATATTCAGGCAGGAAGAAATCCTGAAGGTTTTCAGCACGAATAGGCCTGTTTTCTCAAAACTTTTGCAAAATAAAAATATAAATGGTGCTAGCTTTATTACTTTAGGGGCGGTAGTGAAAAAAACACCCCTAATGAGACATAGGGTTGTATGTTGTTCGATGGGAGACACTTTAGAGGATTTTCAGTAAGAATGGAAAATTTAAAACAGATTCTCTAAGACAGAGTAAACCTATTATGGGGGTGTTAGAAAAAACGTTAATGGGAAGAAGAGAGACAGTAAGTGTTCAGAGGGAAGTAATTTTAGGTTTCTTCACTACGAATATTTTCGTGAAATAAAAACGCCACGTTGTTTTCAGTCTTTTAGGGGTGGTATAACAAAAAGCACCCCCCCCAGTGGGGGGCAATTTTGAGTTAGTTGTCAAATATTTGAAAGCCCTGGATATTTCTGCCAATGGGGAAATAAACATAACTAAGGCCGTATAACCCAATTAAAATAATTTCTAGGCAAACATTTTACTTTCTCTACTACGTATAGTAAGTAGGGGAAGTATTGTATTCCACCCAAAATTTCGATATCGAGATTTCACCGGAAATACATGTTTTGAGACCCCCTGAATCCAAAAAAAGCATTTTTGGAAACATGTCCGTGTGTGTGTCTGTGTGTCTGTCTGTGTGTCTGTGAACAGCATAACCCAGAAACGAACAGTCGGATAAACATCAAACTTGGTATTTAGGTTCAGTATCTTCCAGAGATGCGACGCGAAGGTTTTCAAGAAAATCCCCCCACCCCAGAGTACCCTTTACATGGAAGATTTTTCGAAAATTTTAATTTTCTCAAAAATGGTTCTAACGATTTTGATTAAAATATCATATGTTTAAGATATTTTTATGACAAATAAAATGTATATCTTGAATTTCCTGGGAATGTCTCCAAAAGTATTCTTTATTGTGAACGACTTTTGCATAACTGGTAAACCATAAGAGATAGACAAAAGTTTACTACAAAACAAATGTAGATCGCGTTAGAATACACAATTTATGTCATATACATTTTTTTAGTTGAGTGAACCATTTTCGAGATATTGCCTGTTATTTCCTTAAATTTTCCAATACTTATACTTTTTCTCAAATTCGTTATACAATTTTTTATGTCCTGGATATGCAAACACAATAGAATGCGCCACATAGCAACCAGTGCTTAAAAGATTTGACTATCGCTTATAACCTACCATGTTCCCCTTGCATCTACAAGAAAATTAGCAATAAGATTGACATCTCGATATCTCGAGTAACATGAAGCATATGGAGAATAAACGTTTGTAAAAATAGTTTGTACAAGAGTAGAGAAAGTCATGTGAGTGTAGCACATCAGATTTTTTATAATGCACAGAGCATACCTGGTAATGGACAGACTCCTGAAGGTACGATTTTTTGCTTCATCGCATGCATTACTCCATACACTGGGCTATGAATTACACGTGTAAAACGTCTTGATTGCTCGAGGAAGTACAATAGCGACTCAATTAGCACGTTATGTGAGACATCCATCCCTGCTAATGTGCCGTAGAGAGCAAGCAACAGGTCCCCTCCATAAGCTTTACATCTTATCCCAGAGCGACATATGCATAACGCGCTACCCCGAGGAGTGCTCCATTCACGGTTTAACGAAAACTTCAAAAAATTCTGATGTTACATTCACATGACTTTCTATACCCATTCCTCAATAATTATTCTTACAAAAACCTTATTTACTTCATATTGATCGAGACAAACCTTTTTCGTAATAGTTTTATTGCACATTCTCTTGTAAGTACGAGGGCGGAATGATAAGTCAGTGACTTTTTGAAGAAAATAACAATTTTTTCCAAAATATCAATTTTATTTCTCAACATAGTCTCCTTTCAATTCAATACACATTGTCCAACCTATCTCCAATTTTTTTAACCCTTCCAAAAAATACGATTTTTTGAAGTCTGCAAAATGTGAGGTTGTTTCTGCCAGGATGTGTTCACTGGACGTGAATTTCTTCCCAGCGAGCCATTTTTTCACTTTTTCGAAGAGGAAGTCGCTCGGAGTCAAATCTGAAGAATATGGTGGGCGAGGTAGCAGTTCGTAGCCCAATTCCACAAAGTTTGCGATGGCAATGGCTGACTTGTGCGTGTGCATTATTCTGGTGAAACAGAACCTTTTTATTCAACAAATGGGGTCGTTTCTTTACAAATCCCTTGTGAAACTGATCCAGCATTGCGGCATAATGAGCCTGTGATCGTTTTACCCTTTTCCAGACAGTGGATGTCTATCAAACCTTGTGAATCCCAAAAAGACAGCTGCCACGATTTTTCCTGTCAACGGAATGGTTTTTGCTTTCTTTGGAGCAGGTTCGTCGAAGGAAATCAACTGCTTTCATTGTTGTTTGGTTTCAGGTTGATAGTAATGGATCCAAGTTTCATTAACCGTTATATAACGCCGCAGAAACTCATTTGGTTGCGCTGGAATATGTTCAAACATGCCTGTGAAATGGTCACACGATTCCGCTTGTTCTCAACTGTGAGCAGTCGCGACACCCATCTTGCTGAAAGCTTTCTCATACCAAAAAGTTCGTGTAGAATGTTATACACCCGTTCACTCGAGATGCTTACGGTCTTGGCTATCTCACGGATTTTAACTCGGCGGTCTTCCAACACAATATCGTGAGCTTTGTTCACCATTTCTTCTGCTGTGACCTCAACCGGCCGTTCTTGCGCACGGTACCACTTGTCCTCGAAAATCGCCACATCGAAATTCTGTGAACCATGCCAGGTGATGGAGCAGAGTCCCCATAATACTTGATCAGTTTTTCTTACGTTTCCTTCACCGTCTCTCCACGCAAAAAGTAGTGCTTTGTCAGAACACGAAATTCACTTTTCTCCATTTTCTACGAAGCAACACACATCTGCTTATTTTAGACGCTCACAACAATGTTCTAAGAAACAAGTGACTAATTTCTGCGATTATAGCCAGAATAGACCTGAGTGCAAAAGAAGAAATCTGTGATTAGAACGCTATCTCTCGTCAGTCATGGACTTATCTTACGCACTCGTACAAAGGAATTAGGGGAATGCAGTAGGATTAAGCGATAGTCAAATGTTTTAAGAGTGATCGCTGTGTAATGGCGCAGGAGAAAAGAAAACAACGAATAACGACATCCCAGTTGACATAAATTGTGTGCTTTAACGATATCTACATTTTATGTTTAGTAAGATTTTGTGTTACGGCTTACGGTTATGCAAAACTCATTTAGAATAAAGAGAACTTCAAAGGCTATTAACAGACAATTCAAGATATAGTATAGTTCATTTGTCATGAAACTTTCTTAAACACATGGTGTTTTAATCAAGATTTTTAGAGCCATTTTTGAGGAAACGAAAATTTTCGAAATGTACCATGTAAAGCCTAGTTTAGGGTGGGAAATTTTCTTGATAATCTTCTGACACACACACACACACACACACACACATACACTCTCCTTTTTTATAAAATAGTACATTATGATGCAAAGGGTAAAACTAGTACGAGTTCTATTTTACAAAAAATATGACTATTCACTAATTCAATCCACGGCTGGGACTTCAAAAGTATACGCAGGCGCTCTATTCCTGAGCTACCGTGAGGAGACACTCCAACAAACACTGAACTACTGTACCAGCCTTCTTACAGACAACGCCTAAGGTTTCCAAGGAAACGAGATGGCCATTTCTTTCCACAGATCGCAAACACGACTTTTAAGACAGTTAACATTTCAGAAACCTCTAAAGAAAGCGGTGGGATATAATTCCATTTCTTTGCCCTTTTTACAAAGTGGAAAGTCTGAAGCAAGAAACAAGAAACTTCACGAAACTCTGTAAAATTTAAATTACTGCTCCCGCTCGTACCTACGTATTCGGAATTCCACTAAGTGAAACACTGCAAAAATATATATTACTCTGGCCACACAAAGTTTGTCTTGTAGCGGTTGTCTGATTCCCTATGCAGACCTTGTGTTACCATGGTAACCCGCCCAGACATATTCCTAATGTAGTTATGTGTACCAACTGCTCGATCTTGCAGGCGATGAATGGGTGATTAACGCAGAGCAGGTGGCATGTTTCCGGAAAACGATTCCATTTATTTAGGTCAAATGCGATAGAATGTCCAGGACTAATCAAGTTACAGCGCGTAGGAAAGTTTTTCCTGTTACATTCACATGACTTTCTTTACTCTCTATCGTATACAAACTATTCCTACGAAAGCTTATTCTTTTATCTGCTTCATTTTAATCGAGATAAAACAACTGGGCGCTATATACTAGCCTTAAAATGCCGTATTCTTTCCATGCAATCGTGAGAAACAATTGAAAATCGACGGGACTTTAATAACTGATATATTGGAAATGGTTTATGCTATAAAAGAAGGTTTTTTGTGCATTACAAAACTAAACAAAATTGCTTCCAAATGAAGAGGATATCATTGGCTAGTATCAGAAAATTCACGATATGCATTTTGTCATACAAAAATGTGATATTTTAATAAAAATCGTTACACTCATTTTTGAGAAAATAGAAATTACCGAAAACTTTTCCACGTAAAGGGTAGTTTGGGTGGAGGGATTTTCTTGACGTGTTTGTGTCGCATTCCTGGAAGATCCTAAATTAAATACCAAGTTTGGTGTTTACCCGAGATTTCGATTTTGAGTTATTTGCTCTTTTTTCTAAAAATGCTGTTTTAATCAGGGTACCTCAAAACATGCATTTTCGGTGAAATATCGATATCAGATTTTTTATGGAATACAATACTTCCTCTACTTTATGTAAATAGTAGAGAAAGTAAAAATATATTCTCGCGTTCACAGGACTTTCTCCGCCTACAATATTTATTTCCATAACTATTTTGCAAATTATCACTGTTAATATCAAATGAAACACATATAAATAATGGCATTACTTTTATTCTTTTTATTATTATACAATATACACACATAGAAAATCTAATTTCCATTTACCAACATATAAAAAATGCGTCACCTCATCTCGGCGTACTTTACAATTAACATTAATTAATGTTAAATTATGCAACAATGGCTAACTTCATAAGCAAGGGCAAAATGTTACATTAACAGGAAAAAAATCTGATGCAATACATTTACATGACTTTCTCTATCCTCTATTATTTATTAGTGGGTATACAAATTATTCTTACTAGAGCTTTTTATTTTCTCTACTACGTATAGTAAGTAGGGGAAGTATTGTATTCCACCCAAAAATTCGATACCGAGATTTCACCGGAAATACATGTTTTGAGACCCCCTGAATCCAAAAAAAAAGCATTTTTGGAAACATGTCCGTGTGTGTGTCTGTGTGTCTGTGAACAACATAACTCAGAAACGAACATCAGATAAACACCAAACTTGGTATTTAGGTTCAGTATCTTCCAGAGATGCGACACGAAGGTTTTCAAGAAACTCCCCCCACCCCAGACTACCCTTTACATGGAACAGTTTTCGAAAATTTTAAATTTCTCAAAAATGGCTCTTAACAATTTTGATTAAAATATCATATGTTTAAGATATTTTCATGATAAATGAAATGTATATCTCGAATTTTCTGGGAATGTCTCCAAAAGTATTCTTCATTGTGAACGACTTTTGCATAACTGGTAAACCATAAGAGATAGACAAAATTTTACTACACAAAAAATGTAGATCATGTTAAAATACACTATTTATGTCATACATTTTTTTTATTGAGTGAACCATTTTCGAGATATTGCTTGTTACTCCCTTAAATTTCCCATACTTATACTTTTTCTCAAATGGGAATTCGTTATTCATTTTTTTTATGTCCTGGACATGCAAAGAGAATGTAATGCTCCACATAGCAACCACCTCTTAAAGTATTTGACTATCGCTTAAAGCCTACCATATTCCCCTTGCATCTACAAGAAAATTAGCAATAAGATTAACATCTCGATTAACATGAAGCATATGGAGATTAAGCGTTTGTAAAAATAGTTTTTACAAGAGTAGAGAAAGTCATGTGAGTGTAACACATCAGATTTTTTCTCTATGTATTATTTAACGCCGCTTTAACTACGTGGTCATATCGCGACGCATCTGTTAAGAGATACCACGTGACTCGGTGTGTGGTGGCCAGTTACCCTTCTAGGTCTCATCCCTGATCCATATCATCTTACTTAGTCACGATTCCACAGAGACATGTGCAAAGTAACTTACCTCTGCTTGGTGACGTACATATGGCAGCTCAAAACGTGTACAAGAGGCATGTGTCCAGCAACTGTACCTCTACTTCCACGCGTGACGGGTAGATGGCATTAGGGCGCCGTCCAGTCTATCTGTTTTTATTATCTGGATAAATGGCAGAGCATTCTTTTTACCATTTATTTTTAATATTTACTATTGTTTTAGACTAATGGTGGAACCTTGGGTCTGCAATTAAATAGCCAATCCGGTAGTTACTTTGGCGATTGAGGGAAACCCACTGGATTTGAACCGCAACCTTCAGAATGCGTATATAGACGTTACCGCCTTAGCCATCCTGCTCGGTACATCCCCTCAATCATTACCTACATACAAATAATTTGATGAGAGGTTTGGTTATCAGCGAAAATATGTGTAGTAATGCTTCATGAAGCAAATAAGCTGCATGGAAATTAATTCCGCTAAATTGATCTTCGCGGTCTCATTGTTTACCTGTTGTGCCGTGGGATGGACAAGGGAAAGAACAATACACGCTGCAAATGGGTGGTTTCTGTTTGTTGTTCCATAACATTAGCTGCTATATGCTATTCTAAATGTATTTTACTCCACAGTGTTATTCGCTTGTACAGGTGAAACAGACGGGACACTGCACCAGTATTATCAAAATGTCGTCGTCAATTCACAAATTGCAATGGCACAAAACCTCGTGCAATTGGTTGGCACACACAGAAGTAGCAGGCTGATTCTACCTGTTTTAATTAGTGAATCACTGGACAGATCATTTTTATGTTTTCACACTTCTATTCCATGCTTCTTGATGAAGGTTAGTTCACATGAAATACGCATTCAACACGAAACGAACCCAAGTTCAGTTATCTTCCAAAAATGACATTTTCAAGAAGATCGCCTCTAATTATTCTTTAAACGTAAAAATGTTCCCTACTTCAGGTTTTATAAGAAAAATGGCTTAACCATTTTTATTAAAATACCCTAGGAGTTTGCAAGATATTTATGTATCAAATAAAATGTATATCTTGAAATTTCTTGGAATAACCTGTGAAGTGCTGTCACTATTTTGTTGTTTCTCGCGAGTCGTAGAAACCGTATGGAGTTTCAAGGCCAGTATATAGCGACTGGCATTTAAACATCTGTCTGTCATTCGGTTTCCTCTATCCCCCTTGCACACACGCTTCCATTTATGCTGTCCCCGCAGCTTTGGGCGGCATTCTACTGGCCTTCACAGTGAAGTATGTGCAGCAAACAGGAGGTGTGTTATCTCTGTTTCTTTTTTCGCGCATGCAGTAGCGTCTTACGTGCACAGTTCTAGATCATTAACATATAAATATATAATCAAATAAAACCCTGTTTTGCATAATACCTCCACGAAACAATATTTTAATGGCAACATAATGTAAAACTGAAAAATATTATAATTTTTACTCTCAAAGACAACAGATTTACTAGACAGTATTGGAATAATCTGCCCAATCTAAATATACAACTTAATAAAACACTGCTTTGCACAATTTTCCATGAAAATGTATTTCAATGATAGTATATTGTAAAACTGAAGTAAACTGCGCCTGATTTAGCCCCTTAGGTGCTGGAAGAACTACTGCTCTCAACGCATACATATATCCCCACATTTCATGACAATGTTCCCAGAGGGAGACGAATGATCAGTGCCTAGGCGGCTGAATCAAGTATTGGACAAGAATGGGGATTGGACGAATTATTAAACTAATGTCTATTCGGGAGTAAAAAGTATAATGTATTTCAGTTTTGCATTATGTTGCCATGAAAAATACTTATTCATGGAAAAATTGGTAAAACAGGTTTTTATTTATTTATATATTTAAACATGGCTATTATATGTGAATAGTAAAAGTAGTAGTGGTAGAAGTAACAGCTGTTTGAGTGGGCAAAACCACTATGGTCATCAGCGCTACCCTCGGCTATAAGTTTCTTCATATTGAATACATAAGCAATACATGCAAGCAATTACAGAGTAGGCAACTTAGATTATAAAAGTAGAAAAAACAAACAAATACATAAAGTATACAAAAAGAAATCACAAATCAGTATATACAACTAATCCTCAGCAATCACAAGCAGTTAAATCAGTACTGACACAGTGTGAAGTCAATTTACACATCAGAAACTACCGATCACATTTTTGGAAGGAAAGGACTGAATTTAACATAGCGAAAAAGGTTGGCGATAGAGGCAGAGTCATCCCCTAAAACCGTAATTAAATTAGGAGAGAGTCCAAGGTGTTCGCGAAGTAACGACACTGGGTGAGGAGACCTTGCAGTGGAGACAGCGAGGCGGGGGTTCACCGCTAAGTAGGTAGTCAAGACTAACATAAGTGACCAATACGAAGTCGAGTAAGCACGGTTTCCTCCCGACGTGATGGACGAGAACAACAAGAAAGCGTTGTAGCCTTTGATTGGTAAAGCTATTGCTTAAAATTACACTACATGCTCAAACGTATCCGGACACCTGGCTGAAAATGACGTACAAGTTCGTGGCGCCCTCCATTGGTAATGCTGGAAGTCAATATGATGTTGGCCCACCTTAGGCTTGATGACAACGTTCACTCTCGCAGGCATACTTTCAATCAGGTGCTGGAAGGTCTCTTGGGGAACGGCAAACCATTCTTCACGGAGTGCGGAACTATCGATGCGGAGATATCGATGTAGGTTGGCGAGGCCTGGCACGAAGTCGGCGTTCCAAAACATCCCAAAGGATTCAAGTCAAGATTCTGTGCCGGCCAGTCCATTACAGGGATGTTATTGTCGTGTAACCACCCCACCACAGCCCTTGCAGTATGAACAGGTGCTCGATCGTGTTGAAAGATGCAATCGCCATCCCCGAATTCCTCATCAACAGTGGGAAGCAAGAAGGTGCTTAAAATATCAATGTAGGTCTGCGCTGTGATCGTGCCATGCAAAACAAGGGGTGCAGGCCCCCCTCCAGGAAAAACACGACCACACCATAACATCACCACCTCCGAATTTCACTGTTGGCACTACACACGCTGGCAGATGACGTTCACCGGACACCCTGCCATCGGATAACCACATTGTGTACCGTGAATCGTCACTCCACACAACGTTTTGCCACTGTTCAATCGTGTAACGTTGACGCTCCTTACGCTAAGCGAGACGTCGTTTGGCATTTTCCTGCGTGATGTGTAGCTTATGAGCAGCCGCTCGACCATGGAATCCAAGGTTTGTCACCTCACGCCTGTCATAGTACTTGGAGTGGATCCTGATGCAGTTTGGAATTCCTGTGTGATGGTCTGGACAGATGTCTGCCTATTACTCTTTACGACCCTCTTCAAATGTCGGCGGTCTCTGTCAGTCAACAGACGAGGTCGGCCTGTACGTTTTTGTTCTGTACACGTCCCTTCACGTTTCCACTTCACTATCACATCAGAAACAGTGGACCTAGGGGTGTTTAGGGGTGTGGAAATCTCGCATACGGACTTCTGACACAAGTGACACCCAATCACCTGACCACGTTCGAAGTCCGCGAGTTCCATGGAGCGTCCCATTCTGCTGTTTCATGATGTCTAATGACTACTGAGGTCGCGGATAATGAGTACCAGGCAGTAGGTGGCAGCACAATGCACGTAAGATGAAAAACGTATGTTTGTGGGGGTGTCCGGATACTTTTGATCACATAGTGTACATACTCCCAAAGCTGAGGGGACGGCATAAATGGAAGCCAGTGTACCCGCAAAGAACTGTGTAATCAAACTTTTTCTGCGAAGACTTATCTCGATTAACATGAAGAAGACACAAAAGTTAAGCTTTGGTAAGAACAGCTTCCAGAAACTATATGAGAATAAACGAGGAAGCCATGTGGATGCAAGACCAGATGTATGTTTTACACCCCTGCAACGTCATGAATGAGCAAATAAATCTGCTCCACAGAGGACTTGTATTGTTTCAATTCCCAATGACGTCAGGATACACTCTTAATTATTAAATGAAAAGTTGCTTAATTCAGCACAGCATCCGTTAAAAGTTAAAATGACGGGAAATGCGTTGTTTTTAGATTCGTGAAATTAATTTGAAGTGGAGTGCAGTGTTGGAAAAGTTTCGTAGCTCGGCAGAAACTGTTAAATACACTTGCAGCTGTTCTCAGGTGCTCTTAAAAAGAACGTGCGAATCGATGGAATCAGGCCAGTGTTTGGAGCATTACAGCTCTATGTCCGCAGTTGTTATAGCAACGTTACTTCCCTCGCTCGCAGTCGCTGCCAACTTGAGCGTTCAAATATATTTGTGGAGCTTGTGTACACACGGTAGCAAATCCACAAAATTAAAAATATTAATTACAGGGGATAGCACATTCTTAGCTATCTCTAGAATGTCAACTATTTCTCTATATATATAAAAAAAAACACCAAATCTTGTCTCCAGGGATAATTCAATATTGTGTTTTACGGCAGAAAATATTATATCCATGCTGAATTTGATGCCAAGACATTCTATACATTCTGAGGCCCTTTTTTTTTTAAATTTATGGACGCTCTTTAACTGCTGTGGTCCTAAGCGTCCCATTCTATATTGGGCGTGAAAGATCGGAATTTGAGCTTTTGCTCAATCTTTATCAGGCTTGAGGTTTTTTACGTGCCGTAAATCTACGACATGGGACAACCGGCTTTACTTCCCTTCTGAAGTAAGAAAATCCATCGCCCTACATGGGGTTTGAACCCGCGACCGCGGGAACTAGAGGCTAGCATGGTAACCACTACACCACGGAGGACGACCCAGATCTGTGGTGATTTCCTAGTAGTTCCCGATTTTGAAGATTTTCTTGTCCATCATTATAATTAGAAAATAATACTTTTAGTGCACGGTGTCTAAAGCAGCCCAATATGTCCAAAAATAGTACTTTAGCGGCGTAGTAACCAAGATCCAGATAGCAGTGACCAGTCATTCCAACTTCAACGGGGTTTTAAACACAATACTTCATCACAAAACAAGGAATATAAGCCAACATTGTTTTCATGTTAATCAGAAACGTTTGTACTAGACTTTATTATGTATTCCTTCTCATATCCCTGCGAGGTTTCGTTGGCAGCAGCCCCGATTGAATCTTTCTGGCTCGGATTGAAATTCCCTCGGGATTTTCACCAATATTTTCACTCAAAAGCTTGTGGTTTAGAAACGAGCGCTCAGAATAAACATTGTCATCTACATCCGCATATCGTTGTGTTACGGTCAAAGCCTCCTAGGAGGCGTTGGTACGGTTTATAGTGTAGGATTAGGTGGCTGTGAGAATATGTCAACAAATGTCTGGCCATATCCTTTAAATTTATACAGCACTTATATTACATTTATTTATTTAATATAATTTAGAGGGTTTTTACTAAAAACTATTGTATGCAATACGTACGCAGAAACTTCAGCGTACTTGATACCTAAACGGCTATTAATAATGTATTAAATTTTAGTGATAGCCATTCATTCTTGTGTAGGCGCATTCATAATACTATATTGTTTAATAATAATAATAATAATAATAATAATAATAATAATAATAATAATAATATGCATTACATCCAATTTTGAAGCTTCCATTGAGAAGGCTTCTTGTAATTACTGTCCATTCCAAACCAGAGTGCCTTTCACTGAAAACATACTCCTTGTATTATCCGCGCGAAAGTAGTTCGCAATCCCCGCCCCTCCAATGTGCTTGTTGAACACTATTTAATCTATAAAAACGCGCCCTGTGTGAGAATCATAGTTCAAAATGTAACCTGAGGTAACAATCTATTTTATAAGTATGCGGCAATGAACATTTTACTTACGTTAATCACAGTCCTCGAGCAAAAGTGCAACACCCAAATCCGAATCCTCCGAAGATGACTCAGCTGCCATATCAGAATCAGAACTACTCTCCAAAATAACGACAAGCTTATCCACAATTCAACAGCTCTGTAGTACTTAAAACAACTTCCCACATTTTATCCTCTTCTATGTTGTATTATGTCTGTTTATATTCATTGCTCGCTTTCGTTACACTTCTCACTGAAACGCCTGTAAAATCCGATATTAGTTTCCTAATATGCAATAATGCAAGTGTCGCATATTTTTTTAATAGTGAGTTGAATATATGAAGTATTGTTTGTTTTTCGCCACTTTTTAACTGCTTCCCGCTTTTCTACACGCACCTTCCTCTGCCATGAGAACTCTAATACCAACTGTCTAAATCACAAGATTTGATCTGACCTGAGCATGTGTGTTAGTGTATTATGAATGACTGTTCGCTTATCATATTTCCTGTGTATGCAAAGTGTTTATTGGGTACTCAGATAGCACCTCTGGGAATTCACTGCTGCATTTCTTGTATATGTAAGAGAGTGGCAGTCATGCATACAGTTGGTATTAACAAGCAAGCGCAATAGCAGACGAAAATCATATTTTGTAATCTCTTAACAGCTAGTATATATCCATTGCCTTTAGCAATGAGTTCTTATGATATCCGCAATAAAATGTGCAGTTATATATTTTTCCTGCACTAATATTTCAGGATACAATACATGTATTAAGGAACTATTTACGTTGGCGTAAAAGTGTATTCTTGGGTTCGTGACAAGCAGAAGCACGTGCTTCTGTTTACATCAGAGGGAACTCTGGTTTGAAATGGACAGTAGTATGTTAAGAGGCTATTAAACAATATGAAGGCTTTATTAGTATCCATAGGTTACTGAGATATTGACACACACACACATACATACATTTTAAAGAAATGTTATAAATTCTGAGTCTTCAGTTAGAACAGTGAACGAGGATTATATAGTGACTTCGTCCAGTTTTTCAAGTTTCACTCAGTTATGTTACTGTTTCGGGTTTATGTAGTTCACCTTCACTGGGAGTTCATTCACCAATGTCACTCCACTTAGGTGAACTAGTTCAAATCTCCATAAGTTCATTTCTTTCGTGACGCAGCCTCTTAACGCCGGACGGTTCACTTCACTCGGGAGTCGTCGAACACAGGACCTCCGCGTCCTATAACCGGACGATGAATGAATGGAATGTGCGAAAATATGTTCAAATAAGCCCGGAAGCCTGGAAAAAAATCTTAACCTATCCTTACCAAGATTTGAACTCGGAATATCTCGAATATGAGGCAAACACGCTATCCTCACACCAAAGAGGTAGACAATTGATGTTGGTACCTTACCATCCATTGATACCTGATGACTATTATTTTCTATTAGTAATTATTTTTCAGTCATACACGAACATGCATTTTTTTTTTATTCGGCAGCATGTTTTTCTTGTGAAAACATATTGGCAGACGAATTCAATGCGTGCAATGTTCCAACAAGGGCCAACAATTTTATCGATGGTTAGAAAGCTGGGGCAACCGGCTCCCTCCTCAGCGATATTGCGAAAAAATTTTCGGAGGTGATACACTCACATAGCTTTCTCTACGCTTTATCGTTTATTAGTGAGTACACACACTATACTTACTAAAGTTTATTTTTATGTCTACTACCTTCCAATCCAAATAAACCCTTGCAGAAATAGCTACATTACAAATTTCGTTATGGATACAAAGGGAACAACGATAGTCAAATGTTTAACAACTGGACGCTATATGCTGGCCTTAAAATTCCACACTGTTTCCATAACATCGCGAGAAACAGCTGAATGTTGAAAACACTTCAGAATGAACAATTCGAACCATTAATAACGAATATCTCAGAAATGGCTTATGCTACAAAAAAACTCATTTTAAATAAATTGTATGTTTTAAACAGATCTACATTTTTTGTGTAGTGCACTTTTGTCTATCGCTTAACGTTCACCAGTTATACAAGATTATATAAAATTCCTTCCGAAAGAAGAGGACTTCAAAGGTTATTTCCAGAAAATTCAAAATATACATTTTATTTGTCAAGTAAATGTGTTTAAAATATGACATTTTAATCAGAATCGTTAAGAGCCATTTTTAAGAAAATTAAAATTTTTCGGAAAATGTTCCATGTAAAGAGTAGTTTGGGGCGAGTGGATTTTCTCGAAAATCTTCGTGTGGCATGCTTGGAAGACACTGAACTCGAATACCAAGTTTGGTACTTATCCGACTTTTCGTTTGAGTTATGGAGTATATACACACGGAAATTTTTCTAAAAATGCTTTATTTGAATTCGGGGGGCCTCAAAACATGTATTTTCGTTGAAATCTCGGTTGAATTTTTGTGTGGAATGCAATACCTTCTCTACCTACTGAGAAAGATTGATGATGCTCCAGAAAGTTCGTCTTTATATCCAGTTTCCATTCTCAGCTACACTTTTTAAGTTCAAACATTAACTATGGGTTTTAAGGTTTTTCACATTTATTGCTTTAAGGCGATATGACTTACTGGCGTTTTGATTTTGACAGTCATTCACTTGTTTCTTACGTGACGTCAGAAGCGCTACGGATTGGGCAGCTTTTTACTGTTACTGTCTGATAAACAATAAAATGAAAAGGCGACGGAAAAAGCATTACAGAGAAATAAAATAGGAACCCTTTGTTCTTGACGCTGCCGTAGTACGTGTCTGAATGGACAATGGGATGAGGCACGACTTGTCCATCTAGTTGGCCATTCTTTGTCACAACGACACTTTATCTTCAACTTCCTTTTGTGTGCCAGGCTTTGACCGGACTTCAAAGTCCCCCTCATTGATTTTCTAAAGTGCGTATTTTCGAAATAAAGTGAGATAAGTGTGCTAGAGGAATCCTGCTGGAGTTTAACGGTGGAGACCAAAAACATGTCAACTTCATACAAAGTCTCCGTCCATGTCAGGTGTTTAGTTTATGATGCAATACACGCCACTCTGTTTGGTATTCGGACCTGTAAAATCCCAATAAACGCAACAGAAACACACAGAGTGGGCATGCTAAGTAGGTATGCAGTTGTATAATTGATACATATGATGGACTGATATGAGTAATTTTGATGTTTATGGCTCCCCATCTCTTGCCTTGCTCAGTTGTATACATATCATTGCTTTATACCTAGTGAAGCAGTTATTTATAAATAATTGTAAACATTTGTGGTTCTTGCTCAAAACAGAAACTTAAAAGGAATAATTAAAGATCGTTTTATGATTGATTAATATTTGTGCATTATTCGTTTCAATTATTAATATATTGTTCATTTAACATGTTATTTATGTAATTAACATTGTTCCAAGCATTGGCATATTTAAATTACGCATTCGTTACGAACACAAAGTGTTCAAAAATGGACAATTTAGGCAGAAGTACAATTCATATGTTATTTTCATGAATATGTTGTTTATACCATATTTTTCCACCCAAAAATTCGATACCGAGATTTCTCCGGAAATACATGTTTCGAGACACCCTTAATCCAAAATTTTTTTTTTTTGGAAACATGTCCGTGCGTGTGTCTGTGAACAGCATAACTCAGAAACGAACAGTCGGATAAACACCAAACTTGGTATTTAGGTTCAGTATCTTCCAGAGATGCGACACGAAGGTTTTCAAGAAAATTCCCCCACCCCAGATTACCCTTTACATGGAACATTTTAATTTTCTCAAAAACGGTCTAACGATTTTCATTAAAATATTATATGTTTAAGATATTTTCATGCCAAATGAAATGTATATCTCGAATTTTCTGGGAATGTAATAATTACATTCCACACAAATATTACATATCGATCTCTCGGAGGAAATACACGTTTTGAGACTCCCTGAATCCAGAACAGCATTTTTAGAAAAATGCTCCGTATGTATGTGTCTGTGAACAGAATAATTCAAAAACAAAAATTCGGTTGAATTCAAAACCTGATATTTAAGTCCAGCATCTTCTATGGTTAGGGTACGAAGATTCTCAAGAAAATCCCCCCCCCATACCACACTAACTTTAGATGGAACAACTTTTTGATATTTTTGGTTTGCTTAAAAATGGCTCTAATCATTTTAAATGAACTGTCATATTATTTAATATTTAAATGGCAAACAAGTGTCGTCGTTTCTAACGCTCCCCACATATGGCCTATGACCTTCGGGGGTTAGCCCATCCCACTAAGCGATGACGACCCATTTTTGAGGCAGAGACACACAGAGGGCGGAGACATTACCTCCGATGATACGGTAATGATGAGGTTGCCGGTGGAATAAGAGGGCCTACAGCTTTTACAGTGGACTCCTAACCACGTTAGGCTTTCAGGATACATCGTATCATAAACCAAATTTATATGTTCATTTTTCTGGGAACAGTCTATGAAGTGCTCTTCGTTCAGAAGGAATTTTATATAATTTTGTAAAACCGTTAAAGGCTGGTTCACAACCAACGAGAACGGTAACCGGAACGAGAACGAGAAAGTTGGAATACATGTATTCAAATGGGAGTGTTCACAACCGACGGGAAGCCTTCCCGGGCTCCGGGAACGGCAAAGAAGATTTGACCAACTTTTAACCTTCTCGTTCTCGTTCCCGGGCATGGCATATTAGATCCATATTGTGCATATTAGACTCTTCACTCTAGAAGTGAAGTTATTCTAGGCGGCCGTGACATGAAAGAGCCACTAGTGCTCTCTATAGTCGCAAGCTGGAAACATGAAACTGGAAGGAATTACTAGTAAATGTGCTTCCTAACCTCTTCCCGATACCCGCAAATCCAATCAGCGTCGCTTCCTCTGGTGAACAGGGCATTTCTAGTTTGTTTATATGAAACTCAAAACTGGCTATTACCTAACAAAAATGGCAAAAGCTACAAAGAACAGCTAAAACCGGTGGAAATGAAAAAACAACGATAAACAATTTTAATGTATGTCATTAAATAAAGGATTGAAAGCTTGGCATAAGTAGAGGGATCAGAAATGTAATGGATATACATTTAGATAGAGTTTACTCTATCGAATTTTGACGTTGGCTTGGCTAAATTGGAAGTAGGTAAAAAATATCATTGGTCAGTTGAAAACAAATGAAATCCCAATGCGCAAAATCGACTTTTACCTTGTGATCGATATGATCGTCGACATGTATTCCCGTTCTCATTACCGGGCTGTTGTGAACCAATATGTTGTATGGTGCATTGCTTCCCGTTCTCGTTTCCGTTCTGGTTACCGTTCTCGGGCGGTTGTCAACCAGACTTAAACCATAAGAGATACGCAAAAACGTATTACACAAGAAATGTAAATGTCTTTAAAATAAACAATTTATTTCAAATACTCTTTGGTGGCATCAACCAAGTGCGAGATGTCTATTATTTGTTTCAAGTTTTCACTACTTTGTCATTGTTTACAGTGTTATTAAGCAGTTTATCGAGATGTCAAGAGAATAATATGGAAATTCACGGCCAACATGTAGTAGCCGTTTTTAAATCTGAGTATGATTCGGTTTCCTTTCTCCCAATAACGAAATGTGTAATGAAACTACAGTGTCTTCGGTATAAAACCTGACCGTTCGCACGGAGTCTTGTATCCGGGCAGCACACATGCCACAGCCGACCGTGCCAGCAATTTGTCTTCGCTTCTTAAATCTGTATTCCTGTATAAACATGTACATAAAACATAACAAAATTAACTCTTACCTCGTAGCAAATGCTGGAAATGTCCTTATCCTTCCGCAGCCAAAAACAAGCTTTGTACCGAGTAAACCCATTTAGATTGACACGATTTAGCTCGCTACTGTAATGTTTCGTAAAATAACATTTAAGTTCCAAACACACGCTGTTCTGCGGTCAAGATAACTGTCTTCCCGTCTTCTCAAATGAAAGTGGTAACTGAAGGACATAAAGCCTGTCGAGAGTACGGACTGTGTGAGCGGTCATGTTTTATACCGAAGACCCAGTATTTCTGAAAACGTTTATCTGAATATAAAGTAGATCGAAAAATAAAATTTTTTACGAATAGTTTGCAGACGTTATAAACGACAGTGGGAAGAGAAAGTTTTGTGAATTTAATAATCTGAAGAAAAAAATAGAAATTTTCTCGAAAATTCAGTATTAATGCCTATCAATCTACAAACATCTGCCACTGTAAAAGCAGCTACAGCTAATTACGTCATTCTGCAAATTCATTTATATTTACAGGCTCTTACACGCGAGTTGTTGAAAGGTCACCTTAGTCGATAAGAGCTTATTAAGCGGCACGAAAAAGATGACGGAATTTTACTATCACGTGCACAGGGAAGGAAACTCGTCTGCTAAAATCAGAGAGTGCCGTTTAACAAACGCCAAGCCTTCTGTTGTTTCTTCATAATGCGCGAGTGTCCTCATTTAGACACAAACGTTTGCCGGCGCAAAAGTGTTTGATGATTGGAGCGTTTTAAATGGAAACTTTTAACTGTTCGTGGAATACATTTTCATAATGACGCTGCGGAAATACCAAGCACAAGCGGCTAGTTTCGCAGAAAACAAATCAATACTTCTTTCTGCATTGAAGTGTGCAAAAGTGGAGGGTTGTTTTCTTTGGTAACGCATATTTCAGTTTCCTCTTTACCAAGCATTCAGCAGTGCTCCAAGTCTGGGCTGTAAAGCAAATGTTCAGGCACTAACAATCAGATGTGCTTCTTTCTCGTTGGAGCTCCTTCAGTGCTAAACCAGGCTCCTGCACGATAGCATTATACGGGTTAAAAGCCGTCCGGTAACCATGTGGTAAGCCGAGCTACATCATGGAGACGCTAATCGCCGTAATACAGGAGAAAATGTTGTATATTCAAGGGATGCGAGACGATGATTTTTATTAAAATCTCGCTCCCGAAACTACCTTTTTATATGGAAAGCTTTTCTCCATTTTTGAGAAAATCAAAATAGACCCGCGCAATTTTGATTTAAATAAGACGGAGACCGGGAGATCCGTGGTTCAAATCCCGGCTATGGCATTGAATTTTTCAGTCATCTGATTCTACATTTGCAACCCTGTCCATCACACGGCTTGTGTGAAAGAACAATTAATTTCATTAATTGACCTAATAGTGGTTGAAACTAAAAGCCCGGGACTTAAGTACTTATAAAGAATGTAAGTTGCCATTGGGGTATGACATCTCAATACAATTTGAGATCTCCTTGTGGTTTACCGGGAAACATGCGAGTCAGCTGGAGAATTTAATGGCGTGCCGGCATGTTGCTATGGTAGCTCAGTGGTTAGAGCAACCGGACGGAGACTGGGAGATCCGTGGTTCAAATCCCGGCTATGGCATTGAATTTTTCAGTCATTTGATTCTACCTTTCCAACCCTGTCCAACACACGGATTGTGTGAAAGAACAAATAATTCCAAGACACCTATGTTTAAGCTAAATTGCATGGCTAATAAAATGTATATATTGAATTTTCTGGGAATAGCATGTAAAACCCTCTACATTCTGTATGGATTGTGTACACTTTTGTATAACTGATAAATCGTAATTTCAGAGATACTGGTTGATTTTTGTTGATATTGTTTGAATTATCAATTATTTTATACCTTTTGCTGTCTCTACCACGCAACTTGTAGATAGAGAAGGTGTTGCATTTCACAAAAAAATCGATATCGAGACTTCACCGGAAATACATGTTTTGAAGACCCCCTGAATGCCTGTGAACAGCATAACCCAAAAACCAAAACTCGGGTAAAATACGAAACTTCGTATTTAAGTTCAGTACCTTCCAAAGATGAGAGAGAACGATTTTCAAGAAAATCCCTTCCACACTAGACTACCCTTTACCTGGAAAACTTTTCAAAATTTTGATTTTCTCAAATGACTAATGATTTTGATTGTGAAAGCATAAGATATTTATCTACATTACAAATAAAACATATATCTTGAATTTTGTGGGAGTAGACTGTAAACTCCTTCATTCGGAAATAATGTTATATAATTTAGTATAAGAGATACACAAAAATGTATTACACTAAAATTAATGTAGAACTCTTTAAAATACGCAATTCATCTCAAATATTTTTTTAGTATCAGTGATTTTCGAGATATTCTTTATTGTTGGTTTGAATTTTTCAGTGTTTTTAAGTGCTGTCGCTATTCGGTTGTTTTAGCCATGTAGCAAGGCCAACACAGAGCGAGGCATTTTAAAAACCTTTGACTATCACTTCTCTTGTAACCTCTTTGCGCCTACAATGAAAATGTAACGAGAGCATTTCTGCATACTTATAGATAGAAAAATAAATCTATTGCAATAGCAGATTTCAGAAGATATTACATATACATAGTGAGCATTTTCCCCCAAGTGAAACACCACGTATGACCGTTTCAAAAACAAGTTTCTTCCACGTTTGCTGCACAGTGCACCGGAAACAGGAAGTATGTATAACGTCACGTCCATTAACACATCTCGTGTGCCTAATGGTATGCTCGACACTTCATGCATTGCGGCACACTCCATCCACGCTTCTAGCCGATCGAAACTGGGAATGCTCGTGACCTGAGAGGCTGCTAGTTCAAAACCCGCGCACCATTACTCGCTCAAATGTACCACCTAAGGGCCAAATAGCGTTCAGGTCTACTTGTATTGAATTTACGACGAGTAAAATGGTTACTAACAATACCTTCCTGCCAAGTTTCGAGTATGTTTACGGGAACAGTGCGTCAAACAGATATTAGGTGTTGGTTACATTTACAAGAGATGTTAAATAATATTTGACAGGAAGTAAAAAAAAAAAAATATAAAACTGCAATTTTTCAGACATGTTAGATACTGTTCAGTAAATGGCTTCTCTAGGTTTCACAATCCCATTTGAATAATTTTTTATTTTATAAATATATTGATATTCTATAAATTAATTATAAGTAAATGCAACATTCTATCCACAAATAATTTTTACTGAATAGAGCTTCAAATTTTTACATGATACTTAGAAAGTCAGCATAAACACTCACTTTGCTTACTTTAACAATTATTAGTTAAAATAAAAAAATTCATTTCTTGGAATTCAAATTTTGATAATTCTTATTACCTGTAAAATTCAGAGTACGAATTGGCCCACATATTTTACCAATTTCTTTAAAACACACAGCTAGGTTATGGTTCTATGTTTACTGTCTCTACCACGATTAACAAGAAATAGATAAAAGAAAAATTACCCTTTACAGGGAACATTTTTCGAAAATTTTAGATTTCTCAAAAATGGCTCTAACGATTTTGATTAAAATATCATATGTTTAAGATATTTTCATGACAAATAAAATGTATATCTTGAATTTTCTGGGAATGTCTCCCTAAGTATTCTTCATTGTGACGACTTTAGCATAAATGGTAAACCATAAGAGATAGACATAATTTTACTACACAAAAAATGTAGATCGTGTTAAAATACACAATTTATGTCATACATTTTTGTTGTTGAGTGAACTGTTTTCGAGATATTGCTTGTTATTCCCTTAAATTTTTCAATACTTATTTTCTCAAATGGGAATTCGTTATTCATATTTTTGCCTTTGATATGCAAAGAATATTAATCTGTCGCAAAGAGAATGGTGCTGAACATAGCAACCAGCTATTAAGAGGTATGTCTATGCTTAAAGGCTACTGTATTTCTATATTGCCCTTGCAATTAAAAAACAAGGGGAACATAGTAGGCCTTAAGCGATAGTCAAATATTTTTAGAACTGGTCGCTATGTGTAAAATGTAATTCTCTTTGCATGTCAAAAGATCGTTTCTGCAAACGTTTATCTCGATTAATATGAAATAGATGGAGAATAAGAGTTTGTAAAATTTGTACAAGAGTGTACAAAGTCATGTGAGTGTAACATCAGATTTTTAATTAACAACCGAGAAGGTCGTTTTTCTCGATGGTCGCAGACTATTTCGTTGTACATGTTAAGGGTTTCTGTATTCTATGAAAACTATAACCTTTTATGTTATTAAATAACTGTGAGACCAGGGAAAAGGTACAGATTTTTAAAATTTCACCTGACATAATTATCTAACAAGCTACTCGACCATTCCCACCGAGGGGCACTTACAGCCATACAGCATCTCCAGAACTTGGAAGACAGTGAGGGGGAGGTTAAGACAGTCAGACGTTACGCCATGTTTCACATACTTTTAAGTAAATATCAGAGAATTTTCCATTCGTTATTAGGAATAGTCGGGATTATTGAATTACAATTATAGGGGTAAAAGGGAAGATTCATCATAAACATCGTATAGATCATTGTACAATAATAATTTCAGAACGGGGAGGAGGTAAATAAAACACAAACAAGTTTCAAACTTAATAAGTGCAAAATTACAGAAACTGACCCCTTATCAAATGCCAACAAGGCTATGAAGTATCTATATAGCTTTGAAGTTGATTTCATTAAATTCATGACTTGCGCAGACTGAAAAGCAGCCCCATGCTGTGGTACACTGCCTCGCTACCTGGAACCCATAACACTGATGCAAAGTGACAAGCTGTCAATTTGCATTATTGTTAATATTGATCAATGGGGGTACAGGTTCGACTCCTGCTTGGATGCGGCTGCATTGGTGAGCTTTTGATTTCCTAAAGCCCACGTGACAAATTTATCTTCAAGATTTAGGTCGTCGCATGACTGATGTTATCACGTGACTCAATATTTGTTACATAAAATGGGGAAAATGCATTATTGTTTTCTTTACTGCTTACCAATAGTAAGTAGGGAAAAATTCGATACTGAGATATCACGGGAAATACGCGTTTTGAGACCCCCTGAATTTTCACACAGGTCCATGTGTGTGTGAAAGAAACGAAAAGTCGGTTAAATACTAAACTTGGTATTTAACTTCAGCATCTTCCAAGTATGCAATGCGAAGGTTTTCAAGAAAATCTCCCCATCCCCAACTGCCCTTTACATGGAAAATCTTTCGAAAATGTTGATATTCTTAAAACGGTTCTATTTTGATTAAAATACCATATGTTTAAGATATTTTAACGATAAATGAAATGTATATCTTTGAATTTTCTGGGAATAGCCGCTGAAGTCCTCTTCATTCTGAATGACTTTTGAATAACTGTTAAACAGTGAGAGGTACACAAAAAAATGTAGCTCTCGTTAACTCACACAATTTTTTTGAGTTAGCTATTTCCGAGATATTCGTTATTAGTTTGAATTTTCTTCTCGTCATACTATCGCTTTAGCCTACTGTATTCGCTTATTCCCATTGTACCCACAAAGAAATGTGTAATAAGGCCGCTTCTACAAATGTTTATCTACAATAGCATAAGGCAGATAGAACAATAAGGATTTGTAAGAATAGTTTGTTGAGGAATGGATAGAGAAAGTTAGGTGAATGTAAAACATAAGATTTTTTCCCACATTAGAATAGAAAATGCTAAATTTTGTCATTTTAAACTTCCCTTAAATATTATAATGATGCATTTTTAGTTCATTTAACTTGACGTAATGGATTTAAACACAATGTTTCGTTTGTTTAATAAATGCCCTATACTACCCATGTTAAATTAACTTATTTAAAGATCCGTTGTCTTAGAAACGATTGAAGGTATCACTTAAACATTTTTACTGGAAAAAGTTTCAACATTTGTAAGTAAACTGGACCACATTTATGAAGGGATGTCTATTAGAAAATGTGGTATGGTTTTTACTTTCTCTACTACGTATAATGAGTAGTGGAAGTATTGTATTCCACCCAAAAATTCGATACCGAGATTTTGCGGAAATACATGTTTTGAGACCCCCTGAATCCAAAAAAAAAACACTTTTGGAAACATGTCCGTGTGTGTGTGTCTGTGAACAGCATAACTCAGAAACGAACAGTCGGATAAACACCAAACTTGGTATTTAGGTTCAGTATCTTCCAGAGATGTGACACGAAGGTTTTCAAGAAAATCCCCCCACCCCAGACTACCCTTTACATGGAAAATTTTTAGAAAATGTTAATTTTCTCAAAAATGCCTCTTAACGATTTTGATTAAAATATCATATGTTTAAGATATTTTCATTACAAATGAAATGTATATCTCGAATTTTCTGGGAATGTCTCCAAAAGTATTCTTCATTGTGAACGACTTTTGCATAACTGGTAAACCATAAGAGATGGACAAAATTTTACTACACAAAAAATGCAGGTCGCGTTAAAATACATAATTTATGTCATATAATTTTTTTTTTTGTTGAGTGGACCATTTTCGAGATATTGCTTGTTATTCCCTTAAATTTTCCAATACTTATACTTTTTCTCAAATTCGTTATTCATTTTTTTATGTCCTGGACATGCAAAGAGAATGGAATACTCCACATAGCAACCAGCTCTTAAAATATTTGACTATCGCTTAAGAGCTACCATATTCCCCTTGCATCTACAAGAAAATTAGCTATAAGATTAACATCTCGATTAACATGAAGCATATGGAGAATAAGGTTTGCAAAAATAGTTTATACAAGAGTAGAAAAAGTCATGTGAGTGTAACACATCAGATTTTTAAAACTAATTTTGATTCTAAAAATTACTGTTTGATGCAAATTAATTTAACTATATACATGTGGTTCAGTCTCACTGCAGTTACGAGCGCTACACTGAGGATTTTTAGAAAACTTAACAAGAATATGAGAATTTAAAGCATTTAAGTGATTTTATTGTTTTTCAAAATATTTCCCTATAACACCAATAGATTTTGCATTTGATGAAACCAGTCTTTAAAGCAATGATGCTACTCTTCCTGAGGCAGCACTTCAGGAACTAGGCTTTTGTAATGCTCCACTACTTCATCTGATGACGAAAAAGTGATCCCACGCATTTTATGTTTAATTTTTGGAAACAAAATGAAACCACAAGGCGCTAGGTCAAGGCTGTATGGTGGAGGGTGCATGGTACTCACCTTTAGAGCATCCAGATACTCAGTTGCTAAGTTTTGCTGTATGCGACGATGCGTTGTCATGTAACATTTTTCCTTTTGGGCGTTTTCACGAAGTTTTTCAAACATTTGTAAACTAATCGGCAGTAACTGTATGTCTAATTTTCTAATCCTATAGTAGCAATAAAAAATTCTGATGTTACACTCACATGACTTTCCCTCCTCTTGTACAAACTATTCTTACAAACGCTTATTCTCCATATGCTTCATGTTAATCGACATGTTAATCTTATTGCTAATTTTCTGGTAGATGCAAGGGGAATATGGTAGGCTTTAAGCGATAGTCAAATATTTTAAGAGCTGGTTGCTATGTGGAGTTTTCCATTCTCTTTGTATTACCAGGACAAAACAATGAATAACGAATTCCCATTTGAGAAAAAGTATAAGTATTGGAAAATTTAAGGGAATAACGAACAATATCTCGAAAATGGTTCACTCAACAACAAAAAATGTATATGACATAAATTGTGTATTTTAACGCGATCTACATTTTTTGTGTAGTAAAATTTTGTCTATCTCTTATGGTTTACCAGTTATGCAAAGTCGTTCACAATGAAGAATACTTTTGGAGACATTCCCAGAAAATTCGAGATATACATTTCATTTGTCATGAAAATGTCTTAAACATATGATATTTTAATCAAAATCGTTAAGAGCCATTTTTGAGAAAATTAAAATTTTCGAAAAACGTTCCATGTAAAGGGTAATCTGAGGTGGGGGGATTTTCTTGAAAACCTTCGTGTCGCATCTCTGGAAGATACAGAACCTAAATACCAAGTTTGGTGTTTATCCGACTGTTCGTTTCTGAGCTATGCTGTTCACACACACACACACACACACACACACACACACACACACACACACACACACGGATATGTTTCCAAAAATGCTTTTTCTGCACGAATCAATCCGTTGTTGGTTTTGATCTGGAGTCGGTTTATGTGAAATCCATCGACAACGTTTCCTCACGTCCAACTGTTGATGTTGATACCAATGCCGACCTAATAAATTCATAAGATATCCACTGATCTTCTTCAAAATTGCTAGAACTGCAGCAATACTTTCATCAGTAACAGCAGCTCTTGAGCGTCTACACGGAATTCAACACTACGAAAAAGAAACGGTGTCTTTTCAATTCGCTGTTCCAATTATGAATTGCGTTAGATGGGCTTCTTTCTCCAACTAAATTTCTAAGCTGATGTTCACATTGTTTAGGCGTTAATGACGATTTAAAATCGCAAAAAAAAAAAAAAATCATAGCCTGGATATGTTCTCTAGGGAAATTCATTTTTTGGGTGAACACAAAATCTTTAAACTGGGCTCCTATATTACAAAAATTGTGATTTTGAGAAAGCGGTATTTAAAGGGAGATATGTTAACAAGATTTTGTTGCAACTTGCATACAAATTAAAATCACTTAAGGCCGGTTTCACCAATCGATGTTACAAATCTTGTATGTTAACAAAGTGTTCAAAGTTTAACAAAAGGTTAAACTTTTGCGTTTCATCAAGCTTTTACAGAAAATTTTTAGCTAACATTTTGTTAACGTCAAGGACAACAGCGAACGCTAGCTTTCGAGAAGGCGGTGGCCGAACTACATTGCTTCTGAACGTGCTTCGATGCACTTTTGTCTACGTATCGCTGCGCTCTCTGTGTCAGTAGCAGACAACTGTTTACATACATGACAATGGCCATGTGATGTTCCTGATTGAGGTTAGACTCGCGATGTGAACTGAAATAAATGATTCGCCGTATAAAACGTTAATTAAAATCTGGTTAATAGGTACAGATGCATTATCAAGTGCGAAAAATTGACGGTCATACATTAAAGGATGAGATTGCAGCCTGGGACAAAATCGGCGAGAAATTTAATTGGAATGAACGCGTTTCTCTTAAGTCCAGTAAGCCACTGTATAAATTTTATGCTAACATAAGGTGCAGCACCAGAAATGTTAGGTGCGAAGAATCTTTAAGATGGTTTAAAACTGGTGGTGGACACTGCACTGAAACTAAAGTGGACGAAAATGTGTTATCGCTGATTAATCAAGCAGACCCGAAAAAAATACTGTTTGCTTCTTGAAGCAATTCCTTTGGAAACCTTCCGGATAAACCCACAAATAGCTTTGGAAATACCAACACTACCACAAGTAAATGAAAAATGTTAGTAGAACAAAATCTAAGAACCTAATTAAACTTAGCTTAGAAGAAAGAGACATGCTTCTGTTGGTAGCAATGTAACCTCTCTCATATTTCCCATAAAACCATGTTCATGACCCCTTGGACAGTCTATATTGCTTTAAAAATTCCTCCCTTTGCAGGGTTTTAAATTTATTATGACGTACGACTACTCTTCTATTAGGGATAGCATTCAAAAATGCCAACTGTAGCAAACTCGCATCCAAATTCTTAACATTTGTTAAGCCCCTTAACACAGGGACACTTGACTTAACACCGACTTTAACATTTTGTTAAACGTTAACATTGTTTGATGAAACAGAATTTGTATTAACTTCAGTGTTAAATCAGTTTCACACTGTGTTAAAATTTAGTATCTGTTGGTCAAACAGTTTAGTATTTTGAAAATACTAAAAATTGGCCAACAAACATAAGTCATACATGAAATTATCATTTAATCTCCTCTTAAGGACAAATAATAAACTTGATGCAACTTGACACATGTCGCAGTAAACCACGAGAACAGGCTGCCAGAAACAAGCATCGAACGTTCCGCGTGTGTTTGGGACAGGTGATCACGTACCATCGGCTAGAAGTGATATGCGATGCGTTTATCTGACCACTCGTGCTACCTATATACATTTGCAAATCCACTTTACGCCAGGTGCTTTATCGCCCTTTTATAACGGTTCTGTTTGTTAACATAAAAAGTGGTTTCCAGGGTAATCGCTAGATGTCCCCAGCGCTGATAGTGTCACATGTCCGACAGGTAACTCCGTGGCAGAGATATACAACACCAACTATCCAAATACAGCACTCTACCCCGTGCAAATAAAATTTGCGACCCTTGATCAATATGAGTCTGGCTACGGCTGTAACAGTACCGCTGAAGTTATAGGCATAGTATAAAATGAACAGTGCGAAAGAACTACCTTAAATACGGACCGCAAGGTGCGCGCAAGTAGACGAACCATTCCTACTACATTTTAATCCAAATAAACCTTGGCAGAAATAGCTACATTACACATTTCGTTATGGATACAAAGAGAACAGCGATAGTCAAATGTTTAAGAAATGTTTTTAGAACCACACCAAACTACCCTTTAAAAACAAATATTTTCTTTAGTTTTGTTTTTCTCAAAAATTCCTAATGGCTTTCATTATAATACCAGAGTAATACTTAAGATATTTGAGTGACAAATGAAATATATATTTAGAATCTTCTGCGAATAGCCTGTAAACTCCTCTTCATTCTGAATGACTTTTTATAATTGATAAACCGAAACAGAGAGACAAAATCTTACTACACAAGAAATGTGGATCTCGTTAAGGCACAGAATTTACGCCAAATAACATTTTTTAACCATTTCCGAGATATTCTTTGTTATTGGTTTGAATTTCCAAATACTTACACCACACAGGTTATTGTACCTATGCCTACAAGGGGGCGCCCCGGAACCAGAGTGTTGGCACAGCAATGACTACCCATTGAATTGAGTTTTTTATTTATGGACGCTCTTTAACTACTATGGTCCTTAGCATCCCATTCTATACTGGGCGTGAAAGTTCGGTAATTTTATACAAAGGCCTCTTTATCAGGCTTGAGGTTCTTTTACGTGCCGTAAATCTAATACACGTGACCACCGGCTTTACTTACCTTCCGAAGGAAGCCATGCTAAGATTTTTTACGCCCGAAAAAATTTCATCGTCCTACGCACGGTTTGAACCCGTGAGCTCGGGAACTGGAGGCTAGCATGGTAACCACTACACCACGGAGGACTACATTGAGGCTACCCGACAGTCGGACAGGAATATCGGGGACCCCGCCCCACAAAGACGGCCCAATGCCCCTTTCTGATTGGGCGGTTTTGTTATATCCCGGCAACCAGCCAACTGCCTAGGAGAAAGCTTCTCAGACACACCGAAACACCATCGCGGACACTTCTAACCCTGAAAGACACCTAACGGAGTGAAGGATGAATGGAGGGATGGGAAATTCAGAGGCTGAAAGAAACCATTCCAGCATTCGCTGACGACCCGGGACCTCCCGAATGCAAGTCGCACGCGTTACCGCAGCGCCAACTCGCTCGGTGTTTTTCAAGCGTAAGTTGCTTGAAATTTGTTGAAAAGTTAAAAAATTTTTGTGTTTTTCTAGTGGTCATGCAAAGAGCAAAGAATTTGAATGCCATCACATAACGATCCGTTTTTTAAAAATCTGACTATCGGTTTAGCTTAATATATCCTTATATCTGCAACGAAATACGTAATGAAAGTTTATTTCGATTAAAAAATATATAGAATAGAATAAGCTTTTGCAAGAATTGCTTGTAGAAGAGCGAGTAGAGAAGGTCGTGTGAATGTAGCAGATACTTCAGTATATTTTATTTTTGTTCTGGATATCGTTTTCGAAAGCAAATGTCTGGTGAGCGGGAACGGAGATGATTAGATGTGCGTGCGCACCGTAACGCAGGAAACCTGCTGTTCTGTAAACAGTTTCCATTCACAGCCTACAAGGAGCTGGAGCTGTCGCAGGACACAAAAGTTTCGGGCCGGTTTTCGATATAAAAGCAGGCCGCGCATGGTTGCGATACGATCGAAAATCGATATCATTTCACGAGGTGAATGGGTGGGCTGACTGCCTGTTGCTTCCTCGCAACTGGACGGCGGGATCGACCCCAAGACCGCAGCTCCATTAGTCACCGTGAAGTTAGGAATAGCTTCATAACGAGGCAGCATATATGTTCTATCTTGTAACACCTGACATTGGGCGTATGGGAACACCCGGGACCGACAACACCTGTGCTAACATCCAGTGCGTGCCCGACCAAGCGAATCCGGCGAACCTCTGCCCTCAAAACGATTCAGGGGTAGAACCATACTCAGCCAAGAACTAAAACCTATTAACTGAATTTTATAAAAATCTGATGTTTTACACTCGCATGACTTTCTCTACCACGTTACGCTTATTAGTGTGTATACAAATTTCTCTTACGAAAGTTTATTTTCCTATCTACTTCATTACAATCGAGATGGACATTTCCAGAAATAGCTATATTACACATTTCGTTATAGATACAAAGGGAGTAGTGATAGTCAAATGTTTTAAGAACTGGACTTAAAATTCCAAACTCGTTCCATGACAACACAAGAAATGGCTGAAAATCGACAGGACTTAAAAAGAATGACCAATTATTGAACAATTCGAAACATTAACAACGGATATTTCGAAAATGGCTTATACCGCAAAATAAAGCTATTTAAAAAAATGTTGTGTTGCTTTACAAAGATCCACTTTTTTTTTTCCTGAAATAGTTTCATTCTATCGCTTAACGTTTACATAAACAAGATTATACAAAATGCCTTCCGAATGTAGAACTCACAAGCTATTCCTAGAAAATGTCACATATAGATTCTTATTTGTCATGTAGATTGGTATTTTAATCAAAATTGTTAAAAGCCATTTTTTCAAAAAGTAAAAAATTTCGAAAAATGTAAAAGGTAGTTGGGGTGGGGGATTTTCTTGAAAAACCTTCCTGTCGCATCTTTGGAGGACATTGCGACGAAATGGCTATGGCACGAGGTTATCGGAAGGTCGGCGCCGAGCGGTCCGAGTAAACAACGATAAGATTCCTCCGGTTATATAAGCGAGAGCTCTCGCGGGCGGGCAGCCAGCCAATCGCGGGTTGACTGCGAGTTGACTGTGAGTTGAGCCGTGTCAGTCAGTGCGAGTTAACTTGCGTCGGTCGGCGAGTGAACAAGCGGGTTGGGGCAAGTTTCCCGAGCGACATTCTCCCAGCGAGTTGGTGACGGCTCCTGTGAGTGCAGCGGAGCGACGGTTGTGGAGGACATGTGTTTGACTCCCAAGCGTAGTGAACCGTCCGGCGTGAAGAGGCTGCGTCACTAAGGAAGTGAAGTGAGGAGAACTGAAGTAGTTCATATCAGTGAAGTGAACCTTATAAGAACTTAATACAATGATAGTGAGAACTGAGAAAAGTGACAGTTGCAAAACTTGGACTTAATTACCAAGTTTGGTATTCATCAGGCTTTTCGTTTTTGAGTTATGCGTTCACAGGCATACATAATGACCTTTATCTAAAAATGCTTTTTTTTTTATTTTATACTTTCTCTACTACGTATAGTAAGTAGGGGAAGTATTGTATTCAACCCAAAATTTCCATACCGAGATTTCACCGGAAATATGTTTTGAGACCCCTGAATCCTAAAAGAGCATTTCTGGAAACGTGTGTGTGTGTGTGTGTGTGTGTGTGTGTGTGTGTGTGAGTGTGTGTGTGTGTGAACAGCATAACTCAGAAACGAACAGTCGGATAAACACCAAACTTGGTATTTAGGTTCAGTATCTTCCAGAGATGCGACACGATGGTTTTCAAGAAAATCCCCGCACCCCAGATTACCCTTTACATGGAACATTTTTCGAAAATTTTAATTTTCTGAAAAATGGCTCTAACGATTTTGATTAAAATATCATATGTTTAAGATATTTTCACCATTCCCTTTGCCACAGATTAATACTCTTTGCATGTCCAAGACAAAAAAAAAATGAATAAGGAATTTCCATTTGAGAAAATAAGTATTGAAAAATTTAAGGGGATAACAAGCAATATCTCGAAAACAGTTCACTCAACAAAAAAATGTATATGACATAAATTGTATATTTTAACGCGATCTACATTTTTTGTGTAGTAAAATTTTGTCTATCTCTTATGGTTTACCAGTTATGCAAAAGTCGTTCACAATGAAGAATACTTTTGGAGACATTCCCAGAAAATTCAGATATACATTTTATTTGTCATGAAAATATCTTAAACATATGATATTTTAATCAAAATCGTTAGAGCCATTTTTGAGAAATTTAAAATTTTCGAAAAATTTTCCATGTAAAGGGTAATCTGGAGTGGGTGGATTTTCTTGAAAACCTTCGTGTCGCCCAGTTTGGTGTTTTTCCGACTGTTCGTTTCTGAGTTATGCTGTTCACAGACACACACACACGGACATGTTTCCAAAAATAGTTTTTTTGGAGGGGGGATTCGGGGGTCTGAACATATATTTCCAATGAAATCTCGCTATCGAATTTTTGGGTGGAATACTTACTATTAGTAGTAGAGAAAGTAATAAGCTTTCGTGTAAGAATAGTTTGCATAATCACTAATAAACGACAACAGGGTAGACAAGTATGAGGGAAGTTGTTCGTAATTTTGCACCTGTGTAAGAAAATGAAGAAAGCTTAAATTCCACAAATATGTTGAGATCGCATTAACAATTTGAGCCGTACAGCAGTTGCGCTAAAAGGCATATAATAGGGATGTTTTGAACACCTAATGTTACACCAGCAGTTCGGTGCTGCAAGTGAAGCAGTATATATACACACGTCTTACTTCTCTAACCTTAGAGAAATACTGGCGAGCACAAATTTGGAGAGATCACCGCTCTAAGGCATCTATAAACTGGGAAAACCACAAACTACTGGATGTAGATCGATATATACCGGTGGAGGAAAGGGGTAGGAGTAGTGCTGCTGCTTTGCAAATGGGAAAGCCGAATGTTACCTTCTTAACGGAACACCTTAGGCTTACATGCGAATGGGAGGCAAGTCCTAAAAGCAAACCAACCTTACCGACATGCGAATAATTCAAACTTCCTTCAGATTTTCATAATTTCCAGCTTAGAAATATACCTACAGATAGATGTCCACGAATCTCATTGTTGTGGATGCAAGTTTCTTTGTGCTGTCATTCATCTACTATGACGTGGATCTATCTGGGCGTGCTCCTCTGTACTTTTCTCATAGTCCATGCACTGATTACATTTGGGCGCAGCTAAGGTGATCGCGAATACCACTGAATACCACCACTACCGCAGATTCCTTCCCACTTCTGTTAATCTACTGCCTGGACGTGCTCCTCTCTACGACCTTAATAATGCATGCATTGATTACATTGTTTGGACAGGGCTGGATGTTCAGAGTAAGACTGTTGCAGATCTCTTCCTGCTGTCATACAGATTTGCCTGGGCGTGCTCTTCTGTAAGGCTTCATCTAGATGTATTGATTACACTGTTTGGACAATGTGGTCAGCAATTCCACTCTTACAGGTTTTTGCCCGCTGCCGTCCATCTTCTGCCTAGCGTGCAAGCAATTTTTTGGGCAGCCAAAGATGTTCAGGAATCCTACTTTTATAAATTTCTTCCTGACGCCGTCCGTCTATCGTCCGATGTAAATCTGCCTGAACGTGCTCTTTTGAACGGCATCCGTGGTTTGTCGATGGCATTGTTTGGGAAGCCAAGATGATGAAGAATCCAGGTTTCTTCTCGCTGTCATCCATCTTGTGCCTGGCGTGGATCTGCCTGGAAGCGCTCTTCTGAATGGTCTCCATTGTGCAAGTATTGTTCTAATATTTTGGGCAGCCGAGGTTGTTCAGGTTTCTTCCCGCTGCCTGAACGGCTCCCATCGTCATTTACTGCATGCATTGTTTGGGCATCCAAGGTAATCAAGAAAGGTACAGCTTTCTTCCCGCAGCCAACGTCCATCTACTACCTAACTTGACAATCTGGAAGTACGGTCCTCTTGTCATGCAAGCAGTGCATGTGTGTTTTTAGACAGGCCAAAGTGAATATAAATCTTATTGTTGAAGGTTTCTTACTTCCACCTTTCATATACTGCCTCGAGTGGATCTGCCTTGGATGTGCTGTTTTCTACCCTGCATCATGCATGTATACATTACATTGTTTGGGTAGCCAAGGATGTATTGCTTTCTTTCTGCTGCCGTTCATCTAGTCTCTGACATGGATATACCTGGATGTGCTTTTCCGTATGGCGCCCATTATGCATGTATTTAACTATTTGCATAGCCACGAATGTTCCGGAATCCTACTATTACAGGCTTCTTCCCGATGCCGCCTATCTACTCTCTGAAGTGGGTATACCTGGACATGCCCTTCTATATGGTCTCCACAATACATACACTCAGTGCACTGTTCAAGCATTCGAGGTGATCATGAATTCCAATGTTACAGGTTTCTTCCCGCTGCCGTCCATCTACTGCCTGGCGTGGATCTGCCTGGACGTGCTCTTTTGTACGGCCTCCATCATGCATCTCTGTACCATCAGCGTGGACCGATATTTGAGTCTGAGGTACCCCATGAAGTTCGGCCGCAACAAGACCAGGAGACGAGTCACCCTCAAGATCGCCTTCGTCTGGCTGCTCTCCATAGCCATGAGTTTGCCTCTCTGCCTCATGTATTCGCAGGTAAGCCTCTCAGTCTGTCACACCTACGTAGATTTTTATTGTTATTCAGATGACCAGCTTATCTCTCGTTATCTTATCCGACGTCTGCTTCGGTAGCAGGACTTCATCCGTAACTTGGCCATAATTATGCAGTCTAAGACAAAGTTTCTAGTTCTTCCGAATATTCCCCATATTCCAGTCCTTAATCCCTTCCTTGTCTGAGAAAACTTATCTCAGTCAATTAGACCTTCACTACTTTAGTGCATTTCCTATTGTAGACCATCCATTAGCGTTCTTTGTCTGCCTGTACGCATGAACCATTCCAGAGTCTGAAAGTTATGACGCATTACAAATATGGTTGAAATCGACACACAGATTTTAAATGGAAAACCTACATAAAATGTGGATTTTTAGGCGAACCGCTGCATGCACGTAAGAGATACCAACCTTGTAAAGTGCTGGATCCCTAGGGAATATCCGAAACAGTTAATTTGGTTGTATCTGTTTGCTGTGGTTTTCTCGTGATTGATGAATTAAATAAATTGTGATTGCTTTTATTGGAAGTAATATTTAGTATTCAGCGGGCCCCAAACGGCAACAAAATGGCATTAAACTTATAACCGATTACTTTCAGGGCCCACTTTATGAACCTTATGTTCCTCTTCATTTGTACTTTTCATTTTGAAACACACACTATTCTCAAAATTGTTTGTCCATACAATTCAATTTTATGACTATTGCTTTCGTTACTAATTTGCTTTATTTCTCTGTCAGCTGCCATCTCTTAGTTCTCTTAGCGGTCACAGTATGGTGGGGTCATAGTACGCGTGTATGTATGTTCCGCCTTCACTGTAGTGTCAAGTGATCTCGATATTTTTCCGCTGCGCACTACTGGTAAACGACCCGATCAAGGCTACGTTTATCAGCTGTGTTATACCCGTATTGCGTCAGCTGCTACCTTTTGTTCTTCTGTAAGCACTAGAGTTTGTGCATCTCAAAGGTGATCGTTTATTCAAGACATCCGTGTTGTGTGTGATTTGCTTTGATGCTGTTCTTGTCTATTTATTAGTCCATTGAAATGCCTACCAACAAATTCACACAACGAATTTTTATACACAGGCATGTAGACAATTTCAGGAGAAATTTCCTAGCATTCCAGTTCCAAGTGGAGAAACTGTTAGACGTTTCAAAAACGTATCAAAATTTTTTAAACTTTAATAAGTTTAGGAGAAAGGGATCGGTACACGCTAAACCTAAGAAGAGAAAACGAAATGTTCTCAGGAAAATTTTGGGCGAAATTGTGCATCTTTTTGTGGACAAGCCTAAAGAGTAAAGATTATAGAAACAATCCTCATACTATAGACAAACTGAAGGGCAATATAAGAACAGATATGAGAATTACACAAGAACTTACGCGTGTGAATGAACATTTCATCAGATACCAGGAATGTCTCAGTGCTACTAGACACCACTTATAATGCACGTTACCATCACTTGTGAGTAACACTTAACGCGGGAGATTTATAACGGAAAATCCCCCAGTGTAATACACAGTGCACGAAGCACGCATACGCGGATTCTGGGTCCCACAAAATAGCGAACGCTCTGTATTTTAATATTAATTTCCTACTTCTAGCTCTAAATTTCTCTTAACTTTTTTTTTACTTTCTCTACTACGTATATTAAGTAGGGGAAGTATTGCATTACACCCAAAAATTCGATACCGAGATTTCACAGGAAATACATGTTTTGAGGTGCACCGAATGCATATAAACCACTTTTGGAAACATGTCCGTGTGTGTGTCTGTGAAAAGCGTAACTCAGAAACGAACAGTCAGATAAACACAAAACTTGGTATTTAGGTTCAGTATCTTCCAGAGATGCGACACGAAGGTTTTCAACAAAAATCCTCCACCCCAGATTACCCTTTACATGGAAGATTTTTCGAAAATTTTAATTTTATCAAAAATGGCTAACGATTTTGATTAAAATAGCATATATTTAAGATACTTTCATGACAAATGAAATGTATATCTTGAATTTTCTGGGAATGTCTCCAAAAGTATCCTTCATTGAGAACGACTTTTGCATAACTGGTAAACCATAAGATATAGACAAAATTTTACTACACAAAAAATGTAGATCGCGTTAAAATACACAATTTATGTCATATACATTTTTGTTGTTGAGTGAACCATTTTCGAAATATTGCTTGTTATTCCATTAAATTTTCCAATACTTATACTTTTTCTCAAATGGGAATTCGTTATTCATTTTTTTTTGTCCTGGTAATGCAAAGAGAATGGAGTACTCCACATAGCAACCAGCTCTTAAAATATTTGACTATCGCTTAAAGCCGACCATATTCCCCTTGCATCTACAAGAAAATTAGCAATAAGATTAACATCTCGATTAACATGAAGTAGATGGAGAATAAGCGTTTGTAACAATAGTTTGTACAAGAGTAGAGAAAGTCATGTGAGTGTAACACACCAGGTTTGTTTTTTTATCGTCATACTTTTCCATATTCTTTAATCAATTAACCACATTCCCTTATGCTCAACTTGAAATGTTCTTTTATAAATTTTCTTTCAGTTACATCACAAGTGTGTAGGATTTGGATGCATTAACTTCTGCTGTGAACAGTTGTTGCTTTGTATATTTCAGTGTGGTAGATTTAGGCCGGGCGTCCGTCAGAATCTTATTCTCATTTGCACCAAATTGGAAACCTTGCACAAGGTCACGTTACGGTTAATTTAGAAGACTTAATTGTAACTCTATCAGAATTCCCCGTTATCGCTAAGTTCACATCTAAATCCCCACAACTCAATTATACCTCAATTTACACCAACGCAATTATCTCTGACGAGCAGCGCGAGAAAGACAGTCTGTCCGTTTTGGCTTCTTGCCTCTTCCACATGCTCCTTCCATTTCAAGCGGGAGAGAAGAGTCGGTCCATAAACGTCAGTGCTTGTTCCGATTCATTGTGTTCCCACCTCCAGGTTTTATTCGTCATGCTGACAACTTCATCCTCTTTACGAGGGATATCTGGGGAAAATTTCGGGGAAATCCACATTTGGACTGCACGTAGAAAAACCAATATAACTAAAGCTATTTTTTTCAAAAAACATTTTCATTTTTACTTTCTCTACTGCTTGCCTGTGGTAATTAGCGGAGAATTGCATTCCACCCCAAAAATCGATAACGAAATTTCACCGGAAATATACATTTTGAGGTTCCTTGAATCAAAATGAAAACCTTTCCAGAAAAAGGTTCGTGTGTGATGTGATCATATCTCCAAAACGAAATTATATAAGTTCAGTATCTTCTAAGGATGTTTCACGAAGAAAATCGCCAATGGAAACTGCACTTCACATCGGAAAAACTCCTATTGTTTATTTTTCAACAATGCTTCTAACGAGTTTGATTAAAATGCATGATATTTGCATCACGAATATAATATATACCAGCTGAGTCAGCTGCCCCTAGGTATTCATATCTATGCAACCCGCATTTTATAGTCTAATGTGAAAACATCAACCCTTTTAGCAAGCAAACTGTTACTGTAGCTCTACTCTTCTACTCGGTATTATACGTAACTAGCATTAATGATTAAAGGCCTGGACGAGAACCAAGGAGCTGCAAAAGGCTTAAAAAAGGCGACTGTTCACGGATATAATGCTTGCAAGGAGGTAGAGGAATGTTCTCCCAAAGAACGGCAGAGACTGAGCTAGCCGAGTGGGTTAGCTGCCGGAATATGGTGAAGCAAAGGTTAGCTTCGGAGTTTCCAATCTACTACAAGCATCAAATTGTTTTGGTTCTTTTTTTTCTTTCCCCTTGTGTTTATTTTCTGTATTTTAGTATACTAATTTATTTATTTTTGTTATTTGCTCTCCTGTGAGCCAAAGACACAACAATTACAAGCAGATAATTGCGTATAATGCTGTAACGTAATAATCTGTACCGTATCTGGTGTTTTAAGCGTGTTACGTAGTTAGCTTTCATTCTTTTGGGCGGATACCGACGATATTAAATCCAATAGTTTTTGTTTCATTTTAAAGCTTATGTTTCACTTCTTCTATTGACAAAGGAGTTGTAAATGTGCTAAGTTCACGGGTAAACAGAATAATAAATTGTTAAAGAGCGTGGATTTCATCAACGAAGTAAATGTTCAAAATGATGACGCCCTTCATCAATGCACATTTGTGACGTTGCCTGAGAGACCTTCTGGCATGCTGTAACATGCGCGGTGTAATCTGCCTGCATTCTTCACGCATGAGTGCTCGTAGATGTTTTGGGCTTTGCGGTGGAAAACATGACGATTATTCTATTTTGTACACACATACAATGTTATAAAAATGTTATTTGTATCAGAATATCAAATTATAGGCCCAAAAGGTAATAAAATGTTTTAACTTAAACCGAGGGATTTGTACTTGAACTAAAATGGGACAGTGTTAAAGCAACAATGATAATACCATTCGGCTAATTCTACCTTGTGAGCTTAGGTTCCTATACGAATTAGTGATCGCAGAACTTGACCCCACCACGAATCTTTACACGTTTTTTGCAGCTTCATACAGTGGTTTGAGCTCGGTTTGGCAGTTTTAACTCAAAGAGACTGCGTCAGTCATTACAGTTACTGTATGAACTGAAATATGCCATAGTTTATCACAGAAGGGGAATTATCTACCTAATACTTAGCATCTTTTGCAAAGACTGTACTGTGAACCTTTGTTGACTGACGGCTTAAATCCAATTGGTCGCACTGCGTAGATCTGCCATTTTGTTTTCAAATAGTTTTGTCAACCGATGCCTGTGATAAGTTGTTGCTTCAGGGGCGTTTTCAAAGGTGTGTAGGAATGTATGCTAAAGAATAACAGTTTGTAAAATCAGCCAAAAGTGCTGCTGCAGCTGCCAGTGTCAGGGTGGGATGTTTTTGAAATCGACATTCATGGCCATTGCATTCTGTCCCGCAAAACACTTATGCACCGAGTTATCTATCCCTCCTCTATAAAATGTTATGCAAATCAGCCATTAGAAGGCATTCAAGAAAGGCTTAAGTCACATATGTCGCTTAGCACGTTGCACAAGTTCAAAAATAAATAGGCGCAGCTGTTCATTTCTGATTCATCTTCGTCGCGGCGTTAAAGTGCTTACCTCCATGATGACCTTTGAGTCAGGGGAACTTGTTAAAATCACTTGGGAAAAGATGTGATAAATATGGAAGATGCAAGAAAACCTCCCAGTTGAATCTTCTGAGCTCCGCCTGGGCCATGATTCAACTTGGAAGTTTTCTCGTATCCTCCGTATTCACCGGAGCTTGCCCCAAGTGATTTTCACATGTTCCTCCAACTCAAGGGTAAACACTTTTAACACCGATGATGAAGTCAAATCAGTGAACAGCCCGTTGCGAGCACAGGACACGACCTGGTACAACACTGGTTTGGAAAAACTTATGTCACGTCCCCAAAAATGCTCGGAAACACGTGTTGGCTATGTAGAAAAGTAACAAGGGTTGCACAATATAAATGAAATTAATTCAGCATGATCAATTGTGTGTAATGCTTTTTTATAAAATAGGGAAACTTACTTATTGGACGCCCCTCGTAATAGAATCAAATCTGACTTATGCATATACGCAATCACTGTGCCACAGCGGTGAACAGGCGTTTCACTGCGTAGCTCACGTAGGTATGCATTGCAGCTTCGAGAGGTGAGCGATCTGACAAGGTAATTATATGCCCTCTGAGTGCTAATGGATTCCATTACGGGCCTCCTGCATACCTCATAATATTTGTGTTGCTGATAGGTTAGCTGTCGTTTCCAAATGCCTCATTTTTTCTTGCTGACCTGTTCACATGTTTCTACACATCCCATAATCTCTAATATTTAAACAGGTTGGGAGAGATTTAAACGTCGGTGTTTTCAGCGGTAATTGAGGCATGTGTTGAACTTATACCCATAACAGATTTTATTTTAAAATATCATCTTGCGAGACATTTTAACTTTTTCTACTACCTACCTATAGTACGCAAGAGGAAATATTATTCCACCCCGAATATTCGACGTCGAGATTTCATAGGAGGCGTGATTTTATAGCTCGGATATTTTTTTTAAAAAAACATTATTTTTCAAATACTTTATCATTACCTTACATTACTTCTCCACATAGTCACCACCTTTATTCAGACACATGTCATAACAGGAAACCAGTTTTTATATGCCTTCGTCAAAGAATGATGCAGTCTGTGTTGAAAGTCAAGTCTGCACTTCTTCTTTCCAACATCTTCATCTTTGAAACGTTTTCCACCAAGGAATTTTCTCAGATGAAGAAACACATGAAAATCGTTTGGTGCCAAATCCGGACTGTTTCCAACCAAATGGTGCGATCAGATCTTGAATTTGTATGACTCTGTGTGGCAGGGCATTGTCACTAATTATTGTTTCCCCATAAACCTCACACTATTGGCGATGGATGTCTGCTGGCGTAACATTTCTCGCACTCAAAAACTAATCACTGATCTGCCCTCTAACAACAGGAAAACACAAAGTGACGATCGCTCACAGCTGCGTCTGGCTTCCTAATGAATGCAGGAAGTGATCGTGCATGCTTAAAATCGCGACTGCAGCGCCAAATTATTGAAACGGTACTTATTTATATTCACATGGCTTTCCCTGCCCACTCGTATACAAACTATTCTTCAAAAGCTTATTCTACATCTTATTACCTAATCCAGATAAACTTTTAAACATTTACACATTTCGTTGTAGCATACAGTAGGTAAAAGGATAGTCTAGACTTTTAAAGAGCGTGTCGCTAAGTGATGGCTTTGAAATCTCAAGCTCTTTGCATGAGCACGCGAAAAAAGGACAAAGAAAAAAACAAATAACGATATCCAATTTGAGAAAAGTATAAGTATTTGAAAATTCAAACCAATAACAAGGAAATAGTTAACTTCATAGAAATATTATTGCACATAAATTGTGTACTTTAACGAGATCTACATTGTTTCGTGTGATGCGAGTTGGTCTATCTACCGATTATGCAAAAATCATCCAGAATAACGAGGACTTGAAGGCTATTCTTAGAAATACATTTTATTTGTCCTGAAAACATTTTAAACATGACATTAAAATAAAAACAATATAGCCGTATTTGAGAAAATAAAAATTCTCGAATGCGTTTTATTAAATTATTGAGGAGTGCTAAAACGTGTATTATCAGTGAAATTCTAGTACCGAATTTTTAAGTGAAATACAATACTTTCTGTGCTGATTACACTAGTCTGCATGATATCGGATGACTGAAAACTAATAAGTGATTCTGACTCACTTTTTTATGCTGATTTCAGAACTGCTTTTAGTTTTTTTTTCTATCACGTACAGTTTTTTCACAATTTCACTTCAAAAACATAGGGATATAAATATATTGCTTCCGCCACTACACATAAAATTGGGCTTGATGAAGCAATTTGTAAGGGCTCTACCACAGGATGGACCCTGCTTCAAGTGCCTTTCTAAGAAATTTCCCTTCATTACACAAGACAAATTAAAGGCTGGAATTTTTGTTGCTCCTCAAATAAAGAAATTGATGAAGGATGAAGATTGTGAGAAGACAATGAATGAGAGAGAAATAGAAGCATGGACCGCCTTCCGATCAGTTACTGAAAATTTCTTAGGCAATAACAAAGATCCTGATTACAAGGCCGTTGTCAAAACAATGTTGGAAAATTTCAAGATCTGTTGTAACATGAGTGTAAAGGTGCACTTTCTGCATTCACATATCGACTACTTTCCAGAAAATCTGGGACATTATAGTGAAGAGCAGGGTGAACGTTTTCACCAAGATATTAAGGAAATGGAGAGGTGGTACCAGGGGAGATGCAATGAAACTATGATGGCCCACTACTGTTGGATGTTGAGGATGGACAGTCATCTTCAAGGATCTGCAAGGAAATCAAAGAAGAGAAAGTTTGAAAAAAAAATGAAACACTTTGGCTTCTTGTTTTGTTAAAATGTAGTCATGAAATAAATTAGGGGAGACCTTGAGAGTATTCTTTAAATGTTTCTTGAATAAAAACTTTCCTTGTGTGAAATGGTATTTGAATACTTTTCTACACTCATTAGTAACATTGTCAAAACATTACTTCTTATTTTGTGTAAAAACCTGACGTGATAGAAAAAAACGGAAGTTATTTCTGGAATAAGCATAAAAACTTTATTCAAGAACACCTACTTTTAAGAAATCATCTGACAAAAAGTTTGAAAATGCAGACTAGTGTTATAGGTAAATAGCAAAGAAAGTGACAATTTTAAAAGTTTCATATGCACTTTTGCGTGTCTGTGAACACATGAATTTTGTGTAACTAGCAAATCACAAGAGATATCATTTCCAAGATATTCTTTGATATTGATTGAGATTTTCAAATACTTCTTTTTGTTTGGGTTTTTTTGGTTCTTTTTAAACGTGCAGAGTGGCTATTCTCTCTCTCCCTCTCTCTACCTCCCTGAAATTTTAAAGCTATCACATAGTCTGTAAAAGTTTATTTCGATTAAAAAGAAGTAGATGCAAAAACAGTTTTGTAAGAGTGGTTTGTAGAAGAATGGGTTACGGAATATAGTGTGAATGTAACAGTTTATTTTAGTTTTTAAGTGTATGACTAGTTGGAAGCCACATTCTTTCTTTATACTGATAAGATTCTTCTCTTTTTCTACATTTGTGTTTGTGTTGCTGTAGATTTTCTGACAAATAACCATTCTCACGCTGATGGGCTTTACTGTATTTCTACATTACTCGCTTGCGCTGCAGGAGGAAATGTGTGACACACTCGACCCGCTCAACAACCTGATAGTTCCACTGTGTTTCTGCATAAATGAAGTCTATGTTGCTGACAGGCTCCATGTTTCTGCCTCACTCGTGTATCTAGTGCTGATCGGTTCCAAAGTGTTTATGCATTATTTGAGTTTGTGCTGCTGGTCACGACTCCGGGATGGTACATGAAACCGCTCTACAAGACGATAGGATCCATTTTGCGTTTCTACGTTACTCGTGTTTGTTTTAAAGGACGAGCCTCCATGCTAGATCGAACGTACAAGATATTCGGCCTCTGCTGAGGCTGATTAGGTATCATTGTATGTTTCTACATTACGATGGGCACTATTCATATTTTGAGCCTTGGCAACCCTGAATGTTGTACTGTCATCTGACGTTTCCAATGGAAAGTTTGACATTTTTTACCATAATCTACTTCAAACATTTTGTCAATAGAGCGTCATTTGTTTTGTTTACACTAACTTGAAAATTGTGTGTCAACAAAAAGATGGAATTAACTCGTTAACATTTTTTACCATAATCTACTTCAAACATTTTGTCAATAGAGCGTCATTTGTTTTGTTTACACTAACTTGAAAATTGTGTCAACAAAAACATGGAATTAACTCGTGAAAATGTTCGTGCAATGATTTATTACGACTTTGACGTGGATTATCAAGACAAGAGTGCATCGATCAACTAACTTCCACATTTGGCGACGAAGCTCCTCCTTTGCCACTGTGAAACGCTGGTATAACGAATTTAATCGTGGCGGCCGTTCGCTCAATGATGAAGGTCGTCCAAAACCAGTTGTGCCAGAAAACACTGATGCTGTGCAAAAACTAATAATGAAAGATCGTCATGCGACATATTGTGAGATTGGGGCAACCCTAGGCATTAGTTCCACTAGCATATTTAAAATATTGCATGTTTATTTAGCCGTGAAAAAGGTTTGCTCTGGTTGGATTCCACATAATTTGACGCAATCTCAAAAAGATGCTCCTGTCGATTGGTGTACAAAAATGCTCAAGAAATACAATGGCGGTGCCTCAAAACAGGTGATTGTAACAGGTGATGAATCATGGATCTACGCGTATGAGCCGGAACGTAAACAGCAGTCGACTGTATGGGTGTTTCAAGATGAAGCAAATCCAACAAAAGTTGTTCGCACTCGAAGAACGTCGAAGCAAATGGTCGCCTGCTTTTTCAACAAAACTGGCCATGTGGCAACAGTGCCTTTAGAGGAACGCAAAACGCTCAATGCCGAATGGTACACAACCATTTGTTTGCCGGAAGTCTTCGGTGAAGTAAGGAAAACCAACAAGAACCGTAGGATCGTTCATCAAGACAATGCCAGCGCACACACATCTCGTCTAAAAGAGTATTTGAAGGCTCAAAAATCGAATTGATGGGTCATCCGCCATTCAGTCCTGATTTGGCACCCAATGACCCAAGAATAAATTGCGTGGACAACGATTTACGTTGGCAGAAGAAGCCGTTGATGCCTTCAAAAACCATGTTTTGGAGGTGTCTCAAGAAGACTGGAATAAATGCTTTGACAAATGGTTCAAACGGATGCAAAAGTGTATTAATCATAAAGGAGAATATTCTGAAAAACAATAAAGCAGTTTTCAATCAGAAATTACTTTGTTTTAATTATTAGGCTCAAAATATAAATAGTGCCCCTCGTATTAGTGTTTGTATTTGCAGGACTATACTCTATGTTGAGTGGAACCCGTCAGCCTACATGCTGATAGGTTCCACTAGTGTTTCTGTATTACTCGTGTTTGTATTGCAGGACAAGGCTCCATAATGGTGAATGGAACCTATAAGGCCCAACATGGCTCTACATCTGATAAGTTTGACTGTGTTTTTCTACATTACCGATGTTTGTGTTTGCAGTTCCAGACTCCGTGCTCCTGGATGGAACCTATCAGGTCTCCAACATGGCTCGCATGCTGACAGGTTCCACTATGTATTTCTAGATAACTCGTGGTTGTGTTTGCAGGAAGAGTGTCCACACTTGTGGATGCAACCTATCAGATCCACAACTAGGTTCTACGTGGTGACAAGTTTTACTGAGAGTTTCTACATTATTCGTGTTTGTGTTTGCAGAAGTAGAGTCCATACTAGTGGATAGATCTTGTCAAGGCTCAGACACCACCTTATACTTTGTTGGGTTCCATTTAGCTTCTACATAACGTGTGTTCGTGTTGCAGGACTACGATTCCCTGCTGATAGATAGTCTGTTAGATACCCGACCTGCTCTACAAGGTGATAGATTACACTGTGTTTCTACATTGCTCGTGTTTGTGTTGCAGGACCACGATTCCGTGCTGGTAGACGGAACCTGTCAGATACCCGACCCGCTCTACAAGCTGATAGGTTCCATTGTGTGCTTCTACATCCCGCTGGGAGTGATGCTCCTGACGTACGCCCTCACTGTGAGACTGCTGGCAGTGCAACAACAGAACCTGGGCGGGGGGCCCGGAGCAGCCCCTGCTGGGGGATGGTCTAGTGGCTGGCTGGGCCCCGGTACACCATCTCTCGGTATGTCTCCTTGCACATCAATAAATGCTATGTCTCGATAAGCGAACTTCACAAACTTGTAATTTTATATAATATAACTAGAGTTGTGTGCGTTTTTGTTAGTACTGTGTTCTGCGACGTTTTAGGTAGTGGGAAGGGTACACAGTATGCTGAATTCCTTCCGTGCGTGGCACGTAGAGTGGAAAACAGCCAACAGTCTTTCACTATCGTGCGTCTTATCCCCTCACATGCCTCATCCAAGTAAACATTACCTTCTTACAATACCTAAACCCTCACCGCTTAAAAGGGCTCCCCCACTCCCTAGCTAAACGTCGATGAGCAGACGTAGTTCTCTCTCTTATTGTCTAGGTGATATCGCATGTACTCGAAGGAAGTTGCTCGTTTATGTAAGACAGCCTTAGAGATTCTTTCTGTGCTGCTTGCCTCAGTCATATGTTACCTTTTGTAGCTACGTAAACTTGGAACTGCAAAAAGTGCACACAATTCCAGCAGTGCTTGTTTCGGTGTTTTCAATCAGATGTATTGCTTTGTATCTGGGTCGATCTCGTTTGCTTTTACAATTAAAATGTAAACAGTCTAGGAAACTCTGAAATTTAAACGCTTCTATGCCTGTCTACAGAGGCTTGTAATACCACGCACGAAATGAGGCATACAGGGCACTGTCACTAAAACATGTGATGAGTAATCGCAGGATGACGCTAACGAGAAGCAGGCGCTTCTTGGGAGTGAAAGCTGTCACCAGCCTAAAATTTCTCGATCTCCACAGGGTTTGAAACGGAGACCGCGGCAGCCAGAGGCTAGTAACGCACTGCAACACGATGACGACCATTATTACCAACATCCACAACACTTCTAAAAAGGGCTCATAGAGATCTCTCCACGAGTGTAAATGAAAAAATGCTGACGCTGCACACTTGTGTGCCAATCCTATGCCGTGAATATTGACTTTCTCTCGACCATATTCTTTTTAACTGCCTAGTGAATTGCAGATACAATTAAATCATATTCCGCAAGGAAAGGCAGCAGAACAATTCACGCTGATTTGACACCAACTTTTCTTTCTTTTTGCCTGGTTGCTCTGGTATGCCATTCACGTGGTAACTAAATTAAGATCGTTAACTTGGTATATATTTTAAATTTATGCGATGGAATTAAGAGCCAATTACGGCACTGTTGCAACTTTAATGAGGTGCAATTATACCGAGCGTTATCCCATTCACGGGTTGCGGAGGGGGAGAGAGGGAGGAGGCATTATTCTCTACTTGGAAAATTTCTTCCTCCCAACCACACGCGAGTTTCCTCCCCTCCCCCTATTCCAATATCTAGATCTGAATGTGTTTCACTTCTGAACTAGGAATTGGTGTTACAAACTTGAACCAAAGGGACACAAGATGAACTCTTGGCTGATATACAAGCTGTCTTCTTTTGTGCTCCACACTTGGGTTTCGGTTTGGTTTCTTCCCTCATAGTGATACAAATACCTTAGATAGACTATCTTCCTTTGCGACTTTTTATCAAATTTTATCTAACTTAGACTTTGCTATTTACATGCATTTGTACATATACTTTGTCTACTACGTAACTAAAGGGTAGAGTAAGTGTAGCACTCCAAACAAAAATTCTATGCCGAGTTTTCACCGTAAATCATGTTTTGAGACCCCCAAATCCAAAAAGCAGCACTTCAATGTATGCCTGTGAGCAGCATAACTCAAAAATGAAAGGTCTAACAGATACCAAACTTGTTATCTAAGTTCAGTACCTTCGAAAGAGTGACACGAAGATTTTCAAGAAAATCTACACACCCGAATCCACCCTTTAATTTAAAAAAAATTCCATGTTTATTTTTTCTCTTAAAAACGCATCTAAAGATTTTAATTAAAATCCGGAAGAAGCCTGTGTAATTTTGTATAACGGGTAAACGGTAATACGAGATAAAACCAAAACGAACTGCAAAAAAATTGTGGATCACTTTAAACCACACAAGTGATATTAAATAATTTTTCCGCGACATTAGTAATTTCGAAACTTGTTCTTTTGACTTGAATTAAATACCAGGGCTGTCCCAGAAGCACCCCACCTGACGTATAGATAGCGGTTGTTTCAAACAAATGACTATGGTAGAGATTACCACCCTTATAAAGCTTAAATTTGAAGTTTGGCGATGCTACGTTGTTTAGTAATTGTTTGGCAACCATCAATAGTGAACGCTCTCAGCGAATTTGTAAACTGGATAAAACTGGCCAACTAATATTAAACCTGAGCTAGATTCTACTCTGGCGAAGTCTGCTCCTTCGTTTACAACAGTAAAATATTGAGTGGCACAGTTTAAGATAGGCTGTACGAGGTGCCATGATGAACTTCGCAGTGGTCGACCAAATGAGGTGACTACGCCAGAAATTGTAAAGAAAATCCACAAAATGGTATTGGATGACCATTGACAAAGTGCGCGAACTAGCAGACATAGTAAGCATTTTAAAAAGGCTGTACATCGCACACTTAACTGAAAATTTAGACACGAGAAAGCTGTACGCAAGATGGGTGCCGCGTTTACTCACAATGGAACAAAAGCAGCGTCGTGAGGATGTTTCAGTCGAGTGTTTGGTGATGTTTTTCGCTGCAATAAAGCCGAGTTGTTGCGTCAATTGATAACCATGGATGAAACATGGGTGCATCACTTCACACCTGAGACGAAGGAACAGTCAAAACAGTGGATTGAAATGGGAGAATCAGCTCCAAAGAAGGCGAAGACAGTTCCATCTGCAGGCAAGGTTATGGCGTCAGTTTTTTAGGATGCGCGTGGGATAATTTTCATTGATTATCTTCAGAAAGGAAAATCAATTAATGGCGAGTATTATGCAAACTTATTGCAGCGTTTGAATGATGAAATCAAGCGAAAAAGAAAGTTCTGTTTCATAAAGACAATGCACCAGTTCACATATCCATTATCGCCATTTCCAAAATTAAGGAGTTAAAGTTCGAATTGCTTCTTCATGCACCATATTCGCCAGATTTAGCCCCCTCTGATTATTTTCTGTTTCCAAAGTTGAAGAAATAGCTTAGTGGTAAAAGATTTGCCAACAATGAAGAGGTGGAGTCTGCAGTTGATGGCTACTTTGCAGAACTCGACAGTTCTCACTATAAACAGGGTATCGAAGCTATTGAACATCGCTGGGAAAAGTGTATCGAGCTGAAAGGAGACTATGTAGAGAAATAAAGATGTTTTTTCCCCAATTTTTTTGTGCTTTCTGTGTTAGGTGGGGTACTTCTGGGACAGCCCTCATTCTGTCTCCTTTTAATGCTGTTGCTATTCTGGTATTTCTTGCGATGTCATTGAAAGAGCAGGATATTTCAAAGCTGTCGCACAGCGACCCACTCTTGAAAGATTTAACCCTTGCTTTAGCCTGCTGTATCCCTTTGTAGCTAGAATGAACTGTATTTACTAGTTATATAAAAGCATACCAAATTCATTCAGAACATTCAATATATACATTTTATTGTGGTGAAAATATGTTAAACATCTACACTATTTTAATAAAAATGGTTATGAGCCATTGTTGAGAAAATAAACAATTACGAAACATTTTCCACGTAAACATTTTGGGGTGTTCACGTAGCATTCTTGGTATTTATCCGACTTCTGGTTTTTAACTTACGCCCTTTTCTATAAGTGACTTTTTTTTGGCACAGATGACCTCACAACACGTATTTACATTTTTAAGCGGACTATAATACTTTCTCTATTTACTACAAATGGGTGGTAGAGAAAGGAAAAAAAAAGTCCCAATAGCATTAGCCGGTACTGAATTAAACCTGGGGCCTTCCGAATGAAAGCCGAAGGCGTTCCATTTTTAAAATCGTCATACGCTTTAGCCGACATCACCTATCCTCTCATATGCAGAGGCATTTATTGCTGTGGGAATTTTTTATTATTATTTTTATCTCCCTATCGTTAATACCACTGTTTCCTTATCCGCCTCGTTAGCTAAAGTTAACGACACACCGCAACGATAAAATCAGTCCCACTCTGACGGTCGTTGTGTTTGTGTGTCCGGGATTTGCACGCAAGGATGACGTAACCGCTTACTGTTTATTTCCAGGACTGGAGAGGAAGTGCACATGGCGTCGACTGCTGACCTCGGCCAACTCCGGGACGGTGACCGGACAGGGAAGTCCCAAGGGGAACTTGGTGCCTGCGGGGGGACCTCCCGCTACTCCACAACACTCCACAGACACCGAGCTCACCGCCCTCGACACTCACGAGCTCTGGTTGACGGACTCCACCATCCCTGAACACACGCCTTCCACGATGACTGCGCTGCACCAGTTCGGGGCAGAGATGCTCAAACTGTCACGTGGTCTCGAGAACGTGGCCCAGTCCAGCTACCCTCTGTCGGGGCAACCACCCCGGCACACCAGGTACACTTCGAAGTTTAATGAGGCTCGGCCATTTCATTATCCTATAGGCGGTTTCGTTAACCTCATAACGATAACGTTCATCAAATATGTTGTGTTTCACCAATCTTCGTTACGACTAACAACCCGCTAAAAGCTCTTCAATACGTCAATTTGGACACGTTAGCCCAAAAAGCAGTAGAGATAAGTTTTTTACTCCAGGAATCTACAGATTTCAAAGTCTAGGGATATATTTGCGTGTGTTGAACAGAAATTCATACCGATTCCAACCAAATTTTGCACAAGTAACGTATGACGCAAGGCGAAACTTGGCAGTTTGATATTCCGCCCAATGAACTGAAATAAAAAAAAATCTGATGTGTTACACTCACATGACTTTCTTTACTCTTGTACAAACTATTTTTACAAACGCTCATTCTCCATATGCTTCATGTTAATAGAGATATCGCGATGTTAATCTTATTGCTAATTTTCTTGTAGATGCAAGGGGAATTGGGAGGCTTTAAGCGATAGTCAAATATTTTAAGAGCCGGTTGCTATGTGGAGTATTCCATTCTCTTTGCATTACCAGGACAAAAAAAAATGAATAACGAATTTGAGAAATGGTTCATTCAACAAAAAAAAAAAAAACTGTATATGACATAAATTGTGTATTTTAACGCGATCTACATTTTATGTGTAGTAAAATTTTGTCTATCTCTTATGGTTTACCACTTATGCAAAAGTCGTTCACAATGAAGAATACTTTTGGAGACATTCCCAGAAAATTCGAGGTATACATTTTATTTGTCATGAAAATATCTTAAACATATGATATCTTAATCAAAATCGTTAGAGCATTTCTGAGAAAATTAAAATTTTCGAAAAATGTTCCATGTAAAGGGTAATCTGGGGTGGGGGAATTTTCTTGAAAACCTTCGTGTCGCATCTCTGGAAGATACTGAACCTAAATACCAAGTTTGGTGCTTATCCGACTGTTCGTTTCTGAGTTATGCTGTTCACAGACAGACACACACACGGACATGTTTTCAAAAATGCTTTTTTTGGATGCATGGGGTCTCAAAACAAGTATTTCCGGTGAAATCTCGGTATCGAATTTTTGGGTAGAATACAATACTTCCCCTACTTAGTATACGTAGTAGAGAAAATAATAACACAAAAAAGAATTCACGATAATCGCATACTTTACTATAAGTAATTACCAACCTCAAAATTTTGCGAATATAAGAATAGGTAAGTCCAAGTTAATATCAATACTTCAGTGATCACACTCCGATGTTCGGATATTGTAGTTTGTCCATGAAGTATACGATTATGTTGAATCCTTTGCATTTTTTATTTCAAAAGAATAACCAACTACATAAATGCCTATCTCAAAGGCGTAACAGCTAAACAGACAGATGATAAAACTAACACCGGTCCTACCAGTCGAGATGGCTCAGGTAGTTACGTCTGTGGCCCGCATTCGGGAGGTCCCGGGATCGATCCTGGCGACTGCCCACTCTGGCCCATGCTTTTTCTTCGGGTATTTTCCTGGGTCGTCAGGCGAATGCTAGAGTGGTTTATTTCATCCTGCGAATTTCCTGTCCCTCCAGTTCGTTCCATTCATCATTTCATTCATCTTTCACCCGTTGGTTGATGGTGTTTCGGTGCAGCGTGGCAGGCGAAAAGGATCCTATTTGTGACTCTCCGTCCCTCGGCTAGCTGCGGGTATCGGTGTGTGTGGGGTGGGGTTCCCGGTGTCTACCTGAAAACTTAGGGACTCTATCATTGCTGTACTGTCGCTCCTGGTTCCGGCAGCCCGGTGTCTCCTCTCGCCTCAACCTTCTTCCTGGGGCGTAGGTACAATATCCAATCCAAACACCGCTCCTCCATCCTCTTTTGCTTAAACTAACGTTAACTATCACAACAGAAATATCTGAAGTGTTACATTCATGACTTCCTCTGTACATACTATCGTTATATATATATATATATATATATATATATATATATATATATATAAATAAATAAATAAAAGCATATTCCTGTATCTACTTTAATTAAGACAAACTTTGCATAAATAGTTTCATTATAACGTTACAGATATAGAGAGACAGCGATAGTCAAATGTTTAAGAACTGGACGCTATATGCTGGCCTTAAAATTCCATAATGTTTCCATGCAATCGCGAGAAACAACTGAAAACCGACGGGACATAAAAAGGATGACAAAGTTCTCAAGAAAAGAACCATTAATAGCTGATATCTCGAAAATGGCTGATGCTAAAATTGTTTTTAAGTAAATTGTATGTTTTAAAGAGATCTACTTTTGTATGTGTAGTACGTTTTCGTTTATTGCTGAACGTTTACCAGTTATACAAGATTATAGGAAGTTCCTACCGAATACAGTGGACTTCACCAGCAATTCCCAGAAAATTCAAGATATATATTTTATTTGTAATGTAAATATCTTTAACATATGGTATTTCAATCAAAATCGTTAGTCATTTTTTAGAAAATCAAACATTTGGAAAAATCTTCCATGTGAAGGGTAGTCTGGTGTGTGGGAATTTTCTTGAAAATCTTCGTGTCGCATCCTTGGAAGGTATTGAACCTGAATACCAAATTTGGTGCTTTTTGTTTTTCAGTTATGCTGTTAACAAACACACGCGGACCGTTTTCAAGAAATGTCCTTTTTATTTCAGGGGGGCTTGAAAACATGTATTTCCGGTGAAATCTCGACATCAAATTTTTGGGAGGAATGCGACACTTCCCCTACTTACTATACGTAGTAAAGAAAGTAAAAAATTAATTTAAATAAATTGTGTTTTAGAGAGATTTGTATTTTTTGTGCAATACGTTTGACTAGTTTACGCAAAATTATACAGAATTACTTCCGAATGAAGAGTACTTTAGTTGCTATGCCCAGAAAATTCTACATATACATTTTATTTGCCATGTTAAATATCTTAAACATGTGGTTATTAAAATCGTTAGCCATTTTTGAGAAAATTAAAAGTAACGAAACTTTTTACATGCGAAGAGTAGTTTGGGTTGGAAGATACAGAAGCTAAAACCACGTTTACTATTTATCGGATTCCTCACACACACCTTTCTTTTTTTTCGGGGGGGGGGACCTCAAAACCTTATTTTGGTGAAATCTCATCAAATTTTTGGCTGGTATATAAATGTTCCTCTACTTACGGAGTAGAGAAAGCAAAGGTTAAGTGAAAATCATCCAAAATACCATCTTGCATCTTTAAATTTACAATACATGTGTAAAAAAATTCTATGTCGATGTAAAAGCTGTAATTAAATGTTTTAACAGTATTTTTTTCTTAACCTTATTCGCATGCTCAATAGCGCTCACATCTCAGGCCATCTTATGTGCCTGGGAATTCAATGCCATGCAGCTTTTTATGCTGCTGAGAAATTACTTCCGCGTACTGCATCGTGGGATTCGATTTCTGCCGCCATGCGTGATCAGCGCCCCGTAATGTTTCATATTTCCAGTCAGTAGTTGTTAAAAATGCAGGCGCGAGGTATATTTGCATAACAAACGTTACACACAATTATAAAGGAGACCTTTATAATTTATTTGCATTCACTAACGGTGAAATACACAGTGCAAACCCTTCACAGCGTATTTTTGTAGAGTTAATGTGAGGTTTAGGACTCAATATTAACAGTACATTGCAGAAGCACTATTTTACGCTAGCCAAGATCTAACGTTGAAACGCCTTATACTTTAGCATTCAGCTGTTTAAAACCTGAGTCCCCGTGCTGTGTATGAAACTTCTCTGACACGAGTGCGTTGCAGGTTTCCGCTCTTTGCCTTCCACAGGGGATTCCATTAAATTTGCCATGGGCGACGAAGATTCATTGCATCATTACACGGAGAGAGAAGTTATTTTAATACTTGATTTATATTACTTGCTTTTCATAAAGATATGAGAATGATAAATAAAGCTATTTATTTATGTTATTAATCAGCACGTCTTAAGACAAGCTAAATTAGATATTACGTGACAAAATTGCAAACCTTATATGTAAAGAAAGTAATAGGACACACCATGGTTTAAGAGGAGAAACAGCACATATCGTAATATCACATAAATGCGCGATTACTCCTATATACAGTGCGTTTCAAAACTCCCGCATATTTTCTGCTGCAGCAAAATAGAAATGTTATTCAAAAAACGCTCGGACGCGTCAAATAGGATATTTAAAAAGACACTTTTTCACAGAAACATATTTGTAATATAATAATTGTGCCAGTTGTCACGTCATCGGAAACTTTTCTTAAATTACACCTATATTTGTTTGTACACCATCTCAAGTATTTATTATGTACGATTGTTCAAGCTAGCAATTGTTTTATACAACCGTTGCTAAGATTACCAAATAAATAGTGCAGCTTATTTGTAGAAGTTAACACAAAATAACAATGTTTTAAGCGAAAGTGGGTCACAGGAAGGGGATTTATAGTGTGGCCTGCAGAATCGCCGTATCTTTACACTCGTGATTATTATCTATGGAACTATTTGAAATCTAAGGTATTTGCTACACAGGCTGCTGACGTTGGCGAGCTAAACACAAGATACAAGTGGGGTGTAGAGAAATACCACCAGCAGCCAATGAAAATGTTAAAAACGAATTTGTTTTGCGTCTTATACATTCCCAGATCGTAAATGGTCAACATTTTGAATATTCAACTAATTGAACGTTTGCATTTGTAACTTATTTACCTTAATGTTAGCGATGTTATTGCTGGGTTGACATACATAAATAAAGGTTCTCTTTCAATTATTTATTTACCAACACAAATTCAGCTGCCGGTTTCAATGTTAAAATTCGCAATCAAACATACTATCTCCGTACATAACTTCTTTGACATACTATCAATACAGTAACACATTAATGAACATCATTCGAGAATGATCAACAAATTTAGGGATCCAGAGCCTACAAGAGAAGATACGCCAACATCTTCCACTTCCATCTCTAATAACAGATATCAGCTGTTGGCAACAAGAAAGAAATTCCATCAACCTTCAATTTTAACAATTGTGCATTTCAAAAGTCCCTATTAAATTTAGTTTAACGAAGGTGTATTCTCATTATTCTAGCTAATAATACAAGAACAGAAGCTAAAAATAAATCTGAAAACTAACTGCTTACGGATTATATTACATAACCTTAGTTGTTTATTGCCAAATAGGATTTAATTTTGTATAGTTCCAAGGACAATTAACAGTACAGATATGCTACTACAGAACGCCTTGCGGGCAAAAATACAGGGTGACGTTTGGGATGTCTGAAAAGTAAAACGTTATATATAAGAGATCAATGCACAAATCTCTGAAAAGTTTGCTGTAATATAAGCAGAAAGGATGGAAGTTAACAATGAGTGATGTTTCAGAGTTCACCTGTGTGGCATGGCAGCACTATCGTGGTGGTCACGCCACAACAGCGTGCTTAGTGTGTCGTATGGTATGTGAAACGTGTCATATGAGACGTGTGGGTTTTCAGTTATCCAAATAATGCGGCCACGCTTGTTGACTCGGCCACTCACATGAAATGTGGCTTTGTCCAAGAACATCCATCGATTTAACCACTGATCGTCCGCTTCCTGCCTCTTACACATCATGAGACGGGCTTCGTAATTATGATGCATGAAAGCTTGCTTTTGCTGAATATGGTATGGTAACATCTTAAGATACTGTCATTCCTCCAATACATTTTGTATGGCGTATTCTGCTGTGCTCATATTCCATGGGCTCTAGCGCTGTCTCCTATGCACGATAGCGCTGCCATGTCACATGGATGCAGTTTCAAGCATCACTCATTGTTAACTTCCATCCTTTCCGCTTATATTACAGCAAACTGCTGAGAGATGTGCGCATTCACCTCTTGTTTTACTTCTCTGACATCTCAAAACGGTTCACCCTGTATACGTAAACCTATTTAACATTTCGAAAACCTTTCCACTTATAGGGAGTTTTGGGTGGAGTGATTTTCTTAAAATCTTCGTGTCGCATTTTTAGAAGACGCTGGACCAATATTTTAAGTTTGGTATACATCCGACATTTCGTTTTTGAGTTATACTGTTCACACCTACACATAAGTATTTTTCTAAACATGCTTTTTTTATTCACTTGACCTCAAAACGTGTATTTTCTGTGAATAAGGAAACATCGTGAAATAAAATTACCTCCATTACTTCGATCACTCTTAGATCAAGTTAGCACACCTTTGCTGAAATATTACCTTGGCCGTTTACATTGCCGTTATTACTGCATCAAATTAAATTCCGAAGTTCCTGACAGTGTTAAGAGCAAAGGAGGCAAAGCGAGTTTCGTGTCTTCCATTTAGAAAAGGTTTCCCTTGAATAGCTGCTTGCCTCTGAAATCTCTCACCAAAGCGTTTGTGATTAGGAATATTATCTTGGAGGGGAAAAAGTGGGGTTCCTTTGAGATTCTAATTTTTCACTGACAAATTTATGGGCGGCATAAATCAAGGTGCACATTATTAAATTAATGTGCTCCTTAAAAGTTCGTGTTCAGAAATACTTTTGCAGAATTTCAATATAATGGCATACAGATTTACGTGACCAAAAAAAAAAAAAAATCTGATGACACATGAGCTTCTCTATCCACTCTTTTATAAACTATTCTTCCAAAATCTTTATATTCCAATTTACTTCACGTTAATCGAGATAAATGCTTCTGGAAGTGGTTTTATTACATTTCCTTGCAGGTACAAGGGGAATACAGTAGGTTTAAGCTATGTGATGGCTTTGAAATTCTCTTCTCTTTGCATGATCATCAAAAAGGGGGGGGGAAGAAACAAAGACACTGGTGTACACTTCTATCTGCATGAGCTTATTGAGGAAACGTTAAGAAATCGCCCTTAAATGATTCTCTAACAAGAATATGTCACCCTCTAATACTACTTTATACTCCGAGGCTTTAAGCCTGACCTTCATACATTTTATAGTCTTTGGACAAAGTTATATATAGCTGTTTCAAGGTTTACAACAAGCGCAAGCATGCTCCACTTCCATTCGCATCGACCAGCACAACTCGATGAAACTGAACGAACTAAGGGATGTAACGCATCACGTTGACAATAATAATTACACGTCACAAGTCAGGTGGGATGAAAAAGAATGTAGTGGGACTGAACCTATAATTTATTTAATATTATAAAATGATATAATTTTATAATATACCAAATATTTGGGACAAAGTATTTTCGAGAACGGTACTCTTATACTTACACTCTAACGAGTTATAACGACTCTCCAGCGATACTCTGCACCACACATTGTTTTTCAAGATTTATAACGAGTGCAATCTTTCCTTCCATTTGCCTAGACCAGCACACAATAAAGGGACCGTAAGCTTCTAACTGAGTTTTGGTACCAATATAGGATGCCTAATTACAATCACTCTGTCGCGCTCGTAGTATTTGTTAAACCACTGCAGGGGCCTAAATGTACCTGATTGTATTTCAAAGACGACGAATTGTTTGTTGCAGCGGTCGGAGCAGTGCCCCGGAGAGCCTCGCCAGTTCCCAGACGTCGCTGTTCCAGACGCACCTCGAGAGCACCTCGCCGCGTCGGAAACCTAGGAGAGCTTCAACTTTCCATCAGGAGCCTTCTTCTTCCACTACGACCATCACAACCTCGCCGCCCACGTCTCGCAACGCGTCCAGAAGACGCGGCTCCAGTTTCCATGGAATTCAGCGGAACAGAGCAGCGAGCGACTCCTCCTCAGCTCTGTCGGAAGCCTCGGCTTCCTCGGCAGCACCCCGACACCACAGTCTCACCGGCGTTCCCTCCCCAACATTAACGGAAGGCAGCGATGAAACGCCGGAGCACACGAGGAGAACCAAAACTACTTCCACGTCCTTCCCTTTGCCACCTCCTTGCACATGTCCTTACTTCGGCGAGACCTCCGCCGACAGTCCGAAGAAACCGCTTTCCCCTAGACCCGGAGAAATGATTATCGTGCCGTCACCCGTTGAAGGGTGCAATAAACTGAAAACCCAACCCCACCTCTGCGTGTCGAGAACAGAAGCAGAAGACGTTCGCTCGACATCCTCGCTTAAAGTGGAGACGGTGTCCACTGGCAGCGGAGGACCAGTGTCGCCAATCTCTCAGAGTAGCAAGAGAGGCACGATGTTTGCTAACATCCTGAGAGCTCGGCACTCTTCGGGGGACGGTAGCACCACCGTAGTTACTTGGGATGCTACTTCCCGGATGCATAGGAGAGGTTCCAGCTTTGGAGGCTGCAACAACGTCCGAACTGTACTGGCGCAGAAGGAGAAAGGGCCGTTACTGAGACGGTCCGCCACTCTACGTCAACACAACGGAGCCTCCACGCCCTGCTTGCTGACCAGCGGAACTACGTCAACAACCCCAGTCAGCAGCAGAACAGGCACCATCCGCAGCCATCATAGTCGCAACTCGAGCGTGATATCCAGGAACTCGTCCCGGCACGGCAGGATCATCCGTCTCGAGCAGAAGGCCACCAAGGTCCTGGGAGTCGTCTTCTTCACCTTCGTCATCCTCTGGGCGCCTTTCTTCGTCCTCAACCTGGTGCCAAGCGTGTGTCCGGACTGCGAGCGCAATATCGACCACGGCGTGTTCGACTTTGTCACGTGGCTGGGTTACGCCAGCTCGATGGTCAACCCCATCTTTTACACCATCTTCAACAAAGTGTTCCGCCAGGCGTTCAAAAAGGTGCTTCTGTGTAGATATCGCAACCGCAGGTGGCGACCCGCGCGGTAACAAAAAGTGCTAAATGTGATACAGTGACAATCAGTGTGCTGTGTATGTGGGCGAACAGAGCGAGCTAATTTCTGTTTGTCTCTCACTGTATCACCCCTCACCTCTTTCGTTTCATCTTCTACTATAGTGGTATTCAACATGTGGTGCGCGAGCTACAGGAGAACGTTTGCGATTACGAAATTCTTATTTCTGTTACCATGCTGAAGTCTGCTTACCATAAAAAGAAGAAAATTTATGAAAATTTCTGGATAATGTTATTTTATTATTTAAATGTGAATTAACCAAAGCGATAAATGCATTTGAACGCACTGAAAGCGAATGTGTTTTTGTGCAGATTAATAAAACCAATTCCTCCATTCTCAAGCAACTACAAAAGTCATGACACACAATCTTATTTCCGCCATATTGTTGTGGTTATACCACATAGAGGCTATTCTTTAGTTTCAAATAATTAAAATGTCAATCTCAAACGTGATATACACAGCGCTAAGTTCCATGTGTGTTCGCTTTGTGGTGTAAACAATGAAGCAGCACTGATAAAATATTTTTATGCAATCCTAGCATTATAAACACGTTTTCATGGGCACAATCGAGCATAATTCTTTCTATGACTGGTGCAAAATGGTTGCTTAGCAACAATGACGTAGTAACTCTGCTGAAATGCATGCATTTACAGTGTGATGAAAATTTGTGTACACATACCTCGAACATACTGTCCCATCCGGTGCTGAAAATTGTCCCCTCCCACATCCAAACACATTTGTACACGTCGCTCCAAATTCTGGAATACTTTTATTAAGGTCTCCTCGGTAATGACTTCAATCTCTTGACGTATAGCATCTTTCAACTCTCAATTGTACGTGGTCTATTTCTGTATACCTTTCCCTTTAGCCATCCCCACAGGAAGAAGTCTGGTGGTGTTAGGTCAGGAGATCTTGGTGGCCAAAGAGTTTTTAATATGATTCAAGCTTCAAAAAAGCTTTCAATTTCCCTCATGCTTGCACGTGACGTGTGAGTTGTTGCACCATCCTGTTGGAAATATCCGTCAGTTAATTCATCATCTGTTAACGATTGACAAACTCAGTGAATATCCTAATGTATTCTTCAGTGTTTACCGTATTCTCATGAAAAATAGGGCCTATAATACGCCTACGTGACACTGCGCAACAAACTTTAATTTTCTGTGCATGTAGAGGTTCTGCATGTAGGGCATGAGGTTTTGTTTGTGCCCATATACCCGTGTTCCGAGAGTTTATGTAGGCGCTCAGATGAAACCACGTGAACCAAGTAAGTCCAAAGTCCTAGGATTCTGATTTATAAAGCTTTGGAACCATACACAGAACTCTACACATTTTTCATGATCCGTCGGTTGCAGTTCTTGAACACATGTCACACGGTATGCGTGGAGGATTGCTTTCTTAGCAGCTCTTTGGCACGCAGAATATGGAACATTCTTTCCTGGGAAAGCCGACGCAAGGATTTTGATGGTGACGCCAGTAATCGTTCCTTTACTTCTTCCATTACACCCACATTCATTTTCCGGATGTCTGCATGCTGTGTGATCAAGGTTCCAGTCGTCTCCAACTTTGTTACCAATTTCTGAAAACAACATTTTGAGGGCACACATCGCGTACCAAATTCGGCCCGAAATGCCCTTTGACATGATTTAAATGAACCCGTTTGCCAGTAGTTAAGAACGAGAAACACGCGTTCTGCAATTGTGTACGACATTGTCGATGCTGCTTCCAAACCAACACTGGAGTATAGCGCGTGGAGACATTCGTATGACTAAGCATAGCCAAGGTCAGTGGAACAGTCCAAGCCTATTGGGAGGGGTGTAGCACTACTTACATTGTCTAAGGTGTGTGTACACAAAGTTTCATCACAAAACTCACATAAATGGCCAACATATAGGCAAACGTTTGGGTCCTCTAGCGAGAGAATCACACTGTATAATCGGTTTCATTCTAAAACCTTCTGCAATACTACTCGTTTTATTCCGTTTTATTTGAGTAGGCAATGTAAACGATTACGTTTTGTCTCGAAGAGCAAATATTTGCCTTACCATCGTATCTAGTAGGCAATGCATATATAAAGTAACAATCCAATACTTCATTAATCGATATACCGACATGAGTTACTACGATTTTAACACTCGTCCCAGGTATTAACATACGTTACTGTATATTTATGGTAAACAGTAAACAACTGGCTACAAACATACTGGTTTTCCTCTTTTCCACTCACAAAACTCTCAATTTCTCTCTTACCTACGACTGTTCAGACTTCTGTGGAATTAGTTGTGCTTCAGCTTACTTCAATAATTGAGGAGCAAACATTCAAAAGGTATTTTCTCCAAAAAAAATCTTTTTAGTTACCCATAACATTGTATTTGTCTTCTTTATGCCCATCTAGTATGACACTTGTTTCATCCAAAAGCGCGTTTTAACCCATTCAAATCGTGGATTGAAATGCACAATCCAAAACTATTTCCTCCATGGCCTGTTATCAAGCAAATGCCATTTCCTTCATTGAGCCAATCAGCTTTTACCCAATCTAATTCCTGATTGGTCAGCCTTTTTGTTTATGCTCGTTCTTTTACGTTTTTAATTATGTTTGGTTCTCTTTTCCTATATATAATTGGAAGACCAGTGGCCGGTTTAATTAAAATGGAAGAATTGGACGGAGTTCTACTGAAAGTTCCACTGAATCGTCCAATTTCTAATGAAAAAAGTGCGGATGTTATAAAATTACTTGCAGCTGAATTTGGGGGCTGGGAGAGCTTACCAGGTGACGAAGAACCGGTGTTTTTTTCTTGGTATTCTTTGTTATCTCGTGCCCAAGTCTCAAAGCCGTGTAGCGGCTCTTTGTGATAGCTGCGCACCGGCCGCGCAATTTCCTCATTTACTCCTTCCACAGTCTCAAAAGACTCTGACAAACAATTAAGGCAGTTTTATACAATCATGTTGGGCTAGAGAATAATGACAGTTGTAATTGTCTAGATAGTAATGTAGATGTCACCATTTGAACTTAAATTACATCCAGGCAAAAATAATTTTCTGCGTTTCTCTTTCATTCACATAGTATTTTTTTTCCCATTTGTTTCAAACCAAATGGATTTTCTACAGGCTTTAACTTAAATTTTAGGAAAGCATTGTGCTCTCGTGCTCTGGATTTGTGGCTGAAAAAGTGCATTTGGTGGAGAAATTGCCTTTTGTTTCTTTGCTACTTAATTGTATTCTAAAGGAATAACTTCCATTTCAGACGAATTATTATTCCCTTATTTAATTTATAAGTAAACAAACAAAACACCCCCACAATGTTTTTACTCTTTTCCTAAAGAACTTGACAGGTGCTTGACAGAATCAGTTTTTATGCGAATGTATAATACTATAAAAGAGATATAAGCGAATTTCTAGTTGGACAGTATTTTTTCACTGTTTGAAATCTTTATCTATGTGGTACAACATCGAGATGCCCTTTCCTTTAAACATGATCCAAATGTGTGACTCATTTCATTAAATACAGTACGCTGAATGTACTAATAAAAATATCCTCAAGATGATAACCTTGAGATCACAGGAAGTACGTCTGTACGATCAATAACTACGAAGTAATTTCGCGAAATGGCCAAATGGAGTAAATAATTAAAACTGCCCTCCCCGTAGCCAATTAGACTTAGTGACTTATTTACCACGTACATGACCACGGTAATTGCTTTAATAATGCGCTTTGTGTTACCGAAGCCTGAGTACATTAAGCACAATATGCCCTTGGACAGCTCGGTCCAACTGCAAGGTATGTAGAGTGGTTTGGGTTCGAATCCTGGCAGCAGACAATTCTTTCAAGACACCATCTTTCTACCTAGTTTAAGTTAAATCGCAATAAATATTTACAACTACATAAAACACTTCAAATTAATATCGTTTATGTTTCTCTCTCTTCTGCAAATTATTGTTACAAAAGATTATTTCTCTAACTGCATCACGTTAATCTAGAAATGGCTTCTTTACACGTTGCAAGTACAAGGATACTGAAGGGTTTATGTGTTGGCTTTGATAATCCACGCACTTTACATGACCACATGAAACAAACGAATGACAACTTAGCACTTCAATACATATAAAGCATTGAAAATTCCAAACCAATAACGGGAATATCTTGGAAATGGTTAATGGCGCAGAAAAATAATTTACATAACGACATCCACATTTTTCATGTAGTAAGCTTTTATCCAGTGATGGGAAAATATCACTATTTCCTGATACCTCGATACCGAGAGTCGATACTCACTTTATAAAAAAAACTATAAATGTTTTCCACTTAATTACGTTCTTATTAGTAGTTTCCTGTGTATAAACCCATGTAACCAATTTTGTAGGTTATAGTATACACCATACTGTTAGTCAATAATAATAACAACAATAATGGATTGTCTATCCTATTATGGAAATTATGTAGTCTTATTAAACACCTATAAGCTACGCTCGTAACCCGAGTGGAGTTTGACTTGAGTAAACACAAGCTAAGATGGAAAGAACAAATATTTCCATGCGCTTTATCACGTCTTAACAACTTCTGATTTGTTTTTGCTCGATCCAAATATTTTGGACAACGGAGTAGGTAAATGTATTGGCTGAGAGTGAGTCATCAAGCCAGGCTGTTGCAGAAACGTGATTTAGTGCGTCAGCTAAATCAACTTCATTCACAACTCAGTTAACACTGCATGTTACATGCCTACATATACTCCTAACCCCATTGTTCTGAATGTTTTCATTTAGACACAAGATTTTAGGAATGTTACATTGATTCACCCTTAGGAAACACAGTCAAGGTCTATCAAGAACTATAGTCCAGCAACTCTTTTGGGCACACGTGCGAGACACTAACATGAAGTCTCGACTACTTTCATTCCTTTATCGAGCATAAACTTAAACGCTACAACTTCCAATAACCTTAAAAAGTATCGAAGGTTTATCAAAAAGTGTTAAGACATACCTCGATATCACCAAGTATCGAGAGTATCACGGTATCGACGATATTGAGATCCCAATCACTTAAAACTTACCACTTGCTGAAAATTCTGCAAATTTCATTCAGAATCAATTGGATTTCACAGGCTATTCGAAGAAAATTCAAGATACACATTTTATTTCTGACAAATATCTTAAACATCCGAGACTTTAAAATCGTTGAGGGAATTTTTTTTTGAGAAAACGCGGCATTTTCTATAAATAACTCTTTCATACATTCAAGGGACTTGAAAATATTGAAGATGCAAAACTTAAATAGCAAGTTTGGTATTCATCGGACACTTCGAGTAATGCTGTTCTCACACACACACGCACGCACGCACACACACACACACACATCGCAGAACCTTTATTTCTAAACATGCTTTCTTTGGGAGGTTCGGTGGGTTCTCAAAACGTGTAGGTGCGATAAGTATTCGAAAATTCAGACGAACAACATAAAAATCTCGGAAATGGTTAACCCACAAAAATGTATATGGCATAAATTAAGTTTCAACGAGCTCTAACGAGCTTAAGATTTTGTCTAGCCCTTACGGTTTACAGTTTTACAAGTTTTCCGACTGAAGAGGATTTTTTCACAAGCTATTTCCAGGAAATCAAAAAGATTAAACATTAAATTGAATTCTATACATGGACGCTCCTAAACCACTGTGGTTCCTTAGTGTCTCATTCTATATTGGGCGTGAAAGACCGGAAATTTTGCTCAGAGGCCTCTTTATCAGGCTTGAAGTTCTTTTACGTGCCGTAAATCTACGACACGGGACCACCGGCTTTACTTCCCTTCCGAAGTAAGCCATGATAAGGATTTTTACACCCGAAAAAATCCATCGCCCTCCACCAGGTTTGAATCCGTGACATCGGGAACTAGAGGCTAGCATGGTAACACATGGACGACTTCTCATCCGAAGGAAGCCATGTTAAGGATTTTTACGCCAGAAAAAAATCCATCCCCTTTGTCGGGTTTCAACCCGCGACCTCGGGAGCTAGAATTTGAGTTTATTTTTTCCGGGAACTAGAGGTTACCAGGAAATTAAAGACATGCATTTTATTTCATGCAAATATCTTAAACATATAGTATTTTAATCAAAATCATTACAGAAATTCTTGAGAAAATCAAAGGTATTAAAAAAAATCTTATGTGTTACACTCCCATAACTTTCTCTACTCTTGTACAACCTAATTTTACAAACGCCTATTCTCCATATGCTTCATGTTAATCGAGATATCGAGATGTCAATCTTATTGGTAATTTTCTTGTAGATGCAAGCAAAATATGGTAGCTTTTAAGCGATAGTCAAATATTTTAACACTGGTTGCTATGTGACGCATTCCATTCTCTTTGCATGTCCAGGACATAAAAAAATCTGATGTGTTACACTCACATGACTTTCTCTACTCTTGTACAAACTATTTTTACAAACGCTTATTCTCCATATGCTTCATGTTAATCGAGATATCGAGATGTCAATCTTATTGGTAATTTTCTTGTAGATGCAAGGGGAATATGGTAGGTTTTAAGCGATAGTCAAATATTTTAACGCTGGTTGCTATGTGGCGCATTCCATTCTCTTTGCATGTCCAGGACATAAAAAAAATGAATAACGAATTTGAGAAAAAGTATAAGTATTGGAAAATTTAAGGGAATAACAAGCAATATCTCGAAAACGGTTCACTCAACAAAAGAAATGTATATGACATAAGTTGTGTATTTTAACGCGATCTACATTTTTTGTGTAGTAAAATTTTGTCTATCTCTTATGGTTTACCAGTTATGCAAAAGTCGTTCACAATGAAGAATACTTTTGGAGACATTCCCAGGAAATTCGAGATATACATATCATTTTTCATGACATTACTCTAAACATATGATATTTTCATCAAAATCGTTAGAGCCATTTTTGAGAAAATTAAAATTTTCGAAAAATCTTCCATGTAAAGGGTAGTCTGGGGTGAGGGGATTTTCTTGAAAACCTTCGTGTCGCATCTCTGGAAGATACTGAACCTAAATACCAAGTTTGGTGCTTATCCGATTGTTCGTTTTTGAGTTATGCTGTTCACAGACACACACACACACACACACACACACACACACAGACATGTTTCCAAAAATGCTTTTTTTGGATTCAGGAGGTCTCAAAACGTGTATTTCCGGTGAAATCTCGGTATCGAATTTTTGGGTGGAATGCAATACTTCCCCTACTTACTATACGTAGTAGAGAAAGTAAAAAACTTCTTGTAAAAGGTAGTGAACTTAAATACCAACCTTGGTATCTATCTGACATTTCGTTTGAGTAATGCTTGTTCACAGACACACATACTTGGAACTTTTTCTAAAACTGCTTAATAGGCAGTGGAGAAAGCAAAAATTCGGTTATGTATCTCGTATACTTAAATTGTATTCGTCAATATCGTGGTTACACAAGACGAACAGAATAAACCCTCTGCAATACCGACTGGGCTGACAAAAGAGAGAAACAAAACACAAACATCTGTTTCTCTGTATCGCCCTTTTTAACAGCATTACCGTTCCCTAAGCATGCTGGAGATGAATGTAAATCCGGTATTTGCTACACAACCCCTGTGTGAAGTTCAGGGGGGGGGGATCTTCCGATTCCGCACGGCAACCGACGGCGCTGTGTTCCTTTGTGCAATGAAACGACGTCCCTTCCAGAAATCCCCCCTCCTCGGCTCTTAACTGAAAAGCTTTGTGAGAATGCGTACCCCATTCGCCAAAGATTTCCGTTTCAGGCGTTCGCGAAAAACGGAAGCTACAAACTTGCTTGCGATTATTTCATATTTGAGCCATTTTAGGAACACAGGCACGCTTTAGTGAACATAATATATTTATTTTATAGAAGTATCTCTCTCTGTGTTTGTGCCAAGAGCAACTAACAATAGAATTTAGTTTTATTGCAACAGATATTTAATTTAACAACAACAAAAATAGTTCCTCCACCACTTAACTATAGTAAATAGAGAAAGTGGTGTAATCTACCAATTTATCCACTGCGGATAAATCCCAAACACCGAATTTAACTTCAACATACTCCAAAGATGCGACATGAAGATTTTCAACAAAATTTCTCCCTCCCAAATTATCCTTCACATGGAATATTTTTCCAAATGCTTATTCTCTTAAAAATGGATCTAACGATTTTGATTAAAGAGACCAAACATTTAAGATGTTCACATGACAAACAAAATGTTTATCTTGAATTTTCTGGGAATAGCCTCTGAAGTCCCCTTCGTTCAGAAGAAATTTTGTATAATTTTCTACACCAATAAACCATAAGACATAGAGAAACAAACTTAGACTTAAAAATCTAATGTGTTGCACTCACTCATATTCACTCACGCACATGACTTTCTCTACTCCGTCTTTTTGTTTTTGAGTTGTGTGTTCACAGACACACTGTTTTTTACTTTCTCTACTACGTACAGTAAGTAGGGGAAGTATTGTATTCCGCTCAAAAATTCGATACCGAGATTTCACTGGAAATACATGTTTTGAGACCCCATGAATCCAAAAAAAGCATTTTTGGAAACTTGTCCGTGTGTGTGTCTGTGAACAACATAACTCAGAAACGAACAGTCGGATAAACACCAAACTTGGTATTTAGTTTCAGTATCTTCGAGAGATGCGACACGAAGGTTTTCAAGAAAATCCCCCCACCCCAGACTACCCTTTACATGGAAGAGTTTTCGAAAATTTTAATTTTCTCAAAAATGGCTCTAACGATTTTGATTAAAATATCATATATTGTCATGACAAATGAAATGTATATCTCGAATTTTCTGGGAATGTCTCCAAAAGTGTTCTTCATTGTGAACGACTTTTGCATAACTGGTAAACCATAAGAGATAGACAAAATTTTACTACACAAAAAATGTAGATCACATTAAAATACGCAATTTATGTCATATACAGTTTTTTTGTTGAGTGAACCGTTTTCGAGATATTGCTTGTTATTCCCTTAAATTTTCCAATACTTACACTTTTTCTCATATTCGTTATTCATTTTTTTATGTCCTGGACATGCAAAGAGAATGGAACACTCCACATAGCAACCAGCGCTTAAAATATTTGACTATCGCTTAAAGCCTACCAATTCCTCTTGCATCTACAAGAAAATGAGCAATAAGATTAACATTTTGATATCTCGATTAACATGAAGCATAAGGAGAATAAGCGTTTGTAAAAATAGTTTGTACAAGAGTAGAGAAAGCCATGTGAGTGTAACACATCAGAGTTTTTAATCAGGTGCCTCAAAACATTAATTTCCAGTGCAAGCTTTTGTATGAACAGTCTATTTACAGAAGAGAGGGAAATTAAACTACAGTGGATGAAGAAATTAACAAATAATTTGTATTCTAAGGAAATAATGAGACAGAAAGGCAGGTCTGTGGTCAACCAACGAGATATCACAAAAGGTAAATTAGGAGCGAGAGACAGTCATGTTAGTTTGGAGTTAAATTCTGCAATTATTGGTCGAAAATGGACTTCCATCAGCATGGTGGAAAATCTAAGATAATTATAAACAGACTCGATGGTAAACATGTTGAATACCACTTGATATAGTGCCTAAAATATCGTTTTATAAAAATAAAAAAAAACATTTTGATTTACTGGCACCCCTTAAATATTTATGAATAACAATTTAAGGGTATTCGGTACCGAAATTGCTATCTTCTATAAATTTGAGCCAAATTAGCTGAAATATTTGTCAAAGATTATTTAAGATAAAATTAATTTGTATGGCGCTTTGAAATAATTTCGAAAGCAGAAATTCGAATTTCATGTGAAATGCTCCACGTAATGACAAACATTTAAAGGGACAAACCTGTGGCAATTTCAGATTCCGTGTTTCTTACGCGAGTAACTTATTTTTTTAACCACATACTACTACCATTATATGTAACCAATTCCCAAATTTCTCCCCGAATATAAGAAATAGTCTGAAAAAGATTATTTTTTTAACTGCGCTATAAAGCACAACAGCTTGCAGTGTCGTTTTAAAAGTACAATAAAACTCACATTTACAGCCCAGGAATAGCACTTTAAAAAGTAATCGAATGTTTTAAATGTAAAAAGTATTAGTGCAGAAAAAATACAAAAGCAATTATTCATACTTTCATATATCTATAGATAATCAAATTCACTTGCTTAATAAATTCCACTGATAACCTTTATTTAGTATAATGTTACGGACCTGTGGTGCAAAAAAAAAATAATAAAAAATAAAAAAAACAAATAAATAAAATAAAAAAGAAAACTAATTAGTTGAAACTTGCACCGCAAGGAGCATTTTCAACAATGACGTTAATTGCAAAAATGCATTATGAAGAACACTACTTTTAATGTTCCAGGAACAAAGACCTTTTTACCTTTAAAACTGCCGTTTAAACGGTCACGTGACAAGTGTAACTAAGTGAAAATAATTTCGGTATATTAATTTACTAGAACCAAAGTTTATTAGCGAAACAAATCCTAAAATATATATTTTGAAGAACTTTTCATCAATTTCCACAGGTTGTTCAGCTTAAATGTTGCAAATATTTTGTTGAATATTTTTTTTATAATCAAAGATTAATTTTTTTTTCAAAAGCGAAACAATACAATGTGTTACACCTTCAATTTTCAAAAAAGCAATCATGTATTAAATTATTAAAACTTCTATATACAAAACTTTACTTGATATCAACAACAGGCTCTTCAAGAATCTTCAAAGAACGTACACTTAAAATCTGAAAGAAATTGAACACAAATTGCAGCATGGAAGGGCGGGCATTTTAAAGAGGAAAAATTTAAGAAAAAAAATTATTGGATCAAAGAACAAAAGAAAAGAACAACAATGGAGCTGCTTGCTTTAACAAGTTACTACGTGACACAGTTTACCATATCACTACATTGTGTATATAATTTACATAATTTGATATTATAAAATACATTTAAAGAATGTTATACACATTCATATAAAAAGAGAAACATACCCACATAGGTGACTAATCATTATTGATATGTGGCTATGTTTTATAGATGTGATGATGAATAATTGATATCGAATCACGAATTATATTGATGGTTATAGGTAAAATTCCACTATTAGCACTCCATTTAAACATCGCGTTAGGGAAGTTAAATACAGTTTGTGCAATTTTATGAAAAATTTAAAAAGTTGCTTTCTAGAAAATGTGTTGAAAATTCGGTATTTAGTGCCCTTAAAGCTTATGAATCAAAATGTTTTTTTTCCCTATTGTATTTCATCTAAAACGCAAGGAATGCATCAGATGCTGCAAACATTTACAGCAAAAAGGTTTCAAACATTCCACAGTAACAATTCAATAACTTATAACTTAAAGTCGATAATGTTTTGGCGAGTATTTTATATATTTTAAATCTGTATCTCTAGAAACTGCTCTCCAAATAAAGGTATACGCTTTTATGTGAAATGTTTTATAATGGTTACGAGAATGTCAGTTATTTTAAGATCTGTCCTCTGTAAGAGATATTTTTATTAAGACTGTCAGTGACAAATTCTTGTGACGCTGAGAAAACCGAAACGCTTGTGGTGCCGAGATTATTAAGTAATGTTTTCAGTAAAGAACATGCAATGGATATTCTAACACTCGCGTGAATACTGTCTACACGTGATATGAGTGAAGTGTGGAAAATGGTGTGTTAACAGTGGAAGTTCTGTGCCACGTGGATGGAACGAAATGCTAAAACCACGTCGTTTGGCGGGAAAATAAATATTTCTGCGTTATTTTCCATGTGCTAAATGTGTTATCGTTTAGTAATTAAATAATCTGCGGCAGAAATGCAATTAATTTCCTTTGCAAACTCCGTAACTCGAGGTGTTAGAGGAAAATTCACATTTTTTTATACGCCAAATAAGTCGCAAAAAATAATTTGATTACAGTTCTAGCGTTGAGATACAAAGCTTTGTATTCACATGACTTTCTCTTCTTACTCTGCTACAAATTATTTTTACAAAAGACAAAAGCTTATCTACTATATGCTTTATATTACTCCAGATACACATTTGCAGAAATGGTTTTATCACACATTTAGTTATAGGTATAGGGGAGTAGAATGGGGACAAGGGTATAGCATTTTAAAACCCTGATGTGCTACATTCACATGTTTCTCTACCCTCTATCGCCTATCAGTGGGTATACAAATTACTTATGAAAGTTCATTTTAATCCAGATAAACGTTTCGGAAATAGCTACATCACACATTTCGTTATAGATACGAAGAGAACAGCGATAGTCAAATGTTTAAGAACTGTACGCTATATGCTGGCCTTAAAATTTCACACTCTTCCCATTACATCGTGAAAAGCTACTTAAATCGACAGCACTTTAAAACAATGGTCAAGTATTGAACAATTCGAACCATTAATAACGGATTTCTCGGAAATGGCTAATGCCTAAAACAACGTTAGTTGAAATAAATTGTGTGTTTTAAAGATAGCTACTTTTTTATTCTCCTATGTTTTGCTCTATTGCTTAACGTTTACCAGTTATACAAGATTATACAAAATTCCTTGGAATGAAGAGGACTTCAGAGGCTATTCCCAGATAATTAAATATATACATTTTATTTGTCATGTAAATAACTTTAAGATATAGTATTTTAATCATAATCATTAGAACATTTTTTTATAAAATAAAACATTTCGAAGAACGTTCCATGTAAAGGAGAGTTTAGGGTGGGGGAATTTTGTTGAAAATCTTCGTGTCGTATCGTTGAAAGATATTGAGCCTAAATATCAAGTTTGGTATTTATCCGACTAAGTTTTTGAGTTATGCTATTCACAGATAGACACACACTCACACGAACAAGTTTCCAAAAATGCTTTATTTGGATTTAGGACGCCTCAAAATATGTATTTCCGGTGAAATCTCCGGGTGGAATGTAATACCTCCCGTATTTACTATACGTAGTAAAGAAAGTAAAAATGCTTTCTTGGATTCAGGGGTCTTAAAACATGTATTTCCAGTGACATTTTGGTATCGAATTTTTGGGTGGAATGCAATGCGATCCTTACCTTATATGTAAGTACATGGTATAGAAGGTAAAAATATTTTCGATTCAGGCATCTCAAAACGTTCATTTGCTGTGTAATCTCTATATAGATTTAGCGTGGACACAATACTTCCCCTACTTACTAGGTCGTGCTAGAGAAAATAAAAAACTGGAATCTCATACCACGCAGCCATAGATTGCTAATAAAATAAAATAACTAACGTGAAGGACTTTACTTTACACGTTCACGTCGTCCATTTTTGAATGTCTGCTCCCATTTACTGCAGGTTACTAGAGATCGCTAGTTGTGCAGTCTAATTTCAAATCCGCGCGCTATGCATTTTGTTGTAGCCCACTGTAGGGTACCATTATCATGATGAAGAATAGACACACAGATAAGCCTTAGACCACCATAACACTGTATCAGGTGGCCCAAACAAGACGTCCTTTGCAGTTTTATGTTTCCCGCATACGTAAGTGACAAAGAAGTTGCCGCATCACTGCTGTTCAAAGGGGCAGTGCGGGTACAAAGCGAAATGTCACTGAGGTAGTGCTGCTGCATGCAGTTCGAGCCAGGTCATTCAGTCAAAGAGGTAACGTTCACCAATAACCAACAAACAGATATGGTTATGATCTGTGTAGAGACGCACCAAAACGCAACTGAGGCTCGAAATTTTTTGGGGGGCGGGGAGGGACGTTTTTAGAAATAATATTAAGAAACGATGGAACATTCCAGGTAGACCTTACATCAATTCGTCCACCAAGGTGGGCATGTTTTTGCACATGTTTATTAGGAATAATGCACTAATAGAAAGTAATTTAATTCTAATGCGCCTTTGAAGGGTAAATAAATATAATAAAATGAAAGTCTGCAACTCTCTGAATCCACCCACAAAGCCGTAAAAACTCCTCCTTTACAGTAAAGTCATAAAAGCGACCTCCGGTACCGTCATTTTAAGGAAAAACCAATAAATTTTAGCAAGTATGAAGTCATCAAATATATGCACATAGATTGTCAGGTTTTTCACAACCCAGTACTCTTATAGCATATTATGCAACGAGACTGTAATGGTGGTAATTAAACGCGAGTATTATTATTAAACGAGCGAGCGAAACGAAGCGAGGTTAATAATTATCATTAATCACCATTATAGTCAAGTTTCATACGACTGTTTATGCTCGACCATGTATCTAAATTAAAGGATTCATAAGTATTCGTTTCTGGTTCGAGTGATGCCGAGTGATGTTCGAGTTACAACCGTTATTCTTTTATCTATGGTTACAATACAATGACCTTGTAGCACCTGACATTTTCTGAGAACGAGTTTATACCTTTTGATATTCTCCAATCCATGAATTGTGAATAGAATTTCTCGTACATCTTTCTTGACTTTTGTAGCAGCAAGTTATTGGTAAGATTGAGTGCTTTTGTCGTAATTTCTGGGGGTGTAAGTTGAATGTCACTGTTACTAGTGTCAGACATTTTGACCTTTTTCTAAACTCGCGCTAGTACCGTTGTGGATCGAAACGAGAATAATCGATACTTGCGCATTCACAATGTTACGTGGCCACTTCTGATTGATCGAATACCAATACTTTAATGAACAGGTGTACTTTAATGAGGCCCATTAAAGTACTGGTACCAGTCGTATAAATACTACATTTTGGCATGGTCGAGCATAAAACACTTTTTACAAAGTGATAAACCGTTTACATTTGCAGATTACTTCCATAAAGCACCTTCACAACCCGTGTTTGTGTCGTGACTTCAATGGATTATCTGGGGAGCTTTGGTTTTGCTATTTTGAAGTTCCGACTGTTTGAAATAAATGTGCAATACAACGTTCACGCGCTTTAAAAATACTGGACCGGCGGATGTTGAATGAACAGTACAAATATGTGTTTGTAATTGCAAATCGTTTTAGCAGATTAAATTTCCTGCGCACTTCGCTTCAGGATTAAAAATAAAATAATTTTGTTTACATGTATTACACACAAGTTACGTATAACGAATGGGGACCCTGTGAAAACAGAGATAATTGTCGGGCAGCTTTAGCAAACAAAAGCCGTTTTTTTTTGTTGTTGTGTGACGCTGTTTGCTTGATAACCATGCTCAGATTCGATTCTACATCGAAGCAAATCGCCCAAGGGAGCTATTTACGAGGGACTTCAGGCGACAATGTATTCCCTTCTATTTACGTCATAAATTATTCATTTCGCTATCGGCATGAGAGCTAAAAAGATTCCACAACAACAAGCAACATTATATACTACAACGTTTTGATACTAAAGCTGGGATTCTATGGTTGATTCCTGTAATGTTTCGTTTATCTTTATGTAAAGTGCTTCAGCGTGAAAACATGCGCTACCGGTGCTTTTTATAGCCGTAATTTTGTGACGGAGAGGAACTTATGTATTCATTTTATTCTTTGTTAATATTTCTTAAAAGGCGGCGCCGTGGCCGAGTGGTTAGACCGCTCGCCTCCCACCGGCCCGGGTTCAATCCCAGGGACCTGCATGTGGGATTTGTGGTGGACGAAGCGGCGTCTGGGCGGGTTTTCTCCGGGTTCTCCGGTTTCCCCCGCCATTCATTCCACCAACTGCTCCATCACCACCTTTCCTTTCATCCATTTCACCAACATTTCGTTTCATCTACTTCCTTCATCCCATACCAGGCATCGGGCTGATCACCCATTCTGGCTGCTCTGTCTGATCCATGAGTGTCTGCTCCTCGACGGGCCTCTGACCCCAGGCACCCGCTTGTAAGTCCTGGAGGGTGTAAGTCCTACATAGGAGGGTAAACAGATACTGAATGAATGAATATTACTTATAAACTCAGGAAAGTGTGGTATATCTACTTTGAATGGTATATTATGGGATAAACATGTCTCAACAGAAACTAAAACTATAATTTTTAAAACAACAGAAGTATTATAAACTATGGTTCCGACGTATGCTCTCTGAACTACCAGTTAAAAAGAAAATTATTGGCAACATAAATGGATTCTTGGAGATTTGCTAGGATATCTAAAAGAAAAAAAATTATAAATCAGATAAAAGAAAATATGAATATTCAAAATTCAATTTTACATTTTATTAAACGGAAACAATTAGAATGCTATGGACGTGCTGAAAGAATGGAAGATGAAAGATTGCCCAAAAGAATAATGGAGTGGAGGCTATCAGGAAGGAGCAGAAAAGGAAGACCAGAGCACGTGGATGATTCAAGGTGCAATGATGGATTGGGAAATTGAGAAAAATTTATGGTCCAAAAGTTAGAATGGAGAAAAGTGATAAGAAGATGTTAAAATCTGCAGTCTTGGATGCTGGAAAACTGTGAATTTGTAAAACCGGATATATAACTTAAGATGTAACATATACCGGGTGAGTCTTCTCAGCCTGCGGATTGAGAAGTTATGCAGTCCCGGCATTGTACAGACCATGCCGCAAACACTGTCCACTGCATCGCTCCGTATCAATTTCGGCCTAAATGACTGCTTTGCACTGCTGTGCGTGCAAAGAGTTGCACTCGTAGTGCAACAGTGTGTGCGTTGGCCTTCAGTGGTGAAGGTCCTAGGTTCAAATACTGCCACTTGAAGGTACTTTTTATGTTCAGTAAACTTAACGAGAACTGATAGTTTGGCATATAAGTATCGTTTCACTTAATCAGTTTAATTGTGTCAATTTCCTTAAAACAAAGTGTTACTTGTTAGAATGTGCTTTAGTGAACATCATAAATAAATGCAAGAAGTGAATAAAAAAAAACTCATTTATTCGCAGGCGTGATTTGAACTTCCAACCTTCAACAATGCTTTCCAGCACGTTAACCATTGCGCTACCAGAGGACGTTAACAAAGAGCACCACCATAGGCCTAATCAGCAGGCTGGTGAATACGATGTCACCACTTGCATTTCGCATCGTCTGTAAAATGCAGGTTTACCTAGTTACCAATCCGCAGGATGAGAAGACTCACGCGGTATATATTAGCGTACATACAGGATGGACCCATTTAACTTGAGGCTGTACAATATCTCCGTTGTAGAAAGATCTTTAATACAAGTTGCTTGATATTGTGTGGGAAAGTAAATGCCATTAGCCGTGTTTTGTTTGAAGGGCGTTATGATGCCATTTTATGGTCAATTTAATTTTTTTTAGTGGGAATCTACAATTAGGATCACATGCACCTTCTCAAAATACTTTTTGTTTAAATTCAGGGGCCTCAAAACTGTATTTTTTGTGAAATCCCGAGATCGAAATTTTGGGTAGAACATATCATCTTACGTACTATAGGCAGGCCGTAGAGAAAATAAAAATTAAGAATTTTATTGAATTCAAGCCAATAATAATAATGGATATCTCGTAAATGGTTGATGCCACAAAAAGGTAATCTGAAGTAAATTGTGTTATTTAAGGGACACTGGGACGGAGTTTTTAGGTGAAAATGACAAAATATTTGATTTTTGAAGTATATAAATATTCTATAGACACCTGTGAATCCTTTTGGCCAAACATTTTACATAATCCACCAATCTTAAAAGCCCAGCGACATTTTAAATTAACTGTGCGCTCCCTTTTAACCCAACTGGACCCTTTCTGCGTGTGTTTTTTCTCATTTTTACATTTTTACGCATGAAGTTTATGAAACTTATTCTTTACATTTCAGTTTTCCTCTGATTTGTAATAGTTTTTTATATATAAAACCCAAAATGTGCTATCTAATGATTTTATGATTGCTATATTAATTCGCTCAAAAAGAGTGTTACACTCTCATGACTTTCTCTACTCTTGAACAATCTATTTTAACAAACGCTTATTTTCCATGTACTTCATGTTAATCGAGATAAACATATGCATTATTGCTAGTTTTCTTGTAGCTGCAAGGGGGATATGGTAGGCTTTAAGCGATAGTCAAATGTTTTAAAAGCTGGTTGCTATGTGGCGCATTCCATTCTCTTTGTATGTACAGGATATAAAAAACCAATAACAAATTCCCACTTGAGAAAAAGTATAAGTATTGAAAATTTCAAACAAATAACAAGGAATATCTCGGAAATGGTTCACTCAAAAAAAAGAAAAAAAAATATGACAAATTGTGTGTCAAAACGAGATCTGCGTTTTTTAAAGTAAAATTTTGTCTATCTCTTAGGTTTACCAGTTATGCAAAATTCATTCAGAATAAAGAGGACATTTGGGGATATTCCCAGAAAATTCAGGCTATCCATTTCATTTGCCATGAAAGTATCTTAAATATGATATTTTAATCATAATCATTAGAGCCATTTTTGAGAAAATCAAAATTTCGGAAAAATGTTCTATATAAAGGGTAGTCTGGGGAGGAGGATTTTCTTGAAAATATTCGTGTCGCTTCTTTGAAAGATACTGAACCTAAACACCAAGTTTGGTATTTATCCGACTTTTCGTTTTTGAGTTATATTATTCAAAGACACATAAGACCTTTTTCTGAAAATGTTTTTTTTTTCATTCAGGAAGCCTAAAAACATGTATTTCAGGTGAAATCTTGCAATCCAATTTTTGAATGGAATGCAATACTTCCCCTACTTACTATACGCAGTAGAGAAAGTAAAAATGATATACAGAAAAACAAGGAACATTTTAATACAATTTTAGTTAAAATGTTTAATTGTATTATATGACGAACTATTTTAACTAGAGCTTTGAGCTTTTGCGCAGTCATTTCTGCATTTACTTATATGAAATGTGCCAATTATCAAGTGAATAGCTTTAAACCTTGAAGTTAGAAAATTAATCCCAATGTCCCTTAAAGACATCTACGTTTTTCTGTGGTAGTGTTCGTCTATAACTTAACGTTCACATGTTGTACAGGATTATACAAAATTTCTTCCCAATGAAGAGGACCTATTTCCAGAAAATTCAAGGTATACGTTTTATTCGTCATGTAAATATTTTAAACGGGATTTTAATAAAAATCGTTGAGAAAATTAAAAATATCGGAAAATCTCCAATGTTAAGGGTAGTTTGGGGTGGGGCGTTTTTCTTGAAAATCTTTGTGCTGGATCCTTGGAGGATCCTGAACTTAAATACCAAATTATGCATTTATAAAACATTTCTTTTTACTTTCTCTACTACGTATAGTAAGTAGGGGAAGTATTGTATTCCACCCAAAAATTCCATACCGCGATTTCACCGGAAATATATGTTTTGAGACCCCCTGAATCCAAAAAAAGGGATTTTTGGAAACATGTCTGCCTGTGAACAGCATAACTCAGAAACGAACAGTCCGATAAACACGAAACTTGGTATTTAGGTTCAGTATCTTCCAGAGATGCGACACGAAGGTTTTTAAGAAAATCCCCCACCCCTGATTACCCTTTACATGGAAGATTTTTCGAAAATGTTAATTTTCTCAAAAAATCGCTCTAACGATTTTGATTAAAATATTATATGTTTAAGATATTTTCATGACAAATAAAATGTATATCTTAAATTTTCTGGGAATGTCTCCAAAAGTATTCTTCATTGTGAAGAACTTTTGCATAACTAGTAAACCATAAGAGATAGACAAAATTTTACTACACAAAAAATGTAGATCGCGCTAAAATACACAATTTATGTCATATATAGTTTTGTTGTTGAGTGAACCATTTTCGAGATATTGCTTGTTATTCCTTTAGATTTTCCAACACATATTTTTTCTCAACTACGTTATTCATGTTTTTATGTCCTGGACATGCAAAGAGAATGGAATGCGCCACATAGCAACCAGCGCTTAAAATATTTGACTATCGCTTAAAGCTTACCAATTCCCCTTGCATCTACAAGAAAATTAGCAATAAGATTAACATCTCGATTAACATGAAGCATATGGAGAATAAGCGTTTGTAAAAATAGTTTGTACAAGAGTAGAGAAAGTCATGTGAGTGTAACACATCAGATTTTTATTCAGGGGGCTCAAAACGTGTATTTAAAATCTCAATATCGAATTTTTGGGTGGAAAGCTTCCTCTACCTACCAGGTAATTGTTGAGACTTCTCGTGAATGTGGTCAGAAGCAGGGCGAGGATAGAGAGATGAGAAAGTCTTTCACCAAGGTAGTACTATAACATATAGCCAGTTTTGCAGCGGACAGCCTAACCGGGGATCGATGCCCTGCTGCAGCCATCCCTTAAATCAGAGGTTATTGATCCACCTGAGTGCCCCTACAAGTGACGGCTATTTTGATCATTAGCTCGCCGCCAGATAATAAAAGAGGCAGGAAACAAAAGATACCCTTGTTCTCGTGATAATGAGATCTGCCTCCCAGCGCCTCGTGTTCTTTACTTCCATGCAGTAATTAACAGAGATAGCGAGGTAATATGCACTAGTGTGCCGTCTTCAAGATGTTTAGCTTGCATTTACATCACTGTGTTGCTGTTAGAGTAACGTTTAAGCCAGATAGGAATGACAAAACCTAAAAAGCAAATTAATTTTTAATTATCGCTTCATTTTTGACTGAATATTGCTTTTAACACATCTAAAATAGTTATTTTAAGAAAAATATTATGATGTACTATATTCACATGACTTTCCCTACACTCTATCGTTTATTAGTGGGTATACAAATTAGTGCCTACAGCGGCGCTGTGTTTGTTTACGAGAAAATGGCGACGCCACAGGAAAAGTCGTTTTGTGTGCTGCATTATACAAAGAGTGAATCCATTGTTTCAGTGCAGCGTACATTTTGTTGTAAGTTCAACAACGAGCCGCCTCGTCAATAAAAAATTTACTATCGATACAACAAATTCGTAGAAGATGGTTGCGTATGCTCTGGTCGTCCTCACATGACAAATGGTGAACCTCTCTCTATTCAGTGATGTATTGCATGTGTCGCCATCTATTGTCGTTCAATAGAAATAAATATTTAAAGTCTGTTCATTCTTTTTGAATAGCTCTGTACTTCATTTTAATCCAATAAACCTTTCAAGAAAAGCTACATTACACATTTCGCTATAGATACGCTATACGCTGGCCTTAAAATTCCATACTCCTTCCACGTTATTCCGAGAAGCAACTGATAATCGCCTTTAAAAGAATGGCTAAGTATTGAACAAATCGAACCATTAATAACAGATATCTCGAAAATGTCTTACGTCACAAGAAAAAGTTGTTTGAAATAAATAAAAGATATCTACTTTTTACTTTCTCTACTACGTATAGTAAGTAGGGGAAGTATTGCATTCCACCCAAAAATTCGATACCGAGATTTCGCCGGAAATACATGTTTTGAGACCTCCTGAATCCAAAAAAAGCATTTTTGGAAACATGTCCGTGTGTGTGTCTGTGTGTGTGTGTGTCTGTGTGTGTGTCTGTGTGTGTGTGTGTCTGTGTGTCTGTGAACAGCATAACTCAAAAACGAACAGTCGGATAAGCACCAAACTTGGTATTTAGGTTCAGTATCTTCCAGAGATGCGACACGAAGGTTTTCAAGAAAATCCCCCCACCCCAGACTACCCTTTACATGGAAGATTTTTCGAAAATTTTAATTTTCTCAAAAATGGCTCTAACGATTTTGATGAAAATATCATATGTTTAAGATAATGTCATGGGAAATGAAATGTATATCTCGAATTTTCTGGGAATGTCTCCAAAAGTATTCTTCATTGTGAACGACTTTTGCATAACTGGTAAACCATAAGAGATAGACAAAATTTTACTACACAAAAAATGTAGATCGCGTTAAAATACACAACTTATGTCATATACATTTCTTTTGTTGAGTGAACCGTTTTCGAGATATTGCTTGTTATTTCCTTAAATTTTCCAATACTTATACTTTTTCTCAAATGCGTTATTCATTTTTTTTATGTCCTGGACATGCAAAGAGAATGGAATGCGCCACATAGCAACCAGCGTTAAAATATTTGACTATCGCTTAAAAGCTACCATATTTCCCTTGCATCTACAAGAAAATTACCAATAAGATTGACATCTCGATATCTCGATTAACATGACGCATATGGAGAATAGGCGTTTGTAAAATTAGATTGTACAAGAGTAGAGAAAGTCATGTGAGTGTAACACATCAGATTTTTTATGTAGTACGTTTTCCAGTTATACAAGACTCTACAAAGTTCCTACCGAATGAAGAGGACTTCATAGGCCATTCCCATAAAATTTAAGATATATGAGTACATTTTATTTGTCTAAATTTATTTAATACACAGTATTTTAACCAAAATCGTGACAGCCATTTTTAGAAAGTTCAAAAGCCTCGAAAAATGTTTAGTTTGGAGGCTAGTTTGGAGTGACGAATTTCCTTGAAAACCTTGGGTTGTATCTTTGGAAGATACTGGACTTAAATACCAAGTTTGGTGTCTATCCCACTCTTCGTTTTTGGGTTGTGCTGTTCACAGACAAACACACATAATAGCTTTACTCAGGGACCTCAAAATATGCACTCCGGTGAAATTTTGGTAGAATGCAATACCTTCTCTGCTATGTACGTGGTAGAGAAAGTAAAAACGTAATTTTAACTGTTGGGGAGCCGAACTTGTAGTTGCAACCGCACGTATAGTACCCGCTTTCCGGTAGCCTTCGCCCCAAATGTACTTTCAGGTGGCCTTTACCCCAAGTTTAAAACAAATTAACTTTGTAATTTGATTGTTTCTTTAAGTATTGAATATTTATGTTTGCCTCGGCTGTGTCAGTATTATTGTTAGAGACATGGAAGTTTGGCAGGGTTGTGATACGACTAAGAATGTAGGCTTACACAGATTTAAGTTTTAATTCACTCCTTTTTATTAATCCTTGACACAAATTAAATAGCACTTCACTGATATCGAGAGCTGTGAGATTCTTTTATTTAATACGTGCACTTTTTAACATGTATACTGTTTTCGTCTCACACGAATACGTAATTAATTTCTCGAGGACACATCTCGCGTATGGTTATGAGCACTGTTTGGAGGCAACTGAATTGATTTCAACGGTCTAAACTTGTAAAGTTCTGTATTTTAAGTCTTTGATTGGCTAATCCTACCCCAATAGAATACCTTCATTTAACTAAAGCTTTTTCTGGTCGTTGATTGACTATTTTATAAACTGTCACTAAAATTACATTATTTGAGTAACATTTAAACTTTATTGCCTCAAGGTTACCTCATTGTTAGCAACTTTTGACCTGTTTCTGACAGCTCTTACATTATTGAATTACGTAATGCATTCACATAACATTATTGAACATGTTTACAATAATATAAGCATATGCAGATATTGCTTCAAGGTGGGCTGTTACTGAATTTACAATTATATAATTTGACTGAAATCATTTAAGTGTTAAAAATACTGCCTCATGTTACATTCACATGAATTTCTCTCCTATCGTTTATTTTTCTACCTACTTCATGTTAATTGAGATAAAAACTTATAGAAAAGTTTCACTGCACATTTCTTTGGGTACAAGGAGGTAACCGGAGACTGAAGTGATAGTTAACTCTTTAAAAAGGGGGTTGCTAATTGCTGGCTTTCACACTACACGTCCCTTTCATGACCTAATAATACATACCTCGGAAATGATCAATGCGTGCTTGGCAACATCCTGACATTGAAAACCGTAGAACTTTTTCTACTCTAGCAAAGCGTAATAATTTTGGGATGACATGTAAGTTATAATCCGTAAAATGTTCAGTACAGTAGGTAAATGTACAAACATTACACGTGAAACAACTATAAAGGAAAGAACAGCACTTCCTAGGCAACATACAGATTTCTAGCCCATATTTTACGGTTCATAGCATGAACTATAAACAAAAACTGTCACAAAAATGGAGAACTTATATCCCGCAGTCTTAGAACGCGAATAACACAGAGCTAGTTAAATTTCCACGTCCATTACTGAATGTTCGCGCCAATTTACACAGTTACAGTGCATTAACGGTTGCATGTAACGATTACCAGCAACGATTAAGTTATTTGTTTTCACGGTTATCACGTTCGAAGCTTCATTACATTAACGGTTACAAGTAACGATTAGATGTAACTAGTTTCAATATGAACGATGTCGTCGTTTGAGTTTAGCACCTATAATCGTGCATGAATAGCGATCTTAATACAATGTATGCAGCTTAGTTGCGCGAGTGTTGACTGACCTGTCACCCATATTCCAAGAGATAAGCAATACGCTGTAATAAACAAATATGTACTCGCAACTCCGTGAGAGGATGACTCAAGTTGTAAACGAACATTTTATGTAAATGCTATGCCTACGGAGGGGGAAGCTAGGAAGAGATGAAATATTGGTAAAATAAGAAGAGTAGTAATGAATGTATTAAATTATTATTCAAATAAAATGAGTGTTAGTAAGGCAGTAAAAGAAACAGCTAAGGCTACAAGGATATTCAGAAACTATAGTGTATAGGATAAAAAATCTGATGTGTTACACTCACATGACTTTCTCTACTCTTGTACAAACTATTTTTACACACGCTTATTCTCCATCTACTTCATGTTAATCGAGATAAACATTTGCAGACTCTATCTTATTGCTAATTTTCTTGTAGATGTAAGGGGAATATATACTTACAAGGGCAATATAGAAATACAGTAGCCTTTAATCACATACATATCTCTTAATAGCTGGTTGCTAGGTGCAGCACCATTCCCTTTGCCACAGATTAATACTCTTTGCATATCCAAGACAAAAAAAATGAATAACGAATTCCCATTTGAGAAAATAAGTATTGAAAAATTTAAGGGAATAACAAGCAATATCTCGAAAATGGTTCACTCAACAACAATGTATATGACATGAATTGTGTATTTTAACGCGATCTACATTTTTTGTGTAGTAAAATTTTGTCTATCTCTTATGGTTTACCAGTTAGGCAAAAGTGGTTCACAATGAAAAATACTTTTGGAGACATTCCCAGAAAATTCAAGATATACATTTTATTTGTCATGAAAATATCTTAAACATATGATATTTTAATCAAAATTGTTAGTCATTTTTGAGAAAATTAAAATTTTCGACAAAATCTTCCATGTAAAGGGTAATTTGGGGTGGGGGATTTTCTTGAAAACCTTTGCGTCGCATCTCTGGAAGATACTGAACCTAAATACCAAGTTTGGTGTTTATCCGACTGTTCGTTTCTGAGTTATGCTGTTCTCACACACACACACACACACACACACACACGGACATGTTTCCAAAAATACTTTTTTTGGATTCAGGGGTCTCAAAACATGTATTTCCGGTGAAACCTCGGTATTGAATTTTTGGGTGGAATACAATACTTCCCCTACTTACTATACGTAGTAGAGAAAGTAAAAAAGAAAGGAATAAAAGGAAAGGGTTAGGGGAAACAAAAAGCACACCAAGTTAACACAATAACTTTAAAAGACAGTATGGAGCTAAATGGGGTATTTCTTTCTCTATCTAACACATACATGTTCCCATTAGCATCGTCCTTTTCTACTTTCGTGCTGTCGCCAAGTTGCTAAAAAGTATAAACATTTGTAAATATGCATTTGCTATAAATATCAGCTTTGAACACATTATCCTATGTACAATATGTTTTTATGCCAGAACATATCATTTTTAGAGCATTTAGGGATTTTTACGAGCACAAATTTCTAAACAAAACGAGTTTTTCAGTAAAAGTCCGATATTTGCTGTGTCTATGCTTATCACGTAGTAGCTAATAAACTAAAGGGTAGAATGCAAGAATATTTTTTTCTTAGCTAGAGTAAAGTACTGTGCTGATATCTGTCCAGTTTGAATTCTCTAATAAGATGAGCGTTATAATGTTTTAAATTAATTATTTTCGGAAAATTCTATACCTATACAGAAGAAAAATCAGCCAGTGAGAAACTTTTTTGTTATTTAGTTCACAACAGGGACCAAGCGAGAGAAAATGTCGAAGAGGGTTGGAGACAGTTTTTTAAAAGAAGTCGGAATCCTGTAACTTCTTGCATTCATTGTGTATGACGGACAAAAATCAAGTCATTCAACTTATTCAAGTAAAATCAGTATAAGGCAGTAAAAGAAACAGCTAAGGCTACAAGGATATTCAGAAACAGTAGTGTATAGGACAAAAAAGAAACGAATGAAAGGACCTCTAGGGACCCATAAAAAAAAAAAGATGCAAAAAGGGATAGGGGAAACAAATATACTCCTGGTTAACACAATAATTATAATAGAATAGCGCAAAGCGAGTGTGGCGCATTGTTCATTCCTTTGCTGTTTGTAAACATTCCAACCACTTTGGATGTAACTTTATCAAGAGTAAACAGGGATATAGCCAACCAAATTATAGTTTTTACCATCTTATATCTCCATATTTGTTTTACAATATACATTTTCAAGCCTGTAAAATCTTATTTCGAAGTACCAAAAATACAAAGAGGATACAAAGTGTAGGTGAAAATGAAATGCCTTATAATTGCCTTAAATAACAGTGCAGATATTTCACTATTTCGTGATGTGTCATTTACAAATGACTTAAATTGGTACATATATCGCAGTTGGGCCAAATTTGGAGCATATGTAGAGTGCATGTGGCAATAGTGCGCCCCACTTAACCTGTACTGCCTTAAGCGTGAGATCCGATATAGTTCCCGATAAGCGATACCATGTCACGCACATGAGTGGACGATGTCATCCAGGCTTAGTAGCAGTGGCCTCTTCAGTAACCGATAACGTAATAACTACTGTCCATTCCAAACCAGAGTGCCTTTCACTGAAAACAAACTCTTTGTATTATCCGCGCGAAAGTAGTTCGCAATCCACGCTCCTCCCATGTGCTTGTTGAACACTATTTAAATCTATAAAAACGCAACCTGCCTGAGAATTATAGTTCAAAATGCAACCTGAGGTAACAATCTATTTTATAAGTACGCGGAAATGAACATTTTACTTACGTTAATCACAATGCTCGGGCAAAAGTGCAACACCCAAATCCGAATCCTCCGAAGATGACTCAGCTGCCATATCAGAATCGGAACTACTCTCCAAAATAATGACAAGCTTATCCACAATTCCACAGCATTGTCGCACTTAAAACAAGTTCCCACATTTTATCCTCTTCTATATTCTATTATGTCTGTTTATATTCCCTGCTCGCTTTGGTTACACTTCTCACTGAAACGCCTGTAAAATCCGATATTAGTTTTGCAATATGCACTATTGCAAGTGTCGGGTATTTTTTTAATAGTAATTGAATATATGAAGAGGTGTTTGTTTTTCGCCACTTTTTAACTGTTTCCCGCTTTTGTGTTTGAACAGTTTGTTCGTACTACGCACACCTTCCTCTGCCATGAGAACTCTAATACCAACTGACTAAATCACAAGATTTGACCTGAGCTGAGCATACGTGTACTAGCGCATTATGAATAACTGTTCGTTTATCATATATCCTGTGTTACGCAAAGTGTTTATTGGGTACTCAGATAGCACCTCTGGGAATTCATTACTGCATTTCTCGTATATGTAAGAGAGTGGCAGTCTGCATACGGTTGGTATTAACAAGCAAGATGCTCTCGGCATTAGCGCAATAGCAGTCGAAAATCATATTTTGTAATTTCCTAACAGCTAGTATATACCCATTACCTTTAACGACGATTTATAATGATAACCGCAATAAAATGTGCAGTTCTATACCTTTGCTGCTCTAATATTTCATAATACAATACATGTATTAAGGAACTATTTACGCTAGTGTAAGAGTGTGTTCTTGGTGCACGTACTTCTGTTTACCTCAGAGGGAACTCTGGTTTGGAATGGACAATAGCTGATCGTTACGTTGGTAGCCGTCATTGGGTAACTAGTTACTTTGTATTCATTACTTTGGTAACTGTTATTGGATAACTAGTTACTTTGGTAACGTTACATCAAGCTAACCGTTAGAAGCCAATCTTTACGTTATTTTCTGGCCATCCCTAGCTGGTAACTAGGACACTAGTGGTGCAATCAAATTTTAAATTCGCACGTTACACCTTTTGTTGCAGCCCAGTGACGGGAGACCATGATCTTAAGGACACAAAGATAACCTCTAGCCTAACATAGCACTATATACCAAGTAGCATGGTACATTCACTCTATAATCCGAAGTTACAATATAATGCTATAGAATTTAATGGTTTGCCATTTACGTAGTGAAAATCTGTAACACTTTGAATCTGCTCACAAAGCCGTAAAAACGGACTCCGCTCCCGTACACTTTACGGGAAATCGTAAAAGTTGGCAAGTATGGTCAGTGCTATATGTCAAGACTACTTATTTGCATTGATTGAACAGTAAGTTTCTGTCTGTACCTTATTTTTACAAAAGAATACAAAATCCGTTGAGAACGTAGAGGCCTTCACAGTTTATTCTCAGAAAATTCAAGATATACATTGGCATTATTATCAAAATGGTAAGTGATTTTTGAGAATATCAAAAATAACGAACACTTTCATGCAAAGGTTAGTTGTCGCATCTTTGGAAAGATTCTGAATTTCGTTTGTATTTCCGGTGAAATCTCGGGATGGAACTTTTTGGTGGAATGCAATACTTCCTCTACGTATTATAAGGTTTATAGCAGAGAAAGCAAAACTTACACGTCAAGGTGATAAAATGAAAACGATAAAACAGCCGGGTTAGACCTCTATTTACTTTTACAGGTTCTCCACTTTCCAGCAGTTGCCTTTTATTCCTGTTTTCCAGAATTTCCTATTCTCCCATTGTCCTTCCAGATCCCTCTTCAACACCTGTGCTTATTCCTTCATGCTCTTCCACGTTTATTTCTACCAGGTGCAGACCAACTGATGATACGTTTGGATCCCATTCCCTCCAACATTGTTTGAAGCTGTCTAACACTGCGGAGGTCTATTTCTATTCTATTCAAGAACGTCTTCCTCAGCATCCATTTCATTTCTTATATTCTCATGCTTCTTCGCTTCTTCCATCCATTTCCGCTGCCATTATTCGTTTTCGATTTTTTCATCTATGGTACAAGTTTCTGCAACATACGCAATATAGTTTCTAAAATCCTTTGTTTTGCAGTTTTTGTCAGAACCGTATTCCATAGGAGTCTATTCAAAGACCTTAATGCTTTCCTAGCTTGATTCACTCTCTGATTAATATGATTTACGTAGGTACCTATTTTGTCAGTAAACGAACCAAGATATTTAAATTTATCTACACATTAAATTATCATTTACTTTTAAATCCTCTTCCTTCCCACCAAATGTTCTGCCTTATCTGCGTATTTTTCTTCAAATGCACCTACAAGTTTACGGAGTATATATTCTATATCATCCTTCTCTTGTTCCATTATGACCTGGTATTCAGCAAATAGTATATTGTGCATGAAATGTTTGCTTATATTCAATATTCCATTCCACACCATGCCTTTTTCCAATTTTCTAATATGTCTTCTACAAATATATCGAACGATGTTACGTCCTTGTCTTAATCCTTTCGTTGCAGAAAACTCCGATGATGCCCGCTTTCCAATTTTTAACGTACCGAATACCACCCAAAAATTCGACCGAGATTTCACCGAAAATTTAAATTGAGTTTTATTTCTGGATGCTCTTTAACTGCTTTGGTCCTTAAGAGTCCCATTCTATATTGGGCGTGAAAGACCGGTAATTTTGCTCAGACGCCTCTATCATACTTGAGGTTCTCTTACGTGCCGTAAATCTACGACACCGGACCACCGGCTTTGCTTCCCTTCCGAAGAAAGCCATGCTAAGGACTTTTAGGCCGAAAAAAATCATCGCCCTCCGCCGGGTTTGAACCCGCGACCTCGGGAACTAGAGATTACCAAGGTAACCACTACACTACGAAGGAACGACAAGATTTCACCGGAAATACATGTTTTGAGGCTCCTTGAATAAAAAAAAAAACATTCTTAGAAAATGATCCGCGCACATGTGTGTGTATGAACAGCGTAACTCAAAACCGAAAACTCGGATACATACTTAACTTGGTATTTAGATTCAGTACCTTCCAGCGATGCGACAGGACGATTTTCAAGAAAATCACCCCACCGCAAACTACCCTTTACATTGACCTTTTTTCCTAATTTTTTCCCTAAAACATGTAAATAACAATTTTGATTAAAATACCACATATTAAAGATATTTACGAATAAAGTGCATACCTTGAATTTTCTGGAAATAGCCTGTGAAATCTTCATTAGGAAGGCATTTTGTATAATCTTGTATAACCGGTAAACCGTAAGCGATAGAGGAAAAAATGTATTTACAAAAAATATAGATCTCTTCAAAACACAAAATTCATTTCAAAGAGTTTTTTTGTGGCATTACCCTTTCCGAGATATCCGTTATTAATGGTTCTTACTGTTCACCACTTAGTCATTATTTTCGAGTCATTTCGTTTCTAGCTGCTTCTCGCGATTGCATGAGTATGGAAAGAGTATGGGATTTTAAGGCCAGCATATACCTGGTGAGTCTTCTCAGCCTGCGGATTGAGAAGTGCAGTCCCGGCGTTGTACACACTATGCCGTAAACACTGTCCACTGCGTCGTATCAATTTCGGGCGAAATGACTGCTTTGCACCACTGTGCATGCAGTGACTTGCGCTCGTAGCGCAACAGTGTCCGCGTTAGCCTTCAGTGGTGAAGGTCCCAGGTTGAAATACTGCCACTTGAAGGTACTTTTTTATAGACGACGTGCCTCCTTGTTGCGCTTCCCCGTATACTAACACCACGTCCAGATACTCTCCATTAGAAAACATTGTTCCACAGTGAGCACGAACGGCTGGAACTTCGTATTTATAGGCAAATCTACTTTCTAGTGCATTCGGAAGGAAATGATTTGATAGAACGTTCTCGAAACATGAACAGAAATGAATAAAAAAAACTCATTTATTCGCAGGCGTGATTTGAACTTCCCACCTTCACCACGACTTTCCAGCATGTAAACCATTGCGATACTAAAGCACGTTAACAACATGCAGCACGTAGCCCTAATCAGCGGGTTGGTGAATGCGGTGTCAGCCCCTTGCATTTCGCATCGAATATAAAATGCAGAGTTGCCTAGCTACCAATTCGCAGGATGAGAAGACTCACGCGGTATAGTAAAACTCTTTTGACCATAGCTATTCCCTTTGTGTTTATAACGAAGTGTGCAATGTAGCTGTTTACGGTAAGATTTATCTGGATTAAAACGAACTAGATAGGAAAATAAACTTACCTAAGAATATTTGTATACGGCTTTATACGAGAGCGGATCGAAAAGTAACGCACAATTAATTTCTTCTGTCTTGGCATTGAACTGGAATGTTGCAATTTTACACAGATGTAAGTTTGAAGTTTTCAGTACAGAGGGTATTTTTTGTTCCATGTGCAGCTCTAGCGAGAGAAGCGTGAACTACGCAACAAAGATGACGCGTATGTTACTGGCGTTCACGTGTGAAAAGCTGAGAGGTGTGGTTCGATATTTGTGGGGCAAAGGGCATAAACCGAATGATATTCACAGGGACAAGCGTGGCGTGTATGGGGATGATTGTATGGACCGTAGCAATGTCTCCAGGTGGTATGCATTCTTCCTAGAGGGCCGTGTGAACCTTAGTGATTCGCCACGCTCCGGGAGGCCGATAACAGCTGCAACCCCGCAAAATGTAGGCATTGAGGCGGCAATTTTGAACGACCGGCGTGTGCAACTGCGAGTTCAACATTTCCTATGGTGCAGTGCACGATATTGTTCATGACACGTTGAAATTTCGTCAAGTTAGTGCTCGCTGGGTGCCTAAGAACCACAAGGGCCCGCGAATGATGAGCTTGGATCACCTAACGCGGTATAACGCAGAAGGGCATGACTGAAAGGAATCGTCACTGGTGATGAGTCGTGGGCAAACCACTACACGTCCAAGCAGCCAAGTATGGAATGGAAACATGTTGGTTCCCCAGTGAAGAAAAAATTCAAAGTGACTGAATCTGCTAGAAAAGTGCTTGTGACGGTGTTCTGGGATATGCATGGTGTTGTATTGGTGGGCCACTGTGAATGCTGCAGCCTACATGAACATTTTGGTGAAGTTGTGTCGTGCCCTTCGTGACAAACGCCACAACATGAATGCTGACGATGTCAAAATTCTTTATGACAATGCTCGTCCCATGTTGCTGCTGCCGTTCGTCAGAAAATCACCAAATTTGGTTGGGATGTGCTCCAGCATGCACCATACAGTCCGGACCTTGCGCCATCAGATTTTCGTCTGTTTGGTCCCATGAAGAAATTCCTGGCCGGCCAACGCTTTGCGACAGGTGCGGAAATGAAATCAGCAGTTCGCAGATGGCTATACTCCAAGAAAATGGACTTCTATGAACAGGGCATATTGAAACTGGTATCACGATGGGAGAAATGTGTTGAGAAACTTGGTGACTATGTCGAAAAGTAGGTAAAAGGTGTATGTTAATTTGTAATATTTTTTTATTTAAACTTATTCAACTTATTTTGCAAAAAAAGTTATTGTGCGTTATTTTTCGATCCGCCCTCGTAAAAAGGATGAGGTTTAGGAATATTAAATTTTGTCAGTAAATTCCACAGTTTATATATTGATAAAAGTCATATGCCATTTTTCAAATCTTTAAATCCTTAATGTATTTCTTTTCCTTTTGCTACCATTTTCTCTATTATCTGTCTAATTATTACAGCTATGTTAACCCAAATTCAAGGCATTTCTATCCCGGACTGTTCATTTGAAACATGAAGTTTAAGACTTGTTTACAGCTTTAAAAATGAAATACTCAAAAAACCATTCATACATCAATCAAGCTAACTTAATTACAAATAACTTTCCATAATGTTCAGAGGAGTTTGTTTTCTCCGTCGTATTTAGACAAGGAACGCATCGGAAACCCAACGCTATGCGTACACTTAACGCAGTTCTCCACAAGCTTCCTTGCCTCTTCTCGCTTCATCAGGGCTGAAAATGTGCCCTGAGGCAACCCCGATCTTAATCCCCTGAATTACTAATTACAGCCAGTTTTACAGTGCCTACCTACCCCCGTCTCAATAAAGTAAGTCCGTGTTGCGCTAGACGCATGGCCTAGGAACCACGAACGAGGTAATTCTAAAATCCCTATTGCGACACAGTTTTAACATTCAAAGGGAATACCTTGGCTTATGCCGCAGTTTTAACATCATTTCATGTTAGCTTCTTTTTTTGCTCTTTGCATTTTTATGCAGTAACTTCACGTCCATCTAACTTTAATTTTGGTCCCCCCCCCCACCCATCCATCCCTCGGCACTCTACAAGAGGATAGAAGAACTTCCGCAGACATTTGCATTTAATTAATGAACGAGGAAAAAGCCACAGTAATTTTATCAGAACAGGATTCGAAACCCGTCCATCAGGTTTTAAGTTACACCTGATTACAGGAAACAGCGAGTATAGCATTTTCTTTACAGAGTGTGAGGCCCGCATTCGGGAGATCCCGGTTTTGGTTTTTCGTGGTTTTCCGTGATCGGTAGGCGAATACTTGGTTTTTTTCATCTACCACGATTCCTTCAGGTGTGATTCTAGGTTTCATGGCGTATAGCCGTGTCGGACAGATGGCGCGGATGCTTCCTCAAAGGAAAGAGTACTCACCGTGGACACTAGAGGGCTGCTTGGTTGACGGTTGTTCATCGCCCTTCCAGTGGGACGGGTCTTCCAGCCTAGAACTATTAGGGACTTCCGCGCGTCTCTGTGACCTATAGCCTCCTGTGGTTCCTTCACCTCATCCCTTCCTCCTATGTAGGTTGCAGTGCGGGAGGGTCATGTCCTCCGCTGTGTAACTTATACACAATACATTTATTTTATACGGTGCTGTGAAACATTAACAGACTACCTTCTATAACAGTTACTTCTATAGAAATGTTACTAATTATTGACATCAAAGCTTATTTTTCTATATACTTCCTAACATTACAAGCGCCCTATAAATTGTACACACATCTAAAGTGCCATTGGGGTCAATTTGATCGGGGCTATTCACAGAAAATACAAGATACACATTTTATTTGTCATCTAAATATATTTAATATATGACATTTTAACCAAAATCGTATAGCAAATTTTTAGAAAGTAAAACATCTCGAGAAACGTTCCACGTAAAGGGTAGTTTGGAGTGGAGGATTTGCTTGAAAACGTTCGTGTCGCATCTTTGGAAGATACTGAACTTAAATAACAACTTTGGTGTTTGTCCGACTTATCGTTTTTGCTAAATATATTTTTTAATCAAGGGATCTCAAAACATACTTGCGGTGAAATCTAGGTATCGAATTTTTGGGTGGAGTACAGTAACTTCTCTACCTAGTAGATACGTAGTAGAGAAAGTAAAGAGACACTCGAGAGAAGCACGAATTTTCTCTAGCACGCGTAGATATGCTCAGTAAATGATGATTCCCTGTTCATTTATGCCATTAGTTGAGCCATTAGCTGAAATAAAGCCATCAAGAAGGACGTGAACTGCTTTAAACTTTTGGGGGCATTAAGTACGGGATTAAGCTGAAGACAAGATTTGTCTTACGTAGGATTTTAACTCTCTTCTACTCGATGTTTATGTAAATTTCACTACGGCTATCCGGCACTACATAAATATAGCTACTTCCTTATTTTGGGAATATGCTTCGAATATTACAAGCTTAATTCTTCTTTGATGGTACGTGGGCGAGAATTATTGCTCACAAAAGAGAAAGTAATACTCGGTGTACAGGGATCAAATTATTTAAGAAGCTATGGGAATGAATACTAAACTGTGTTTGTAATTTAGCACAGGAAATCAGAAAAACATAAAAAAAAACATTGAGTTTTAGCAGGAGGTTTGATTTCGTATGTATCGCTGTACAATTATCTGTATTCACTCTTAGATTGATCCGCGTCAAAACAAACCCAGGTGACCAGTGCACCGCTATAATGTATCCTTCGCACTAGTGTCACACTTTCAGGCCATGTGCGGTGACTAGCATATTCTGTTTAGGGTTAAAGACAATAAGATTGATAGTTGCAACAAAATAAACGTTTTCACATATAATAATAGTTGATTCTAAAATAAATGAGCGAAAAATAAAGTAACAGGTATGCGATAACCTAATTTATTCGCTCTCTGGGAGCCGCACTTTATTAACTGTTGGCGGCTCATTTTAAAAAAAGAAGTTGTGCATTGTTACGCGAATTGCATTCTTCTTAAAATCACTACATTCTTGCATCGCGTATTTCATATGCTTTCTTTTTTTTTCCCGGGTGTAACCACTTTTCTCGTTTCAGATTTTTCTGCACAAGCACTGTTTATACTTGTACTCGGAACACCTGATCTTAGAAGTTAATTTCGCGGAAAGTGTTGGATATTTCTCACATAACTTATAATAAAGATTCAACACTATTGTTTTCTCACCACTAGTCAATGGTTTGCGCGGATAATGCTTTACGTAATTCGACGAAAACACAGGAGCAAATTCACCGTCCGCCATGATACTAAACACAACCGCTGGTTTCTGGTTGTAAACAATATTCTGCGCCTACCCGGATGTCAGGTGACTCATACGAATTGCGTCATGGGACTTGTAGCTCTGTTTTACGGTATAAATCAGCGTTAAATAAAACCTTAGGTATTTGTATACAATATTATACTATTTAAGGATAAATTCATTCTAAAATTCAGAGTATTAGCATGGGACTACTTTCCTGCGCGCATTGCTTACGTGTTGCACCACGGTGCACTGACCACTTGGGTTTGTTTTGCCGCGGATCAACCTAAGAGTGAATACAGAGTAACAATGTGTATGTAATTGCCGCGTCATCTCTGCCTGCACGAGCGCGGTAGAGAGATCGCATTTTGTTACATATCTGCATTTTATATTTTATGTGCAACATTGTATTTTCTCATGCGTTACTTGTCCAATACTGTATTTCACAACTACATAGTTTTTGTTACCAATGAATACGGTATCGTCAACATGATAGATAAAACGGAGCATTTACTTCGGATCGCGGGTTAAAGGATATTATTATCGATCATATTAACAGAAGAGGAATTCTGGAACGAGGCTTGGCGAATGCTATATTGAATTTAAGTAATTTAAGCTATTAACACTGACACCTCTTTTCACATCTACAGAGATGGAATTTCTTTTTTCTCTTACCCCACGAAATGTTTCATTATCCTAAGGTAGCCGAGTTGCTTAAGGGGAGATCTGGGGTTCAAATCCCATCAGAATCGTGATCCCTGACTAAGTTTTCCTCTGTCCTCATCACTGGTAAAATTTAGTGAGGTTCCCTTAACTAGGCCTGGAACATTTCCTTCCCAAATTTCCTTTCCCAACTATCATTTCATTGGTATCATCAGCGTTCACTACCTGTGGTATCATATGAAGCAAGAACGGGAGCCAAACACTACTATAAAAAGCTTTCTCTACCCTCTATCGATTATCAGTGCATAAACAAATATTCTTTAGAAAGATTAATGTTCTATCTACTTCATTTTAATCGAGATAAACCTTTACAGAAACAGCTGCATTACACATTTCGTTATAGATACAAAGAGTATTTCCGGCCGAACTGGCTACCCTGGCCTAGGATTTTTGTGATTTATCCAGGTCAGTAGGCGAATGTTGGGTGAATTTCCTGCTCTGCACTTCCTCTCGTTACCTTTCATATTGCAGTAGACAGTGGTATGTTTCTTCCCTGCTATGCAGCCTTTTGCTCGAAGCTTCCATGACGGGGGAAGTGGACATCGACGGGTGACCGAGGAGGTTCCGCCTGTCGCCTCATCCCTTCCTTCCGGAGTTTTCGACGCAGTGCTGAAATCCTTCGTTTCCAATCCGAAACCTATGAGCTATGAATACACGGACATTCACAGGCCTACAAGGCATATATTCACATTATCAGCCACGTCGTCCTCCGTGGACTATGGTACCTGCTAGCCTCTAGTTCCCAAGGTCGCGCGTTCAAACCCGGCGGCGGAGGGCGATGGATTTTTTCGGACGTAAAAATCCTTAGCATGGCTTCCTTCGGAAGGGAAGTAAAGCCGGTATCCCGTGTCGTAGATTTACGGCACGTAAAAGAACCTCTGAGCAAAATTACCGGTCTTTCACGCCCAATATAGAATGGGACGCTAAGGACCATAGTAGTTAAAGAGCGTCCATAAAGAAAACTCAATTTAATTTATTAACAGCCACAAGCAATACACAAGAGATGGGAACAGGTGGATCGCTTAGCGATACTGGAAAATTCCCAGCGTCCATCGCGCTTCTAACGGAACGTCTTGTGCAGTTAATGTAGGATAGGTTAATACAACAAATACCGATTTACTTAGAGAAGAAATCCACTGCTATAACGTAATAATTGAGAAATATGTGCCTATGTTGTCAAGGTCTTAAGAGACCACACAAGCTTTGGGGTACCTACACGGCGACAAATATTCAAATAGGATGTTTATCCTAAGTTTGCATGACACTGTTTTGTTTTCTTCCTCCTTCTTCTGGGGCTACTGGAAACGCCCATGTTACTCGATTCGTAGCACTGTATTTAATTCCCCTTCTGGGCTGGAAAATCGCTGATCTCCTTAGGGAACATGTTGACAACAAGCACAAGCGGGGAGTGTACGTTACACTCTGGGGTTGCAGGAGGCGGTGACGTTTCAAATGCTGCCGTAACTCACTTCTAGGGACTAAACCACATCTGTGAACTCTCCCGCTCTCTGTCTAAAGGGTGGACATGCGGCTTTTAAAGACAGAGCTGCTGCCGCCGCCGCCGCGGTGAACGTAGTTTTCAGGTGTTAACGAAATGACAACTCCCACCAACCAACCTCACGGAGATAATCCTGCTTCTTTCCTGCAAGCACTTTTCCAACTGCCAACGACGTGAAGCGTGACATTTTCTTACACAAGGAGCGCATTATATTCTTTTGAATGATCGTGTTTTTTTTTTTCGTGAATTCATGAGCCATCGTGGCATGGTTGGAAGTCAGTATTCCAGCATTGGTTGCAGCCAACCTAAAGTTGTGTTTGGCCTCTGTAGGCGCTACTCTTATCGTACCTAATGTTTTTATTATTACAGTCTTGAAATATATACTTATATTTCAGTTAAATTTTTATCATGACAGGTTTTATGTCTTAATAAGCACTTAAGGGAGATTAAACAGTAAAAATCCGATCTGCTAATTCGCTTATTAAAACGATATACAAACTATTCTTACGAAACTTTATTTTTCTATCTACTACATTTTAATCCAAAAAACCTTTGCAGAAACAGCAACATTACACATTTCGTTATAGATACAAAGACAACAGCGATAGTCAAATGTTTAAGAACTGGACGCTATATGCTGGCTTTAAAATTCCATACTGTTTCCATGACATCGCGAAAAATAAATGAAAATCGACAGAACTTTAAAAGAATGATAAGTATTAAACGGGCTGGTCCCGTAGCTCAATCGGTAGAGCACCTGCTGCTGTGCGAGGGGTCCCGGGTTCGATTCCCGGTTGGGAGAATTTTTCTCTAACCAAGATTATTTCCTATCTTCCTCAGAGTCTGGAAGTATGAATGAGTGTGTGATCTAATGATTAAAAACCCTAAAAAGTGCAAGAAACCCAACGACAAGAGAGTACGAGTTAACACCACTGCCAATAGGCAATAAGTTCTAAAGGAAAGGCCGCCGTTAAGACCAATGTAGTTAAAGGCGGGGTATAAATGGAAGTAAAAAAAAATCGAACCGTTAATGACGGATATCTCGGAAATGGCTAATGCCACAAGAAATTTTTGAAACAAATTGTGTGTTTAATACCTTTAATATGTGTCATTTTAATCAAAACTGTTAAAGTCGTTAAAAAAAAGTCGACAAATGTTCTATGCAAGGGGTATTTGTATATTCTTGAAAATCGTAGTGTCGCATCTTTGGAAGAGCATTTCGCTCTAGAGTCATGCTGCACGCACGCATGTTCGATGTTTTTTCTAAAAATGCTTTTTTTTTTATTTAGCCTCAAAGCGCATATTTCCGATGAAATCGAAGTAACTGTAGATGATGGCGAGACTTCCACAACCAGCTCAGGGAAGAGAAATTTTGGGAAGTATGGAAGCCACTGTTCTATGCACTACCATGCATAAATATATGCAAAAATTCAGCACTGGATTTCTAAAGCTTAAAATCACGACTGTGAGAGGCTTAAGCACAAATGGCGCATCGTATATCGGGTTTCGACACCCTGTCCTCTCAATGTTTCCATTACGATGCGTCTGTGAGTGGCGGAAGATTCCGCGGGAAGCAAAGAAAACCTCATTTCCCTGGCAGCATTACCGGTTGGCACCGAAGCGGATATGATGTTTCAATTCTAAAAATCACACGCTGTGTGTTCACCATGGAGCCAGTTAAAAAGTTCGCAAACATCACAGACGTATCGTATCGTTCCGTTCTTGTTTTTTTTCATTGATCACTCGGAAATTAAACAAGGCGATTCGGTAATGGAAAGCGTCCGAAGGGAGAATGTGAACTAGAAAAATTGAAAAGGTGTTCCGAGAGGAGTCTTGACAGCATTCAACTCATCTTGTGTGCGGATACGTCAAAGTATCTCTGCAGGCAGAAGGGAGGGATTTAAATCTTGTTGTTCTATCCTAAATAGTGTATTATGCAACTCGACTATAACGTTAGTAATTAAGATTCGGTATATTTCTGAAACGAGCGTTTTAATTACCAGTATACGACTGTTTTTGGTCGACCACACGATAATTTCAAAATGATGAGTTTTTACAAAAAGATTAACCTGGTTAACCCGGTTGCGAGTACTGCGGATGGCAGTAGTGTTGAGTCCAAACCGTATTCAATGTTTTTTTTTTTTTTGTTTTTTTGCAGGCAACGTATAATGAACAATATTGAAACAAGGCAAATGAACGCAATTTATTAGAATACTAAACATACAATGAGGAGAGTTTATTTTATTTTAAATACACATATTTCATTCCTTATTTGGGGAATGAATCCTAGAGGACTAAAGGTGTTATAAAAGATATGGGCTGCGCGCGCCGACGAGTAAGATCACATTTAGTCGCCTAAGTATTATAGTTGCCATAAAGTTCAGTTACGTCACATGTGATCTGCTTATTGTGCTAAATGTTTAACATGTATTCTTACTGCATTTGGCACCACAGATGGTGGGCACTGATGGTACATGAAATGAAAGTTGCAAAAAGAAACGTTGTGGACCTAGGTTTAACGTACCCCCCCTGGCATTTACCAGTTATGAAGACTAAGGTAAACCTGGAAGAAACCGCAAACAGGTACGAGGGTCTTGAAGCGCGGGCCCTCAAGCTCAAGAATCCAGGCCTTAACGACCTCGTCTACCCATATCAAAACACGTCATGTAAAGTATACGAGGCGTGTTTTTAAAGTATCGATACGTTTTTAAAACATAACAGAACATTTTTTCCAAATACTTTATTATCACTCATTACCGTACACTACTTCTCAACATAGTCACCGTTCCTGTGGGAAAAGCTCCAAGAAAATTGCTGTCTCCTCGCATTACGTGTCTTTTATGACCGAATAATTGTCTCGCCCTCCAGATCTAAACCGTGTGATTATTATCTGTGGGGAATGCTTAAAGATAAGGTTTATGTAACAACTTTCCATACGATCGACGGATTAGAAGACAGTGTCCAGCCTGCGTGTGTTTTTCAATATTTCCGCAGATGTGGGGCATCTTTCGAACACCTTTTATAGCGAAAGGGAAGCATAACACATTCATATTGTTTCCTATCGTTAGTATTATCTAGGGGAGAAACTGCGGGCCTGGCCGACGCTAATGCACGAATGGATTCGTACAGTAGTGTCGTAGGAGCTGCGGGCTGGAGGTTGCGTCATTCAGAAGAAACCCATAAAGCTCTGATTATAGTGGAGAAAATTAAGTACGTCTTTATGGAAAGTAGAAAATGCGTTATAAAAAGAACCAAATCCGATGACTACCTGCAAAATTCTTATTAAACGAAAAGAAAAAAATCCGTAGTGGTACATTTCCATTACCTTCTCTACCCTCTATTTTTATTAGTGGGTACACAATTATCTTACTAAAGCTTATTTTTCCATCTACTACATCTTAATCCAAATAGAAATAGCCACACTACACAATTCGTTATAGATACAAAGGGAACAGTCACATATTCAAATGTTTAAGAATTGAACGCTATACGCTGCCTTAAAATCCTATACCGTTTCCATGCAATCGGAAGAAACAACTGAATGTTAAAAGGACTTTGAGACAATGACCATGAAATGAACAATTCGAACCTTTAATAACGGATCTCTGAGAAACGGCTTATGACACAAACAACTTTTTTTTTAAATAAACAGTGTTTTAAAGAGATCTATATTTTTTGTGTAATGCGTTTTCGTTAACACTTACCAGTTATACAAGATTATACAAAATTCCTTCCGAATGAAGAGGACTTCACAGGCTATTCCCCGAAAATTCAAGATATGCATTTTATTTGTCATGTAAATATCTTTCATATACAGTATTTTAATAAAAAAACTTTACAAAATAAAAAACTTTCGAAAAATGTTCCATGTAAAGGATAGTTTGGGGTAGGAGGATTTTATTGAAAATATTCGTGTCGCATCTTTGGAAGATATTAAACCTAAATCTCATTCAAGAGAAAACCCCTATTGCTCGTGGAGTCATAGGTTGCATGAAACGTATAGTGTTCCGATTCTACCAGAACACAAATGCTACAGGTCTGAATACTGGACGCAGGAACAAGTACGAAATACAGCTATTGAGGTTTTGTTTTTGCTGCCCTGATGAAGAGCATCACAAGAGTAAATGAAGCCTGGCGCTGTAAAAGCCTGTGATGGAGTAACTTCGCAACAAAAAATGTGACGCGACGGCCACGCGCTACCAGAGGCGTTTTCCATTAAACTCTTCAACTCGTATCTACTAGATACGCACTGACATACTCATCCTGTCTCTACCCTTTAGCAGTCAATGGTTTTAATGTAATTTTCTCCAAAATTTAGTTACTTGTGGCATCAGTGTAGCTAAACATCTATCATTTCCTTAAACATTTCAAAGATTCGTATCTCGTGGTGCTCTTCCGTCCAGTTTCAACAAAGAAGAATACCAGTTGAAATGTCTGCTACGCCTTCTACCTTTCTCGTTAGAGGCAACTAAATGTCGAAAATTACCAAAACATTTATTTTAAAAATTGTATTGAATCTGTTATTTTGCAGTTTAAATTCTGCACCACTTTACAGAAATAATACTAGCTCGTATACTCTGTTTTAGCTAGTCTTTAAGGGGAAGTTTTTCTCTACAAGTTGGTGTCACTACTAAATACGGCAACTTCCGTCTGTAAAAGTCATGCGATTCATTTCCTTGCAAATAGATTGTGAGCTTCTTTACTGTGTTTTTAGTCTGAAAAGCTTTTTCTGGGAAAAAACTGATATCAATAATCAGAAGAGATAATGAAGATAGCTAAATTAAATTTTAGGATGATAAAACCAATACCTTAATACTACTGTAAATCTGGCGTCAATAGGGTGCTTGCTTATTTAAAAAAAAATTCTAATAACTTCTAATCAAAATGTGTTGCATTCATATAACTTTCTCTACTCGCTATTCCACGAACTGTTTTACAAAATCTTCGTTTTCTATCTGCTTCTTTCATTACACATTCGTCGTAGGTAGGTATGAGAAGGATACAGTAAGCCAAAGCTATAGTCAGATTTTTAAAAAGCGGTTTGCTTTGTAATGGTTTTGAAATGGGCTTTGCATGCCCATGAGGGGGGGGGCAATAGCTACCCACCACTTGAAAAAAATTTGAAAATTCAAACCAACAACAAGAATATCTCGGAAATAGCTAATGTCAAAACAAAATTAATTTACGATTTACACGTTACAAAAGTTATTCAGAATAAGCAGGACTAGTACGTGAACGAATGAGAAAAACAGATAAAATTGCCAATATCTGAACTGTTCTATCTCTGAAGTTGCTGTCAGAATTTAATGTAATTAATTTTAATCCCATAGTTCTTGTATAGACACTATTGTATGCCAGGTGCCAGGTGGGGGGGAAGGAAGAAGTTTCATGTATGAACATTTGTACCCCTTACTCAGAAACTATTTGGGTTAGGAGGATGAAACTTTCTATGCTCAAGCGTGCTAGTTGAGCACACAAATAATTAAAATGCAGACCACTATTATTATAGAGGTTTCATTTTTTATGAAATTACGGATTTTATTATACGACTTTTTATAATCAAATTTAAAATTTTATTTACACAAAAGTAATCACAGAAACACTAAGGAACTGATCCATTTAACAGAACTATCCTTGAGGAAGTATCAGTAAAAATTTCAAGCTTTTAAACCAATTTTAATTTGAGATATGGATATAAAAGTCCCACATGGAACCTTTTTCTTATTTTTTTTCCAGCTGACATACAATAGTGTCTTTACAAGTAGCTACGGAATTAAAATTTATTCTCCATATATTAAAATATTGTTGAATGGTCCAACAAGAGACCATATAAATCACTACAATTCTAACAACTTTTGGAGATAAAACAGTTCAAATATTGGCAATTTTTTCTCTTTGTTCTTCCTATTCGTTCACGCACTAGTCCTCTTAAGGAACATTCGTAAAAACTTCAAGATACCTTTTATTTGCCTGAAAATGTGTTAAATATGTGGTATTTTAATCAAAATAGTTAAGAGCCAATTTTACAGAAAACCAAAAAATACAGAGAAATTCTCTGTCTTTCTCTTACATGCGCGCGCGGATTCAGGGTGCCTCAAAACTCGATATCGAAACTTTGGGTGGAACACATTTCCTCCACCTACTTTGTATGGGGTAGAGAGAATGAAAAGATAGATCAAAGAACTTAGAAGGCAAGCGTAAAATTTCAGGCTGATTATCTTCATGAAGTTAGCAAATTTAACATTGCGGGACAGGGCTTGCAATCTCACCTTACATTTTCCTATATGTGTCTACATCCTACTATTGCCGGGAATACTGTCCATTTCAGGTATAATTTAAATTTTATGGTTATGTTTTCTCTCAAAAGCAGATCCAATTCATCACGCGGTTAAACACGCTTGTTTAAAAATCGAGACGAAAGGAACTGCCGCATTGTCGGGCCCTCTGCGAGCGACCGGCCAGCATTGCGACGAGGCAGGAAGGGGGTACGACAGGAGTCTTCGAGAACCGAAACATACCAATGAGATTGTCCAGGAACATTCATGGCCCAAGATGCAAAGCGAGCAGAGTCTCCACACTTTATGCGCTACTTTTTACTTTCTCTACTACGTATAGTAAGTAGGGGAAGTATTGTATTCCACCCAAAAATTCCATACCGAGATTTCACCGGAAATATATGTTTTGAGACCCCCTGAATAAAAAATTTTTTTTTGGAAACATGCCCGCGTGTGTGTGTGTGTGTGTGTGTGTGTGTGTGTGTGTGTGTGTGTGTGTGTGTGTGTGAACAGCATAACTCAGAAACGAACAGTCGGATAAACACCAAACTTGGTATTTAGGTTCAGCATCTTCCAAGGATGCGACACGAAGGTTTTCAAGAAAATCCCAAAACCCCAGATTACCCTTTACATGGAACATTTTTCGAAAATTTTAATTTTCTCAAAAATGGCTCTTAACGATTTTGATTAAAATATAATATGTTTAAGATATTTTTATGACAAATAAAATGTATATCTTGAATTTCCTGGGAATGTCTCCAAAACTATTCTTCATTGTGAACGACTTTTGCATAACTGGTAAACCATAAGAGATAGACAAAATTTTACTACACAAAAAATGTAGATCGCGTTAAATTTATGTCATATACATTTTTTTTTGTTGAGTGAACCATTTGAGATATTGCTTGTTATTCCCTTAAATTTTTCAATACTTATTTTCTCAAATTGGAATTCGTTATTCATTTTTTTGTCTTGGATATCCAAAGAGTATTAATCTGTGGGAAAGGGAATGGTGCTGCACCTAGCAACCAGCTATTAAGAGATATGTATATGCTTAAAGACTACTGTATTTCCAAATTTCCCTTGTAAATATATATTCCCCTTACATCTACAAGAAAATTAGCAATAAGATAGAGTCTGCAAATGTTTATCTCGATTAACATGAAGTAGATGGAGAATAAGCGTTTGTATAAATACTTTGTACAAGAGTAGAGAAATTCATGTGAGTGTAACACATCAGATTTTTTTGTATTCTAAGCCTAATTTTACGATAGTTTACTATAAAATAGCGTGAGAACACTGCGATGAAGAAGACACAAGTCAAGTACTAGGAAATTAAATAACGCAGCGTAAACTTCGTATATCTTGTACGAGATTACACAGAATGAAAAGTTAAGACGCAAAACAGATGAGCACGGAGTACTTGGGGCTGAAGTTCTTTTCAACAACATGCAAAACTCGAGAGGAAAATGCCACAGAGGTAATTTGTTGCCATCGGAAATCGAACCTGTATCCGCGAACTGAGAGGGAAAGCCTTTGCAATTTGATAACAGTGTAAGCAGTCCAATATCATTTAAAAGTCTATTACTGTAATAACAATTTCACTTGCACCATACACCAACAGATCGCGCCTACACTACGTTGGAGACCGCCTCTGTATTCGCAGCAGCTATTTTTCTTTAACTTTAATAATCCTGGCATATTCCTCCCTCTTGCTCTGCTGAAAGGATCTACTTTATTACTAAGAGAGGCGGAGGATGGAGCGAAAGCCGATATGTACAACTCGGTACCCAGCAAGTAGCTTTGGACGGATCCTCTATGGCCTACCTTCCATTTTAAAACACTTTGTTTTCGTTTGTCGTCTCGTGAAAAACAGGCAGTGCAGTCCTATACAAGTTTCGCTGAACCTCACGGTGAGAAACGCATCATTCGCAGAGTTTGTAATTTGCCACTCGCTTCTTCATAGGTCCCGTCTTTCACATTGATCAATAATAATTATTAGTGTCTCGGATTCAATCAATTACGACGGTTTATGTCATAATGTACTTTACAAGAATGCTATTTTATGGATAAAACGTCAGCTGGTTGCTGAATAATAGCAACAGAACCAATCATTAATTCCGCAGAAGTTTCCATTGCCGAAAACCAGCAGATTCCTTCAGCTTTCAACTTTGGAAAACTGATTTTAAACAACACAAGGAACTAATAATTATTTTTGTAATCTATTACATCTTATCTTAAGTCTTAATAAATGACTTAATTTAACTAGGAAGTCTTAATAAATCCCATTCGAGGTTAAGAATTTCAAAAGATAAATTCGTACTGGGAAGTGATCAAAGCAATACAGTATCGATAAGTAAACTGGACTACCACCTGGAATTACCTTCTAAAACAGTCGTTCACAGTAACTCAGTAAAATCTAGCGAGCAGTTTCCTTACTCGTTGTAACGGTTAGGAGTTGACATTTGGAGACCACCTCGCCAGTCTGAAGCTTTACTCGCCCGCGGTACCTGGGTCATACAGATATTATTAATTCATCATAATCGCCAACACAGGATGCATACAGGAATAAGCGAAAACATTTAGTAATGTTATACACACAGCAACGTATTTACGCGATGTAGGGGGCGACTCACACAAAGAATTCACGCGCTGTAGTGTTACTAGCTTGTAAAAACACATTTTCCTTTGAGCTGGTAATAGTAACTCCGACAACACCTATGCTTAGACTATTACAAAAAGGTCGCTATAGGGTGGCCTTGAAATTCCACAGTCTTTCCATGAAATCCTTTATTTTTATGTGGCTCCTATAAACTATTCTTCTATACAGGGTGTATCTTTATTGGTGTCATATTTGGGGGACGTGTTCCTGACATCAGAAACAGTAAAAAAAGTTCATACGTACATGGGTCTGAAAATCAACCGTTTCTTTGTTATAGGTCAAAGAAGATGTATTCCATGAGTGAACAGACGGATATGCACTACACGTATGGCCGTGCAGACGGCAATGCAGCACGAGCACGTGAACTTCATGCAGAAGGATACCCAAACAGGCCGTTACAGTGTGTAAGAACGTTCGCACGAATTCACCCAAGCTTGAGAGAGAATGGCGCATTTGAGAGGAGCACTAGGGATGTTGGGAGACCAACAGGGGTAAGAGGCATTGAGCTTGAAGTGTGCAAGGATTAAATGAGGCGGACTTTGAGCCAAGAAGACGTTTCTGTCAACGCATGTTACAGCAGTGTGCTGTGTTCATCAATTTCCTAGCCTGTGTCTTATTCATGGATGAGGCTGGTTTTACTCGCGACGGCATCTTCAATTTTCATACTCATAACTGGGCATTTAAAAATCTTAATGAAGCACGACAGGGCAACCATCAACAGAGGTTCTCTCTCAACGATTAGGGTGGAATCATTCATGACCACCTAATTGGTCCCTACGTCTTTCCTCTGGTCTAAATGGGTAAACCTATCTCTAGTTTCTCAGAAATGAGTTGCACACTTAACTGATAATGTGCCTCTGGACATCATCCAACGAATATGGTTTTCACACGATGGTGCTCCAGCTCATTTCAGCATGATAGTTCGTAAGTTTTTGAATGATCGATTTCCGCAAAGATGGATTGGTCGAGAGGGACCCATTGCATGGCCTGCTCGATCGCCTGATTTGAATCCAATGGATTTCTTCGTCTGGGGACATTTGAAGTCCTTGGTTTATGCGACTCCTGTAGCTGATGTTGACATTTTGAAAGGACGTATCCGAACTGAATTTGACCAAATACGAAAGACACCAGAAATTTTCAACAGAGTACTCCAGAGCATGGAGCGCAGGCTTACTGCATGCATCGAAACAAGAGCAATTTTTGTAACTTTCGATTTTGTGTTGTGACTCTGAAATAAATAATTTTCATATGAACTTTTTTATTGTTTTAATGTCAGGAACACGTCCCGCAAATATATGACACCAATAAAGATACATCCTGTATACTTCAAATTGATTCAGATAAAGATTTGCATAGTACATAGTTTCATTGCATATTTCGTTATAGCTACAAAGGGAATAACGAAAATCTAATGTTTAAAAACTGTTCGCCATATGCTGGCCTTAAAATTCCATGCCCTTTCCATGACATCGCGAGAAACAACTGAATACCGACAGCTCTTTAAAAATGAAAAAGTTTTGAAAAATCCAAACCAATAATAACGGATATCTGGGAAAGAACTGATATAACAAATGTTATTTTAAATAAGTTGTGTGCTTCAAAGACACATACATTTAAGATATACATGTTATTTTTCACGTAAATATTTTGATTATGTGGTATTTAGTTACATTCGTTTGAGCCATTTTTGCGAAAATCCACAATTTCGAAAAATTTTGCATGTAAAGGGTAGTTTAAGGTAAGTGGATTTTGTTACAAAAAACTTGGTGTCGTATCTTTGGAAGGTACTGAATTAAATACCACATTTGGCATTTATCCAACATTTCGTTTTTTTTAGTTAATCTGTTCACAGACACATACACACATGACCTTTTTCTAGGAATGCTTCCTTTTTGGACCCGACGGGCCTCAAAATATGCAATTTCGATGAAATCTCAATATCGAATTTTAGTGTGGAATTCAATACTTTCTGTACCTATTAGATATGTAATAAAAAAAAAAAAACGAATTACTTTGCAGATGTGACCTTTGAAAAGACTCCACCTGGAACATCCAGACAGGTATGTCCTCGAAAAAGGTATATGACTAACAAATAAAATAAGCTGCTTGTTTCATATCCACTTTCTTGGCTGTCACAATTTATCTTAATCCAGGGAACATACAACACCACATTTATCTTCATATTTTAGTACCCGCATTTTCGTGTATACCTCTAGAGACGGCCGCCACATACAAACAATAGCAAGCGATGTCGTTTGTTTCCCTCTGTCTTCTTCCACTTGCAAGGAAATATGTCAAGCATTCATATGTCCAGTGAACAGGCTAATTGGCAATCGGTATCTACGACGACGGGAAAGAAAAACATTGTTGCAAAGCTTTACTGAGTAGCGCCGTTTTCATATACTTGGGTGTCCTGTTCAACGCATTTTTAGTTTTTCTACTGCGTACAGTAAGTAGGGGAAGTGTTGTAATCCACCCAAAAATTGATGTCGAGATTTCACGGAAATACATGTTTTGAGGCCAACTGAATAATAAAATTCTGATGTGTTACACTCACATGACTTTCTCTGTTCTTGTACAAACTACTTTTACAAACGCTTATTCTCCATATGCTTCATGTTAATCTTATTGCTAATTTTCATGTAGATGCAAGGGGAATTGGTAGGTTTTAAGCGATAGTCAAATATTTTAAGAGCTGGTTGCTATGTGGCGCATTCCATTCTCTTTGCATGTCCAGTACATTAAAAAAAATCTGATGTGTTACACTCACATGACTTTCTCTACTCTTGTACAAACTATTTATACAAACGCTTATTCTCCATATGCTTCATGTTAATCGAGATAAACATTTGCAGACTCTATCTTATTGCTAATTTTCTTGTAGATGTAAGGGGAATATATATTTACAAGGGCAATATACAAATACAGTAGCCTTTAAACACATACATATCTCTTATTAGCTGGTTGCTCGCTGCAGCACCATTCGCTTTGCCACAGATTAATACTCTTTGCATATCGAAGACAAAAAAATGAATAACGAATTCCCATTTGAGAAAAGTATTGAAAAATTTAAGAGAATAACAAGCAATATCTCGAAAATGGTTCACTCAACAAAAAAAAAATATATATGATATAAATTGTGTATTTTAACGCGATCTACATTTTTTGTGTAGAAAGTTTTGTCTATCTCTTATGGTTTACCAGTTATGTAAAAGTCGTTCACAATGAAGAATACTTTTGGAGACATTCCCAGAAAATTCGAGATATACATTTCATTTCTCATGACATTATCTTAAACATATGATATTTTCATCAAAATCGTTAGAGCCATTTTTGAGAAAATTAAAATTTTCGAAAAATCTTCCATGTAAAGGGTAGTCTGGGGTGGGGGGATTTTCTTGAAAACCTTCGTGTCGCATCTCTGGAAGATACTGAACGTAAATACCAAGTTTGGTGTTTATCCGACTGTTAGTTTTTGAGTTATGCTGTTCACAGACACACACACACAGACACACACACGGACATGTTTCCAAAAATGCTTTTTGTGGATTCAGGAGGTCTCAAAACATGTATTTCCGGTGAAATCTCGGGTGGAATGCAATACTTCTCCTACTTACTATACGTAGTAGAGAAAGTAAAAATGAATAACGAATTCCCATTTGAGAAAAGGTATAAGTATTGGAAAATTTAAGGGAATAACAAGCAATTATCTAGAAAATGATTCACCCAACAAAAAAAAATGTATATGACATAAATTGTGTATTTTAACGCGATCTACATTTTTTGTGTAGCAAAATTTTGTCTTATCTCTTATGGTTTACCAGTTATGCAAAAGTCGTTCACAATGAAGAAAACTTTTGGAGAGATTCCCAGAAAATTCGAGATATACATTTCATTTGTCATGAAAGTATCTTAAACATATGATATTTTAATCAAAATCGTTAGAGCCATTTTTGAGAAAATTAAAATTTTCGAAAAATGTTCCAAGTAAAGTGTACTCTGGGGTGGGGGGAGTTTCTTGAAAACCTTTGTGTCGCATCTCTGGAAGATACTGGACCTAAATACCAAGTTTGGTGTTTATCCGACTGTTTCTGAGTTATGCTGTTCACACACACACACACACACACACACACACACACACACACACGGGCATGTTTCTAAAAATGCTTTTTTTGGATTCAGGGGGTCTCAAAACATGTATTTCCGGTGAAACCTCGGTATCGAATTTTTGGGTGGAATACAATACTTCCCCTTACTAAAAGTAGTAGAGAAAGTAATAACTAACGAGTTTGATTAAAATACCATATATTAAAGATGTTTACATGGCAAATAACATGTATATCTTGAATTTCTGAGAATATCCTGCGTAGTCCGCTTCATTCGGGAGAATTTATATATTGTTGTATAATTAGTAAACGTTAAGCATAGAAGTAAACGGACTACACAAAAAATGTAGTTATTTAAAATACCTTTTTTATGATATAAGCCATTTCCGAGATATTCGTTATTAATGGTTCGAATTGTTTAATACTTGGTCATTCCTCTAAAGTCCTGTCAACATTCAGTTGTTTCTCGCGATGTCATGGAAACAGTATGGAATTTTAAGGCCAGCATATAGCACCCAGTTCTTAAACATTTGACTATCGCTGTTCTCTTTGTATCTATAACGAAATGTGTAATGTAGCTATTTCTGTAAAAGTTTATTTGGATTAAAATGAAGTAGATAGTTGTGTATCTATCCACTAGTAGGTCATGTGGATATAACAAATAAGACTGTTACTTCTCCACCACTTATGATAAAGAGAAAGAGAAACAGCATAACTAAGAGTATCTGTTGCATTCATATGACTTTCTCTACTCACTATCATTTATTTATATCTCTCTTCTACAAACCATTCTTACGAAAACGTATTCTATCTACTTCAAGTTAATCTAGATAAATGTTTGCAGAAATAGCTTCATTACACTCTGGTTGTAGGTACAAGGGGCGAGGATACAGTGGGCTGAAGCAAAGGTCAAATGTTTACCAAAAAGGTCGATTCACATCGTGCGAAACTTCAAAAACCTCATGTGTTGCATTCACACGACTTTCTCTAACCACCATCGTTACTTTTTGTATAGTTTCTACGAATTGTCCTGATGAAAGCTTACTTTTCTATCTACTTTATGTTACAGAAATAGTTTCATCAAACATTTATTTGCAAGTACAAGAGGGATAGAGGAAACCGAAGCGACAGTCGGATGTTTAAAAGCGGGAGGATATATACTGGCATTCAAAATTCCACACTCTTTCTATAATATCGCGAGAAATAACTGAAGCGCGACAGTACTTCAAAAAAATTCTGATGTGTTACACTCACTTTCTGTACTCTTGTACAAACTATTTTTACAAACGCTTATTCTCCATATACTTCATGTTAATCGAGATAAACATTTGCAGACTCTATCTTATTGCTAATTTTCTTGTAGATGTAAGTGGAATATATATTTACAAGGGCAATATAGAAATACAGTAGCCTTTAAGCATATACATATCTCTTAATAGCTGGTTGCTAGGTGCAGCACCATTCCCTTTGCCACAGATTATAACTCTTTGCATATCCAAGACAAAAAAATGAATAATGAATTCCCATTTGAGAAAATAAGTATTGAAAAATTTAAGGGAATAACAAGCAATATCTCGAAAATAGTTCACTCAACAACAAAAATGTATATGACATAAATTGTGTATTTTAACGCGATCTACATTTTTTGTGCAGTAAAATTTTGTCTATCTCTTATGGTTTACCAGTTATGCAAAAGTCGTTCACAATGAAGAATACTTTTGGAGACATTCCCAGAAAATTCAAGATATACATTTTATTTTTCATGAAAATATCTTAAACATATGATATTTTAATCAAAATCGTTAGCCATTTTTGAGAAAATTAAAATTTTCAAAAAATGTTGCATGTAAAGCGTAATCTGGGGTGGGGAGATTTTCTTGAAAACCTTCGTGTCGCATCTCTGGAAGATACTGAACCTAAATACCAAGTTTGGTGTTTATCCGACGTTTCTGAGTTATGCTGCTCACAGACACAGACATGTTTCCAAACATGCTTTTTTGGATTCAGGGGTTCTCAAAACATGTATTTCGGTGAAATCTCGGTATCGAATTTTTGGGTGGAATACAATACTTCCCCTACTTACTATACGTAGTAGAGAAAGTAAAAAGTGACGAAACTACTTCAAACCGATGATGACGAATACCTCGCAAGTGACTGTCACAAAAAAGTTATTTTAATATAATCTGTGTGCTTTACAGAGACGTACGTTGTTTGTCTCTATCTCTTATGGTTTACCCGTTACAGAACATCATACAAACTTCATTCTTAAATAAGACAACTTCACAGGTTCATTCAGGAAAATTCAAAATTTAATTTTATATCATCTTAAATATGTGGCATTTTAATCATAATCCTTGGAGCCATTTCAGAGAGAAAAACAAAACAAACAAAACTGCAAATTCTTCCGTGTAAAAAATAAAAACACGCACGCACACCGACCTTTGTCTAAAAATACTTTTTTGGGCGGAGGGGATTCAGTGTTCCTCAAAACACGTATTTGTTTTTAAAAAAAAAAAACTCGTGTCTCAACGTTAGAAGTTGCTGAAATTGTTTTATATCATGTTTGGTATTCAATCTACTCTTCGCTTTTTACTTTCTCTACTACGTACAGTAAGTAGGGGAAGTATTGTATTCCACCGACACCGAGATTTCACCGGAAATACATGTTTTGAGACCCCCTGAATCCAAAAAAAGCATTTGTGGAAACATGTCCGTGTGAGTGTGTCTGTGAACAGCATAACTCAGAAACGAACAGTCGGATAAACACCAAACTTGGTATTTAGGTTCAGTATCTTCCATAGATGCGACACGAAGGTTTTCAAGAAAATCCCCCCACCCCAGATTACGCTTTACATTCAACATTATTTGAAAATTTTAATTTTCTCAAAAATGGCTAACGATTTTGATTAAAATATCATATGTTTAAGATAGTTTCATGACAAATAAAATGTATATCATGAATTTTCTGGGAATGTCTCCAAAAGTATTCTTCATTGTGAACGACTTTTGCATAACTGGTAAACCATAAGAGATAGACAAAATTTTACTGCACAAAAAATGTAGATCGCGTTAAAATACACAATTTATGTCATATACATTTTTGTTGTTGAGTGAACCATTTTCGAGATATTGCTTGTTATTCCCTTAAAGTTTTCAATACTTATTTTCTCAAATGTGAATTCGTTATTCATTTTTTGTCTTGGATATGTAAAGAATATTAATCTGTGGGAAAGGGATAGTGCTGCACCTAGCAACAAGCTATTAAGAGATATGTATTGTAGCGGGAACTATGATATATAGGGAACATAAATGTAATAGGAAATAAGCTGAGTATTGTAACATATATGTAAGATGTGAAGCTAGCTAGCCGTGAGAAGAGAAACAGGCAGGTAGAAAGGGGTTTAGGGCTGGCAACACAGCTAAACAGTCACAGGCACGGAGAGAGATAGCAATAAGATGGAAAGACAGGGAGAGAGATTTTGACACCTTGGAAATCCCAAACTTGTCAAGACTGCAGATTTGGAGCAAATGTTTTCATAGCACGCTTAGGGGAGAACCAATAACAGAAAAGATTAGAGAAGAGCTAGGCGAACTTAGCGTCCCCTTAGCGAGTATAAAAGCGCTCACGTGCAGAGTTCTTTTTCGTCTGGTCCTGAAGAAAAGGCAACAATTCACGCCATGTTTGTGGCGATGCGTGTGAAGTTAGATATAGGAGACACAGCTAGCTTGGGGAGGTAAATCTTTGAAGATAGGCCCCTTTGAATTGCACATAGGTTTAAAACACAGGGCTAGCGGCATCACAAAACAGTATTATCACAATGCAATAAAGTAAAGTTCAAGTTATCTGGAGTTTCATTTCGTCTACCGTCACCACACCCTGGGAAAGAGTTTAGAAATAGGGCAACACACAAGTGTGCTAGGCTTGAATTCCAGGAACCAGCCACCAACAGCTCCAAGAAGGAAGGAAGACGACGGCACGAGGAGGTCCGTCGCAGTATGTGCTTAAAGACTACTGCATTTCTATATTGCCCTTGTAAATATATATTCCCCTTACATCTACAAGAAAATTAGCAATATGATATACTCTGCAAATGTTTATCTCGATTAACATGAAGTAGATGGAGAATAAGCGTTCTATAAATAGTTTGTACAAGAGTAGAGAAAGTCATGTGAGTGTAACACATCAGATTTTTAGTAATGCGGTTCACAATGCTTATTTTTTGGGTTCCGGGGATCTCAAAACGTGTATTCGCGTGAAATCTCGATATGGATTTTTAGGTGGAATACACGTGGTAGAGAAAGTAAAAATTAGTCCGTTTTAAGCCGTAATTGTCCGCTTTTTAAACCCAAAAGCGAGAGTACAAAATATCTGCTTTAAAATGTCCATTTGTTTCAATCTCTATCACTAATGGACCAACTGCATGTACGTCTGCCACTTTAATCTCTGCTGAATATGTTTATTGTTCTGCATTAATATTTAAACGTACAGCGCGCCACTCCCATTGGGACGAATATTTCACGTCGGCCTTTCTATCTGTTTACTTCCTCTCTGGGCTGACCTTTGGGACGTTGCGGACAGATAGGTATATACCAATCACGAATTCAAGATGTCTCACAGTCCGCTCAAAGAAAATACTGCTACATCTATAATAGTATTATAAATAGAGAAAATCTCCCTGCCTGTCTGTGTGTAAGATAATCTCAAAAACTACTCAACCCATTTTCATAATGCTTTCACCATTGTAAAGCCCTATTCTTCCAGATAGTCACAGGTTATACAATGTCACCATAATTTTGCAAACTGTGGGGGGGGGTTTAGGGGTTTCTTTTTCATATTCATGTTAGCAATTAGGATATCGGAGGCTACTTTTGGCACTTAAGGGATAAATGAGTAGGCTTAAAACATTCCAGTTATTTTAAGGGAGTTGTATATCGTTCACCAAATTTTCCTCATATTTCACTGAAGTTTTATCAAGTAATGTTTACTTTCTCTACTACGTACTACATAGTAAGGTAGAGAAGGTATTGCATTCCATCCCAAAATTCGATATCGAGATTTTGCCGGAAATACGTTTTGACATCTGCTGAAGAAAAAAAAAAGTTTTAGAAAAATGTCCGCGCGCGCATATCTGTGAAGAGCATAACTCAAAAACGAAAAGCCATGTAATTACCAAACTTGGTATTTAGGTTCAGTACATTCCAAAGATACATGAAGATTTCCAAGAAAATCCCCCTCCCCCAAACTACCCTTTGCATGAAACGTTTTTCGAATTTTTTTCTTCTTTCTCTGTTTAACCTCCTCTTATGTAGGACTTACAAGTGGGTGCCTGGGATCAGAGGCCCGTCGAGGAGCAGACACTCATGGATCAGACAGAAGATCCAGGATGGGTGATCAGCCCGATGCCCGGTATGGGAGAAAGGAAGTAGATGAAACGAAATGATGGTGAAATGGATGAAAGGAAAGGTGATGATGGAGCAGTCGGTGGAATGAACGGCGGGGGAACCCGGAGAAAACCTGCCCAGACGCCGCTTTGTCCACCACAAATCCCACATGCGGGGAATACACGAACCCGGGCCGCCTCGGTGAGAGGCGAGCGGTCTAACCACTCGTCCACGGCACCGCCTTTTCGAAATTTTTTATTCTCAAAAAAAAAAGCTCTAGCCGTTTTCTAATTGATTAAAATACCACATATTAAAGATATTTACATGGCAAATAAAATGTATGTCTTGAATATTCTGGGAACAGCCTGTTAAGTCCTCTTCAATCGGATGGAATTTTGTATAATGTTGTATAACTAGTAAACGAGAAGCGATAGACGAAAAGGTACTACACAAAAAATGTAGATATCTCTATAACACACAATTTATTTCAAGTAAGATGTTTTGTGGCATGGGCCATTTCTGAAATATATATTATTAAAGGTTCGAGTTCTTCATTTCTTGGCAATTCTCTTAAAGTACTGTCAACATTCAGTTGTTTCTCGTGACTGCATGGAAACAGTATGGAATTTTAAGGCCAGCGTATAGAGTCCAGTTCTAAAACATTTGACTATCGCTGTTCCTTTTATATCTATAAGGATATGTGCAATGTAGCCATTTCTGCAAAGATCCTATTTGCATTAAAATGTAATAGAAAAACAAACTTTAGTAAACATAGTTTGTATACCCACTAATAAACGAGAGGGTAGAGAAAGCCATGTGAATGTATCACAGCAGATCTTTTTGCTATGCTTTTGACAAAGCCGGGTACATTTGGATTCTAGAAACTGGCAAAAATAAGCTAACGTTACAATCAACCAGTATGCAAATACAATGTAGAATCCAAGGGAAATTGTGGTTCCTTTACAACTCTAGTAAAATCTATCCCTACAATATTTTCAAACCCTTATGTAGAAATCTACACTGCTTAAACCATATCGTCAAAATATTGCACAATTATACAATACGAGTTGGCAAAAATCATAGGTCACTTCACAGCTTCCAAAAAATTAATCTTTATTTTGAACCATATGGTACTCCAAATGTTTAAAACTACCCTTACTTTATTCTCAACCCCTTATAAATGCTTGGTCAACCAGGACGCAAATCTATGCACTTGGACTATAGGACTTCGTGAAAATTACAGTATACCATCCAACTTAAAAGCTTTACCCACATTCATATTTTTCAACCCCAAATGTACAAATTGCCATTTTAGCAATCTGGACAAAACTTTGGACATTTATGCTTTAGGTGCAAGTACACATTATGGACTACTTACGACTTTAAAAAATTATCCCCATCCTTATTTTCAACCCTCCTAAAAACGCATTTTTAAAGTATAAGTGCAGGTTCTGAACAGCAATGATCAAAACAATACTTTTGTTATAAATCAATTTAAATTACATACGAATTTAATTCAATACACAGCGATGCACATCGTTCGATTCCGGGAATGACCTTGGTTTCGGCACACCCAACATCGTGATAAGTTTATCTGATGGGGGAAGCGTGATGCCGAGCACATGATCGCCCCGTATCGGTTGGATAATCGCCCATCTGTGGTTTGAGCACAAGTGGACGCGTGGTCAGTAATCGGGTGGGTTGGTTCTAGGCTTCAACGTTTATGTCTTTATACGAACTGTGTTTACTTTCTCTACCACGTACATAGTAAGCAGAGAAAGCATTGTATTCCACCCAAAAAATTTGATACCGGGATTTTAAGGGAAATACATGTTTTTAAGGCACCTTGAATTAAAAAAACGTTTTTTGAAAAAGCTCCGCGCGTGTGTGTGTGTGGTATTTAAGTTCAATGCCTTCTAAAGATGAGATACGAAGATTTTCAAGAAAATCCCTCCACCCTAAACTACCCTTTACATGGAACTTTTATCGAAATTTTTCATTTTCTTATAAATTGCTGTAACGATTTTGACTAAAATGCCACATATTAAAGATATTTTTATGATAAATAGAAAGTATATCTTGAATTTTTTGGGAATAGCCTGTAAAGTCCTCATTCATAAGGAATTTTGTATAATGGTAAACCTAAGTAATAGACGAAAACGTACTACACAAAAAAACATATCTCTCTATAGAGCAAATTCGAATTGTTAGTTTCTTGGTCATTCTCTTAAGTCCTGTCAACATTCAGTTGTTTCTCGCGATGTCATGGAAACAGTATGGAATTTTAAGGCCAGCATATAGCGTCCAGTTCTTAAACATTTGACTATCGCTGTTCTTTTCGTATCTATAACGAAATGTGTAATGTATCTATTTCTGCAAAGGTTTATTCGGATTAAAATACAGTAGATAGAAAAATAAGCTTGAGTAAGAATAGTTTGTATACCCACTAATAATCGACTTAAAATAGGTATCACTACGTAACTTTTAGGATACCGAGCGAGCTGCCTCCGCGGTAAAGTCTGAAGCTCGCATTAGGATGGTCACGGATACAATTCCTGTCCACGCTCTCACTGATCCTGATTTTTCGTAGCTATCTCTGGTCGGTAGGCGAATGATGGAATGGGTTCTAATCTACCACGATTTCCATTTCTATGCGTTTAATTCTGGTGTATCAGGTGCGCTTCTAGGTTTCATGGCGTGAGGCGGTGCTGGGGTTGCTTGCTCCAAGGAAAGAGTATTTCCCGTGGAGACTAGAGGGCTGCCTATTTGGACGGGTCGTTCATCAACCTCTCTGGGCAGCTCCAGTAATGGGACGGGTCTTCGAACCAAGAACTGTTAGGGATTTCCGCGCGCCTCTGCTGCCTATACCCTCCTATGGTCCCTTCCTCCTAGTGCGCGAGGTGTATCCCTCCGTTGTATACCCCATACAACGTTTAGGATCAAGAGTTTACTTTAAAATGGCCTAGCATTTTAGAGCATTCCTATTGCTTTTTTAAAGTATAGAAAAACTACTTTAGGCTCCCTTGTGTTTCTGACGATATCCTTCACTCTTAACAACATTCTTTTTCCTCATTCCTGGAGATAAGACTACAGTTTTTAATTAAACTGTAAATAAGATAAACAGCAACACATAATGATGTTTCCATTAATATCTTGTTTTAAGCCTTGGAGCACTGCCCCAACTACTCTTCTGTCATGCAATTTCTCGGGGCTCATCGTTGTCTCACTTCCGCAGCACTCCAAACCGATTGCTTTAAATACACAGCCGCATGACCTGAAGAAATGACCAGCGTTAAGAATGTACTAAGATAAGCATTTTACACCTCTCAAAATGGTGCACCTATTCCTCCCTTACCATCTAATCATCTCTTCAGCTGTCAGGAATCACTGTAACCACGAAACTGCTCCCGCCCCTGGCGAACAGCAACGAGCTCACCCATCTGATCATGACAATAATTTACTGCCTGCAACATCTAACTTCTAGTATTACATACAACTGACCGAGTGCATTCGGAAATATCCGGGTTTGAAACCCTGACATTTGGGCTTCCTGTTGGTGGTTTTCCCAGGTTCGGTAGGCGAATGCTGGGTGGATTATATACTATTAAAAATTTTCATGATCATTTCATTTAATTTCATCTCCAGCTTATCTTTCAGGATATCAAGGCAAGGCGCGATGGAGGGGGATGTTCGGCGCATGCGGTAGTTGTGCTTTGAGGAGAGAACTGTTTCTTCCCTAGCATGGAACTTTCTGCCCGAATTTGTCCGTGAGGTTACGGGATGAAGAGGCGACCGGGGATGTACGATCTGGAAATCTTACAGATCCCGCTGCGCCATGCCTGCCGCCGGCAGATCTGGCGCCCTTTATACTCTCTCGCCTTCCTCCCGCTGGTTTAGTAGATGCAAATAGGCTTAATAATGGACGCAATGCTACTTCGCTATACCTACTATAACCGAATACAAGAAAAAAAATACAGTTTGGCCATTCTGTATGGAAATGTGGATTTAATAGATGACTGACAGTATTCTACACCAAAGTTATGTTCTGGGAACCTGTGGACCACTGAGGTTTCTTATTCATATGCTCGTGTGTTCCTTTTTTGTGTATCTTTCTATCGGATATTCTTATACGCGTTCCATCAATTCCGTCACGTTGTTAATTTCATTTATACGTTCACTTACACTTTCAATTACCACACTATTTTTTTAATGAAGTTAATCTGCCCCCAGTGGCTATAGCCACACATTTAACGCAGTAATATTATTAGGAGAATAACTCGCCAACTGACAGAATATTTAAACGCGGGCGGGAGTTATTTCTTTTTTAAAGGGGGTATTTAAATGCAAATTGTCTGTCGGGCGCATATGACGGATAACGCCGCCATCTTGGTTTCGATCTACGTCATTCCCCACATCCGTTGTGGTTACGTCCACCCTGGACAAAGGTTCGGACTGCGATGTTCAAAACTCCGATAAACATTTCCTCTTGCGATGCTGGGTATCTAAACTAAAAGAGTCTATCCTTACAAGTGAGGGCTTTGTTTACGTTGCCCAATACCATGTTTCGTGAAAGTACGAGACTCTCCAAGGTTTTATTTACTTTTAATAATAGTTTTTGTATTCCTTTAATTTGTGAATGTATATTACGGTAATGCATACCAGAAATTTGACCAAAAATTGAAGAATTAAATATAATTTTTTACTACCTTTACTACGCACATAGTAGGTACAAAAAATTCGATACAGGTGCCAAGAATTATACCCTCTGCAACGGTAACTTGAAGTCACGGAACAGGTCACTCTAATCCGCCCTTCAATTATTACAAAAGCTTATTCTTCTGTATACTTCCTAATAATCGATTATAAACCATTATTCATTTACAACTTTTGTTGAAGGTGTGATACGTACAGTAAAGCGATTGTCAGATTTTTAAAATGCGGGTCGCTATGTCACCACTTTTAACTGTAATACTCTGAAACAGCAAAAAACAAAACAAAATGGAAAAAATCTGTTGTGTTAGACTAACATGACTTTCTCTACTCTTGTACAAACTATTTTTACAAACGCTTATTCTCCATACGTTTCATGTTAATCCAGATGTTAATCTTATTGCTAATTTTCTTGTAGATGCAAGGGGAATTGCTAGGCTTTAAGCTATAGTCAAATATTTTAAGAGCTGGTTGCTATTTGGAGTATTCCATTTTCTTTGCATTACCATGACAAAAAAAAAATTGAATAACGAATTTGAGAAAAAGTATAAGTATTGGAAAATTTAAGGGAATAACAAGCAATATCTCGAAAATGGTTCACTCAACAACAAAAATGTATATGACATAAATTGTGTATTTTAACGCGATCTACATTTTTTGTGTGGTAAAATTTTGTCTATCTCTTGTGGTTTACCAGTTATGCAAAAGTCGTTCACAATGAAGAATACTTTTGGAGACATTCCCAGAAAATTCCAGATATACATTTTATTTGTCATGAAAACATCTTAAACATATGACATTTTAATCAAAATCGTTAGAGCCATTTTTTAGAAAATTAAGATTTTCGAAAAATGTTCCATGTAAAGGGTAATCTGGGGTGGGGAGATTCTCTTGAAAACCTTCGTGTCGCATCTCTGGAAGATACTGAACCTAAATACCAAGTTTGGTGTTTATCCGACTGTTCGTTTCTGAGTTATGCTGTTCACAGACAGACGGACAGACACACAGACACACACACACACACACACACACACACACACGGACATGTTTCCTAAAATCCTTTTTTTTGGATTTAGGGGGTCTCAAAACATATATTTCCCGTGAAATCTCGGTATCGAATTTTTGGGTGGAATACAATACTTCCCCTACTTACTATACGTAGTAGAGAAAGTAAAATAGAATAGCGACCTACAATTTGAAAAAAAAAAAAGCAAGTGTAAGTATTTGAAACTTTAAAACAATGACATGGTATATCTCGTTAAGGCACATAAAAATTGTATTTGACATAAACTGTGTCCTTTAACGAGGCCTACAATTTTTATGTAAGAAGATTTTCTCTGTAAGAGCCGTATTCATAGATTTTATGCTGGTCTGGACTGTCTCCAGACTCATAGAGTGCGGACCAAGAAAGACCGTGGATCAAAAAGGAGAAAATGTTACACGACGAAGAAAGGTAGTTTTGCGCAAGTTTATAACTTTTTATGTTACTTTCACAGCTGTTTTTCCGTCAGTTCAGTGTTCACTCCTCAGCAAAAAATCTGATGTGTTGCACTCACATGACTTTCTCTACTCTTGTACAAACTATTTTTACAAACGCTTATTCTCCATATGCTTCATGTTACTCGAGATAAACATTTGCAGAAACTATCTTACTGCTAATTTTCTTGTACGTGCAAGGGGAATTGGTAGGCTTTAAGCGACAGTCAAATGTTTTAAGACCTGGTTGCGATGTGGAGCATTCCATTCTCCTTGCATGTCCAGGACATAAAAACACGAACAACGAATTCCCATTTTAGAAAAAGTGTAAGTATTGCAGAATACAAACAAATAGCAAGCAATATCTTGGGAACGGCTCATCCCCAAAAATACGAAAAGAAAAAAGTATATAATAAATTGCATATTTTAACATCTACATTCTTTGCGCTGTAAAAGTTTGTCTATCGCTTACGGTTTATCAGTTATGCAAAAGTCATTCAGAATGATGAGGGCTTTTGGAGACATTCCCACAAAATTCAAGATCTTTCATTTGCCATAAAAATATCTTAAACATATGATATTTGAATCAAAATTGTTAGAGCCATTTTGGAGGAAAAGAAAATTTTCGAAAAATGTTCCATTTAAGAGTAGTCGGGGGTTGGGGGTGTCGCATCTTTGAAAGATACTGAAGTTTGGTATTAATCCCATTTTTAGTTTTTGGGTTATGCTGTTCACAGACACACACAGACCTTTTTTTAAAAATGTTTTCTTTTTATTCAGGGGGACTCATAGCATATATTTCCGGTGAAATCTCGGAATCGAATTTTTGGGTGGAATGCAATACTTCCCCTACTTACTATAGCAGTAGAGAAAGTACAAATGGCGATAACCAAGAAGTGTGCACTAAATCGATCAGAGGAAAATGCGAGTTCTCTTTAATACAAATTGGGTGGATAGTATTGAAAACAAATCGGTTTCCACAAATGCAAACGGGAGAAAAAAAAAGGAAGAGGCGGATGGAGCAGATAATATAGATGTATACTGATTTTTTTGCATGATTCTAAACTATTGTCACCCCTCCCTTTTTTCTTATCCACCAGATACACAGTTTCATGGCATTGCCAATCATTTCAATAAGAATTTAACTTGCTGGAATATTAATTGTTAACCTTAAAATTACAGAATGATATTGAATTTAAATAACAAGCAACATTTGATGTCATTTATTCAAATGCATCCCATCCTGGATCTTCAGCAAATATTTAAATACTGACTTAGGTCAATATGTCTTCGTCTTGGAAGTGCAGTTAGCATTTGTGTATCCATTGAGATACTCAAGCCTCGGTTATCGTCTCTGTCATACAGGTTAAGACGAACCAGTTCTATCAGTCTTCTAACTTTTCCTTTACTAAATCTGAAGTTTAGGTCGTCATACTTTCCAATTATGTCTAATCTTGGTTCATAGTTTCTTGTAGATGCAAGGGGAATATGGTAGCTTTAAGCGATAGTCAAATATTTTAAGAGCTGGTTGCTATGTGGAGCATTCTATTCTCTTTGTATGTCCAGGACATAAAAAAATGAATAACGAATTCCCATTTGAGAAAAAGTATTGGAAAATTTAATGGAATAACAAGCAATACCTCTAAAATGGCTCACCCAACAAAAAAAATGTATATGCCAAATTGTGTATTTTAAGGCGATCTACATTTTTTGTGTAGTAAAATTCTGTCTATCTCTTACGGTTTACCAGTTATGCAAAAGTCGTTCACAACGAAGAATACTTTTGGAGACATTCCCAGAAGATTCGAGATATACATTTCATTTGTCATGAAAATATCTTAAACATATGATATTTTAATCAAAATCGTTAGAGCCATTTTTGAGAAAATTAAAATTTTCGAAAAATGTTTCATGTAAAGGGTAATCTGGGGTGGGAGATTTTCTTGAAAACCTTCATGTCGCATCTCTGGAAGATACTGAACCTAAATACCAAGTTTGGTGTTTATCCGACTGTTCGTTTCTCAGTTATACTGTTCACAGACACACACACACACACACACACACACACACACACACACATGTTTCTAAAAATGCTTTTATTGGATTCAGGAGGTCTCAAAACATATATTTCCGGTGAAATCTCGGTATCGAATATTTGGGTGGAATACAATACTTCCCCTACTTACTATACGTAGTAGAGAAAGTAAAAATCTCCAATCCAGAATATAGGACAGCGTAGATTTTTCAAAAACCCAAGAATTAACTGTGGCAGCTTGTGGTGTGGGTAGGTACACACAGTGTCACGAATTTGTAGTGAAGCAGCTTTGTGTACCTGTATTTAAATCAAAAAAAAAAAAAAAAAAAAACAACTCAGAAAGTTGGAAAGTTGGACGATTTTGAAAAAGACGTTTTGCGCAGAATTCAGTATCCAACAGCTAAAAAATGTACGACACTATGCAGTCAAGTATCATTAGCTTAAGGGATGAAAGGGACGTCTCCGAATTAAGCGCTTTCGAAGAAAACGAAGGGGACATCGTGCTTGCTGTTTCATAGCGGTAACGTGTGTTCAAAGTAGGATAATGCTTTAAGGATATTTAACATGTTGTTTAATTACGGAAACAATGGGCGGCACCCTTGCTGGCGTGTAAAACGTGCTTTGATATACAGAGTTACTGCCAGTACACGCTACTATGCTTGGCAACAGCGCTCCGCGCGAGCATTGGGTAACTACTATAGCCTGGTTCGGACATATTCAACTAAATCGATTTCAACCAAAGTTGAGACGTGTAGACAAATTTTATTCAAACTCCTGCCTCATGTTCTAGTCCAAAACTTCTCTGGTGTCATGAAGTATTTTTGTAACGAATTCATATTATGTGTAAAAAGGATGAAATGGGAGCTGTTTGTTTAAAAAGAAAACAATGCAAGGATTACTTCTGTTGGTCAATAACGCATTGTCTGGGGCTACTATCGACCGCATCTTCTATGAAGAAATGACAACTGGACAGCTGAGCAGATACGAGTGTAGACAGTTTTTCTCTTACGCAGACAGCGACTTCTATAAGGGAGGGGGGAGAGAGTGGGAGGGGGAGAGAGCCATGCCCGCCCGCATGTAATTGACGAATTTACTTTATCTACCACATAGACTGATGTGCATAAAATGTGCCCCATAATGGAAAGTAACTATTTATGTTGGTGCTGGCAAATCTAGCCCCACCCTCAGCCAGGGTGACCAGTTTTATTTCTTAAGTATAATTCCAGACCGACGTCTGTGGCACGCATTCGGGAGGTCACGAGTTCAAACCTCGAAGGTTTTCTTTCGCGGTACTTTACCTTCCACCAAAATATGACCGAAGTGCCGAATGGTAACAATACAAGTTAGTTGTCTATGTTCTCACTAACAGAATACCGTTAGGACAATGCTTGACTGGGTTATTTTGGCAAAAATAAAATATAATAAAAACGTAGAAGCAATGTCACTGATGAAGGCTCTCATATTATAAGACACATGTAATTAAGTCTTTACCCCTTCCTCTTGAAGGGCGAATTATATCGTATTGGTTTAGCCTTTCCTCGAGAACCAATCATAGCAAAATTCGTTCATTGAGGTGTGAAAGGGGATGCATTATACATATAAGAATTGTACAGTAATAATTTAAGTCACTAACAAGTTAAAATATTCAACATCTAACATTTGTACAGAGCTGATTGTAAGAAACGGGCGAGCTAGCCAAATTCCAGGAAAACATAAAGAGCGTACCTTTCACCAAGCCAACAGGCAGGGAACCGGTAACGATACTGAGAAATAGAAAGAGACAGATAGAGAAAAGATACGGAGATATAGAACTATCTTCACAACGCTCCAAGATGGCGCTTAAGCGCACGGATCTGAAGCCACACATTCTCATACATGTTATGGTAACGCGGTCTGAGTACCAATACAAAACGTTACATTTTTAAATACAGAGGTGAGCGTCACTAGGCTCCCGGATATAAGGGCAGGCAAGGTCTCAAGAGCGCACTCTCTCGCTAACTGATCTTCAAGAATTCACGTCGACACGAGGTGCTACAGATGCACGTGGGTGCACAAGGGTAGGAGTGCATGTGCAGATAGCTATGCTCCTGACTAATTTAAAGTGGTGGGATTATAATAATGGGAGAAGCTAGCCGCCCATAATTATTCAAACTGTGAAATAAACTTCACTGATTAAGGGAAAATTGCAGTGTATTTCTTAAACTTGCCTCACCCACTATAACCTGAGTATTAATAATTAGATATAGTTAGGAATGGAATACGCAACAACCGAGGAGCATCAATAGCCGAGGAAGAACACTCCGAAGACCACATCAAACCAAGGATCGACGATTTCCCGCTACAGGTGGTATCTAAAACGCACCTTTATTTCACATGGATAACATATTGCCCATTGTTTCATTTTTATGTCCTTGAGTTATCTTCCACTCCGGCCACATAGAGAACTGACACGGCTGACTGGAGTCATCCAAGGTTAATTACTTGAAGGTAGGAATTATTGCATTTCACCAAAAAATACCATGTCGAGATTTTGAGGTCCCCTGATTCCAAAATTTCTACTTTCTCTACCACGTACATAGTAGGTAGTGAAGCTATTGCATTCCACTCAAAAATTGAATACCGAGATTTCACTAGAAATACATGTTTTGAAGACCCTGTGAGAACAACGTAACTAAAACGAAAAGTCGGATAAACACCACACTTAGTATTTAGGTTCAGTAGAACCCTCTACATGGAACATTTTTCGAAAAATTTTATTTTTTAAAAACTAGTTCTAAAGACTTTAATTAAAATAAAATATATTGAAGGCATTTACACGACTAATAACATGTATATCTTGAATTTTCTGGGAATAACCTGTGAAGTCCTCTTCGTTCGGAAGGAATTTTAATTAATCTTGTACAACTGGTAAAGGTTAAGCGATAGATGATAACGTACTGCACAAAAAATTAGATCTCCTCAAAACACACATTTTATTTCAAATAATTTTTTTGTGGCATCAACCAATTCCGAGATATCCGTTATTAATGGTTCTAATTGTTCATTACTAGGTCATTCAGTTGTTTCCCGCGATGTCATAAAAACATGAAGGTTTTGTATGCCTCACTGTTGGAAAGCCAATTTGAAATGATGTATTGTCTTTACGTTGTTTGCACCACGCTTTGGGCGCCAATTTGAAGTTGTTGCTTCACGTATGGAAAACCAATTTGAGAAGGTTGTTTATTTTAGGAGTTGTATTTCAACTGTCAGTATTTATTTGTAGACATGAATATCCCAACAAGGCGTGGTGCGGCTGAAGAATGTAGGCTTACACAGATTATAATTTTTACTTAACTCCATTTATTAATCCTTGACACGATTTAAATAACACCACTAATATAGAGAGCTGTGAGATTATTTATTAATTACTTGCACTTTTTAACACGTAAACTATTTTTGTCTCACACTGAATACGTATTAAACTTCTCGAGGACGCGTCTCGCGTCCAGTTAGGAACGCTGTCTACTAGCAACTGACTTCTGAATTTGTACAATTTGCCCTATTTCAGTTTCTGATTGGCTAATCCTACTCCAATAGAATACTTTTATTTGACTTAAACGTTTTTTCTGGTTGTTGATTGGCTATTTTATAAACTGTCTCAAAAATTACATTATTGTTGCTCCAAGAATTATCAATAGCATTATTAAAGTTTGTAATTCATTATTGCCTCAAGGTTGCCTCATTGTTAGCAAATTTTAACCTATTATTGTCACAGCTCCTACATTATTAAATTACGTAATACACTCACATAACATTGTTGAACATGTACATAATAATATAAACATTAATGAAATGACTCTTACATGCATTTTTATATTGTATTATACACATATTACTTTAAGGCGGGCTGTTATTGAATTTATATATTATATAATTTGACTGAAATCATTTAAGTGTGAAAAATACTGCCTCAAACAGTATGGAACTTTAAGGCGAGCATATAGCGTCCAGTTGTTAAAGATCTGACAATCGCTGTTCTCTTTGTATCTATAACGAAATGTGTAATGTAGCTATTTCTGCAAAGGTTTATTTGGATTAAAAGTAGTAGATAGAAAAGTAAGCTTTAGTAAGAATAGTTTGTATACTACTAATAAAGATAGAGGGTAGAGAAGGTAATGTCAATGTATCGCATCATATTTTTTAGAAGAACGTCTGCGTGTATGATTTAAAAGAAAGTGAAATATAGCACTTTCGATGACCAAGAAACTAAGATCTAAAGAATTTTATGCAGACTATTCTTAGATAGAAGCACAAAGCAAAACAAGTGTCAATTTTCAGTTTTTCTCTTTTCGTTCGACGCCCAAGGACAGAGTGCTCGTTATTTCAGTGATCCATTCCTTTGTCATTTCGCGGAAAATTAACCGTTAAAAGAAAAGTATTTAGAATTTGTGCAGCATCACACTACGGAAATAAACTCGCTGCTTTGATTTTTACTTTAGTTAGATGATGGGTTTACATTCACGCTTGGCTAGTCTTGTTTCATCTTTCAGCTCTCTCAAATTTCTATCAGCGCTTTGGTTTGTTTTGCCATTTCCTCTTTCATTTAATTTCTATGTTAATTTGTCTCCAGTTTTCCCCTGTAATTCTTTTTGTCTCTTTTCTTCCTTTTGGTTTGATTTTTCCTTTCACTGCCGACTCCCACTGCAGCAAAGAACTGCACTAATTGCTATCTTATGTACCGTCTACTAGTGGAAGGTAATTTTGCGGGATTGGCAGCACTGCTCGCAAAATTGCCCCAGGCGACCGTCCTTCTGCTTTTATCTGGGGGAAGTAGCGAAAGGAAAGCAAAGTAATTGTATTTAATTCCTTGTATCAAACAAGGTTTTATTTTATCTGAGTTTATCACTTCGCTGCAAGTCTTAAACGATCCACAGACACTCTGGAATGTTAAGGTTTTGTCGAGACATTGTCGACATTGAAACTGTTTCATGTTAAAGAATTACTCTGTCCAACGATTTATTGCGTTAGCTACTGCAAAGCTACATCTATTTATGTATAAACGCATGAAATAACTCGCTAACCACAGCGCAGTTAAATACTCATATTGTTTTCTCTATCCACTGTTGCGTACTTCGATATAGCGTCTATAACTATTCCTGCAAAAGCCTATTTTGAAGAATGACAATTTGAAGATCATGTATTGTATTTCGACTGTTGGGGAGCTGAACTTGAAGTACTTGCAACCGTACGTATGGTAAAAAGTTTCCGGTAGCCTTCGCCCCAAAAATGTACTTTCCGGTGGCCTTTGCCCCAAGTTTAAAAATATTAACTTTGTAATTTTGACTGTTTCTTTAAATATTATATATTTATGTTCGCCTCGGCTGCGTCAGTATTATTGTTAGAGACATGGATTTCTTTGCACGGCGTGGTGCGGCTGAAGAATGTAGGCTTACACAGATTATAAATTTTTAATTCGCTCCATTTTATTAATGCTTGACACGATTTAAATAACACTTCACTGATATAGAGAGCTGTAAAATTCTTTAATTAATTATGTACTTGCACTTTTTAAACACGTAAACTATTTTTCGTCTCACACTGAATACATATTAAATTTCTCGAGGATGCATCTCACGTCCGGTTAGGAACACTGTCTGCAACCAACTGACTTCTGAATTTGTAAATTTTGCTATATTTCAGTTTCTGATTGGCTAATCCTAGTCCAATAGAATACCTTCATTTAACTAAAGCTTTATCTGGTTGTTGATTGGCTATTTTATAAAATGTCTCAAAATTTACATTATTGGTGCTCCAATTATGACTAGTAGCATTATTAAACTTTTTTACTCATTATTGCCTCAAGGTTACCTCATTGTTAGCCACTTTTAACCTATTATTCTCACAGCTTCTATATTATTAAATTACGTAGTACATTCACATAACATTATTGAACATGTATACAATAATATAAACATATACAATGACTGTTACATACATTTTACAAATTATTACATACACATATTGCTTTAAGGCGGGCTGTTATTGAATTTCCATATTATATAATTAGACTGAAATTATTTAAGTGTTAAAAATACTGCCTCAATTTACATCAAATCAAATGAAATAAACGTTTCCATAAATAGTTTGATTACAATTTCTGGCTACAAGCGGAATTTTGAAAGTCAAATGTTTAAAAACTGCCCTTGAAATTCGTTAATCTTTCCACGATATCGCAAGAAATAACTGAATAGCAACAGCACTTTAGAAAAAATCGTATTTTTTACATTCACATCACTCTCACTACCCTCATCACTTATTATTGAGTATACAAATTATTCTTACAAACGATTATTTGCCTATCTATTTCAGTTTAATCGAGATAAACCTTTCCAGAAATATCTACATTGCACATTTTCTAATAGATACAAAGGGAACAGCGATAGTCAAATGTTTAAGAACTGGACGCTATACGCTGGCCTTAAAACTTAACATTATTTCCATGCAATCGCCAATAACAACTGAAAATCGACAGGACTTTATTGAACCATTAATAACGGGTATCTCAGAAATGGCTGATGCCACAAAACAGTTCTTTGAAATAAAATCCGTGTTTTAAAGAGATTCACATTTTTTGTGTAGTACGTTTTCGTCTATCGCTTAAAGTTTGTCAGTTATACGTTATTCCAATTAGAGGAGTTCGAAGGCTATTCCCAGGATATTCATTTTATTTTCATGTAAATATGTTTATTACATGGTATCTTAATCAAAAGCGTTAGAGCTAGTTTTAAAAAAATTAAAAAATCTAAAAAATGTTCCATGTAAAGGTTGTTTGGAGTGGGGGATTTTCTTGAAAATCTCTGTGTCGCATCCTTGGAAGTTGCTGAACTTAAATACCAAGTTTGGTATTTATCCGACTTTTCCTTTTTGAGTTATGCTGTTCACACCTATCCACCCACACACAACACCAGATCTTTTTCTTTTTTTACTTTCTCTACTACGTATAGTAAGTAGGGGAAGTATTGCATTCCACCCAAAAATTCGATACCGAGATTTCACCGGAAATACACGTTTTGAGACCTCCTGAATCCAAAAAAAGCATTTTTGGAAACATGTCCGTGTGTGTGTCTGTGTGTGTGTGTGTGTGTGTGTGTGTGTCTGTGTGTCTGTGAACAGCATAACTCAAAAACGAACAGTCGGATAAACACCAAACTTGGTATTTAGGTTCAGTATCTTCCAGAGATGCGACACGAAGGTTTTCAAGAAAATCCCCCCAACCCAGACTACCCTTTACATGGAACATTTTTCGAAAATTTTAATTTTCTCAAAAATGGCTCTAACGATTTTGATGAAAATATCATATGTTTAAGATAATGTCATGAGAAATGAAATGTATATCTCGAATTTTCTGGGAATGTCTCCAAAAGTATTCTTCATTGTGAACGACTTTTGTATAACTGGTAAACCGTAAGAGATAGGCAGAATTTTACTACACAAAAAATGTAGATCGCGTTAAAATACACAACTTATGTCATATACATTTCTTTTGTTGAGTGAACCGTTTTCGAGATATTGCTTGTTATTTCCTTAAATTTTCCAATACTTATAATTTTTCTCAAATTCGTTATTCATTTTTTTTATGTCCTGGACATGCAAAGAGAATGGAATGCGCCACATAGCAACCAGCGTTAAAATATTTGACTATCGCTTAAAAGCTACCATATTCCCCTTGCATCTACAAGAAAATTACCAATAAGATTGACATTTCGATACCTCGATTAACATGAAGCATATGGAGAATAGGCGTTTGTAAAAGTAGATTGTACAAGAGTAGAGAAAGTCATGTGAGTGTAACACATCAGATTTTTTTTAATTCAATGTGACTCAAAACGTGTAGTTCAGGTGAAATCTCGGAATGGAAGAAGGGACAATAAAATTGAATAATTGTTTTATTCAAGGCGCCTCAAAACAGCTATCGAATTTTTAGGTGGAACGGAACATTTCCTCTACCTAGTAGAAATAAAAGGCAACAAAACTTACTTTTACACCATGTATTCCAATTTCCCCTCCATTAATATGAATTAGGTTACATCACGCGATAGGCACTTGCAAAATTAGCACCGTGTTCCCTTACAGAATATTCATACCATGTTGCCCCATATATTCGTCGCCGTTTTTTCCCTTATATGCCATTAATAAATCATACCTATACATTATCTGATGGAAGAGGCGTTAACAAAAGTAGTCCCTCCCTTAAACCTGGCACCAGAAACAGCTGATTGCTGTTATAGAACAGTTACGTCCTGTAAATCATACTCATTCAGGCGCCAAGCGAATATTTGCAACTACTTTTACAATGGGTTGGTTCACAAACGCCATGCCATAGAAGGTGTAACAAAATCTCAAGATTTGCCAGGTATATGACCTTCACTGCCCGGCATCAACTCTAAACGTATCGCTTATACCGGGCTTCTCTATAGTCCGTAGCTTCCACGGCACTGCTATACGAATCCGTTCGTTCAGTGGCAGCGGGATGGCCCGCCGTTTCTTCCCTGTTAACAATGCGAAGCATTATGAATGTTACACTTATCTTTCGCTATAAAAGGTATTCCAAACATGCCCTCTGCGTCTATACATGCCTGCCTAATTCGAGGTTGTAAACTCGGGCGAGGGCAAATCGGAAAGTAAGTGCCAGTCTCTCATTTACGAGTAGCAGGGACAGTAGAAATGGCATTCTTGATTCGCTGTGTAAGGGGACGCAGCATAACTCAAACTACTAAAACTTAAAGATGGCTGATGCCGCAGGTCAGGACGGTCAACATCCTAACTTGAGTCACTAGATGTATAACCAGAGAAATTACCAGACAGCCTGTTTACAAAAGACACTGTTTCGGTCTTTTGTTAGAATTATGAGTCACTGTCCTGCTCTGTAATATTCTTTCCTTCGGTGTAAAGGTTTGGTCACCACCTTTCTTCTTCGCCATAATTGCTGATTACCATATCCCGGATGCACCTTTAATCACTGAACTATGCTACTGACTTAATTTATATAACATGCGTATGCTATAAAGCTGCAAATTACTGTACTGTAATAGTATGAAGAGCAACTTATAGTTAGATCTGAATGTCATTTCGGTGTACTTATCCAAATCCGAAACATTTACATTTATTTTTTTTCTACGCAAATTTCTCCCAGTAGAAATAAAGCCTCACACAAACAACTGCAAAATAATTCAAATTTCTACTTAACTGCAAAGATAAGACCTAATAATTAATAATAACCTAATGGCCTAATAACTTAACATAATAATAATTAAATGCTCGTACAATTAGCTTAATTAATATAACTATAAACAGTAAATGGTTAATATTGTTATATAACGGGGTGAGGCCAAAAGATTTTGCAGCTAAAATATTAAATTTAGTTACCCCGGCATAAACATTGGGGAGCGTAGCTGCAGTGGCAACAAGGAAACTAGGAACTTCGCTGCACATATTTAAAGCAGGCGTGGGATATTCATAACATAATACACTTAAATTCACATTCAAAACATTACCTGTGGTTTATTAAATAATTGACATGGTGCCACTACATCATTCATAACATTACAGAACAAACACTGGAGGGAGATGTTCCACACACTCTACATCCATCCATTCGCCACAACACACACACACACACACACACGACTGACCTACGCACATTTCGTTTTAGGTAAAAGTGGGGTAGACGAAACCGAAGATGTTTAAAAGCAAGCAGCTATATGCTGGCCTTGAAATGCCATACCCTTTCCATGACAGAGAAGAACAATACAACAGCGACAGAACTTCAACAAAATGACAAAGTATTGAAAAATTTATACCAATAATAATGGATATCTCGGAAATGGCTGATGCCACAAAACAGTTATTTGAAATAAACTGTGTGTTCTGAAGACTATACATTTTTTGTCTCTCTCTTACGGTTAATCATTAATTCAATGCTCATTCAGAATATACAAGACTTCACAGGCTATTCTCAGAAAATTCTAGATATGCATTTTGTGATGTAAATGTATGGTATTTTGGTCAAAATCTTTAGAACTAGTTCTGAGAAAATAAAAAATATCGGAATATTTTTTCCCATGTAAAGGGTAGTTTGGGGAGGTTTTGCATGTTTGGAGAGTAATGAATTTAAATACCAAGTTTTCAATTTTGAGTTATGCTGTTCACAGACACACGAACCTTTTTTTTTTCTAAAAATGCATTTGTTTCGATTCAGGGGACTCAAAACACGTATTTTCGGTAAAATCTTCATATCGAATTTTTGGATGGAACGCAGTACTTTTTCTACCTACACGGTACGCGAAAGGGAAAGTAATTAACCGAACTTACTTTTCGAATTGCCCTAGTAACATTGTATATTTTAAAAAAAATAGTTGTGGCCCAACAGACTAACGAAGACCTGAGTCCAGGAGCAGAGTGTACCTTGTATAGCCAATGCTATGAGTGTACATATTACTATAATTATCGCTTATTTATTTTTGTTAAGTACCGTACAAATAGTTCGGTCCGCCTACTCCATGACAAATCAAATTGTCGAGTGCCATGTGCAGTTTCGCTGTGTTGGCATGGAAACGGATCAGCGGGATGTAATTTGCTTGCGTCCCATTGCCCAATTAAGTGAGGCGAACACAAAGGGAGGCTATTGTCAGTCTCAGCGAGCTCTCTATCAACAATAAAACGAACCACTCTACAGCAGAGCCACCTACCTATCTTCCTACCTGCTCCCTTCAAGAAAAGCTGCTGTTCAAAAAACATCGTTCTAAATATGAGTTATGGAAGCCAGACGATACAAAACACAGAGAAAAAATGTTTTTCCGTGTCTTATTCACATAAACCTGGTGAAATTAAATTAAACACAGTAACTTAAGCAGGCAGGGGATGATAAAACAATTCATGATTACCAAAAAAATTGACATATGTGTAATGCAACCACTTATAAGTTTTACTTTCTCTACTACGTATAGTAAGTAGGGGAAATATTGTATTCCACCCAAAAATTCGATACCGAGATTTCACCGGAAATACATATTTTGAGACCCACTGAATAAAAAAAAAAAGCATTTTTGGAAACATGTCCGTGTGTGTGTGTGTGTGTGTGTGTCTGTGTGTGTGTGTGAACAGCATAACTCAGAAACGAACAGTCGGATAAACACCAAACTTGGTATTTAGGTTCAGTATCTTCCAGAGATGCGACACAAAGGTTTTCAAGAAAATCCCCCCACCCCAGGGTACCCTTTACATGGAACATTTTTCGAAAATTTTAATTTTTTCAAAAATGGCTCTAACGATTTTGATTAAAATATCATATGTTTAAGATACTTTCATGACAAATAAAATGTATATCTTGAATTATCTGGGAATGTCTCCAAAAGTGTTCTTCATTGTGAACGACTTTTGCATAACTGGTAAACCATAAGAAATAGACAAAAGTTTACTACACAAAAAATGTAGATCGCGTTAAAATACACGATTTATGTCATATACATTTTTTTTGTTGAGTGAACCATTTTCGAGATATTGCTTGTTATTCTCTTAAATGTTTCAATACTTATTTTCTCAAATGGGAATTCGTTATTCATTTTTTTTGTCTTGCATATGCAAAGAGTATTAATCTGTGGGAAAGGGAATGGTGCTGCACCTAGCAACCAGCTATTAAGAGATATGTATGTGCTTAAAGGCTACTGTATTTCTATATAGTGCCCTTGTAAATATATATTCCCCTTACATCTACAAGAAAATTAGCAATAAGATAGAGTCTGTAAATGTTTATCTCGATTAACATGAAGTAGATGGAGAATAAGCGTTTGTAAAAATTGTTTGTACCAGAGTAGAGAAAGTCATGTGAGTGTAACACATCAGATTTTTTATGTTGCTTTCCCACTCCTCTTAAAAAAACTAAACACAATTTGTAGAAAGTACTTTGCAATTTTTCTTACACCAACGTAAATAACAACGAAAATTCTGAATGGCTGAACCATCCTTGGATGGTCATTTGAGAGTCAAATTACGTTTCGTAATTGGGTACAAACATTTTTTTTTATTTTTGTATCCTTATTCCTCATCACAAATAAACAGCTTTTTATAAACCATTTTCTAATGAGAAAACAACATACGAAAATGTAGGTTTCCATTTAAACAAATTAAATTGACCCTAAAATGACTATCATAACATCCTCCAAGCAACTTTTATTCAAGACATTTCTTTCTACAACGTTTAGCTCTGGAGATATTGTACAGCCTCAAATTAAATGGTCCACCCTGTATGTCTATGTGTATATATAATCCTGATGTGTTACATTCATATGGTTTTCTCTACCGTTCGCAACTGTTTATTTTCATGTAGCTTCTACAAACCATTCTTCTTTAACGGATTACGCTCCTGTTTGTAGGACTTGAAATGCCTTGGATCAGTAACCTGTCGAGGAGCAAGCAACCTAGTCAGTAAACAAACAAGTTTGGAATGCACCGAGGGTTGGTGATGAGGGAGAATGGAAGACTTATGTCCTTAAAGTGTTCTCTGTAAACAAATGTGTTCAGATAAGGCAAGTCCACCCCACAGCATGAATATTAGAAGGGAAAAAAGCAATGCATGCTTAGCTATTGATAGGGTGCAGTTTGTTTATGAAAGCTACGAAACAATAATTTCGAAAGTTGTAGATTTTTACTGCAATATCTGCCTTTATTCGTGTGCGACACAGATTCTCAAAATATTCTGATCTGTAGTTTGGGGCTGATGAGGTTGAAGATCCCCTTTCCTTATTGTTCCTTTCTAATAATGTCGCATGTTCTTTACGTTTCATTGAATTACAGTGTTGTTTAACATTTTTTTTCAGCTAAGTTACATATAGTTTCGCCATTGTGCAGAAGTGTTTCCTGCCACATTCCGCCACAAATGATGCCAATTTTGATGTATAAACCCTTCTTTACTTTAGGCATATTGCCACAATTCTCCACTGCTGTATATGCAGGAAATAATGGGACAGATGCAACGAAACCGTGAGGCAGTGTTTTTAACACTTAAATGATTTCAGTCAAATTATATAATATATAAATTCAATAACAGCCCACCTTGAGGCAATATGTGTATGTAACAATATCTAAACAGTGTATATTACAGTCATTGTATATGTTTATATTATTGAATCCATGCGTAATAATGTTATGTGAATGCATTACGTAATTTAATAATGTAGGAGCTGTGAGAAATAGGCCAAAAGTTGCTAAAAATGAGGTAACAATGAGGTAACCTTGCGGCAATAATGAGTTTTGAGAGCTTAAATGTTATTTGTGATTCTTGGAAGCATTAATGTAATTTTAGTGACAGTTTATAAAAAATAGCCAATCAACAACCATAAAAAGTTTTAGTTAAATGCAGGTATTCTATCGGAGTAAAAATCGCCAATCAGAGACTTGAAATACAGAAATTTACAAGTTTAGACGGTTGAAATCTAGTCAGTTGCCTGCGGACAGTGTTTGTAACTGGATGCGAGATGTGTCCGCGAGAAAATAATTACGTATTCGCGTGAGACGAAAAATAGTATACTTGTTAAAAAGTGCAAGTATTAAATAAAAGAATCTCACAGCTCTCGATTTCAGTGAAGTGTTATTTAATTTGTGTCAAGGATTAATAAAAAGGAGTGAATTAAAACTTAAAATCTGTGTAAGCCTACATTCTTGTCGCATCACGCCCTGCCAAGACTTCCATGTCTCTAAAAATAATACTGACGCAGCCGAGGCAAACACACATATTTAATACTTAAAGAAAGTCAAATTAATATTTTTTTAAACTTGGGGCAAAGGCCACCTAAAAATACATTTGGGGCGAAGGCTACCAGAAACTGTTTACTATACGTGCTGTTGCAACTACAAGTTCGGCTCCCCAACAGTTGAAATACGATACAACTCCTCCAATACAAACTACTTCAAATCGAATTTTCATACGTAGCAGCAAACAACGTAAAGAACAATACTACTTCAACCGGTTGTCGGGAAGGGTAAGAGGCGTCAGTCACAGTACCTGACGTTACCACGTCCGTGCGGTAACATGATTGCTTTATTTACTTACCAAAACCCCTCTGCCTGATCATAATATATCTGGGATGGGTGATCGGCCCAATGCCTGGTATGGCGGTGAAGAAGCGAAGCGAAGGGAATGGAATGGAATGGAATGGAATGGAATGGAATGGAATGTAGTGATGAAAGGGATGATAGGAAAATTCGCGGATAAAGTATCCCAATCTTCGTGGCTAACGAAATACACAGGCTACGCCGCGAATCAGAGCTACGTAGTAATGGTAGCCTGAAACATGACTAACATTGAACAGCTTCATGGTATAACTGTGCATTTTCCATGCATTTAACAAACAATTTATTTATTGCTTTAGAATGTGGATATATTAAGCGACTGTAATTTCACTTCATAGGGCCAAGACTGATCTAGAAGTACAATCTGATTTCCGTCGCGCCGTAGCCTATCTCGCTAGCCACGCCCAATGTTTACAAGACAACACGAGAAACAACTGAATAGCGACGGCACAAAAGTGACAAAAGAACTGAAAAAATCAAACCAACAATTAAGGTTATCTCGGAAATGGTTGACCCCTCCCCCCCAAAAAAAAACAAATTGTGTGCTTTAAGGAGATGTACATTTTCTGAGTAATTAAGATTTTCTGCATCTTACGATTTATCAATTACACAAAAGTTATTCAGAATTAAAAGGACCTCACAGGCTATTTGAAGAGAAGTCAAGATATCGACTTGACTTTACTTTACATGCAAATAACATGCGATATTTTAACCAAAATATCATTTTTGGGAAACAAAAAAAATTTCTGATGAGATACATCACATTACTTTTTCTACCCTCTATAGTTTATTACCGAGTACACAAAATATTCTTACTAAAGCTCATTTTTATATATACTAGGTTTTAATCCAAATAAACCTTTGCAAAAGTAGCTACATTCCACATTTCGTTATAGATACAAATAAAACAGCGATATTCAAATGTCCTACTGTTAGCCTGAAAATTCCACACTCTTTCCATGCAATCGCGAGAAACAATTGAATGCTGAAAGGACTTTAAACAAGAAATTAACAATTCGAGCCATTAATAATGGATCTCTCAGAAATGGCTTATACTACAAAAAAACTTATTTGAAATAAATTGTGTCTTTTAAAGATATCTACATTTATTGTGCAGTAGTTTTTGTCCATCACTTAACTTTTACCATTTATACAAGATTATACAAAATTCCTTCCCAATGAAGAGGACTTCACATGCTATTCCAAGAAAATTCACGATATACATTTTATTTGTGATGCAAATATCTTTAATATATGATATATTAACCAAAATCGTTGCCATGTTTTAGAAAATAAAAATTTTCTAAAAATGTTTCATGTAAAGGGTGGTTTGGGGTGGGGTATTTTCTTAAAAATCATTGTGTCGCATCCTTGGAAGATACTGAACTTAAATAGCAAGTTTACTATAGGGTAGTTATATTATATTCAAACCCACTCGTGGCCTCTCTCTAGTACGCGAGACACCCGCAGTCGCCGGGGAAATTACGCCGGCAGAGGCAGACTAAACTCCTTACCAGTAACGGATGCTGGAAATGTTGAGCTTCTGCTCTCAAACAGGCAGCATATCTCGTGTAAATATTCTCGCTCACTCTCCGAAGCTCAGTAGCAGGAATTCTTGGGATTTTTCTTGCACAATGTTTTCTCTTAAGTTCATGTAGTGTGCGAGGATTGGAACGATACATGGCCTTAGAATTAGCCTCTGATATCGCTCCCGCTAAACGTGTGAATTATTGTAACTGGTTTTTCCAAGCCCAAGAAAGGAGTTTCATTGACCCACAGCTTTTGTTTTTCACTGATGAATCTTGGTTTCGTCTAAGTGAACGTGTGAATACTTACTACAGTCGATACTGGGCTTCAGAAAGACCTGTGCTACTGGACGAAACGCCTCATTATGATCAGAAAATTTAAGTGTGGTGTGCGAAAAGTGCTAGAAGAAGAATAATAGGGTCCATATTCTTTGATGAAACAAAAAATTTTGAGCGATATTAGAAGTTAATTCTGAGGCCATTTTGCAATCGCTTGACAGAAGAGGAGAAATCGTATAGTTGGTTCCAGCAAGATTCTGCAACAGCACATACGCTGCCAAATCACTACATGCAATAAGAGAGGTGTTTGATGACAGAATATTTAGTGTTGATTTGTGACCCCCTCGTTCTCCTGACCTAACGAGTTGTGATTTTTATTTATGGGGTTCTTTAAAAGACAAAGTGTATCGTTCCAATCCTCACACATGCAGGAACTTAGAGAAAACACTGTGCAAGAAATTACAAGAATTCCTACTGCTGAGCTTCGGAGAGTAAGCGAGAATATTTACACGAGATATGCTGCCTGTTTGAGAGCAGAAGGTCAACATTTCCAGCATCCATTATAAGGTAAGGATTTTAGTCCGCCTCTGCCGACGTAATTTCCCCGGCGACTGCCGGCTGTCTCGCGCAGTAGAGAGAGGCCGCGAGTGGGTTCGAATATAATTTAACTACTCTATAATTATCCGAGTTTTCGTTTTTTTAGTTATGTTGTTGACAGATACACACACACACACACACACACGCACACGAACCTTTTTCTAAAAATCTGATGTGTTACACTCAAATGACTTTCTCTACTCTTGTACAAACTATTTTTACAAACTCTTATTCTCCATACGCTTCATGTTAATCTTATTGCTAATTTTCTTGTAGATACAAGGGGAAATGGTAGGCTTTAAGCGTTTAAGAGCTGGTTGCTATGACGGAGTACTCCATTCTCTTTGCATTATCAGGACAAAAAAATAATGAATAACGAATTCCCATTTGAGAAAAAGTATAAGTATTGGAAAATTTCAAGGAATAATGAGCAATGCCAAGAAAATGGTTCACTCAACAACAACAAAAAATGTATATCACATAAATTGTGCATTTTAACGCGATCTACATTTTTTGTGTAGTAAAATTTTGTCTATCTCTTATGGTTTACCAGTTATGCAAAAGTCGTTCACAATGAAGAATACTTTTGGAGACATTCCCAGAAAATTCGAGATATACATTTTATTTGTCATGAAACTATCTTAAATATATGATATTTTAATCAAAATCGTTAGAGCCATTTCTGAGAAAATTAAAATTTTCTAAAAATGTTCCATGTAAAGGGTAATCTGGGGTGGGGGTATTTTCTTGAAAACCTTCGTGTCGCATCTCTGGAAGATACTGAACCTAAACACCAAGTTTGGTGTTTATCCGACTGTTCGTTTCTGAGTTATGCTGTTCACAGACAAAACATATATTTCCGGTGAAATCCCGGTATCGAATTTTTGGGTGGAATACAATACTTCCCCTACTTACTATACGTAGTAGAGTAAAGGGTAGTTTAGGATGACAGATTTTCTTCGCGTCGCATCCTTGGAAGTTACTGAACATAAGACCAAATTCCGTACTTAACCGAGTTATGCTGTTCACAGACACACAGCTAAAAATGCAGAGTATTTAAAGCTGCTTATTTAGCCGAGTGAAGTTACCGACAAACCAGACCCAGAGTTGTAGATACGTGGAAACGTTTTCTGAGGAAGCTGTGAAGCCGAAATGCTATCCATTCATGCGCACGGCGCCGAGGTCTGAAAGTGGTTTAATTGCGTTCCTCAACCGGCCGGATTCCAGAAAGCATCAAGAAATTACAAACTTCACTATGGAAATCAATGAAGAGCGTAGTGGAAAATGCGATTCACAGGCTAAGTGCTGTGGCGGGAAAAGCTCCTCTCAAATTGCACGTTACAGCTGAAATGAAACCCATGCACTCCTCTAAAAATATTCTGTGAATGCATGCCACTCGCGCGTCATCTGTTTTATTCATAAACCAGCTCAGAAAAGAGCTATAAATAATCATAGTAGTAGTAATAATATTTTCGCTGTTATGGGAATAAAATTATTGGAATAAAAATTTGATGTACCTATTACGATTACATGACCTTCTCCATCCACTTTATTTTTATATTCTTCCGCAATCTATTGTTAACAAAAGTTTTATTTTTTTCTATATCTTAAAACGAATCACTATCTGTAGGCCTTGAAATTACATACGCTTTACAGGACATTGCGAGAAACAACTGAATAGACAGCGCTTTAAAAAAATCGAATGTGTAACTTTCACACGACTATCTCTACCCCATGATATTTATTAGTGGGTACACAAACTATTCTTATAAAAGCTTATTTTTCTTGAGGCAGTATTTTATATCACAACACTGTGAATCCAGAGTGATTGTAGTGTAAATTAATATTATTGTATGACAATGATTTTAGATGTTTGTTAGCCATAAGCATTGATAGGAAATAAGTTTACACGGGCTCACTGAAACTGACAATAGGAGTGGGTAACAATGAACCGATGGGGTGAGTTGTTTATCACTTAGAAGAGACAAACAAATGACGTCAGGGTAGCGTGCCTTTCTTTAGAAATGGAGGGAATATCTTTCCTTGAGCATATGTATTAGTAATTGTAATTGGCTTACAAAACAGACGGTAATGTTGGCGCGATTTGGTAACCAATAGTAGCTCTATTAAATGTTTAGGCATTTCGAGGTGAAGGAGTATATATTCTCGAGCTATAAGCATGTTTCACGCTTTATCCTTCTATATCGCACAGGTAAAGCCGCATACGCGGCTAGGTACTGTGGCGATTACATTCCGCCCAGGTGAACCTGGGCGACCTGTTCTCGATTGCTGGATTGCTGGATGTTTCACGCAGTTCTAAAGAATCATTCACGAGATACACGTCGCGCTGTCTTGAGCAATCTCTCGTGAGGTGAATGTCATACATTTTGGAAGAATCCTTCGCGTTGTAAATTTAGTTACAAAATGTGAAGTACGCGGCAACTAATACGACAGTAATTACATTCGGAAATATAACAGTTTCAGTCAGGCGTGTATAAAGATTACAGGTGTGAACTATTAAGTGTGACGGCAATAAAAGTGTGAAAATAAATTCTTTTATCAGTGTTATCTTTTAGTAACAACTCCTTTCCGTTTTACACGCCCTGCTCAGAGATATTTGCTCGACTGACTAATAATAGCTAGCCGGAGCCCAAAGAACCCAAAATTCAAAATAATAAAACAATAACAGGCGCCCAGTAAATAAGATAACACGAACAGATTACCGCGACATTGTATCCACTTCAGTAATGCTGTTCACACATACACACAGAACTTTTACTAAAAATACTCTATTTTGGATTCGGAGAGTTCTGAACACATGCCTTTCCGGTGAAATCTCGCTCTCAAATTTTTGGGTGGAATGCAATAGTTCCTTTAATTACTATAGGTTATTTCTAGAAAAACTAAAAAGCTATTATAACTAATATGATTTTCCGGGCTGTTATGCCGTGGTCTGCTGAAGAAAGATTTCCCAGACGTTTCGTCCACAACTGCGGTGGACATCTTCAGTGGCGCGGACGAAGTCTTCTCGGTGAAAGTATCGCAGCGTCTGATGCGTTGGCCGTTAGTGCCGCTCTCTTTATAGTGTGGGCGCTCTCTGCTGATTGGCCCGCTGGTATGAGGAGGCTGGCGCCGGCTGTGTTGTTGCTCTCTTCTGATTGGCTCGCAGTGTTTTTCGGTTTTGTATGACCTTTCTTGTTTTTGATGACTAGATGCCAGTTACTGTTGAGTTTCAATGCTTCTTCTTTCCTATTGAAATTATTGGGATGTTTATAAATCTCTATTGCTTCGCGTTGTAGCCGGGTATGGTAATGCTTTATGGAGGAAAGAATGTTGGTGTCCTGAAATCTAATAATGTGTTCGCCCTCGGCTTCAATGGCATGTTCGGTGACTGCCGATTTTTCTGTATGGCCCAGGCGGCAGTTTCTTTTGTGTTCGCTCAGTCTGGTGTTAGCGCTCCGCTGTGTGGTACCAATGTACACTGAACCACACGAACAAGGAATACGGTAAACACCGGCCGATGACAGGGGGTCTCGGGGGTCTTTGGAAGAGCGCAGTATACTTTCACCGAGAAGACTTCGTCCGCGCCACTGAAGATGTCCACCGCAGTTGTGGACGAAACGTCTGGGAAATCTTTCTTCAGCAGACCACGGCATAACAGCCCGGAAAATCATATTAGTTATAATTGTGACACCGGCCGTGAAAACCTACGTTCTTACACAACTAAAAAGCTCTCTGACATGTGTGAAATCTGAATTCCGTTGTCCACTGAAATCGTGATATTCAATACTTAGATGAACTGCAATGCCTACTCTACCTTAGGTATCGGGTAGAAAATAAGGTAACGTAATTCTGAACTTCATCCAAGGACCGGTCACGCAGAACTTGGTTTCTTTTCGTAATTTTTCACTCATTTAAGTATTACTGGGTTGCAGGGTCAGGCGCGATAGGCGTTAGTGTGCGGGGCATGTGGTGGATTTCCTTTAAGCAGACTTTCCCAAAGTGTGCGCCGCGGACACAGGGCGTCGCAGCTGTCTCGCTACTTTTGAATCACATTGTCACTCGTCCCTGCTAGTATGTTTGTTGACCAAGTTGTCCAAGTTATACGTTTAATCGACCCTTTTAACTGACCTGTTTGAAAGGTTAAGCATTCCTTGCAGGGTAATACCGCAAACATTTTTCAGCCCTTCAGTGAAGTTGAAGTATTCCAAACAAGCAAACGAACAAATAAACAAAAGCTTTCGCTGTGGAAGAACAATTTGATAAAAAGACGATTATATGATGTTTCCTTGAGGCAATATTTTATATTACAACACTGTGAATGCCAGAGTGATTGTAGTGTAAATTAACATTATTGTATGACAATGATTTTAGATGTTTGCTAGCTATAAGCATTGTTAGGAAATAAGTTTACACGGCCTCACTGAAACTGACAATAGGAGTGCGTAAAAATGAACCGATGGGGTGAGTTGTTTATCACTTAGAAGAGACAAACACATGACGTCAGGGTAGCGCGCCTTTCTTTAGAAATGGAGGGAATATCTTTCCTTGAGCATATGTATTAGTAATTGTGATTGGCTTACATAACAGACGGTAATGTTGGCGCGATTTGGTAACAAATAGTAGCTCTATTATAATGTTTAGGCATTTCGGGGAGGAGTATAAAATTCTCGAGCCATAAGCATGTTTCACGCAGTTCTAAAGAATCATTCGGAGGTACACATCACGCAGTTCTAAGAAATCTCTCGCGAGGTACACATCACGCAGTTCTAAGAAATCTATCGCGATATACACCATCACGAAGTTCTAAGAAATCTATCGCAAGAAATACATCCGCAGTCTTGAGGAATCTTTCGTGGAGTGCACATTGTACAGTTTGGAAGAATCTCTCGCGTCGTAAAGTTAGTTACAAACTGTGAAGTACGCGGAACTAATACGACAGTAATTACATTCGGAAATATAACAGTTTCAGTCAGGCGGTATCAAGATTAAAGATGTGAACTATTAATTGTGACGGCTATAAAAGCATGAAAAATTCTTTTATCAGTGTAACTTTTAGTAACAACTCCTTTCCGTTTACACGCCCTGTTCAGAGATACTTGCTCGACTGAGTAATAATAGCTAGCCGGAGGACAAAGAACCCAAAATTCAAAATAGTAAAACAATAACAGGCGCCAAGTAAAAAAGCTAACACGAACAGACTACCGCGACATCCTTCTTTGAACCAGCTACTGCAATAGAATGAACGATTTTAAAAGATGAGCTGAAATGTGTGTTCGTCAACCACTTATCAAAATGGGAATTCTATTTTGAAGAATACCTCCCAAAAGATGAAATCAAATCATTACAGTGGGTATGTGACACTTTTAATGTGGAGGTACTTGAGAATTTCATGAACTAGGAAACAGAAAAACTCCTTGATATTTTTATGGACTCGTCTTTGTAATCTCGTTTCCAGTCTCAATCTTTGTTTGAATTTTGGCGAAGCATCGAGGATGAATATCCAGTAATAAGCAAGAAGGCACTTCAAGCTTTAATACCCTTGGCCAGTTCTCATCTTTGTGAGTGTGGTTTCTCTGCAGTTGTTACTTCAAAATCTAAATATTGTGACCGCGAGCGCGAACAGCATGCCGGCCCTTTTACCTGGCCGCTTGGGTGGGGCTTTTGTCCAGCCCTTCAGGACAATGACCCGCGCAACAAACTCATTATGTGCCGCCTATTTGGGTAATTTCAGCTCCAGAAGATTCGTTTCGGCTGGTTCGAGTAGCTTCCTCTTCGAGAACGTTCCGCTTTGAATGCAGGGCCTATATGGGCTGCTAGAACCTCTTTGGATATTAAGCCAGAGTAGAAGTTGAAGAGTTTGGACAATTAAGGGTGACAGTTCAGAGTGCAGTTCCGTTGTAGTTGTGATTCGATGGCACATTTGTGTTCTGTTCCGAATATCGCTCGAGTGTGACGCGTTGTGCTACAATGATTGTGTAGGTGATAAAGAGTGTTTCACAGCCATTGATGTTCCCATTTGTTACAATACAGAGCTAGCCTCAATATCAAAACAGAAACTTGCGTTGCTTTATCAAAAATTACACCAAGATTCCATGAACTGATAAAAGATATACAAGCGCAACCTTCTCCTTAGGATAGACAGGTCATTACTATGTTTTATGAAGTGAATATAAAATTCAGCTTTAATTTTGAATTAACTGTGCATCTTTCTAATGGATTCTTTACTTTCGTATTAAAAATATTGTTTCTAAATACAAAGTTTGATGTTTATCCGACTGTTCGTTTCTGGGTTATGCTGTTCACAGACACACACACGGACATGTTTCCAAAAATGCTTTTCTTGCATTCAGGGGGTCTCAGAACATGTATTTCCGGTGAAATCTCAGTATCGAATTTTTGGGTGGAATACAATACTTCCCCTACTTATTCTACGTAGTAGAGAAAGTAAAAAAAAAAATGCCATAAAATGTGCAAAAATGATGTATTAAATATGCATTTTCATAATCTGGGACCCATGATAAGGGTTTATGTAACGTTAGGAATGTCTGTGATGCAACCATTGAAAGATAACATGCTCAGAATCAGGCTCAAAAGCATTTTTGTGTGTTTTATTATGTATAGATCCAGGCGTGCTAAAACGTCATCTTTTGTCAGTTGTAAAATGTTCAGAAAACTCCAAGGTTCCCATGTAACCATCCTTTGTATGTTGCACAAACTCTGCCCTCGCAGATCCGAAAGAGAACCGGAAACGAGTTCGTTAATATTTTGGAACGTTTGTCTCTCATCCTGAGCACACACTTTTTGTTCGCAGACAGCGAATTTAATAACCAGAACGGTCTATCAAATTACGAATGTTGTATTGTTCTGTGCGAAGCCACGGAAATGAAATTAAAAAATATCGCTTGTGAAGATGTTGACCGCCGTGCGGGTAAACATCGCTAGCTATCAGTACGTAGAGGGCGGCACGCGGTCAGCATAAAGCGAGGGGGGGAGGAACAATTTCGTTATTAAAACGCATGCGAGAGATCCGGTGTTCATTAACTGCAAGCCTTTGTTAAAATTCCCTCCCTCCCGCTCACAGTCTCTGTGGGATGCAAAATACAGAACAAAAACCTTCGTGGAGATGCATAGCCTGTAATTAAAGTAGGCGTATCCTACTTTTGAAAATAATCATTAGCATAGCTACAGTGACTTCAGGTAAAAATTCTTTTCTCCTTTGAAATTTTGTACTGTTACACTATGTAGCTAGGTAGTTGAAGTTTAGGGACGAAGGGATTATCCGAGGGAGTACGAGGTACTACCAGACCTGATGTCAACAGCCGGGGCCCCTGATGTTTCCAGATTGAGCATCCCCCGTTCATACATCCTCCCGTCTAAACACACGCAATGTTTCTGGCTAAAGTTCCATACCAGGGAAGAAAGGGTTCTTTCCTTAAGTTAGGGGTTGGCGGCGCTCACAATGCGAACCAATATCACGTTCCTCGCAAGGATCGCTAAATAATTTTATAGCACAAACCCACAAAATGTAATATATAAATTGAACTTTGCATTGTTTTATAAGATTTGAAATTTATAATTCAATTTAAAACTTTAGCAATCTTTATTAACTACGCTATTTATAAATAAATGGTATAATATGAGATTGTACAGGGAGGGGGAAAGTAAAGAAATGAACATATACACTACATGATTAAAAGTATCCGTACACCTGGCTGAAAATGACGTACAAGCTCATGGCGCCCTCCATCGGTAATGCTGGAAGTCAATATGGTGTTGGCCCACCCTTAGCCTTGATGACAGCGTTCACTCTCGCAGGCATAGTTTCAATCAGGTGCTGGAACGTTTCTTGCGGAATGGCAGCCCATTCTTCACGGAGTGCGGAACTGAGGAGAGGTATCGATGTAGGTCGGTGAGGCTTGGCACGAAGTCGGCGTTCCAAAACATCCCAAAGGTGTTCTATAGGATTGAAGTCAGGACTCTGTGCAGACCAGGGATGTAGTTGTCGTGTAACCACTCCACAACAGCCCGTGCAGTATGAACAGGTGCTCGATCGTGTTGAAAGATGCAATCGCCATCCCCGAATTGCTCTTTAACAGTGGGAAGCAAGAAGGTGCTTAAAATATCAATGTAGGTCTGCGCTGTGATCGTGCCACGCAAAACAACAAGGGGTGCAAGCTCCCTCCAGGAAAAACACGACCACGCCATAACATCACCACCACCGAATTCCACTGCCACACGCTGGCAGATGACGTTCACTGGACATTCGCCATAACCACACCCTGCCATCGGTTCGCCACATTGTGTACCGTGATTCGTCACTCCACACGTTTTGTCACTGTTCAATTGTGTAATGTTGACGCCCCTTACACCAAGCGAGGCGTCGTTTGGCATTTTCCTGCGTGATGTGTGGCTTATGAGCAGCCGCTCGACCATGGAATCCAAGGTTTCTCACCTCAAGTCTAACAGTCATAGTACTTAAGGTGGATACTCATGCAGTTTGGAATTCCTGTGTAACGGTCTGGATAGATGTCTGCCTATTACTCTTTACGATCCTCTTCAAATGTCGGCGGTCTCTGTCAGTCAACAGACGAGGTCGGCCTGTACGCTTTTGTGCAGTACAGTCCCTTCACGTTTCCACTTCACTATCACATCAGAAACAGTGGACCTAGGGAAGTTTAGCAGTGTGGAAATCTCGCGTACAGACTTCTGACACAAGTGACACCCAATCACCTGACCATGTTCGAAGTCCGTGACTTCCACGGAGCGTCCCATTCTGCTGTTTCGCGATGTCTAATGACTACTGAGGTCGCGTATAATGAGTACCAGGCATTAGGTGGCAGCACAATGCTCCTAAGATGAAAAACGTATGTTTGTGGGGGTGTTCGGATACTTTTGATCACATAGTGTTTTTGCATGACAAATAAAATGTATATCTCTAATTTTCTGGGCATACTTGATGAAGTCCTCTTCATTCTGAATGACTTTTATATAATTCGTATACTGTAAGCGATGTAAACACCTTACTGTGCTAAAAATGTATATTTCTTTGTTGTTTTATTCAAGGAGTCCCAAAATGTGTTTTAGGTGAAATCTCGGTATCCAAATTTGGGGCAAGTGTAATATTTCCTCTACCTACTATATATATATAGTACAGAAAGTAACAATCCAATGTGTGGCGTTCGCATGAAAGTAAAAACGAAATGTCAAAAAAAATTCCTAACCTGGTAATGAAGTACAGGTTCTTTCAAAGATGCGACCAAAGATTTGGGGGAGAAACGCCCCTTACACGGAAGATTCATCTTTTTATTTCCTAAAATATGGGTCTAATGAGGTTTATACTGAGTAATAAAGTGTATATCTTGAAGTTTATGTAAAAACACTGGTTCTTTTTCTTCTGAATGACATTTGTATAATTTTGTATAACTGATAAGAGATAGACAAAAACTTCATTTAAAACGTATATATAAATGAACACCGTTTAGTTTTTGTTTGAATGTTTGTTTCTTATTAATCCACGTTAACCACCTCATAAATATTCACTGCAATTGATTTGAACGTTTACGTTTTTAAAGTACTAAGATACCATTCTTTTGTTTCTCGTGGTCATATAAAGAGTCTGGAATTTCAAAGCCAGCATATTGCGTACCGCTTTTCAAAACCTTTGACTACCGCATGAGCCTACTATAATTCCTCTTGTATCTACAACAGAATGTGTATTTCAACTATTTCTGCAAACGTTGATTAACGTGCAGTCGATAGAAACGCATGCTTTGGTATGAATCGGTTATAGCAAAGAAAAACTAAACCATGGTGTCAGAGAAAGTCATGAGATTTTTCACATCTTTTGTCATTTAGAATCTTTGGGAACAGATGTACTATTGAACATATGTTTGGCACGATAGCATGCTTGATTTTTCTTCATCTCCTTCCTCAACGGATCACCCCTCTTTGTAGGACTTACAAGTCAATGCCTTGGGTCAGTAGCCTGTCGAGGAGCAAGCAAACTCTGGACCATAGCATATCTAGGATGGGTGATCAGCCCAATGCCTTGAGTCAGTAGTCTGTCGAGGAGCAAGCAAACTCTGGATCGTGGCATATCCAGGATGGGTGATCAGCCCAATGTCTTGTGTCAGCACTCTGTCGAGGAGCAAACAAACTATGGAACATAGCATATCCAGGATGGGTGATCACCCCAATGCCTTGAGTCAGTAGTCTGTCGAGGAGCAAGCAAACTCTGGACCATAGCATATCCAGGATGGGTGATCAGCCCAATACCTTGGGTCAGTAGCCTGTCAAGGAGCAAGCAAACTTTGGATCATAGCATATCCAGGATGGGTGATCAGCCCAATGCCTTGTGGTCAGTAGTCTGTCGAGGAGCAAGCAAACTTTAGATCATAGCATATCCAGGATGGGTGATCAGCCCAATGCCTTGTGGTCAGTAGTCTGTCGAGGAGCAAGCACACTTTGGATCATAGCATATCCAGGATGGGTGATCAGCTCAATGCCTTGTGGTCAGTAGTCTGTCGAGGAGCAAGCAAACTTTAGATCATAGCATATCCAGGATGGGTGATCAGCCCAATGTCTTGGGTCAGTAGCCTGTCAAGGAGCAAGCAAACTTTGGATCATAGCATATCCAGGATGGGTGATCAGCCCAATGCCTTGGGTCAGTAGTGTGTCGAGGAGCAAGCAAACTTTAGATGATAGCATATCCAGGATGGGTGATCAGCTCAATGCCTTGTGGTCAGTAGTCTGTCGAGGAGCAAGCAAACTTTAGATCATAGCATATCCAGGATGGGTGATCAGCCCAATGCCTTGGGTCAGTAGCCTGTCAAGGAGCAAGCAAACTTTGGATCATAGTATATCCAGGATGGGTGATCAGCCCAATGCCTTGTGGTTAGTAGTCTGTCGAGGAGCAAGCAAACTTTAGATCATAGCATATCCAGGATGGGTGATCAGCTCAATGCCTTGTGGTCAGTAGTCTGTCGAGGAGCAAGCAAACTTTAGATCATAGCATATCCAGGATGGGTGATCAGCCCAATGCCTTGGGTCAGTAGCCTGTCAAGGAGCAAGCAAACTTTGGATCATAGCATATCCAGGATGGGTGATCAGTCCAATGCCTTGTGGTCAGTAGTCTGTCGAGGAGCAAGCAAACTTTAGATCATAGCATATCCAGGATGGGTGATCAGCCCAATGCCTTGTGGTCAGTAGTCTGTCGAGGAGCAAGCACACTTTGGATCATAGCATATCCAGGATGGGTGATCAGCTCAATGCCTTGTGGTCAGTAGTCTGTCGAGGAGCAAGCAAACTTTAGATCATAGCATATCCAGGATGGGTGATCAGCCCAATGCCTTGGGTCAGTAGCCTGTCAAGGAGCAAGCAAACTTTGGATCATAGTATATCCAGGATGGGTGATCAGCCCAATGCCTTGTGGTTAGTAGTCTGTCGAGGAGCAAGCAAACTTTAGATCATAGCATATCCAGGATGGGTGATCAGCTCAATGCCTTGTGGTCAGTAGTCTGTCGAGGAGCAAGCAAACTTTAGATCATAGCATATCCAGGATGGGTGATCAGCTCAATGCCTTGTGGTCAGTAGTCTGTCGAGGAGCAAGCAAACTTTAGATCATAGCATATCCAGGATGGGTGATCAGCCCAATGCCTTGGGTCAGTAGCCTGTCAAGGAGCAAGCAAACTTTGGATCATAGCATATCCAGGATGGGTGATCAGTCCAATGCCTTGTGGTCAGTAGTCTGTCGAGGAGCAAGCAAACTTTAGATCATAGCATATCCAGGATGGGTGATCAGCCCAATGCCTTGTGGTCAGTAGTCTGTCGAGGAGCAAGCACACTTTGGATCATAGCATATCCAGGATGGGTGATCAGCTCAATGCCTTGTGGTCAGTAGTCTGTCGAGGAGCAAGCAAACTTTAGATCATAGCATATCCAGGATGGGTGATCAGCCCAATGCCTTGGGTCAGTAGCCTGTCAAGGAGCAAGCAAACTTTGGATCATAGTATATCCAGGATGGGTGATCAGCCCAATGCCTTGTGGTTAGTAGTCTGTCGAGGAGCAAGCAAACTTTAGATCATAGCATATCCAGGATGGGTGATCAGCTCAATGCCTTGTGGTCAGTAGTCTGTCGAGGAGCAAGCAAACTTTAGATCATAGCATATCCAGGATGGGTGATCAGCCCAATGCCTTGGGTCAGTAGCCTGTCAAGGAGCAAGCAAACTTTGGATCATAGCATATCCAGGATGGGTGATCAGCCCAATGCCTTGTGGTCAGTAGTCTGTCGAGGAGCAAGCAAACTTTAGATCATAGCATATCCAGGATGGGTGATCAGCCCAATGCCTTGTGGTCAGTAGTCTGTCGAGGAGCAAGCACACTTTGGATCATAGCATATCCAGGATGGGTGATCAGCTCAATGCCTTGTGGTCAGTAGTCTGTCGAGGAGCAAGCAAACTTTAGATCATAGCATATCCAGGATGGGTGATCAGCCCAATGCCTTGGGTCAGTAGCCTGTCAAGGAGCAAGCAAACTTTGGATCATAGCATATCCAGGATGGGTGATCAGCCCAATGCCTTGGGTCAGTAGTCTGTCGAGGAGCAAGCAAACTCTGGACCATAGCATATCTAGGATGGGTGATCAGCGCAATGCCTTGTGTCAGCAGTCTGTCGAGGAGCAAGGAAACTCTGGACCACAGCATCTCCAGGATGGGTGATCAGCCCAATGCCTTGTGGCCAGTAGTCTGTCGAGGAGCAAGCAAACTTTAGATCATAGCATATCCAGGATGGGTAATCAGCCCAATGCCTTGGGTCAGTAGCATGTCGTGGAGCAAGCAAACTTTAGATCATAGCATATCCAGGATGGGTGATCAGCCCAATGCCTTGGGTCAGTACCATGTCGAGGAGCAAGCAAACTTTAGATCGTAGCATATTCAGGATGGGTGATCATCAGCCCAATGCCTTGGGTCAGTAGCCTGTCAAGGAGCAAGCAAACTTTGGATCATAGCATATCCAGGATGGGTAATCAGCCCAATGCCTTGGGTCAGTAGCCTGTCGAGGAGCAAGCAAACTCTGGATCATAGTATATCCAGGATGGGTGATCAGCCCAATGCCTTGGGTCAGTAGCCTGTCGAGGAGCAAGCAAACTCTGGATCATAGTATATCCAGGATGGGTGATCAGCCCAATGCCTTGTGTCAGTAGTCTGTCGAGGAGCAAGCAAACTCTGGATCATAGCATATCCAGGATGGGTGATCAGCCCAATGCCTTTTGTCAGTAGTCTGTCGAGGAGCAAGCAAACTCTGGACCACAGCATCTCCAGGATGGGTGATCAGCCCAATGCCTTGGGTCAGTAGTCTGTCGAGGAGCAAGCAAACTCTGGACCATAGCATCTCCAGGATGGGTGATCAGCCCAATGCCTTTTGTCAGTAGTCTGTCGAGGAGCAAGCAAACTCTGGATCATAGCATATCCAGGATGGACGATCAGTCCAGTGCCGGGTATGGTGGCGAAGAAGGAAATGAACTGTAGCGATGAAAGGGATAACAGAACGTTTGCAGATCAAATTATCCAACCCAAGCATTCGACTAGCAACCGAGGAAAACTGCAAAAAAAAAAAAAAAAAAAAAAAAAAAACCGTCGGTAACTGAATCCATTCAGTAAATTTAAATTTATAGCGAAAGTATGTTTTAGTGCGCAAGTGAATGAATATGCGAAAAAATGAAAGGAATAAAAGTAAAGCGACTAAAACTAGAGAAATATAGCTTTATGCTTGAAATTGCTGATGATATAAAATCAGAATGGTCATTGCTTTATGAGGAGGGGCAAATTATGCGTCTTCATGCATCTACTACCAAAATCACAATTTCAGTACACGTTCACGAACTTCGTTCATAATATTAAATCCGAGACCTCCAGTTTATATAACTCGACTCCAATCTTTGTTTTTTTTTTAGGGAGTATCCAATTGCCTGTTTGTTTTAGAGGAGGATTGTGTTTCTAGTTAACTGCTCCGTTTTTATTAGAGTTTAGTCTTTCTTTACAAACAAAAGAACGGAGAAGAATCTGAGCTTCAGAGGAAAGCGAGATTCTGTGTAGAATGCAAAGTTTATAAAGTTGACACCGAGGGGCTCTGCCTACCTGACTGCTAACTAGGATTCGCAAAGGGATTTTCGTACCCAAAAAGGCTAGAGAATTACGTCACTACATTCTTATTTTTACCCTTGTCATGGAAAGAGAGTACCAAATAGCAAGACCTTTCAAATTTGATCTTTACGAGAAATTGTTAATGAAATAAACATATAAAATGTCCAAAACGAGGAATTAAAAATATTTGTTTAAATATATATTCTAATGCAATGAAAAATACATGTGGAAATATATTTTTTATTACTTTTTTACTCTTAGAGAAACAAATATTGACTTCGTAAACACATAATTTTCTCCTAATTTTGAACATTTAATGAATATAATTTTTCTCTTGCTGATGAATATAGCTCGGTGCAATAGCTACTAAAATTAAAATAGACAGGCAAATAGGCACTAATATAGGCATTAACAGTAATTATAAGCATTGAAAGAGGCAATCATTTATTTCTTTACCACTTAATAACACATTTTGACATGATAGAACAGGATACAAATAAGGCCAATAATAATAATAATAATAATAATAATAATAATTTCTTTGCTTCCCTTTTATGCAACTATATTTTGTGCTGAAAACTTTCTTTTAAAGCATTTCTATGCATAGGAAATTAGTCTTACGCTATACCTGTATGCTATACTCGCGACCCGAGTTTGACCTGCGTAAACACAAACAAATGAAAGGAAAGAAGAAATATTTCCATGCGTTGTATTATCTCACGTTTTAAAATTCTGTATTGTTTCTGCTGTTTTCACAGATTTTAATCACCGGAGCAGGTGCATGTAATGGCTGAGAGTGCGTCACCAAACCAGGCTGTTGCAGAAACGCGATTTAGTACGTCAGCTAAATCAGCTTCATAAATATCTCATTAACGCTGCATGTTACATGAACAGCTCTACTCCTTTCCCCATTATTTGTATGGTTTCATTTACATCAAAATCTATGGAATGTTGCTTTGATTCACCCACAGGAAACGCAATCAACGTCTATCAAGAGCTATAGTCCCAGCAACTCTTTGGGGAAACGTGCGAGGCAATAACTAGAAGTCCCGACTCCTTTCATTCCTTGTCTAGCATAAAGTTAAGCGCAACAACTTTCAGTAACACAAATCTTAAAAATGTATAAGTATCGGAAATGTATCGTAAGTTTATTTCGAAGTATTAGACATATTTCGATACCGAGGATCAGATAAAGTTCCATCCCTAATAATGATGGATTAATCAATCCAGTGGTGGCTACTTGATCTTAACTTCCGAAACTCTGATCGGGACCATATCACACCTTGTAAACAAATTCCAGCTGGCATTTGTATCACTGCTACATTCGTTATTACCTTGCTCTGTACTAAGCCTATACATTATCCATACTTAATCACTGTAAGCATTTAATTCTGATTAAATGGTACGCTAAACCCATATAATGAACTGTGTGACCTAACCATCTGCTGTATCATTTATATTAGGACAGAGAAATCCTCCTGCACGGACCTTCAAACCGTTTATGGTTATTTCGCGAAATAATGGATTATAAATACATGCATACCAAGAATTAACTCACCAGAATGTATAGTCTTCTTTATAAAGGAACTGTGGCTTACCTGAAAAGAAAGAAAATCCAGTAAGGTTCTCTCCACATCAATATTCCCCACATCACATTCTACAGAGTGATTAAAAAGTCTCGATCCGTTTCAGTGTGGCAAATTCTCCACTAAAGCTTGAAAACAACGGCCATACCATAAGAAACGGCTATGTGTTTCTTTTACAGGTAATCTGAAAGATGCTATCCGTTGAATAAAAATCTGACGTGTTACACTCACATGACTTTCTCTACTCTTGTACAAACTATTTTTACAAACGCTTATTCTCTATCTACTTCATATTAATCGAGATAAACATTTGCAGACTCTATCTTATTGCTAATTTTCTTGTAGATGCAAGGGGAATATATATTTACAAGGGCAATATAGAAATACAGTAACCTTTAAGTACATACATATCTCTTAATAGCTAGTTGCTAGGTGCAGCACCATTCCCATTGCCACAGATTAATACTCTTTGCATATCCAAGACAAAAAAAATGAATAACGAATTCTCATTTGAGAAAATAAGCATTGAAAAATTTAAGAGAATAACAAGCAAAATCTCGAAAATGGTTCACTCAACAAAAAAAATGTACATGACAAATTGTGTATTTTAACGCGATCTACATTTTTTGTGTAGTAAAATTTTGTCTATCTCTTATGATTTACCAGTTATGCAAAAGTCGATCACAATGAAGAACACTTTTGGAGACATTCCCAGAAAATTCAACATATACATTTTATTTGCCATGAAAATATCTTACACATATGATATTTTAATCAAAATCGTTAGAGCCAGTTCTGAGAAAATTAAAATTTTCGAAAAATCTTCCATGTAAAGGTTATCCTGGGGTGGGGGGGATTTTCTTCAAAACCTTTGTGTCGCATCTCTGGAAGATACTGAACCTAAATACCAAGTTTGGTGTTTATCCGACTATTCGTTTCTGAGTTATGCTGTTCACAGACAGACAGACAGACAGACAGACACACACACACACACACACACACACACGGGCATGTTTCCAACATTTTTTTTTATTCAGGGGGTCTCAAAACATGTATTTCCGGTGAAATCTCGGTATCGAATTTTTGGGTGGAATACAATACTTCCCCTAATTACTATACGTAGTAGAGAAAGTAAAAAAGAGCTGCAGTTTCGGCGCGTGTAAGGGGTTCAGGCGAACTTCGTAAGAACGTTTCATAAAATCCCTCTCACTAGGGCTAATATCAGACTACTGGTTCAAAAATTTAAGACCACGGGTAGTGTGCGGGATGAGAAACGTTCCGCTGGGGCCAGTGTGCTGGCTCAAGCTGTGCAACAGGTAGAGGATGCAATTACCATAAGCCTAAAAGCATCAGCCAGGAGGTTAAGTCGGGAGTTGGGTGTACCACAATCGACAGTGTGGCAAATTCTCCACTAAAGCTTGAAAACAACGGCCATACCTCCTCCAAATCTGTCATAAGCTGGAAAGGGAGGACTACTGGTCGCGAAGCAATGTGTTGCGACCTGTCGAAGAGGATAATTTGCTACAAAATGTGCTTTTCAGCATGGAAGCCACTGGCATATGGCATGGTCAACCGACACAACTGCAGAGTGTGGGCAGATGAACTGCCTAATCAGATCGTCGAGTGGGAACGAAACATCGCAAAAGTCAATGTACAGTTGGGGATTAGACTGTAAGCTTTATGGACCATTCTCCTTAGCAGAACCCACAATCACAGGCATTGAGTATCTGGACATGCTACACCTGTTCCTTCAACCACAAATGCGGCAGGATGACATTTTGAAAATGGTGGTTTTCCAACAGGATGGAGCACCTCCTCATTTCGCTCTTGTTCGTGAATACCTGCAAAACACATTTCCTCGTAGGTGGATTGGTAGGGGTTCACACAGCATCTGGGCTCCACGTTCCCCTGACCTAACACTTCTTGACTTTTTTGCATGGGGTACATCAAATCAAAGGTGTACAGTCAAAATCAAATCCACTGACGATGGGGGTTTCAGGCGATGCTGAAAATCACACCTCGAATGATACTGTTCCGCTCAGCCGTACGTCACTGGGAATTGTGTGGAAGTTCAGGGTGGCCATGTGGAATAAACTTTGATGAATTGTGTATTACTGTGAACTAAGGTCTACATTCATAGTATTGGTTTCAATCTAAAATGTTGTTCACAGAAGTGGATCGAGACATTATAATCAGCCTGTACTTACATAAACTTTGTTAGCAAATCACATTTTTTTCACTTTAAAGAATCAGCCTTGACAAGATTTTCCACAATTCAGTAGGTAACCTGAAACCTCGAAAAACTAAAAACATTTTCTGAAAAAGTTCTCTCTATGTGTGTATGTCATATGCATTACTCAAAAACGAGAATTCGGTTAAATACCAAACTTCATATCCAAGCTCGCCGTTTTTTAAGGATACCACACCAAGATTTAAAAAGAAAATCCTTGCATCAAACTACCATTTTAATGCAAGAATGTTACTTATGTTTTTATTTTCGCAAAAAATTGCCTAACGATGTTTATTTAACTGTCCATTTGCATGAAAGTAACATGTATCTCTTGAGTTTTGTGCTAACAGCCTGTGATGTCCTCTTCATGTGAATTAATTTTGTATAACTGATACGGTATAAGAGATAAAAAAAACTTGCCACTGTAAAAATGTAGGTAGGTATCCTTAAAAGATATTAGTTTTATTGGTGTGAATTTTTCAATAATATTATCATTACTATTTCTAGTAATTAGTTAAAGTAAGTAGAGTAAGTAGTGCATTCTATCCAAAAATTAGATATATAAATTTCACTGGAAATACACGTTTTGATTTCTCCTGAATAAGAAAAATAATTTTAGAAAAATACCTCTCTCTCTGTATGTGTGTGTGTGTGTGTGAGAGAGAGAGAGAGAGAGAGAGAGAGACAGAGAGAACAGTGGTAACTCAAAAACAAAAAGTCGGTTAAATACCGAGGTTGGTATTTCGGTCCAGCATCTTCCAAGATTTTCGTTATTTACGCAGGAAATGTTTCGCTATTTCTGATTGTCAAACATGACAAATGGCAAATGAAATGTATCTTGAATTTTCTGAATAGCCTATGAAGTTCTCTTCAATCTGAATGACTTGTATAATTGGTAAAGCGTAAGAGATAGACAAAATCTTGCTTATACCTACAGCGAATGTGTAAATCCGTATTAGTTTATCTAGAATAAGAAGAAGCAGACATAAGAATAAGTTTTAGTAAGAGTAGTTTGTGGAAGAATGGTCAGAGAAAGTCATGTGAATGAAATACTTAAGATTTTTTAAAAATAGAAGTCGATATTCGTTTTTTTCTCGTGGCCATGCAAAGCGTAAGGAATTTTAAAGCTATTACATAGCGGCCCGCTTTTTAAATCCTGACTATTGCTTTAGCATGCTACATCCCGCTTATACCTGCAATGCAATTTGTAAACGTGTAATGACGGCTTATCTCGATTAACAAAAAACAGAAGAATAAGCCTTTGTAAGAACAACTTGTAGAACAGTGAGTACAGAAAGTCATGTGAGTGCAACACTTTTTTCTTAAAAATCTTCATTTCGCATCTGTGGAAGATACTAAATTTAAATACCAAAATAAGGAGAGCATACACTGGTAAACGGATCCTTATCTTCTCAAATAGCTAGGCCGCACTTATGGCTCTAAGTAGTCATAAGGTCATGCTCATCTGGATGCCGGGTCATTGTGGCATAGAGGGAAATGAAAAACCTGATGAACTTGCAAGACAAGAAGCAGTTTCAAAATTTATTGGGCCAGAACCGGCTCTAGGAAGATCTCAATGCTTAGTATGAGAGGCTATTAACACTGGTTCAAAGTAGATCACACAAAACCATACTTAAAACTCTAGGAAACAAACATGGTAAACTATTTATAGAAAACCATGTAAGAAAAGAGCTGAAAGCTTACTTAAATGTGACAGACTTCAGTTGAGAACAATTATTGTATTTCTCACAGGACATGCTCCTGTGTAAAAACATCTTAACATGATGGAGTGTTTCAGGGTGACTTAGATTGCAGATTGTGCAAGAAAGAAACTGAAACAGCCCAGCGCATTAAATGCTGCTGCGAAGCTTTGGCTCACAGGAGATATACTGCTTTTGGGGAAATGCTTTTAGAACCAGAAAAATTTGAAATCACATCTGTTATCAGATCGTTCACAATGAAGAATAGTTTTGGAGACATTCCCAGAAAATTCGAGATGTACATTTTATTTGTCAGGAAAATACCTTAAACTTATGATACTTTAATCAAAATCGTTAGAGCCATTTTTGAGAAAATTAAAATTTTCGAAAAATGTTCCCTGTAAAGGGTAATCTGGGGTGCGGTATTTTCTTGAAAACCTTCGTGTTGCATCCCTGGAAGATACTGAACCTAAATACCAAGTTTGGTGTTTATCCGACTGTTCGTTTCTGAGTTATGCTGTTCACAGACACACACGCGGAAATGTTTCCAAAAATGTTTTTTTTTTTTTTTTTTGGATTCAAGGGGTCTCAAAACATATATTCCCGGTAAAATCTCGGTATCGAATTTTTGGGTGGAATACAATACTTCCCCTATTTACTATACGTAGTAGAGAAAGTAAAAATATGTTTCAGCCACATGACTTTCTCTACCCTCTATTGTTTATTACTGGGTGTACAAATTGTTCCTGAGAAAGCTTGTTTTATATCCATTTCATTTTAATCGAGATAAACCTTTCCGGAAATAGCTACAACACACATTTCGTTATAGGTACAAAGGGAACAGTAATACCTGGACGCTATGCGCTGGCCTCAATATTCCATATTCTTTCCACGACATCTCAAGAAACAGCTGAAAATCGTTAGGACTTCAAAAGAATGACAAATTCGAACAATTCGTACCATTTATAACGGATATCTCGGAAATGGCTGATGCTACAAAAAGGGTTATTTGAAATAAACTGTGTGTTTTAAAGAGATCTGCATTTTATGTGTAGAACGTTTTCGTCTACCGCTTAACGTTTACCAGTATACATTATACAAAATTCCTTCTAAGCGAAGACTTCAAAGGCTATTCCCAGAAAATTTAGGTTATACATTTAATTTGTCATGTTAATATCTTTAGTATGTGGTATTTTGATGAAAATCGTTACAGCAATTTTCACTTTCTCTACTACGTATAGTAAATAGGGGAAATATTGCAATGCATAAACTTCTGTACCCACTAGGTACGTGGTAGAAAAAGTAAGAATAAACTTTTATGAAAATAGTTTGTGAAAGAGGGTAGAACCACAGTGAAGTCGCAAAGCACAAGATGCAAGACTGTCATTTCTTTAGGAGATGTCACAACGTCAATAACTTAGGGAGCCACGTCTGTCGGCAGGCATTTTAGTGATTGAGTTATCTTTTGGAATTCCCCGAGTGCTTGACGTCGACGGGCACGTTGGCTTACCTCCGTCCATTTTAATAGAGCCATTTTTCTGTGTTTACAGGAGGAATGGTCTGCTCTCCAAAGTAACAAACTGCTGGCGATTAAACCCTCGCCTGGGTTCAAGAAGAGGTAATTTCTGGGGCCCTATCAGTGAACTGCCAGCCTGGATCCACAAGGGATATCACTTTACTTGCGGACAAGGTGAGTCCATACTCGTTTCTAAGCTACGTGTTTCGCCTCTCTAAAACTTTTATCTCGGTTTGTTGTTTCAGCTTTTGTTACGGTTAGGGGAATCGATGTTCCAATTTTCGGAACTATTTCGCGAATTTTAGTGCCTTAAATCGCTTTCATGACATCCTCGATAAATTACTGTATTTAATATTTTGTGTTACACTCGCACGACACTCTCTACCCACTATCGATTATTCTTATGTAGCTTCTACAAACTATTCTTACAAAATTGGAAAGGTAGAATGAGACGACTGAAAAATTCAATGCCACAGCCGGGATTTGAACCACGGATCTCCCGGTCTCTGTCCGGTTGCTCTAACCACTGAGCTACCATGGCAACGTGCCGGTAGGACATTAACTTTCCCAACTGATTCGCATGTTTCCCGATAAACCAAAAGGAGATCTGAAATTATATCGAGATGATATACCCCAATGGCGACCTACAATGGTCTTACTAAATCTCAAATCAAAAATCAAAATTTTTTCATTTAAAGTGTAGTTTGGGCTTAGGGAATTTCTTGAAAATATTCCTGTCGCAACCTTGGAAGATGCTGAACTTAAATACCAAGCTTCGTATTTAATCAACTTCTCGTTTGAGTTATGTGGTTCACACACACAAGCCTTTTGCTCAACATGCTCTTTTATTCAGGGGGCCTCAAAACATGTATTTCAGGTGAAATCTCGGTATCGAATTTTTGTATGGAATACAATACTACTCTACTTATTATATGTAGTAGAGAAAGTGAAAATGAGATGAATACTTGTCAACATGCTTACCTGTGATGTTATTAAGCAATAATGTTCATATTGTGTAAATTTAAGCAAAAAATTCAATTCTCATATTTAACATTTATTTTCCCCCGAACTAATACAATAATAAAATTAATCTCTACAATTTATTTATATACTATTAAAGAGTCTAACCACGAAGTGTTTTCCTTTTATAAAAAAATAAATGCATCGTGTGGAGGAGCTTTTCAAAACAGTAAAAAAAATCGGATGTGTTACACTCACATGACTTTCTCTACTCCTGTACAAACTATTTTTACAAACGCTTATTCTCCATCTACTTCATGTTAATCGAGATAAACATTTGCAGACTCTATCTTATTGCTAATTTTCTTGTAGATGTAAGGGGAATATATATTTACAACGGCAATATAGAACTACAGTAGCCTTTAAGCACATACATATCTCTTAATAGCTGGTTGCTAGGTGCAGCACCATTCCCTTTGCCACAGATTAATACTCTTTGCATATCCAAGACAAAAAATTTAATAACGAATTCCCATTTGAGAAAATAAGTATTGAAAAATTTAAGGGAATAACAAGTAATATCTCGAAAATGCTTCACTCAACAAAAAAAATGTATATGACAAATTGTGTATTTTAACGCGATCTACATTTTTTGTATAGTAAAATTGTGTCTATCTCTTATGGTTTACCAGTTATGCAAAAGTCGTTCACAATGAAGAATATTTTGGAGACATTCCCAGGAAATTCAAGATATACATTTTATTTGTCATAAAAATATCTAAAACATATGACATTTTAATCAAAATAGTTAGAACCATTTTTGAGAAAATTAAAATTTTCGAATAATCTTTCATGTAAAGGATACTCTGGGGTGGAGGGATTTTCTTTAAAACCTTCGTGTCGCATCCTTGGAAGATACTGAACCTAAATACCAAGTTTGGTGTTTATCCGACTGTTCGTTTCTGAGTTAGACAGACACACACACACACACAGACACACACGGACATGTTTCCAAAAATGCTTTTTTTTGGATTCAGGAGGTCTCAAAACATGTATTTCCGGTGAAACCTCAGTATCGAATTTTTGGGTGGAATACAATACTTCCCCTACTTACTATACGTAGTAGAGAAAGTAAAAAGAAGTAATTACAAAATTAATATTTCTGAAACTAATTTAGAAATGTGCACGAAATTTGGTTGACACATTGTATACTAAACCTTCATTGCTGTATCAAAATTCCAAATGAATCGACCTGAAACTGTGGATTTTTGAGTTTCACAGATGGGTATCGTAAAATGCAATATACATGCATTGGAGAATCTGTTCCTCGTTCTCTAATTTGCAGTTGCCACACCTGCATCGCAATACAGATAAAAACAGCGCTGTAGAGATTACGATACCGATTCAGTTGGCCATCACTGCTCTTCCGCGTTTTCCTTCTGGTTCACGAAGAGGTATGGGAAAGCTAGCACTATGGCTACGAACAAAAGAACGAGTTACCAGAGTCGGATGTCTCAAGGAATGCCTTGCTTTTGAAAGAAAATACAGTGTGCCAGTGTACAAGAAATTTTTCACGTTGCTAGGATACCGCTGCTTGCTCCAACAGAAAACTCTGCATTATGAAAAACATCCGAGCTAACAAAATCAAGGCTTCCGCAAAGAAGCGTAAAGAGAAGAAAGCAACACACCATAATGAGGGACATAACAGAAAAAAAATAACGAGTTAAACACGGAAAAACACTGTAAGGGGAACCAAGAGCCTTGGAATCGATTCCCACCGCAGCGCGTTAGCCTGTAACACAAAACTGGAATATCCCTGTTAATATTCCGCACGGCCGGAATCCCACTGTGTGGAGGTTTGGACCGCGCGAGTTCCTGGCTTATGGAACGGATTAAAAGAAAAACGTATAAATAAATACAAATAAAGCGGAAAGGGTGAAAACTGCTAGGAGAAAGAAAGGCTTATGAATAATAGAAGGCGAAGGGAAAGCAAATGATCTGGCGAATATGCGCGCAGAGTTGAGCCTTGCCTAAGCTCAATTAAAATAAAAGTGTGACTTTTATCATAAAAAAGAATAAAATCCGTTATTATACACCAATATATCGATTGTGTATGCAAAAACTCCCAGGCGGTTGCAAAAACTGTTGGCGGATTTAATCAAATACGTCTATATCTGTATACAAACAAACAGATATATGTATACAACAAACGTAAACACAATGCATCTTTAAAAATGTGATGTGTTACATTCACATGAATTACTCAACCCTCTATCGCTTATTAGTGGGTATACAAATTATTTTTACAAAAGTTTATTTTCTTATCTTCTTCATTTTAATCGAGATAAAACTTTTCGGAAATAGCATTACACACACAATAGGAATAGCGATAATCAGATATTTTAGAACTGGACGCTATATGCTGGCCTTAAAATTCCATACTGTTTCCATGACATCGCGAGAAACAACTGAATTTCGAAAACACTTCAAAGAATGACCAAGTATCAACAATTCTAACCATTAATAACGGATATCTCGGGAATAGCTGATGCCACAAAAAAGGTTATTTGAAATAGATTGTGTTTCATAAAGAGATCTACATTTTTTTGTGTAGTACGTTTTCGTCTATAGCTTAACGTGTACCAGTTATACAAGATTATACAAAATTCCTTCCAAATGAAGAGGACTTCAAAGGCTATTCCCAGAAAATTTAAGATATACATTTTATGTCATGTAAATAACTTTAAGATGTGGTATTTTAATCAAAATCGTTACAGCCATTTATTACAAAATAGCAGATTTCGAAAAATCTTCCATATACAGGATAATTTGGTATAGAGAGATTTTCTTGAAAATGTTCGTGTCGTATCTTTGGAAGGTACTGAACTTAAATACCAAGTTTGGTGTTTATGCGACTTTTTGAGTTACACTGTTCACAGACACACACATTTTCATTCAAGGGGCCTCAAAACATGTATTTCCGAAGAAATCTAGGTATCGAATTTTTGGGTGGAATGCAACACCTTTTCTATCTACTATGTATGTGGTAGCGAAAGTAAAAATCCGATGTGTTACATTCACATAACTTTCTCTACCCACCATACTTTTCTGTATAACCTCTACAAATTATTCTTGCAAAGGCTCATTCTTTTATCCACTCCAAGTTAATTGTGATAAAAGGTTTTTGCATAAATAGTTTGATTACGCATTTGGTTAAACGTACAAAGGGGAGAGCGATAGTCAAATGTTTAAAAGCGCGCCGTTATATGCTGGCGTTGAAATTCCAAGCTCTTTCCGCGATAGCGCGAGAAAAACATAACAGTGACAACACTTTAACAACAACGGATATCTCGGAAGTGGTTTATGCCACAACCATCTGAAATAAACTGTGTTTTAAATATATCTACTTTTTTTGTGTAGTAAGCTTCTGTCCCTCCCTTAGGTTTCACCCGTTACACAAAATTACGCAAAATCCTTTCCGAATAAAGATTACTTTCCTAGGCTAATCCCAAAAAATTTAAGTTATACATTTTGTCATGTCAATATCTTAAACATGTGGCATTTTAATAAAATTCCCTAGAGCAATTTTTGAGAAAATAAAAAATATTGAAACTTTTTCCATGTAAAGGTTAGTTTGTAGTGGAGTTTTAAATTTATTCAGGAGGCCTCAAAACGTGTATTTCCGTTCAAATCTCGACATCAAATACTTGTGTGCAATACAATAAATACTCCCTTTTACAGTATAAGTAGGGAAAATAAAAAGTATTAACATTCACATGAAATAAAAAGCATAAAAATAAATAAAACAGCTTCGTAGTGAAATGAAATTCCTGGGGGAATTGCAGAATATAGAAAAACAGAAGGGATAAGTGCAGAAATAACTTGAATAATAAAGGAAACGACAACAAAACAAATTGAATAACCCAAAAAGACACAACACCTGCAATATTGCCACGTTTCTTTATGAATTAAAAACCAAGATGAAAGAGGAATGTATAGGAAAACGTATTAAAAGATGGCATGAACAAGAGATATGTTCATGTCATCATGCTTTGGTTGTTACTCAAATGTCTAAAGCATAAAGGAGTAGACAAAGTTCAATCCGAATAACAGGTCTTCTGATGAACCCATGGAATTTACCATGAGCGCCTGCAAGAGTAGTGTCCTCGTGCTATGCCACTAGTTAAATGAAACAATCTGAAACACATATTTTCCAATGGACAATGCTACTCAGAGAAGCTAACGAAGAAGGTGCAGTGCAACATTAATATTCTATGGATTCGTGCCTGTACATGCACAGAAGAATTCAGAGCTTCCGCTGCGGGTGTCGAGGGTAAGAGGATAACACATATCTGTGCCAATTAGTACCTGACACTGTTCCATGTGGCAGCACGTACAAATAGAGATGCCAACATTACAAAAGGAGTTGGTACAATGCGAATTAACGCATTCATCGATATTTTTACTGCAAAAGTTAGCACAAAATCGTACTTTGTTTCACTTTTTGAGAAGTTCAGATCTTTAATTAGCAAAGGCATTTGCAATTATGTTCCTTGCAGGGATTTCCAAAGATGAGAATGGCGGTAAACCAAGAGGATTCAAATATCCAAAGCTGGCAATTTCTTCACAATGATAAAATGGACATAAAAGAAACTAAGTGTTAGAAGTGCAATATTACAGAATCGAGGAATAGTTTGAAAATAATACTATGGACAATAATGAAGATTCAGTATCTCAAGAAGTATTCGAAGTCGAAGACGTGAATTATGAAGACCCAGGCATTGAAAAGGCATTTCTTCCTGAAAAATCCAGAAAAAAGTAATTAAAATATGTCCATTCACCTTTAATTAGGTTTAGTTTTCAATAAAGTTTGAAATAACCTAAGTTATTATATTCGAAGTGTGCCATTTTATTATTGATTCTTAAACAGATGTAAATTAAGACAAGATACTTTACTTCCCGCCCTAGTGTATATTGTAAGTTATTACTGCTACCAAATTTATTTTGGTAGACATAGTTTGAGGCAGTATTTTTAACACTTAAATAATTTCAGTCTAATTATATAATATGTAAATTCAATAATAGCCCGCTTTGAAGCAATATGTGTATGTAATAATTGGTAAAATCTATGTAACAGTCATTGCATATGCTTATATTATTGTATACATGTTCAATAATGTTATGTGAATATATTACGTAATTTAATAATGTCGGAGCTGTGAGAAATAGGTCAAAAGTTACTAACAAAGAGGTAACAATGAGGTAACCTCGAGTCAATAATGAGTAAGAAAGTTTAACAGTACTACTTGTGATTCTTGGAGCAACAATAATGTAATTTTAGTGACAGTTTAAAATTAGCCAATCAACAACCAGAAAAAGCTTTAGTTAAATGCAGGTATTCTATTGGAGTAGGATTAGCCAATCAGAGACTTGAAATACAGAAATTTACAAGTTTAGACGGTTGAAATCAATTCAGTTGCCTCCAAACAGTGCTCATAACCAGACGTGTTGCCTTCAGGCAGTGCTCATAACTGGATGCGTTGTTTGTGTGTCCTCGAGAGATTTAATATGTATTAGTGTGAGACGAAAAATAAGTTTACGTGTTAAAAAAAAGTGCCATTAATTAATAAAATAATCTCAGAGCTCTCTATATCAGTGAAGTGCTATTTAATTTGCGTCAAGGATTAAGAAAAGGGAGTGAATTAAAACTAAAAATCTGTGTAAGCCTACATTCTTGTCGCATCACGCCCTGCCAAGATATCCATGTCTAAAATAATACTGACGCAACTGAGGTAAACATAAATATAATATCTAAAGAAACAGTCAAATTACAAAGCCAATATTTTTAAAAATCTGATGTGTTCACTCACATGACTTTCTCTACTCATGTACAAACTATTTCTACAAACCCTTATTCTCCATCTACTTCATGTTAATGAGATAAACATTTGCAGACTCTATCTTATTGCTAATTTTGTTGTAGATGTAAGGGGAATATATATTTACAAGGGCAATATAGAAATACAGTAGCCTTTAAGCACATACATATCTCTTAATAGCTGGTTGCTAGGTGCAGCACCATCCCCTTTCCCACAGATTAATACTCTTTGAATATCCAAGACAAAAAAATGAATAACGAATTCCCATTCGAGAAAATAAGTATTGAAAAATTTAAGGGAATAACAAGTAATATCTTGAAAATGGTTCACTCAACAAAAAAAATGTATATGACATAAATTGTGTATTTTAACGCGATCTACATTTTTGGTGTAGTAAAATTTTGTCTATCTCTTATGGTTTACCAGTTATGCAAAAGTCGTTCAGAATGAAGAACACTTTTGGAGACATTCCCAGGAAATTCAAGATATACATTTTATTTGTCATAAAAATATCTTAAACATATGATATTTTAATCAAAATCGTTAGCCATTTTTGAGAAAATTAAAATTTTCGAAAAATGTTCCATGTAAAGGGTAATCTGGGGTGGGGGTATTTTCTTGAAAACCCTCGTGTCGCATCCCTGGAAGATACTGAACCTAAATACCAAGTTTGGTGTTTATCCGACTGTTCGTTTCTGAGTTATGCTGTTCACAGACAGACACACACACACACACACACACACAGACACACAGACACACAGACACACACACGGACATGTTTCCAAAAATGCTTTTTTTGGATTCAGGAGGTCTCAAAACATGTATTTCCGGTGAAATCTCGGTATCGAATTTTTGGGTGGAATACAATACTTCCCCTACTTACTATACGTAGTAGAGAAAGTAAAAATTGGGACAAAGGCTACCGGGTACCATACGTGCGGTTGCAACTCTACAAGTTCGGTTCCCCAACAGTTGAAATATAATACAACTCCTATTTTAAATTGGCTTCCATACGTGTTGCAAATAACGTAACAAACCATCTACAAGGTTTCCTTGGAAACGAATCCATGCGTTGGAATTCTAAATATCCTTGTATAAATATCATCGGGAAGACGTAGAAAGCACACGAACGTGCAAATAAAGCAATTATATATTAAATGTAGACATTTATTTGGAAAGCTTAGAGCGTGCGTTACGGAAACAGAACGAATTTGATAATATTCGTGTCTAATTTCCAGCAGGTAATCATCGTTGTAATCTGGTGGTATATCAGTAGTTTCATGCTTCGGCCGCCAGTGGATCCTACATCAGTATTACAAACCAAAAACACTGAATTTCGCTACAGGTACAAAATTCCGCTACATTCCCATACAAAAATACTACATTGTTGGTGATTTATGGCTATTTTAGTGGCATGAATTTATCTTTTGCTTCAGTAATTAAGTTAAAATGAATTTAATCATTGTACATCTCTTAGTAAAATGTAAATAAACTAATTTACTGATTTCCACCGTGTTTTAAAAGTTCACTTCCTTTTGCCCCCAAAACTGTCTTCTTTAACAGAGTGTAACCTTTTCGAGAAAAAAAATCTTTCAACGACTTATACGAAAACTACGGTTTTCTCACTTCTCATATTTCGACACTTTTCCAGAGTACTCCGTCCCCCAACCTCTTAGGAATGGAGTACCCTTTATTTATTGCATAATTGGTAATTAAAATGACTAAATTAATGTTGTATAACTTTTTACATGTTGAAGTCAAACTTCTTTAGGCGCGGTAGGGTAACTGGCCTGGATCAGACGAAAAGTGAAACGCATGAGTTGGCCTGATCGAGAAACTCCAACCGGCAGTTGAGCAAACAGAGAAGGAGAATCATTTCTACTCTCTCCGGCGCATGCGCCGCGTATACTGTGTTAATGCGTAGCATAGGGAACCAGTAGACCCTTGCGTATTATACTGTATATTAGCTGAACACGTATTATAATTATATTATTATTGAACTCTGTCTTATTGGCCTACATTATTGAAGGTGCAGCATTGTTGGGAAACGATCTGGACGAAATGCCAATGATTATGAGTGGTGATTTCAACATCAACTTCAAGTCAGATTTGAGAATCGGTGGACATCAACCACTGATAAGATTTTTGGAGAAAAATTCAAGTTAAAATTGAACACTGACAAAGCTCAATCTACAACCGGATCAGGATCTACCATCGACGCAGTGTTCTCTCGTTATTTAGAACATTTACAGTCTAAATTATTTGTATCATACTTCAGCTGTCATAAACCCTATTTATTTTCTCTACTACGTAGAGTAAGTAGGGGAAGTATTGTATTCCACCCAAAAATTCGATACGAAGATTTCACCGGAAATACATGTTTTGGAAACATGTCCGTGTGTGTGTGTCTGTGAACAGCATAACTCAGAAACGAACAGTCGGATAAACACCAAACTTGGTATTTAGGTTGAGTATCTTCCAAGGATGCGACACGAAGGTTTTCAAGAAAATCCCCCCCACCCCAGATTACCCTTTACATGGAACATTTTTCGAAAATTTTAATTTTCTCAAAAATGGCTGAAACGATTTTGATTAAAATATTATATATTTAAGATACTTTCATGACAAATGAAATGTATATCCCGAATTTTCTGGGAATGTCTCCAAAAGTATTCATTGTGAACGACTTTTGCATAACTGGTAAACCATAACAGACAAAATTTTACTGCACAAAAAATGTAGAATGCGTTAAAATACACAATTTATGTCATATACATTTTTTTTGGAGTGAACTATTTTCGAGATATTGCTTGTTATTCCCTTAAATTTTCCAATACTTATACTTTTCTCAAATTCGTAATTCATTTTTTTTTTATGTCCTGGACATGCAAAGAGAATGGAATACTAGACATAGCAACCAGCTCTTAAAATATTTGACTAACGCTTAAAGCCTACCATATTCCCTTGGCATCTACAAGAAAACTAGCAATAAGATTAATATCTGGATTAACATGAAGCATATGGAGAATATGCGTCTGTAAAAATAATCTGCACAAGAGTAGAGAAAGTCATGTGAGTGTAACACATCAGATTTTTTCTTTCTTGAAGTATTAATGGAAATTGAGTAATTGATTCTTCAATCACTATCCTACAGGCGGCTAAGGTAAGATACCAGGAAGATCCCCACTAGTCTGTACTGCAGCATGTGTCAGCAGCTCTGCAATTGGCGGGCAACAAGTTGCCAAGCCCTTAAGTCGGATGGCTGTCACGTAGTGCTGCTAAAAGACCAAGAACAGCCACTGCAAGTGAAACATCAGGATATGAGGACACGTACACCTGTCTTACCCCTGGGCCAAGTAACGTCGTCGTCAAACTCGAGTATGACTCCGCATATTTATGTACATGTACGGCGAAGAAACCCGGGCTCCCTTATCCAGGTGCTGCAACTTCTGCCACGAAAATAAACTGCCGACGAGGTAATCTGCATAATTAAAACATGTAGGGGAAGATGGAACGAGGTGTCTCTGACTCGCATTCGGGGAAGACTCCGGCTTCAAATCTCGTGTAATGACTACCCTGCCTTAAATATTTTCGCGGCTTCCTTCAGTTCACAGGTAAATAAACACTGCACTGAATATGTCAATACCACGACACCAGAGTTATACCCAGTGCATTACTGAAGACAACTATGTAACAACAAATCTGATGTTACATTCACATGACTTTCTCTACCCTCTATCGCGTATTTGTGGGTATATAAACTATTCTTACCAAAGCTTATTTCTATGTCTGCTACATTTAATCCAAATAAACCTTTGCAGAAATAGCTACATTACACATTTCGTTATAGACACAAAGAGAACAGCGATAGTCAAATGTTTAACAACTGGACGCTATATGCTGGCCTTAAAATTCCATACTGTTTCCATGACATCGCGAGAAAACAAGTGGATGTTGACAGAACTTAAGAGAATGACCAAAAAATGAACAATTCGAACCTTTAATAACCGCCTATGCCAAAGAAAACTTATTTGAAATAAACTGTGTTTTAAAGGGATCTACATTTATACAAGATTATACAAAATTGTTTCCTAATGAAGTGAACTTCAAAGGCTATTCCCAGAAAATTCAAGATATACATTTTATTTATCATCTAAATATCTTTCATATATAGCATTTTAATCAAAATAGTAGCCATTTTTTAGAAAATCAAAGATTTCGAAAAATCTTTCATGTAAAGGGTTGTCTGGGGTACGGGAATTCTCTCTCTCTCTCTCTCTCTCTCTCTCTCTCTCTCTCTCTCACACACACACACATTTTCTAAAATGATTATTTTGGGGGGGATTCAGGTGGTCTCAAAACATAACTTTCAGTGAAATCTCGATTTTGGATGGAATCAGTACTTCCCTACTTAAACGAGCGGGATGGCTCAGCGATTTAGGGGGTCGGGGGTTCGATTCCCGGGGTCGACCTTCCTGACCCAGGGTTTTTTCGAGGGTTTTCCCGGTTCGCCAGGTGAATTCTGGAAATGATTCTCACATCCCTCGAATTTTCGGTCCCTCCGTTTTATCTCCATTCTCATTTCCCTTCATCTTCCATCCGTTGGTCTCTTACAGGGTCGGAAGTGTCGGCGATGGTGTTTCGGTGCAGTGTGGCAGGGGAAAAGAATGCTCCTTGTGACTTTCTCCGTACGCTTTCGGCCGGGATATACGAACCCCTTTGAGAGGCATTAGACCCCCTGCGTCCCCGATCTGCCTGTCCAACAACCGGGGAGTCTCTATCTGGAAAACTTAGGGACTCTGTCATACCTGTGCCGTCCGGCAGCCCGGTGTCTCCCCTCGCCTCATCCTTCCTCCCTTGGGCGCCCCCTTGTGGGGCGTAGGTACAATATCCCCTCCGTAGCCAATCCAGTCTAATCCCCTACTTAATAAATGTAGTAGAAAAAGTAAAAATGTTTTGCATTCACACGATTTTTCTACTCACCCTTCTACAAGCTGTCCATTCAAAATGTTATTCTCCTGTCTACTTCTTAGAGATAAACTTTCATTACACATTCACACTCGTGCGTATAAGAAAAATAGAGTAAGCTACAGCTCTTGTCAGATTTTTAAAAAGCTGGTCGCTATGCGCTAGCTTTATAATTCCCTGCTCTTCGTATGACCACAAAAAGAGTACAAAGAATAGCGATTTAACTGTTGAAGACAACGTATTTAAAAATTCAAACTAACAAAGAATATCTCGGAAACGGTTAGAACACATAAAAAAAACTATATAAACTGTGTGTTGTAACGAGAACTACATTTTTATATAGAAAGGTTTTGTCTATCTCTTACGGTTTAACAGTTATACCTACAAATACCATTCAAAATGAAGAGAACTTCGCAAGCTATTTCCAGGAATTAAAAGATGCTCATTTTATTTTCCTGCAAATATCTTCAAAATAATTATTTTAATAAAAATCGTCTCATTTTTGAGGAAATAATGAAACATTTTTCATATTAAGGGTTGTTAGGGGTGGGAGATTTTCTTGAAAATTTCGTGTCGCATCACTGGAAGACGCACAAGCACACCTGTTGCTAAAAATAACTTGTTTTCGATTCATGGAGCCTCAAAACGTGTATTTCTGTTGAAATCTCAATATCCAGGAATGCAGCAGGTACTTCCTATACTTGCTATAGGTAACTAGTAGAGAAATTAAAATAGATATTATTCAGTATGGGAATAGGAGCTGAAACCGTCCTTATGTAGTGGCTATGGCGGAGATTTTCTCTGGAGTTGTTGCCAACGTAAAAACAATGTGGCTAACGAGTTGTCGCGAAAAGTAAGAATACACGCTATCCTTAAACATTCGGGTAGTAACATAGGTCCTACACCTAAGCCCTGAAGTCGCGCCGCAACTGCTCCACTCCTCAAATTAGAAAAAACTGCGTGAGATTCTCGTACCTTAGAAATGAAACTTTCTAGGTTCTAGCAATTGTTGATGATTTTATTATTTCAGAATTGCGAAATGGTTATGTGGAATTTGATTGAAGAAAATCTCTTAATTAAATGCAACATTTCTTTTATTTTTCAATTTCCATTGCTTCATAGTCTAAGAAAGAAATTATGGGTTTATGATAGCCAAAGTATTTATTCTCCCTCTCTTCTCAACTGCCGGTTGGAGTCGGAGAAGGTAGCCCATACCGTGCCTGAACAAGCTTCACTAAAAAAAATTTTTTCCTCGGCTACGCTTTGCGGCTTAAGGACCTCAATGTATTTTACGCCTTGCGGCTTAGGGCCAATGTTAGTAGCAGAAGCACAAGTGCCTCGGGTGGGATGCGTCTTATCATTATCCACATACGGAATATTATCGAAAATACAAAGCGCATCGAGAAAGCAAGTTTCCCAATTGTGTTTCCTTTAAAGTAAACGTATTTAGGCAGGATAATTGCGCATGGGTAACAGATGTATGACGTATCAATCATATGCCGGCCGGACAGGTCACGCTTGGTGCCAGTAGCGCGGTAGCAGTGGCCTGAAATGGCGGCTCTTATTCGTTCTCCCGCCGCCTGCGAGGTTCGGTCAGTGATAAAGTTCCTTACTGCACAAAACGTAGCGCCGATCGAAATTCATCGTCAGCTCTGTCAGGTCTATGGGACTGAGCAAACAGATGGTGCGTCGCTGATGTAGACAGTTTTCCGAAGGTCGTTTAAGTGTCCATGATGAGCGCAGTGGGCGACCGTCCCTCATCAATGATGACCTTGTTGAGCTACTGCGGCAGCGCATCGTGGAGAACCATCGCTTCACGATTTCTGCAGATATCGCGATCCTTGTTGCATGAAATTGTCCTTAAGCACCTGCTGTTCAGGAAATTGTGTGCCAGTTGGGTGCCGAAAAACCTGACACCCGAGCACAAAACGAAAAGCTTAGGAGCAACACTGGCATTTCTACAGCGTTATCATGATAACGGTGACGAGTACGAAGGATCGTCACGGGGGGTGAAACGTGGGATTTCGCACTTCACCCCGAAAACCAAGCAGCAGTCACTGCACTGGCGTCAGTGCACGGTGTTCTGGGACAGGAAGGGCATTCTGCTCATTAACTTACTGCCCAGAGGTGAAACAGCGAACGCTGACCGTTACTGTAAAACACTGCGGGAACGGTGCGCCATTCAAAACAAGAGGCGTGGAATGGTTACTGCATGTATTGTGCTGCTCCACGACAACGCTCGTCCACATTTTCTGCAGTAGTTCGGCTGCAATCTCTTTGATCATCCTCCATACAATCCTGATCTTGCTCTCAGCGATTTCCATCTTTTCTTGCACTTCAAGAAATTCCTGTCCTCCGGTCAGCCCTTTGACAAAGACGAAAAGCTGAAGACGACGTCACACGCTGGTTCCACTCACAAACACAGACTTCTACGACACACGAATACAAAATTTGATCCCACGATATGACAAGTGTCTCAATTCTTCTGGTGACTATGTCGAAAAATAGCCCAAACATTGCTGTACCTGTTGCCAATAAAGTTTTTCATCTATGTTTTCTTTGTTTTAAGAAAAATACGGAAACTTACTTTCTGGATGCGCCTCGTAATATTAAAACGCAGAAAACGTTGCTATACCCTTAACCACGGCTGCAACATATGATTCTGTTTCAGTAAGCAAACAATATTTGGCTAAATTGTCATACTTTTGCTACATTAACTTACTCAAGCAAACGTTTTCTCCGCACGAAATTACAATAAATAATTCTTATTTAAATTCGTATTGAAATAAAGCGTCATTGCATAAATAATAACAACAATAACTTTGTTACAGCAATTCTTATCCTGAACAGCAGGTGCGAAACAAAACTGGGTCTTCCAGCTGAGAGCATCAAACAAGCACTCATAGTAGGCACACCTTCCACTTCAAGCAATTTGACATTTGTGTTTTAACAATTCCTCGCCTCCCACGAATGAAAATGTCATGTCGCCTTGCAAGACAAAGCTCTCCTCCTTCAGCAGAATTTTTCAATTATTAGCCGTTCGATATCCACTACCCTTGTGGGAAATAATAGGGCCCGACCTTCCTCTTTTCCTGATAAACGGGCTGTGACGTCATCGTGACGCAGCGAGTGCCCTTCTTCGGTTCTCTCCAGGGGTTTACAGTAATATTGAGATTTTCCTATTTTATCTTCTGGCCCAAATTGCCGCTACTCTTTAAGGTTGCGCTACGGCAAGTAGACCATTCAAATGGGAGCTTTGTAATGGACTTTCCTTATTGCTCACGTATGACTACCATTAACATATTGAAATGTACCTCGAAATGTCAGTACGATTATCGATTTTATACTTAGTGTTAAAGCTGTGTTCTAAGAAACAGAAGCTATTTTGAAGCTAGGAAAACGAGAGAGAAATGTACGCAAACTATTAAACTAACAGATGCGTTCGTTTTGTGCAGGCTGTGGGACCTAGAGATTCCAGAAATTGTCTCCACTTGAAAAAAAAAATGAGAAAGAAAAAACGATATTGCATATTTTAGCTTTCTTTCAAGAGTTTATATATATATATATATATATATATATATAATTGTACCGAATTGTTGAACTTTTCCAAGTAGGGTGTTTACAAACTTATTTTACATACATTTAGCACATCAAATTTGTATTTCTCTATTGCCCACTTATATAGTGAAAGTATTGCAATTCAACCCAAAAATTCGGAGTCCGGATTCACCGAAACTATGTATAAAGTATAATGTCAGTTATAAATTTTAAAAGGGAGACTGCTAAAATAATGTATACATGAGAAAACGTAAAAGTGAATTTTTTATGGGACTGAAACGTAATTATTAGATTGTTACTCGAAACTAATTATGTATTATTTAATATAAGAAAGCAATAAAAGAAACAAACAAATATAAACACACTATACTATTTAGAGTATTTCAAACTACATTCGTTTTTTCGTAGTACTTCAAACACCTTCTACCACTACTACTACATTCGTATTACAAACTAAAAAGAAAATCTCATATTATATTCGCATGACTTACTCCACCCTCTAATTGCTAACTAGTGGATATATAAATTATTCTTACGAAGTTTATTTTCCTATCTACTTCATTTTAATCGAGATAAACCTTTCCGGAAATAACTGCATTAAATACAGGGTGATTTATGAAGAACGGACACATTTATTTCTTTAATTGTTTCAAAACGAGTTATGGTAGCGAAAACTTATTATACCTGAAATGCAGAGGAATTTTGAAAGATTATTTACCTCTATCCTGTATAAGGCACAACTTAACACATCATTCCATGTTACTGGCCACTCATTGGAGACTCTGTTGTCAATAGCTGGAATCTCTTGTGTAATGTGCTTCTGGTGACGTGTGGCATAAACCCTGTCTTAAGTAACCCCATAGAAAGAAGTCCGGCGATGTCAAATCCGGAGATCTCGGTGGCCACAGGTTCTTGGAAATTATCAGGTCGTCAAAGAAACTTACAATTAGTGCCATGGGTTCATTTGATGTATGGCATGTAGCGCCGTCCAGCTGAAAATATCCTTCACTCACCTCTACATCGTCTAGCTGCTCAGCAAACTCAATGAAAATCCGTCGACACACTGCAGTGTTCACATTGTTTAAAAACAATTGGTCCCACTATTCTGTGTGCGGATATTGCGCACCAAATTCCGATTTTAACCGGGTGCATAGGTGCTTCATGAATAACATGTGGATTTTCTCTGGCCCAATAGAATGAGTTATTTCAGTTCACATAGTCGGATAAATGGAACTATGCTTCATCTGTGAACCATGTGATGGACAATATGGCAGGATTTTGCACAATGAACACCTGAAACCAACGATAATAATTCAGTCGTCTATCCTTATCTGGTTCCTGTAACTGACGGACAACCGTAATCCTATACGGCTTTAGGCCTGCACTTTTCACAGCTTTCTGACACATTGAGTAGCTGTACTCTGTCTCCTGCGACAAACGTCTTAATGGTTTTTTGGGTCACTGATCCAGTCGTGCCCTTACGTCAACAACCGTGGGAAGCCTAGATGAACGAGTTTTGCCTTTTTCACTCACTAGAGATACAGTTGTCTCCAGTTTACCAGTCCCAGTATTGTTTCTTTGGGGAGGATTCCGAGCACCAAACCCTTTGAGTAGCTGTAATTGAGTTCGTAACCCAGTACTGCTTTACAAGCAAGAGTCGTTCATTTAATGCGTACTCAATTTTCACGTTGACTAGAACAAAATCTCAAAAAACAGTTGCCGACAATAAAACTAAGAATTAGGAATAAAACATGAACATTTACGCATCTAGTGACAGGCATGCGAAATTCGAGAACATTCTGCTTAATTTGGTGCCAAAATTGGAGCATTGAGTGAATTTCGAACAGAATAATTAAAGAAAGAAATGTGTCAGTTCTTCATTCATCACCCTGCGTTTCGTTATAGATACAAAGGGAATAACGGTAGTCAGATGTTTTAGACCTGGGCACTATACACTGGCCTTAAAATTCCATACTCTTTCCATGCATACGCGAGAAACAACTGAAAATCGACGGGACTAGAACAGAAATTGAGCCATTAATAAGGGATATCTCGGAAATGACTGATGCCATAAAAAAAATCATTTAAAATAAACTGTATTTTCTAAAGATATCTACGCTTTTTGTATTGTACGTTTTCGTCTATCACTTAACGTTTACTAGTTATACAAGATTATACGAAATTCCTTCGGAATGAAGAGGACTTTGCAGGCTATTCACAGAAAATCAATTTTCTTTTACGAAAACGTAAATTTTGAAAAATTTTCCGTGTAAACAGTAGTACCGGATTGAGGAATTTTCTTGAAAGTTATTGAACTTAAATACCAAGTTTGGTATTTATCCGATTTTCCGTTTTTGAATTATGCTGTTCATAGACACAGACCTGTCCTAGTAATGCTTTTTTAGGGTTCGGGACCCACAAAACATATACTTCCAGTGAAATTTCGACATCGAATGTTTGAATGGAACACTTCCCTTACTTACTATACGTAGTAGAGAAAGTAAAAAAACAATAAATTATTTAAGACTTTATATTTTCTACATTTAAACACTTATTATTAATTATATTATTAAAACCGTAAATTCAAAACTGTAAATATTACCATCAATCTTCAAAGAAAGTACACCGAAATTCTGAAAGAAAATGAAGGAAGACTTCATTGAAATGTTGCGCAAATACTGTATTCCGTATCCATTGACAATTGAATATTTTGTCAATATAGAAATTCAAGCAAATGCAGCGTGAATCCCTATCTCAATATAACACCATATATCGCGTGAAAACTGCTTTTCGCAAATCATCCAAGCAACATCATAAAGTATACAACTCCGCCGTGGAGACGACACTGTTTGCAAGCAAACTTTTTCAATCAGCACAGGGCAAGAGGGCGCCGGAAACAGAAAAACCAATGTATTTTCAATATAAAAAGTGCAGAGTCAGTGAATGGGAGTGATAGAGTAAACAGGGGTCCTTTCATAAGCACTGTATACTGCGTCCAGTCTCTTCCTTGGAGATTTCTTCCTAAAGGTGAAAACGGGACAGCAAAGGTTTCCTTAAAGGCGACTTACAATGCTGCAAACACTTAGGTTAACAAAGTCCTTTGTTTAATTTCAAAAAGTTCTCGGCTTGGGATTACCTCGTAGGTAGAGTATTGCATTCCACCAAAATATTTGATATAAACATTTCACGGGAAATACATGTTTTGAGGCCCACCTGAATCCAAAAAGTCTGCATGTGTGTGACACTCAACTAAAAGTCGGAAAAATACTAAAAGTTCAGTATCTTCCAAGGTTACGACATGAAGATTTTTCAGGAAAATTCTCCCACCCAAAATTACCTTAAACAGGAATATATTTGGTTATTTTTTACTTTTTTATTTTCTTAAAAATGGCTCTAACGATTTTTATTAAAATACCAAATGTTTAAGATATCTACATGGCAAATAAAATGTACATCTTGAATTTTTTGGGAATAACCTGTGTAGTCCTCTTCATTCTGAATGACTTTTGTATAATTGGTAAACCACAAGAGATAAGAAGTTTGCTACACAAACAAAGTAGGTATATTTATTTTAGAAACATTCCTATCACTGGTAAAATTTGTCATTACTTTCGTTATTTCTTTAAGTGCTGTCACTATTCAGTTGTCTCTTGAGATGTTTATGCAGAGAACATGGCATTTCAAGACCAGCAAATACTCGTAGCGTCCAGGTTTTCAACATTTGACAATCGCTTATATCCTGTACCCTTCTTGTGCTTACAAGACAATACCTTCTACAAGCAATATAAAAAAAAACTTAGGTGTTGAATTCACACGACTTTCTCAAACTATTCTAACAAAGGCTAATTCTTGTTAATCGAAATAAACTTAATTGATTACACATTTCATTGTAGTAGAAGTAGAGTTAGCTAAAGCAATAGTCAGATTTTTACTTTCTCTACTACAGAGACAGCCAAAAGCTACAAACCGGCTGCGCGGTGTTTTTCCTGTCCGCGTCCTCGGCGCTCGTTGCCGTCTACCGCTATCATAGAAAGGCGCGGATGAAACCTCCCAACATTTTAAAACTACTTTTAAAGGCTTTACTTAACAACTTTATGAAAGTGTGTTTGAGGACAAAATTAGTAGAGATTTCCTCGGTCCCCCGACCTAACCCCCTGCGATTTCTATCTCTGGGAGTAACTTAAAACAAAGTGTACAAGACAAACCCACACACCCTGGAAGAATTAAAACAAAATATCCGCCAGGAAATTGCCAGCATTTCTCAACGTGAACTACGGCGAGTGATGGATAGTTTCCTAAAGAGGTGCCAAAAATGTATGGACAACGACGGCGGCCAGTTTCAGCATCTCCTTTCGTAAAGTTGGTAAGTAAAGCCTTTAAAAGTAGTTTTAAAAATGTTGTATGGTTTCATCCGCGTCTTTCTATGATAGCGGCAGAAGGCAAAGAGCGCCAAGGACGCGGACAGGAAAAACACCGCGCAGCCGGTTCGTAGTTTTTTTGGCTCTCTGTATGTATAGTAATAAGGGGAAGTAATGCATTCCAAACGAAAATTCGATACCAAGATTTCACCGGAAATTAATATTTTGAAGCCCCTGAATCCAAATAAAGCACTTTTTGAAATATGGCTGTGTGTTTGTGAACAGCATAACTCTAAAACGAAAAGTCGAATAAATACCAAAGTTGGTATTTGAGTTTAGTACCTTCCAAGGATGCGAAACGAAGATTTTCAAGAAGATCGCCCCACCCCAACTACCCTTTACATGGAACACTTTTTGAAAACGTTGATTTTCTAAAAAAAATTGCTAAGGATTTTGATTAAAATAACATATATGAAATATATTTACATAACAAATAAATTGCATATATTTTATTTTGTGGGAATAGCCTAGGAACTCCTCTTCATTCGAAAGGAGCTTTGTATAACTTGTAACGTTACGCGATAGACGAAAAAAAGTAGATCTTTAAAACACACAATTTACTTAAAATAGTGTTTTTTGTGGTACATCAGATTTTTTAATAAGCGGCTCGTTATGCGATGGCTTTGAAATTCCGTTCTTTTTGCATGACAACGAGAAAAAAAATCTGTGATACATTCACACGACATTCTCTAAACTCTATCGCTTATTAGTGGGTATACGAACTACTCTTGCTAAAGCTTATTTTTCTATCTACATTTTAATCTAAATAAACCTTTGCAGAAACAGCTACATTACACATTTCGTTATAGATACAAAGGGAACAGCGATAGTCAAATGTTTAACAACTGGACGCTATATGCTGGCCTTAAAATTCCACAGTTTCCATGACATTGCGAGAAACAGCTGAAAATCGACAGGACTTGAAAAGAATGGCTAAGTATTGAACAATTCGAACCATTAATGACGGATATCTTGGAAATGCTGTCATAAAAACGTTATTTGAAATAAATTATGTGGTTTATAAAGTTCTAGTAGCACATTTTCATCTATCGCTTAACGTTATACAAAATTTGTTCCGAAAGAAGCAGGCTATTTCAAGAAAATTTAAGATATGCATTTTACTTGTCATGTAAATATTATTAATATATGGTACTTTAATCAAAATCGTTAGAGCCATTTTTTATAAAATAAAACTTTTAGAAAATTCTTCCATATAAAGGGTAGTTTTGGGGCGAGCAATTTTCTTCAAAAATTTAATGTCGCATCTTTGGAAGGTGCTAACCACAAATACCAAATTTGAACTTTAATCTTGCTTTTCGTTTTTGGAGTTATGCTGTTTGCAGACACTCACACACACACAGAATTTTTTCTAAAAATACTTTTATTCAGAGGGCCTCAAAACATGTATTTCCGTTGAAATCTCGTATCGCATTTTTTGGGTGGAATGCAATACCTTCTATACGTGATAGAGATAGTAAAAATAGAACCTAACAGTGAGGCAGTATTTTTAACACTTAAATGATTTCAGTCAAATTATATAATATAAAATATAATAACAGCCCGCCTTAAAGCAATATGTGTATAATATACTACATAAAAAGTGTATATGACAGTCATTGTATATGTTTATATTATTATGTACATGTTCAATAATGTTATGCGAATGTATTACGTAATTTTATAATGTAGGAGCTGTGAGAATATAGGTCAAAAGTTGCTAACAATGAGGTAACCTTGAGGCAATAATGAAAGTAATAATGCTACTACGCGTCCTCGAGAAGTTAAATACGTATTCAGTGTGAGACGAAAATTCAATACGGCGAGAATATTATAAAGTTTACGTGTTTAAAAGTGCAATTAATTAAATAATCTCACAGCTCTCTATGTAAGTGAAGTGTTATTTAATCGTGTGAAGGCTTAATAAATGGAGTGAAGTAAAAATTATAATTTGTGTAAGCCTACATTCTTTAGCCGCGTCACTCCCTGCAAAGGGAAACATGTTTCTACAAATTAATACTGACGCAGCCGAGGCAAACATAAATAAATATAATATTTAAAGAAAACATAAGAATACAAAGTTGATTCTTAAACATTGGGGCAAAGGCCACCGAAAAGTAAAGTTGGGGCGAAGCCTACCGGAACTTTGTACCATACTTGGCTCCCCAACAGTCAAACTACAATACAACTCCTAAAATAATACTATTTCAACGGGGACGAATGCTTTCTGGAGTTCAGTGGACAGACCACTCTACCAAGCAGACCTACTGTCGCTAGGTCACAATACGTCTCTTGAGACAGTGAAATTTCCGAACCATTGGCTCTCTTTTTCTCTTGATATTTTTGGGTTTCCGGTAGCTATCGTTTCGAGGCCATTAGGGTGAGGGGGAGTGCGGCGGAAGGGAGGAAAGAGAAGAAAGGGCCAGGGAAATGAAAATACATTTTACGTCCAAAGTTGAGCCGAGTTCGTGACTTTTCAGTTTAAAGACACGAGTAAATGTTGTTTTGTAAGGTGCAAGATATCCGGGCATTCAAAAAGATTGCAGTGACGTACTTGTTTTACTGCTCTTCAGTCCGTTGTTAAAAATTAGGTTTACGGTTTTGTTTGTCAAGCCCTGCAACCGTGAACAGCATGCATGGCGGGGAATAAACTACTTGCTGACGTTCGACCGGGTGACAAACATCTAAAACAGGTCAGGCATGTATTACTCACCAAATTAGTTACTATTTTTACTTTCTATAGTAAGTAGAGGACGTAGATAATGAATTCCATCCAAAAATTCGATACCGACATTTCAGCGAAAATACACGTTTCGAGGTCCCCCGATTAATGAAAGCCGTTTTAGAAGGAGTGACATTTTTAGTTTTTTGCAGTCTTATTGATTGCAATTTCACCCTCAATTCGATATAAAATGTTATACGCCGGGGTGAGGCCAAAACGTTTTGCAGCTAAAACATTAAATTTAGTTACCCCGGCATAAACATTGGGGAACGTAACTCTGAGGCGGCGAGAGATTCTAAGAACTTGCTGCACAAAGCTAAAGCGGGCGTGGGATCTTTAGAACATAAAAATACATAAATCCACATCTACTCTGATTTATTATTAACAAGATGCCCTATATTATACACAAAAGGTTACAAACACTGGGGGAGATGCCCCATGCACACGCACCCATCTCGCACACGCAACCAAACACTCAGAAGACCTACACTAGACTGACGCTACCACAGGACGTTGACAGACCAGGCTCTTCCCTCAATTGCCTTCACCCCCCATCTAGGAATTGGAGGTAATTGCCACGCCGGACGATAATTAAACTCACAAACGAAACAGTCAGTCCAACAATATTACTATACACAGCAATAATGTGTCCGACGCGTCAATGCACACACATACGCTACAATATGCACAGTCCAGCCATAAGTTCTGTCGTCTATGTTGGTAGCTCTACAACGTAAAAATAAATGATTTAATGGTACTGTTACAAGTTACCATGGTAGCAGAGTTATTATTCTAAACACATTTTCTTTGTGTAGTTTCCTACATTAACCAATAAATATGGAATGGGGTGTAAATGAAAACAGAATTGCAGTGGTTGCTCTTTAAAACTGTGGTAAGAAACCTACTGAAATTTGTTTACCGAACTGTCAGGAGATTCGTTGAATCTTCCTCCACGGAAGACTTACCAAGATCTGGCAGGCCTCGTATCATAAGGACTTCGGGAGTGATCAAAGCAGTAAGAGATCGAATACGTCGAAACCCACTCCGGAAGCAAAAAATAATGAACCGAGAGTTAAATGTATTCGCCAAATCCATGCCTCGTATTATCAGAGAAGAACTTCATATGAGAGCTTATCGACGGTCAGTGAGACATTTGTTAACGAACCTAAAGATGATCGTGTACGGAACATCAGAGAGGCTCTTACAGTGGCATGCTCAGAGTGATAATGAAAATATCCTCTTCACGGATGAGAACATTTTCACAGTGGAAGAGAATTACAATAAGCAAAATGATAAAAGTATATGCACAGAGCTCCTCCGAGGAAGCTAAAATCAGTCCCTCGTGTTCAGAGGGGGCACCAACCAGCATCGTGATGGTTTGGTGAGGCGTGTCACATCAAGGAGTAACATCTCTTCATTTCTGTAAACAAGGAGTAAAAACGGGAGCCAGACGGTACCTAGAGAGAGCTGTGAGACCCTTGAACACCACACTCTTCAGTGGAAGCCATTGGTCTTTCAGCAACTCAGCCCCAGCTTACAAGACTAGAACAACTCAAGCATGGCTCAGGGACAATGTTTCAGAATTCATCGCAGCAGAAGACTGGCCCTCTGGCAGCCCAGACCTGAACCCACTGGACTATAGGCTTTGGGATATCTTGAAGAGTAAGGCCTGTGCTTAACCTCACTGCAGTTTGGAATCTCTAAAGCGAGATCTCGTAAAGGCAGCGCAGGAAATTCCTCTAGATGTCACCCATGCTGCAGTAGCAGCCTGGCCTAACAGATTAACGTCCTGTGTAAAGGCCAGAGGTGATCATTGTTAATGACGTATAGTGTAAGAAATGTTCATTAGTCACTGAATTAAAAAATATATATGTTATATCTTTTTGTTCTTTTATTTTAAGACATATCGCTTCTTAATCCTAGGACAGAACTTACGACTGGACTGTGTATATATAAAATCATTGCAAGCACAATACTTAATATTCAAATACACATTCCTTTAAAATGATACTTCATCTACTTTGAATTCTGCAGCACTCAATCGAAAACAAATTTTCTGACGTTACATTCAAGTGACTTTCTCTACCCTCTATCGCTTATTAGTTGGATTAGCTGGAATAGTTTATTACAAACTATTCTTACTCAAGGTTATTTTCTATCCACTATGTACATTTTAATCCAAATTAACCGTTGCAGAAATGGCTACATTACACATTTCGTTATAAATACAAAGAAAACAGCGATAGTCAAATGTTTAAGAACTGAATACTATACGCTGGTCTTAAAATTCTATACTGTTTCCATGACATCGTGAGAAATAATTGAAAACTGACAGGATTTAAAAATAATGGATAAGTACTGAACAATTCGAACCTTTAATAACGAATATCTTAGAAATGGTCTATGACACAAAGAAAAAAATTCTGATGTGTTACACTCGGATGACTTTCTCTACTCTTAAACAAACTATTTTTACAAATGCTTATTCTTCATATGCTTCATATTAATCGAGATGTTAATCTTATTGCTAATTTTCTTGTAGGTGCAAGGGGAATATGGTAGGCTTTAAGCGATAGTCAAATATTTTAAGAGCTGGTTGCTATGTGGAGTATTCCATTCTCTTTGCATTACCAGGACAAAGAAAATGAATAACCAGTTTGAGAAAAAGTATTGGAAAATTTAGGGGAATAACAAGCAATATCTCGAAAATGGTTCACTCAACAACAAAAATGTGTGACACGAATTGTGTATTTTAACGCGATCTACATGTTTTGTGTAGTAAAATTTTGTCTATCTCTTATGGTTTACCAGTTATGCAAAAGTCGTTCACAATGAAGAACATTTTTGGAGACATTCCCAGAAAATTCGAGATATACATTTCATTTGTTATGGAAATATCTTAAACATGATATTTTAATCAAAATCGTTAGCCATTTTTGAGAAAATTAAAATTTTCGAAAAATGTTCCATGTAAAGGGTAATCTGGGGTGGGGGGATTTTCTTGAAAACCTTCGTGTCGCATCTCTGGAAGATACTGAACCTAAATATCAAGTTTGGTGTTTATCCGACTGTTCGTTTCTGAGTTATGCTGTTCAAACACACGCGGACATGTTTCCAAATTTTTTTTTTTTTTTGGATTCAGGGGTCTCAAAACATATATTTACGGTGAAATCTCGGTATCGAATTTTTGGGTGGAATACAATACTTCCCCTACCCACTATACGTAGTAGAGAAAGTAAAAACGTATTTGAAATAAATTATGTTTTAAAGAGCTCTACATTTCGAATGCAGTCTGCTTTCGTCTATCGCTTAACGTTTACCGGTTATACAAGACTATGCAAACTTTTGTATGTACGTATAACTTAATTCTGCGGTGGAAATAAGATTTTATTTCACGGAGGAATAAAATGTCAAAATTAGAAATTGCCTTAATTCCTCATTTTCGGCTCACTTTTTACGAGTTCACGAATTTATTTCTCCACCAGTTTAAGTCTATGTCGAAACTGTGTGGATGTATGCACAAAAAATGCTCTACCCAATGCATGAAAGATAATTTTGAAAACACCACGTACAAAAAAAAGTTGCAATTTTGGTATATTTTTAAAAAAATTATAAAACTGATAAAATTTGAAAAACGCCAAAACACGTAAACTGTATGTATTACCATTTGTTCTTTATGTCCAAACAAATTAGATTTTTCCCTCCATTAATTTGACAGCTAGAAGTTTTTAAAATAAGTAATACTAGGTTGTCTCATAAGTATATATGAGTATACATAAGTATACATAAGTTTTTATGTTTGGTGTTTTATAAGATAGAATTGGCTTTCTTTGGTTTGCCAATGCTATTTACAGGATGCCATGGCTAGTATTGCATATATCGCGAGAATGTGTATCACACAATCACAAAATGGAAGTTAAAAAGTTTGAGATTAGAGTCCTTCTAAAGCACTACTGGAAACAAGATTATAAAGTTGCAGCCGCAGGTCGAAAAATATGTGAAGTGGAAGGAGAAGGTGTTGTTAGTGAGCGTGTGGCACAACGATGGTTCCAGCGTTCAACACTGGAGAAGAAAACACTAAATATTTATCAGGTTCTGGAAGAACTAAATTATTGAGAATACACGCAGTGTTTTGGAAGAAAATTCTCAAAAAAGTACTCGTCAGAAAAACCTCCTCCATCAAAAGATACCGAACATCGCCAGATTAAGAAACTTGGAAAATCAAACAGAAGCTGTAGATCTGTACCTCATGAATTGACACCTCAACAGGCTCAACGTAGAGTGGATATCTGTCGTCAGTTTATCGGTAATCCCATGGATGATGGATTTATCAGGAGAATTGTCACATGTGATGAAAAATGGTCTATTACCGCAACCCTGACGCCTCGTAACAGTGGCTCAGTCCCCGTCAACCTGCCAGTCATCGTTAACAAAAATAGTTCGGCCCCAAAGTAACGTGTGGAATTCTGGAGTGATTCAGTGGGAGTTTGTTCTAAACGGGCGTGCAGTCAATGCGGATCTTTATTCTCAACAACTTGAACGAGTTCATGAAATCTTGAGACGGAGATAACCGCAGCATTAGTTAACCGAAATAAGAGTTCTCTTGCAGCAGGACAATGCACGAACAACCATGACAAAAATTCAGGAATTGGAAGGAGTTGAACTGCTATCACACCCAGCATACAGCCCTTATCTTGCGCCTTCAGATTACCGTCTATTTCGATCCATGGCCCACTTCTTGCATGGAAGCTGTGTAAGTGGATCTCTCCGAATTCTTCGCATCAAAACCTGGTACCATCGCGGGATAATAAATCTCGCTGAAAGATGGCTGAAGATATAGAATCTGGTGGTCTCTACTTTGAAGAGTAATTTAATTTCTTATCAGAAAACGTTCCAAATAAAAACCGACAGCACCTTGAGACACCATAAGTGTCATTATGCTTACAGCAGCAGCACTGCTCGCAAAGAACTGTCGCCTAGCAACCAGCAACAGATTTCCAGTATCTTACATAATGCAGGTCGTAGAGCTGGGTTGAAATTAGTGCTCGATGTCTTGATTAAATCACTTTGAAGCAGTGACTGACGTAAGCAACAGGGAAATGCTCACTCATCTGTTTTTCCCACAAGAGTGCCTGCTCTTCAGATGGCGAGTGGCAAGCCTGTCAAGTCAGTGTGCGTCCTTTCAAAATACGTCGGCTCTAAGTAATGTACTAGCACTCCAGCCAATGTACGCCCGCCCTCTCTTGGCTTTGCTTTCCGAAGCCATTGAGTAGCTGTTTGCAGTGTACGTTCATTTAGAAGCTTGACACAACACACGTAAAAAGCTGATGTGATACATTCACGAGACTTTCCTTAACCTCTATCGTTTATTAGTGGATGTACGAACTATTCTTATTGAGTTTATTTTTCTATCTACTACATTTTAATCCAAATAAACCTTTGCAGAAATAGCTACATTATACATGACGTTATAGATACAAAGAGAACAGCGTGTGTGTGTGTGTGTGTGTGTGTGTGTGTGAACAGCATAACTCAGAAACGAACAGTTGGATAAACACCAAACTTGGTATTTAGGTTCAGTATCTTCCAGAGATGCGACACGAAGGTTTTCAAGAAAATCCCCCCACCCCAGATTACCCTTTACATGGAACATTTTTCGAAAATTTTAATTTTCTCGAAAATGGCTCTAACGATTTTGATTAAAATATCATATGTTTAAGATATTTTCATGACAAATGAAATGTATATCTCGAATTTTCTGGGAATGTCTCCAAAAGTATTCTTCATTGTGAACGACTTTTCCATAACTGGTAAACCATAAGAGATAGACAAAATTTTACTACACAAAAAATGTAGATCGCGTTAAAATACACAATTTATGTCATATACTTTTTTTGTCGAGTGAACCGTTTTCGAGATATTGCTCGTTATTCCCTTAAATTTTCCAATACTTATACTTTTTCTCAAATTCGTTATACATTTTTTTTGTCCTGGTAATGCAAAGAGAATGGAATACTCCACATACGAACCAGCTCTTAAAACATTTGACTATCACTTAAAACCTACCAATTCCCGTTGCATCTACAAGAAAATTAGCAATAAGATTAACATCTCGATTAACATGAAGCATATGGAGAATAAGCGTTTGTAAAAATAGTTTGTACAAGAGTAGAGAACGTCATGTGAGTGTAACCATCAGATTTTTTTCCATGCAATCGCGAAAAACAACTGAACGTTGACAGGACCTAAGAGAATGACCAAGTAATGAACAATTCGAAGCATTAATAACGGCTTTTGCCACAAAAAAAGGTTATTTGAAATAAATTGTATGTTTTAAACAGATCTACATTTTTTGTATAGCACGTTTTCGTCTATCGCTTAAGTTTACCAGTTTTATACAAAATTCCTTCCGAATGAAGAGGCATTTATACGCTATTTCCAAAAAGTTCAAGATATACATTTTGTCATATAAATATCTTTGCTTCCAACAGTCAAAACAGGAAATCACGACACATAGTCTCTACTGCCAAAAACGTCTCAGCAATCATCCCAATACACTCGCGATAAATTATTAAACAGCACCAACACAACCAACCGACTACAGAGGAACCAGTACTCCAACTGCTTTAGAGATTTTTAGAATCATAAGCAAATACATGGCGAATGGACCATAATTTGTAACACCTTGCAATGTTGACATTTTTACTCATTGTTCAATTGTTGAACAGATTGTAATTTTGCAGATATGTTAAAATAAAAAATGTAAATACGAGGTGTGATCAAAAAGTTTCCGGAATGGCTTCACAACAATGCTGACGCTGGGATTTCTTTAATTCTTTCCCAGACTGTATATGCAGCGTTCCTTCCCGATAAAAATGAGAGTTCACGTGACTTCCTGTGGCCATACAGTGACAAGGTAGACGCTCTGAAGTGAACACGTATTTTACACGTTTTGCGATTTTTCCGCGTAGCAAAAATGTCAGATTACCAAGAACAAAGAACGAACATCAAATTTTGCCTTAAACTCGGTAAAACTGCAACAGAAGCCTATTAAATGTTAAGAACAGCTTATGGGGAGGAAGTTATGGGCAAAACTCAAGCATTTGAGTGGTTTTCGAAATTTAAAAGTGGTGTGACATCAGTTAAAGATGCAGATCGTTCGGGGCGACCCTGTTCCAGCAAAACTGATAAAAATATCAATCAGGTGAGGGAAATGCTCTTAAATGATAGGCGCATTACAATAAGAGAACTTTCTGACTCATTAGGACTCTCCTTTGGAAGTGTTCAAAGCATTTTGAAAGACTGGTGACTGGTTCCTGCATCATGACAATGCGCTCGCGCACAAAGCCCTTTCTGTTCGCCAATTTTTGGATAAAAATAGGATGAATATTGTTCTCCATCCCGCCTATCCTCCAGATTTGGCACCAGTGGACTTTTTTCTTTTCCTGCGACTTAAAATGCGGTCCGAGGACACCCTTTTCAGGACATTGATGTCATCCATCGCGAATCGCAGAAGGCTCTGAACATGTTGAAAGAAGAGGACTTCCAAAGGTGCTTCCAGCAGTGGCAGAAATGCTGGGACAAGTGTATCAACTACCAAGGAGACTACTTCGAGGTTGACAGCGCAGATTAGACAAAACAAACTGTTGTGTAGTATTTATGACGTCATTCCGGAAACGTTTTGATCACACGTCGTATTTCAATCAAAATCGTTAGAGCCATTTTTAGAAAATAAAAAATTTCGAAAAATGTTCCAAGTAAAGAGTAGTTGGGATGCAGGGAATTTTAATGAAAATCTTCGTGTTACTTCTTTGAAAGATACTGAACTTCAATACCAAGTTTGAGGCATATCCGAATTTTCCTTGTTGAGTTATGTTGTTCACACACACACACATTTTCTATCTTTGTAACATTAGTGTGAATAATGCGAAAACTGGGTTATAGGCGCTATGATATAGTAGCAGAGTTAGAAATAAGAATATTCAATTATTTCTTGGTCTACATATATCACATACCAAGTAAAACTATGGAAACGTAATGGGCAACGAAATCGTGTTTTTCAAACCACACCTGAGCACGATTTTGATAAATCTGGTGGTTGCCTGGACCTGACTGATGCAGGTATCTGTACACAAAGTGCTTTGCACAAGCCGATGCATCCCCTTCAGGGCCCAAATTCGATTGTATCGAGCTAATGTGACGTCAGCAATCAGACTGACATTATACTGTACTATAAACAAGAGACTAACACACACATACACACCTTGCTGCCTTATCGAAATATCTGACAGTCGATATCGAATGCTATGGTATATGGAAGGGGTTGGGGAGGTGGGAGGGGGTTTGAACCCTCTTTAGCCACTATCTAATCTAAGTTCTAGACAAGCGTTCCACAAAGCTATAGTGTCCCTTTATATGCTCTGTTAATGATAAAACAACAGCCAACAATAATTATTGCTTCCAGAGTAGCGCATTATTTACTAAAATCCTGCAACTTAACTTTTCAAAAAAGGTATACTGTTCTTCCTTGTGAAGTAGAACAGTGATTTTTATTTTCTCTGCTAACATGACCATAAGTAATTAAAAAGAAATATTATATTCCATCCAAACATTTGATGCAGATATTTCACCACAAATACACCTTTTGAGGTCCTTGAATCCACAAAAATAGAAAAAGGTATGTGTGTTTAGACAGTATAACTCAGAAAAGAAAAGTCTTACAGAAGCAATCTTTAGTTCCACCTCTTTTAAGTTCCCTGAATAAATAAATAAAAAACGAAAAGATCCATGTGCATGTAAACAGCACTAATACAATTACATGTAATGTGATGTGATAATTCACCTAACTTTCTCCACCCCCTATCGTTAATTAGTGGGTATACAAACTACTCTTACGAAAGTTTATCTTTCCATCTACTATATCTTGCAGAAATAGATAAATTACAAATTTCGCTATAGATAAAAAAATTTATGATGTGTTACATTCACATGACTTTCTTTACTCTTGTACAAACCGATGTAGATGCAAGGTGAATTGGTAGGCTTTAAGCGATAGTCAAATATTTTAAGAGCTGGTTGCTATTTAGAGTACTCCATTCTCTTTGCATTACCAGTACAAAAAAAAATGAATAACGAATTCCCATTTGAGAAAAAGCAAAGTATTGGAAAATTTAAGGCAATAACAAGCAATATCTCGAAAATGGTTCACTCAACAAAAAAATGTATATGACATAAATAGTGTATTTTAACGCGATCTACATTTTTTGTGCAGTAAAATTTTGTCTATCTCTTATGGTTTATCAGTTATGCAAAAGTCGTTCACAATGAAGAATACTTTTGGAGACATTTACAGAAAATTCAAGACATACATTCTATTTGTCATGAAAATATCTTAAACATATGGTATTTTAATCAAAATCGTTAGATCCATTTTTGAGAAAATTAAAATTTTGAAAAATGTTCCATGTAAAGGGTAATCTGGAGTGTGGGGATTTTCTTGAAAACCTTCGTGTCGCTTCTCTGGAAGATACTGAACCTAAATACCAAGTTTGGTGTTTATCCGACTGTTAGTTTCTGAGTTATGCTGTTCACAGACACACACACACACACACACACACACACACACACACACACACACACACACGGGCATGTTTCCAAAAATGCTTTTTTTGGATTCAGGGGGTCTCAAAACATATATTTACGGTGAAATCTCGGTATCGAATTTTTGGGTGGAATACAATACTTCCCCTACTTACTATACGTAGTAGAGAAAGTAAAAAGTGTGCACATTGCGTTGCATAAGACTTGACACAAGCCCAGAAAGAGAACAGAGTTTAAGTCTGTCGTCGACTACTGGAAACGAACAATGAAGAACCAAATTGTTTGGAGAAACTGGTGAATGGTGACGAATCATGCTGTCACTAGCATACACCTAAGAAATAACACCCATGCAATGGAAAACATTCTGGGAGTCCCCGGCCCAAGAATTTCGTGCTGCCTCATCTGCAGGTAAGCAGATGATGTTCTTTTGGGACACTTGTGGCATACTGCCAATGGACTGGCTTCCACAAGGAACAACTCTCAACGGCACGGAGTACTGCGACACCCTTACAAGACTTAGGCGCAGGATTCAGATACGGTGAAGGGGGAAGTGGTCAAAAATAGTGCTCTTCCAGCAACGCCACGACTGCAAAGTCAATATCACTAGGGTTCTTTGTGGTGCTACACCCACTATATTACCGGATCTCGCTCCATGCTTTATTCGACAACATGAAGGACGCGCTGCGAGGTAAAAGGTTCGGCAACAACGAGGCATTGCAGGCAGCTGTGCAAGAGTGCGTGCGTAGTACCCTCAAACAATAATTCCGTGACGTTGCCAAGAAGGCAGCAACGGTGTGTTGACGTCGGTGAGGAGTATATTGGGAGATCCCATTTACATTGAATATGTTCACTGATAAATAAGGTACAAAAAACTACTAATGTAAATGATTTCCAAAGGCCCCTCGTACATTGTAGAATCTCGGAAGCAGACTCACTCGACTTTGTCTCGTAATTTCCAATTCCTCCTCGTTCTACAATGCCCTTAGTAGTGACTATTTTACACACACGTGTTTTAAGTAGCCATGCTTTAACTCGTGCAAAACGAATGATGCTATAGGACCTATGTAATTACTGCATAACACAAGTAGGCCTAAGGCATCACAGAACGTAATAATTATGCTTTGTAACCGTCTGAGCGATAAGCACAGGAACGTTACGCTATACTCTTTGCACTACCTACGCAGTTGAGCCTATGACGACACAAAGCAGGACTTGGGTTTATGCTGCTGGTGTGGTAAGCTAGTTAATCCCTATGCCACCGTATTAACTCCATTACTTGTTCCGAACTGACTTTGCTAAACTCGCCGCAGAGCTTCAGTTGATTATCGAAAGAGGGCTTTGTTTTGACTGGCTAATTTCCTTCTGGTGTAATGCCATTTGCTTTCTTGTAGTTTTCTGTTTCTTCACCACAAGTTGCTAATCTCCACAACAGGCTTATACACGAGGCAGCGAACAGTGAGAAGCCGGTTATACCAACCGGCATCTCTTACATTTAAGTCTTTTCGTTTTTGGCATGCTACTTTCAAACAAATAAGCTTGATATTGGACGAAAAAGAATAGTATATTGCGATGCTAGTGAGGTAACTGTATCTTTGCAGAACGAGGAAGAAGTTTTTCACATTCGAGTTTCTGCAAGGCACTAATGCGTGTGTACCGCACATTACTTTTTTTCGACGAGAGAGATAAATAGGAATATTTAAGCGAAAATAGAATTAATTACTCTCAACTCTAGCCTCTGTGAACTGGCAATCGATTAGTCAAGCCAGTGAACAACTGAAGGTGAGATGGCTACTTACGCCGAAAGAGGTATTTAAAATCTGCATCATTGCATCCCTGGAACAATAAATATACCTAATATCAATATTTATTACGTTTTTGGAGGAAGTCCAAGAGTTAGAAACAGCACTGCAAACACCAACGAACAAGAAAATTATTACTGCTAGAGAAAAGCCCCCAACTCTCACATATATCCCCAACAAACTTGATTTAATAGAAAAATAGACAAAAAGTCTGAATATGATGTAAATTATCTAAACCAATAACATTAGAAGCTATCCACACACTGTACCTTTCGGAATAGTGGCTTCATGTATATATAGACTGTTCACTTACAGACGCCAAGACAAATGTCGGAGCAGGTGGAACATGTCCCGTTTTCCTTTTATCAGCATGCAGGAAAAGGTACAACAAATTTTGATGGTGCAATACATGCCATAAAAGCCTCCCTCCAATATCTACGAGAGCAGTACCAGAAGTACCCGACCTGATGTATAGATTTGTTGTTTCAAACAAATGATTATGGTAGAAAGTACCACCCTTATAAAGCTGAAGTTTGACGATGCTACGTCGTTTAGTAATTGTATGGCAACCATTAATAGTGAACTCTCTCGGCGAATTTGTAAACATGGATAAAACTGGTCATCGTTATGTCATACAATACTTTCATTTGAAAGGTCCTAGTGCAACTAATATTAAAGCTGAGCTAGATTCTACTCTGGGGGAGTCTGCTCCTTCGTTTACAACAGTAAAATATTAGGTGGCAGAGTTTAAGCGAGGCCCTACGAGCTGCCAAGTCGAACATCGCAGTGGTCGACCAAATGAGGTGACCACGCTAGAAATTGTGAAGAAAATCCACAAAATGGTATTGGATGACCGTCGACTGAAAGTGCGCGAGCTAGCAGACATCATAGGCGTTTCAAAAAGTGCTGTACATAGCATAATAACTGAAAATTTAGACATGAGAAAGCTGTGCGCAAGATGGGTGCCGCGTTTACTCACAATGGAACAAAAGCAGCGTCGTAAGGATGTTTCGCTGCAATAAAGCCGAGTTTTTGCGCCGATTCATAACCATGGATGAAACATGGGTCCATCACTTCACACCTGAGACGAAGGAACAGCCAAAACAGTGGATTGAAAGTGCAGAATCGGCTCCAAAGAAGGCGAAGACAGTTCCATCTGCGGGCAAGGTCATGGCGTCAGTTTTTTGGGATGCGCATGGGATAATTTTCATTGATTATCTTCAAAAAGGAAAAGCAATCAATGGCGTGTATTATGCAAACTTATTAGCATTTGAATGATGAAACCAAGCAAAAACAGCCACATTTAGCGAAAAACAAAGTTCTGTTTCATCAAGACAATGCACTAGTTCACACATCCATTATCGCCATGGCCAAAATCAATGAGTTGAAGTTCGAATTGCTTCCTCGTGCACCCTATCGCCAGACTTAGCCCCCTCTGATTATTTTGTTTCCAAAGTTGAAGAAATGGCTTGGTGATATAAGATTTGCCAACAGTGAAGAGGTGGAGTTTGCAGTTGATGGCTATTTTGCAGAACTCGACGGTTCTCACTATAAACAGGGTACCGAAGCTATTGAACATCGCTGGGAAAAGTGTATCCAGCTGAAAGGAGACTATGTAGAGAAATAAATGTTTTTCCCAAAATTTTTGTGTTTTCTTTGTTAGGTCGGGTACTTTTGGGACAGCCCTCATACTAGCAATGAGAGACATACTCCGACTTCAGAGCAGGTATACAAGCAGTTTGTTGGCCAAGATCCTATGATAGAAAAGAATGCTACAGCATTATTTCACAACTCCTCAATTCCAGTACTCGCTACACTCCAGTGGATACCCTCCCACTGTGGAATCCTGGCAACATAGCAGCACATTTCCTGCGAAGAAAGGATCTTTCATAAAACAATTACCAGCCTCTAAATCCAAATCGTACACTTCAGTAAAAGTCTCATAAAAGAAGCAATTCAAAGAAAATAAAAAAGCTGTGTTGCACTCACATGACTTTCTCTACTCTTGTACAAACTATTTTACAAACGCTTATTCTCCATATGCTTCATGTTAATGAGATAAACATTTGCAAAAATCTTATTGCTAATTTTCTTGTAGATGCAAGGGGAATATGCTAGGCTTTAACCGACAGTCAAATATTTTAAGAGCTGGTTGCTATATGGAGCATTCCATTCTCTTTGTATGTCCAGGAATAAGGAATTCCCAATTGAGAAAAAGTGTAAGTATTGGAAAATTCAAACAAATAACAAGGAATACCTCGAACATGGTTCACTTCACACAAAAAAGTGTATATGATATAAATTGTGTTTTAACAGGATTTACATTTGTTGTGTGGTAAAATTTTGCGTATCTCTTACGGTTTTCCAGTTATGCAAAAGTCATTCAGAATAAAGAGGACTTTTGGGGACATTCCCAGAAAATTCATCATATATATTTCATTTGCCATAAAAATATCTTAAACTATGGTATTTTAATAAAAATCGTTAGTCATTTTCGTGTAAATCAAAGTTTTCAAAAAATATTGCATATAAAGGATAGTTTGTGGTGGCGGGATTTTCTTGAAAATATTCGTGTCGCATCATTAAAGATACTGAACCTAAATTTTGTTATTTATCCGACTTTTCGTTTTCGAGTTATGCTGTTCACACACAGACCTTTTTTTAAAAACATGTATTTCCGGTGAAATCTCGGTATCGAATTTTTGGGTGGAATGCAATACTTCCCCTACTTACTATACGTAGTAGAAAAAGTAAAACTGGGAATGCATGTTGCAAAATCCAGAAATCATGCCACATCTGCCACGGAAAACAGCAGTCGTACAATTCAGGCTAATAACAGAACATGACTGCCTAACCAAACACCTGCATCGGATCAACATCTTCGCATCCCCTAAATGCATCTTATGAAACAATACAGCAGACGATATGGACGAATACCATCTGGACAATTGTCTTACATTACAAAGCGAAGATTGCAGGACAGTTAATTACTGGAAAGCAACACTGCTAATGACTAGAAAACGACAAGATATCAATATTAAATACGTACAGTTTATTGACGTCTGCGATAAAACTGTAAAACGCATAGAGTGCAGGAATATCAACATTCCGCGCACTTGCATAGCATGAGCGCGAAGTTGATTAAAAAAAAGCACTATCGCCGAAAAAAAGATTGTAATATCTTCAAAATCGATTAAGTTATGCATCAAGCTAATGCAGCTATGAAAAATCTTGAAATCCAGTTTTCCTCTGGACGTATGTAATGTAATTAGGAATGCAGTATAATAAATTTCTTTGAGTTATAATGCGTTTGTTCCAGAGGTATTACACTGGTTATTCATTCACTGCCGTTTGTGAAAATTGCAACACCAAGAAAGAATTTCCCGAATAACTCCAAACTTGGTGGAAGTGTGTGCAAGCGATAAGTGATTAGGTTTGCAGAGAGATGGGGTACACGTAGAGCCCTCTCGTGTCGGTCCGACAAGGTCAGTGTTGCGCCCAGTGTAGTCAGTGCAGAGCTGTCAAACAAGGTGGAAATAATAAAGTAGGTGCCAATATGCCTCGTCGACGTCAAAGGGAGCCATATCGGCATGTGAGTGAGTTCGAACGGGGCAGAATGATCGGTCTCCGGGTTTGTCATACATTTCGGCTCGTACACGGAATGCTGTTACGACAGTGATGCGTGTGTGGAAGCACTGGATAGATGAAGGTCGTACGCAGCGAAGAGCGGGTACTGGACCACGGAACATAGCCACAGCACGGGATGACCGTAACGGACCGTACAGCTTCATCCACAGTGTCTGCATCAACGGTTCATCACCGTGTGGTGCAGGTTGGACTGGTTGCATGCATGTCATTGTCCAGAAACCACAAGCTCCTCCGACTGCAATGGGCACGTGTACACCGTTACTGGGGTGCTGAGTGGCAAAATGTAGTCTCTTCGGACGTGTCCCGCTTCAACGTGTCCTACAGTGATGGCCGCATACGTGTCCGGCGGTACCGTGGGCAGCGCAACCTGGAGGGCTGCATTGTTGAGCGGCATAGCGGGCAAACACTCTGAGGGCACTTTGAACAGCAACCGGTATCTAACGGTGGTTGTAGAGCCAGAGGTACTCCCCCTGCTTCAGGCATCTCCACAGGCCACATTTCAACAGGACAATGTCCGGCCACATGTTGCGAGGAATGTACAAGCCTTCTTCGAAGAGCGACGGGTACCATTGCTTCCCTCGCCTGCACATTCGCCTGACATGTCGCCCATCGAACATATCTGGGACATGGTTGGTCGGCACCTGGTGCGTCACGGTCCTCCAGTAACCAGTGTCACGGTTTTGTGGTCTCGAATACAAACTGCGTGGAGAGAAATCCCTCAGGAACGTATTCAGAAACTTTTTGATTCAAAGCCACGGCGTATAGCAGCTCTAACTGCAGCGCATGAAGGCCACACCAAATATTGAATATTATTAGCAATACGATGCTTTCTGCAAATGTTTGTCTTGATTAACATCAAGTATATGGAGAATAAGCGTATGTAAAAATAGTTTGTACAAGAGTAGAGAAAGTCATGCGAGTGTAACACTTCAGATTTTTAAGCAACATTCTAGAAAAGGCAGTTTCATTACCCATTTTGAAAATATTCCATGAAGTTACACAAGGGGAAGAGAGAAGCGCAGTGAACCACGGATGGGAGAAAATATGTGGGAAAGGGAGAGGGGGAAAGATAGTAGTAGAGGTATTGAAGGGCACTGGGAGGTCGAGATGCTTGAAAAATTCTACTTTTTATTTTATAACTGATAAAAAAGTAGAAATCTTCAGCTTTAAAATTATATATTTGGGCTTAGTGACCAATTTGAACGTTTAAATTCGAAAATTTAAACATGGCGGTGCATAACCATGCCCATTGTATTGTTTCTTTCTTCTCAATTTCCTAACTTTTTTTCCCCATACTTCAAGTGCACTTTTCTAAAAATGTATTAAAAACATGTACACCAAATTGTTACTGGATGTTTTTGGGAACTATCTTTTTATGGTAAATTAACTTTTTTCAGATTTTAAGTAAATGTTACAATAAAAAGCTATTTATGAAAAAAAATATTGACTTTAGAAACTGAATCATTAGATATTAGAAAAATATTTTGTTCGCAATACAAAATTATGTTTTATACGATTTAGGGGGTAAATGATCATAGAAACAAAATCATAGGAGAAAAAGGCATCTGAAATATGAGTTGTAACATTTTGAGTTATGAAGCAGGGTGTTATTTATATCACTTTTGCAAAACTTATTTTTATAATCATTATTTCCAGAAAAACTTAAAGTATAACAACCCAAATTTGGTTAGCAATGATTCAGTAGTTATTGTGTAACCAGAATTTATAGTGTCATAAGTTAGCTTCTTAATGTCTAATAACATCCCAGTGCCCTGAAATTGAGGAAGAAAGTGAAAAGGAAGAATAGAGGGAGATAAAGGGAGAGAAGAATCTCGTGGTTGCAAGCGGAGCTGTGGGTTTTGCTAGTACTCTTTAACTAAGAATGTTTTACTATAATCCCTCCGGCCCGGGAATGAGTGCTCTCATAAACACAGTAGGTAATATAACTCCGTGCTTGACGTTATGTGAACGCATGGTGGAGCTTCATTTCCCCTTCAACAGCTGCTCAGTTGTTTACTTTCGGGATTTCAAGAAATTGCCATCGTTAACTCACAATGTTATCTTAACCGCGTGCTATCTTTCACTGTGCCAGCACTGAGTGTTAAACAAGTATAACTGGCGCAAAACTTCTGGAACCGTGACCTTGATTGCCACCCCAGCTGCCGAGCCTAGGAATGGTTTATGTTTAGCTTACTCAACGAAAGCGATATAATACCTTTGCTTACTCACAGTGCGTAACACATACAGTCTGCATAGAAAGTGTCCGCATCTTGTAATTTCAAAGAGATCAGTACGTAAATAGTGCTTATTTTATATTTGTGATATTTATAACCATGGCTCCTACGTTTTTAAACTTAAATGGTAAGGTATTACGTATTCAAAGCAGGGAAATAATTGCAAATGTCCTCGACTTCATGAAGCAAGAAGCAGAGATGAAGGAAGTAAATATATGTTTACCCGAGTTCTACAAAAGCCTTAAGAGAGTGAAAGGAAGAGTAGCCAAAGTAACTGTTGTTTCACTGAGTTCCGTTTCCAGAGTTCTCAAAGATAAGAAAAACCATATGGATGAAAGAGTACCATTTGACACACCTGTGAAGTAACATAAGGTCCCTAAACCTATTACAAAAATAGACGATTTCGACAAATGCGTCATTCGGTGCACGATTCACAATTTCTATGTGGAAGAAAAAACTGTGCCAACAATAAGCAGATTGCTCATCAATCTGAAAGATGTCATAAATGTTCAAGGTGGTACTACAAGTCTCAAATCCTGGCTATGGCAGTGAATTTTGCAGTCTGATACTAACTTTCTAAATGACTATAATTTTATATGTACTTATATCAGCATAAATTTTCAAGATGCTGCTACAAATCTCAGAAAAATTATAAAAGATTTAGGCTTTAGGTGGAAGAAAACGAAACCAAATAGAGTTCTAATAGAAAAGCACGACATACGATCTCAGCTGGAAGAGTACCTTACTCAGAGGTACAAATTAGAGGGTCAAACTATAGTGTATGAAGATGAGTCGTACATACACAGCAGTCATACATCTAAAATTCGAAGTGACGATAGCGAGTTAGGATTTCAGGCACCTGTTGCCAAAGGGCAAATACTTATTATCGTTCATGCTGTTCGTTCCAAATGCCCTTCTTTTACAAGTCGCAACAAAAAAAACAAAAAAAAAAAAAAAACAGGAGATTTTCATCAAGAAATGAATATAGAAAATTACATGAAGTGGATCAACACCATGTTGATACCTAATATGCCTGCTGGGTCTATTCTGGTTATCGACAATGCTTCACAATGTGGTAACACTCAAATTGACGAACAATCTACCTCAAATTCCTTGAAAGAAGAAATAAAAACCTGGTTGCTTAGGCATAATATAACTTTTGATGAAAGCATGAGTAAAACAAATATAACTTAGTTAAAGCCAACAAATCCCTTCAGAAGTCATAACTCATAATACTTGGCCAGATATTAATACAACATCGCCATAATGTACTTAAGACTGCCACCGTATCACCCAGATCTAAACCCAATCGAATTAATCTGGGCTGATGTCAAAAACTGGGTGGCCTGCAGAAATATCACTTTTAAACTAAAAGATGTGGAGCAGTTATGTCGCCAGCGATTTGCAGAAATTGGAAGGTCAGAATGGGAAAATGTATATCGACAATAGAATAAATTGAAAATCATTATTTCAAAAAATACGGAATTGCAGAAAATCAATTAGAAAAAATTTTCATCCAGGATAATGGTGCAGAAAGTAGCGAGCAGTGATGGCGGCAATGATGTGAGTGATTCCGCAGAAGAGGAAGGGCTGTCAGGTGTGGAAGAACTGGAGGCAGATGGTTGACAGTGTTTTTATACTAAGGGCATTTTACAGCGGTGGATTTAAATATACTGTATATAACTATAAGTTTATCGTGTAGTGCAGTGCAGTGCATAAGCAGGGTGCGATATTTGACAATGACTGTCCCACGCACTCCTGCAGCATGCAGACGACCGGTCACCTCTTGATCATAGCTGTCATTAAGATTTTCACGTGTCTAGAACTGTTGCGCCAGTTATACACACCCCTATACTTGTTAAACTAAATGTATCTAGTGTAAGAGCGCGAGACCCAGCTCGGAATGATAAGCAGTGATATCGCTTGAATCGTCTTTCAGGTTTATAACTAGCCTGTCTATAACTTGGTTGCACAACATTAACAGCCACAATTGCTTACGACTTAATTTAGACATCCTTAAAGGAAGAGTATATATGGGTCAAATAATTAGTTGAATGCATTCAAAACTACAGTTTTTGCGCCACTTTTAGAGGCAGAGGCTTTGCCACTGGTATGTCTCACTACACTGCTCTGACCTGCTATACACTCAGCCTTGGTTGCAACATAAACAATACTGCATTAAAACGACCGTTGCTTCGCTCCAGTAAACAACGCGGCAATACCGATGTCTGCATAGCCATGATAAATGGAAGGGGATTCAGTTATGTTTATACAGGATGAGTTTTAAGTGCACCGACAAACTTGGGAACCTTTCCTGACTGGAAATAGACTACAAAAGTTCATATCACCTTGTGTTTGGAAATGCATAGTTTCAACGGTAGATGGCACTGACCACATTTTCTCATAACTTGCAGTGTGCGTTTTGTGTGTTGCAGATAGTGTGATTTAAGCAACGTAGAAGCACAACGATCCGGAATTTGCTCCAGGAACAAGCCGAGATGGTGTTCGTGTGTGGCCAAGCAAGTGGATACAGTCGAGATATACCGAGCCAAGTACCCTAAACAGACAGTAACACCCACATCACACAACATTTGAAGCCATTCTTCGGCGTTTGTGTAAGCATAGGTTCTTTAAGACAGACGAACAACCAGGTCGACCGCGGACTGTGCGTACACCAGATGTGGAGGAACATGTTCCACATGATACTGAGAACCCTGGTACAAGCTCCAGGCAATTTACCCGCCAACATAGTGTAAGCCAAAAGACGGTTATCTGTATCCTACTGTTGGATAAGGAGAAGAAGACGAGCGGGGCCTGAGGGGCGAGCGAGGTTCTGTAATTGTTTATCTGCTCACGTACTGTCGATTGTTTACTACGAAATGTGTTTATGTGTGCAAATGAACCACCCATGCTGCCACATCATCTTCTCAGACTTGGATCTTGCACGACCGCTGCTGGACTTCTAGCCATGGATGAGTACTTGACAACACCGTGTAGTAGTTTATAATCTCCTAACATGCTTATCGTATCCACACGGCGAGCATAAATATGATACGGACGCAGGAAAGTGTTGATGTTACACATTCCTCTCGCTTGCCTTCTTCTCGTGGTCTATCAGTACATGACAACCGCTATTATCCCTATCATCTCCAACGTGTGCAAGGATTATAACCGGCGGATTTTCCTACACGGGAAAGATTCTGTCACTGGTTTGTGCAACAGGTCATCACCGTTATGGGATTTCTGTGTTCAGTCCTCTTTATTACCGATGAACTGACGTTGGTAGAGGAAGAATCATTAATCTGCACAATCACCTGTGGGCCACAGAAAAACTTCACGCAATGGTTGAAGCGTCTCATCAGCAGTGGTTCAGCATCAATATTTGGACACGGATCATTGCCCACCGCCTAATTGGACCAGTTCAACGCCTGAACGGAGAAACGAATCTGGACTTCTTGCAAAACACCTGCCTGCCTTTGGCAATACGACAGGCAATGTAGCTGCATCACGATGGAGCGCCAGCCCACTTCCGCATTAATGTTCGCCGACACCTCATTATCTTCACCAGACGTTGGATATGACGCGGAGGGCATGTTGCATGGCCTGCTCGATCACCGGAACTTAAACCCCCTGGATTCTTACTTCTGGGAACACCTGAAAAGCATCGTGTACAGTGAGTCTGTTCCTGATGTTCAGTCGTTCTTCAGTGTCATCTACCGTGGAAGCTAGGTGATATGAACTTTTGTGCTTCATTTCCAGCCAGGAATCACCCCCTGAAGTCTGTCGGTGGACTTCAACTCACCTTGTATGAAACGTTAATAAATATAATTACAGATACATAAACAATATCATTATTCGTCTTTATTATTTGAAGAACAAAAAAGTGATAGCACATTCAGTGCAGTAACCAACCACAGTGCTCTTCTTTCACATTGTGGCCACTGCACGTGGTTCGTGCGTCGTCCGCCGCAGCTCGGACTACCGCCGAAAGGTATATTGACGGTTATACTTTTACTTTTAAAAAATCTGATCTGTTACACTCACATGACTTTCTCTACTCTTGTACAAACAATTTTTACAAACGCTTATTCTCCATATGCTTCATGTTAATCTTATTGCTAGTTTTCTTGTAGGTGCAAGGTGAATATGATAGGTTTTAAGTGACAGTCAAATCTTTTAAGAGCTGATTGCTTTGTGGCGCATTCCATTCTCTTTGCATGTCCAGGACATAAAAAAAATGAATAACGATTTCCCATTTGAGAAAAAGTATTGGAAAATTTAAGGGAATAACAAACAATATCTCGAAAATGGTTCACTCAACAAAAAAATGTATATGACATAAATTGTGTATTTTAACGAGATCTACATTTTTTGTGTAGTAAAATTTTGTCTATCTCTTATGGTTTACCAGTTATGCAAAAGTCGTTCACAATGAATACTTTTGCAGACATTCCCAGAAAATTCAAGATATACATTTCATTTGTTATGAAAATATCTTAAACATATGATATTTTAATCAAAGTTGTTAGAGCCATTTTTGAGAAAATTAAAATTTTCGAAAAATGTTCCATGTAAAGGGTAGTCTGGGGTGGGGGGATTTTCTTGAAAACCTTCGTGTCGCATCCTTGGAAGATGCTGAACCTAAATATCAAGTTTGGTGTTTATCCGACTGTTCGTTTCTGAGTTATGCTGTTCACAGACAGACACACACACACACACGGACATGTTCCCAAAAATGCTTTTTTTGGATTCAGGGGGTCTCAAAACATGTATTTCCGGTGAAATCTCGGTATCGAATTTTTGGGTGGAATACAATACTTCCCCTACTTACTATACGTAGTAGAGAAAGTAAAAAATCTGATGTGTTACACTCACATGACTTTCTCTACTCTTGTACAAACTATTTATACAAACGCTTATTCTCCATCTACTTCACGTTAATCGAGATAAACATTTGCAGACTCTTATTGCTAATTTTCTTCTAGATGTAAGGGGAATATATATTTACAAGGGCAATTTGGAAATACAATTGCCTTTAAGCACATACATATCTCTTAATAGATGGTTGCTAGGTGCAGCACCATTCCCTTTCCCGCAGATTATAACTCTTTGCATATCCAAGACAAAAAAAAATGAATAACGAATTCCCATTTGAGAAAATAAGTATTGAAAAATTTAAGGGAATAACAAGCAATATCTCGAAAATGGTTCACTCAACAACAAAAATGTATATGACATAAATTGTGTATTTTAACGCGTTCTACATTTTTTGTGTAGTAAAATTTTGTCTATTTCTTATGGTTTACCAGTTATGCAAAAGTTGTTCACAATGAAGAATACTTTTGGAGACATTCCCAGGAAATTCAGGATATACATTTTATTTGTCATAAAAAATATCTTAAACGTATGATATTTTAATCAAAATCGTTAGAGCCATTTTTGAGAAAATTAAAATTTTCGAAAAATGTTCCATGTAAAGGGTACTCTGGAGTGGGGGGATTTTCTTGAAAACCTTCGTGTCGCATCCTTGGAAGATACTGAACCTAAATACCAGGTTGGTGTTTATCCGACTGTTCGTTTCTGAGTTATGCTGTTCACAGACAGACGCGCACGCACACACACACACACACACACACACACACGGACATGTTTCCAAAAATGCTTTTTTTGGATTCAGGGGGTCTCAAAACGTGTATTTCCAGTGAAATCTCCGTATCGAATTTTTGGGTGGAATGCAATACTTCCCTTACTTACTATACGTAGTAGAGAAAGTAAAAATAGTTTGTTCAAGAGTAGAGAAAGTAATGTAAGTGCAACATATCAGACTTTCTATTTTCAACCCCTTATTTAAAAATCCATGTGCGATGCCCTGTAAGAGTGGAAATAAAGCGGAAATACGAGCCCAATATGGTATATTACTGATTTATAAGTAACCGTATTAATGTTTGACCATGCTCTCTGTGAGAGGTATGACCAAAAGCTTTTGACACGAATTACAACGCCGTTTCATACACGCGCCAGCGACGCTTGTGATGTGTGATGCCACTTTGGAGAGATTCATCCCTACTTGACGACTACGGCTACGACGGGGAAGGAAAATTGGTTTAACTGGTTTCATTTAGTATCCCCTCTCACGCGTAATAACCTGCAGCCCAGAGGTCGGGTTTCATGGAGTTAATATGTTTTCAAATACGTACTCGGCCGTGAAAACGCAACAGGCGTGTAACGCTTTTAAAACGAGCGAAAAATACATTTGAGCGTATTATTACCGCATTTAGCAGCATAAACTCAACTGAAGAGGGAATTAATGATCAACCAGTAATTACTGGCTGTTACACCCACGGTTACTAACTGCCGTTATTGCATTGGTCTGGACCGGCCGTTAGTTTAGTTTTGAGCACGGTGTCTAGCACGCAATGTTGTGCGGTAATGCGGAAGCAGCTTCTACACCGCTGTGCACAGTGGCGGACTGGCTCTCAATTGAGGCATTGTTATTATCATTACCAGGGCCCGGATTCTGGTGACATGTCATATTTAGGTTGTTGCATTATAGCACGGCTAACGTATACATTTATAAATAGGTCCCAGATTATGAAAATGCGTATTTATTAGGTAACTTTTACTTTCTCTACTACGTATAGTAACCAGGGGAAATATTGTATTCCACCCAAAAGAGTTTTAAGGCACCTTGAATAAAAAAAAAAAGGCCTTTGAGTGTTTGTGAACAGCATAACCCAAAAACGAAACGTCGGATCAACACCAAACTTGGTATTTGAGTTCAGTACCTTCCAAAGATGCAACACGAAGATTTTCAAGAAAATCCCCCACTCCAGACTACCCTTTACATGGAAGATTTTTCTAAAACTTTGATTTTCTAAAAAATGGCTAACGATTTTGATTAAACTAAATGTTTATCTTGTATTTTCTGAAAATAGCCTCTGAAGTCCACTTCATTCGGAAGAAATTTTGTATAATCTTGTATAACTGGTAAACGTTAAGCGATAGGCGAAAACGTACTTAAAATTGTGGATCTCTTTAAAACAGACAATTTATTTTAAATACGTTTTTTGTGGTATAAGCCGTTTCTGAAATATCCGTTATTAAAAATTAGAGTTGTTCATTTCTTGATCGCTCTCTTAAGCCCTTTCACCATTCAGTTGTTTCTCGCGATGTCATGGAAACAGTATGGAATTTTAAGGCAGCGTATAGCGTCCAGTTGTTAAACATTTGACTATCGCTGTTCTCTTTATATCTATAACGAAATATGTAATGTAGCTATTTCTGCAAACGTTTATTTGCATTACAATTTAGTAGGTAATGATAAAAATAAGCGTAAGTAAGAATAATTTGTGTACGCACTGATAAACGATAGAGGGAAGAGATAGTCATGTGAATGTATCACATCAGATGTTTTAAAAATGTTATGCCATTTTCTACTTTAGGACTTTTTTTTTGCGATTTTATGTAATTATTTTGTCATTTTTTAACCTCTGTGTCGTTATTTGGACATTCTTTGCACTTACATTAAGTATATAACAGAGGTTTACATTATCGATATTTTACATAAAGGTAATTTTCAAAGTATCAGAAATGTCACTATACAACTAAGAAATAAGAGTAACTTTGTACAGTCTTCACTTACGTTTGAGGGGGGGATCGCATTTCTATTTAATAGTTAGTTTGGAGAGGGTTGCTTGTGGGTTCAGAGGTGGCTATAGTCAGGGGAGCAGGTATCGTTAGAGTTATGGATTCATATCCCAAACTAGGGATGAGACAATCTTTTTAATTTTTGCGTAAACGAGTACGGACACCTCAAAACGTGCATTTCCTGTTAAATGTCATTATTGACTTTTTGGATGAATGTACCGCTACCTCTAGATTTATAAAAAATAAAAATTCGTATTAACTGCAGTTTTGTTGCTTTCGTGTATCATTACTCTCTTTTCTGATAGTTAATGAAAATATTATTCCACCCCAAAGTTTCAATAAGAAGACCTTATCGGAAACACATGTCTGGAAGTCTCCTGAACCATAAAGTATTTTACGAAAAGGTGCGCGTGCGTGTGTATGAGAGAAGAGAGGAACAGTCCGTGGGTACTTACTAGAAAGCGAAAACTTGGATAAGTACCAAACTTGGCACGATCGAGTACGAAGCAAAGAGATGTCTTATTTCTACAAATGTGAATCAACTTAGCTGCCGTTTTTACTTTCGCTACTGCGTAGAGTAAGTAGGGGAAGTATTGTATTCCACCCAAAAAAATCGATACTGAGATTTTACCGGAAATACATGTTTTGAGACCCCCTGAATCCAAAAAAAAGCATTTTTGGAAACATGTCCGTGTGTGTGTGTGTCTGTCTGTGAACAGCATAGCTCAGAAACGAACAGTCGGATAAACACCAAACTTGGTATTTAGGTTCAATATCTTCCAAGGATGCGACACGAAGGTTTTCCAGAAAATCCCCCCACCCCAGATTACCCTTTACATGGAACATTTTTCGAAAATTTTAATTTTCTCAAAATTGCTCTAACGATTTTGATTAAAATATCATATGTTTAAGATATTTTCATGGCAAATGAAATGTATATCTCGAATTATCTGGGAATGTCCCCAAAAGTATTCTTCATTGTGAACGACTTTTGCATAACTGGTAAACCATAAGAGATAGACAAAATGTTACTTCACAAAAAATGTAGATCGCGTTAAAATACACAATTTATGTCGTATACATTTTTTTTATTGAGTGAACCATTTTCGAGATATTGCTTGTTATTCCCTTAAATTTTCCAATACTTATACTTTTTCTCAAATGGTAGTACGTTATTCATTTTTTTTATGTGCTGGACATGCAAAGAGAAACGAATGCTCAACATAGCAACCACCTCTTAAAGGATTTGACTATCGCTTAAATACTACCATATTCCCCTTGCACCTACAAGAAAATTAGCAATAAGATTAACATCTCAATTAACATGAAGCATATGGAGAATAAGCGTTTGTAAAAATAGTTTGTACAAGAGTAGAGAAAGTCATGTGAGTGTAACACATCAGATTTTTTTATTTATTTTATGTCGCTTTACTATATGGTCATATCGCGATGGATCTGTTAGGAGATACTTCGTGGAGGATACCTCGGTGTGTGGAGAACACTTAGCCTTCTAGGTCTTCTACCTGTACCATACCATCCTACTTCGCCGCATGTGCACAGCAACTGTACCTCTGCTTCTGTGACGAGCAAATGACAACCTCCACACGTGTACACAGAGGTACTGTGTTCCTCCCACGAGAATGTGTCTGTAAGGAATGTGTTGACATCAACAATTCTAGCGCTATCTGAGAAAGATTATGGCTCTAATTTCAACATATCCTCAAGACTTCAGGCCTCCTAGAAAGCATACGCTCTTCTGCTAGTAATGCTGAATGACCAATTGCTTTTGTTTGCTTTGTCGTCACAGATTTTAACAATGTTAGCAACTATTTTTCAGGCTTGACTCTGTAGAATTCTTCCTTTCTTACTGGGCATTGTTAATAGCTTTATAAAGCACTAGAAAACACTTACACATGCTGGAATACTAACGTTGGCGATGTTTTAATGTAAATAGTAGATCTATTTATGACATCATGAGGTGCCATGTGGTACTATACTCCCTCACTCTTCCGGAGAGCAGAACATCCCGCAAACGTTTTCTCGTCAGAGCCTACAGTATCTGCACAACAACTGTAGTTGCTTCTACACGTGCCGGGCAGATGCCATTAGGTGCCGTCCAGTGTACCTGCTTTTATTATTTGTAGATAGATGGCAGAGCATTCGCTATTACTATCTATTTTTTTATTTTACTATTGTTTTAGACTTAAGATGGAACTTTGGGTCGTGGTATTAAACATTCAGTCTGGTATTTACTTTGGTAACTGTAGGAAACCAACAAAAAACTCTAGTCAGATTGGTCGGCCCACGGGATTTGAACCCGTGCCTCCCGAAAACGGACCACAGACGTTACCGCCTGAACCATCCCGCTCGGTAGCTGCAGATTTGTTCAACATAATTATAGCATAACATTAGTTTTCATGGTCCTATGTAACTGGCTCTGCAAAGAAAGAATCTTGAAAACAATCTGATGTTCCATTCACACTATTTTCTCTACTCACTCTTCCACAAACTATTGTTAAAAAGTCTTATTGTTAATAGAGATAAACATTTATTACACATTTCGTTGTAGATATAAGGACGATACAGTACCTAAAGTGACACTCCGATTTTTCAATCGCGGATCGCTATGTGATGTCTCAAACTCCGTGCTCTTTGCATGCCCATGGGATATAACGAGTTGCCACTTGAAAAATACAAGTATTTGAAAATTACAACCAATGACAAAATATATCTCGGAAGTGGTTAAGGTCATAAAAAAGAATTATTTGACATAAATTGTGTGCTTTAACGTGATCTACTTTTTTTGCGTAGTAAGATTTTTTTCTGAACCCTTATGGTTTACGAGGTATAAATCTGATTCAGAATGAACACGACTTCACAGGTTAATCACAGAAAAGACAACATATAATTTTTATTGTCATTAAAATATCTTAATTAAGTATTTAATCAAACGGTGTAGAGGGTAGTGTAAGATGGAGGAACTTCCTTCAAAATTGTGTGGCATCTTTGGAAGATACTAAACTTAAATACCAAGTTTGGTATGCATCGAACATTTCGTTTTAGAGTTATGCTTTTCACACACACGAACCTTCTTCTAAAAACGGATTTTGTTAATCCAGGGGACCTCAAAACATTACTTATTTCTGGTGAAATCTCGACATAGAACCTTTTTCTGGAATAAAATACATCCTCTACTTAAAGAACCTTTGAAGACGGATAAATTACTTTTCTGTGTACTCGCACTCAAAAAGTTTTAGCAAGATATCGCATTCTGGTGCGTCATTTCCCTGTATGCAAATGCCCAGACTGTTTTCTGCATTCGTTCTAAGTTATTTCTGAAATCAGCTAATGCAATTAATCATTAGTGGCTGCCGCATTAAGTATGCGATTATTTGTTTTAAAGTCCCCTTAGAGAAAATATACGGTTGCGTTAATTACCAAAACTCTATGCTGAAAAAGAACTAATGAAAGCCAGCCTGCGACCGAATTATGTTAGGAAGGGGAGGGAGGAGTAAACTGGCGAAATTACACCTCCCTTCCATTAGCGCTGTAAAAATAGAGGCGCAAAGCGATTATCTCGAAGCCATAGGGGATGAGAACAGTCGGTTGCCCCCTTCCCATTGATGAGAGGCCGTTAAGATGAATATGCAACAAATATCTATTGCTACATGTCACATTGGAGTTTTTATTTTATGATATTCCCCACGTTAGATTACGCCTAGTCTGTAGTTGATATACAATGCTTTTCTTTTACACTGCGGCCGCTTCAGCTCGGATTCCCGTAGAAACAGTTATAATATCAGGGAAACCGCCTAACATTCTTATAGTTAGTTAGAATGATGACAAGCATGTACCTTATCATAAGAGATGTTGGAAATATTGTCCTGTATATTTCTGGTATCTTCTCAGGAAATTTTCATTCAATACCTGAAATTGAGTGAATTTCTCGCCTACTATTTTCTTTTAGTTCTCACAATGTATGGGGTTTATTGCATACACCTTATTACTTTCTCTACTACGTATAGTAAGTAGGGGAAGTATTGTATTCCACCCAAAATTCGATACCAAGATTTCACCGGAAATATATGTTTTGCGACACCCTGAATCCAAAAAAATTTTTTTGGAAACATGTCCGTGTGTGTGTGTGTGTGTGTGTGTGTGTGAACAGCATAACTCAAACGAACAGTCGGATAAACACCAAACTTGGTATTTAAGTTCAATATCTTCCAGAGATGCGACACGAAGGTTTTCAAGAAAATCCCCCCACCCCAGATTACCCTTTACAGGGAACATTTTTCGAAAATTTTAATTTTCTCAAAAATGGCTCTAAGATTTTAATTAAAATATTATATGTTTAAGATATTTCCATGCCAAATAAAATGTATATCTTGAATTTTCTGGGAATGTCTCCAAAAGTATTCTTCATTATGAACGACTTTTGCATAACTGGTAAACCATAAGAGATAGACAAAATTCCACTACACAAAAAATGTAGATCGCGTTAAAATACACAACTTATATCATATACATTTTTTTTGTTGACTGAACCGTTTTCGAGATATTGCTTGTTATTTCCTTAAATTTTCCAATACTTATACTTTTTCTCAAATTCGTTATTCATTTTTTTTATGTCCTGGACATGCAAAGAGAATGGAATGCGTCACATAGCAACCAGCGTTAAAATATTTGACTATCGCTTAAAAGCTACCATATTCCTCTTGCATCTACAAGAAAATTAGCAATAAGATTAACATCTCGATTAACATGAAGCATATGGAGAATAAGCGTTTGTAAAAATAGTTTGTACAAGAGTAGAGAAAGTCATTTGAGTGTAACACATCAGATTTTTTTTCATGTGATCATCAGAGACGGGTAAATTTCTGTAATTGGATTTTGCGAAATTATAAAGAGTAATTGACCAACGCTTAATATTCTTCTGACGAAGTATGGTTCCATTTACCGAGAGGGATGGCTTGGGTGGTAAACTCTGTGGCCCGCATTTGGGAGGTCCCGAGGTCAATCCCAGCGACCGCCCACTCTAACCCGTGGGTTTTTTCGGGGTTTTCGCGGGTCATCAGGCGGATACTGGAGAGTTTCTTTCACCCCTCGAATTTCCTGTCTCTCCATTTCGGTCCATTATTCATCCTTCAACCCGTTGGGTCTGTTTCAGGGTTGGAAGTGTCCGCAATGGAATTTCAGTGCAGCGTGACAGGGAAAAAGGATGCTCTGTGTGAACTTAGTCCGTCCCTAGGCCTTCGGCTGGTTGCCGGAGTATAAGGACCGCTACGACGGGTGCTTTGGACCCCATGCGGGGCGCGGTCTGACTGTCCGTCTGCCATTGCTGTGTCGTCACTCCTGGTTCCGGCCTCCCGGTGTCTCCCTTCACCTCATCCCTCCCTCCCCGGGGGCGTAGGTACATCTGGATTCACTGGATCGGTGCCGAAACCCCTTCGCTTCTCAGCCAAATCCATTTACATGGTTATGTTCCGTCGTAAAATAACAATACTGTAGCACAGAGAAACCCGATTTTACACACAATATTCGCTTGCTTGGCGTGAAAACTGGTGTGTGGTGTGCAATAATGGAGTCAATGTTTGGGACCAATCATTGTTACTCATTTCATTACTCGTAGTAAAGTAAGAGTTAATTTCTGTCACTGTTACTTTTATATTGCTTACCCAATAACTAGTAATTACTTTATGTCCCTATTACTTTTGTATCTCTTACTGAATAAATACTTCCTGTACACGTTACTTTGGCATTTGTTACTGAGTATTTTCCGTCCCGGTTACTTTTGTGCCCGCAGCCGAGTAACAGGCTGCTTTTTGTCACCGTTACTAAGAGGCAGATTACTTTATGTTTTCGTTAATTTTGGTTTTGTTACTGAGTAACTCTTTACAGGTCATCGTTACCGACTAATCGGCTACTTTCTGTCACCTATACTAAATAAAATTATTTTGTCACGGTTACTAAGTAACATGTTACTTTCTGTCACGGTTACTTAGCAACATGTTACTTTATATTCCCGTTAATCTCGTTTTCATTACGAGTAACCTGTTATTTTTTGTCACCCTTACTGAGTAACTAATTACTGTATCCCCGTTACATTTTGTTCGCCGTCAATACATCAGTAGTGGATTATGCAACAGCGGGGGTATGCATATAAAAACAGAAGCTGCAAGGAGACAAAGGTGCAAATCGTAGCCCATTCTAGAGAGGTAGTTTAGCTGAGAAAGAGCAAGAAAATCAATGATCTGCTCGATGTGTACTCTCCACTTCAGACAGTGTATTGTTTGTTCGCCTGTCACTCAAAAACGGCTGAATTGAATTTCGTGAAAAGTGCGTGCACATTAAACAATCTCATCAAGATGGGCTATAAACCACACTCGGCTGAGTCGACGTCAAAAACTCCTCTGCCAAAAATAACTTGCTCGTCGAACTGCATATTACGAGGGGTCTGTCGCTAATTAACCGCAAAATCAATGCAGGTAGCGTTGGCGGGCAACACATCACAGCTGATTTTATACGTCCGTCAGAAAGCTCGCCGGTTAAAGGGATAACCTTAATTAAATACTCTTTGGAGATCTAAATTCGAGCGTTGTTTGAAGCTTCGTGTACTATGTCAATCTATAAACAATGTCAAGAGTCATATGCATTTAGCTTGGAGAGTTAACATTTTCCAATGCTTTTGAGCCATTCCTAAAATAAAATGTAATTTGATTACAAAATAAATGATCACATTCCCATCATCACCTGCTGAATCCAACGAAACTACACCAAAACTAAGAGCAAATGAATTCTCGTCAAATACAAAGAGTTTTATAAAACAGCAGTTTAAAATAGAAACAAGCTTGCTGAAACCTCAAACTTACCATGTTGTTTTCAAAATCTATTGTTACTGATTCACTTTGTGAGTAGAACAGAAAAGAGTATTCTCATGCACAAAGAAGAAACGATAAAAGTTTATGTTGCCAGCCTCTGTGGTGTGGGGGTAGCGCCTCTGCTTCACATTCAAGAGGTCCTGAGTTCGAATCTCGGTTAGGGTGTTACCAGGATAAGATTTTTCGGGGTTTCCCTTACATGAAAAGACAAATTTCGGGTAACTTCAAGCTCTATGAACCCCGGGCTCATTTCATTGATGTTCGATATGACCTAATTGGTTAAAGGACACTAAACTTTAAAAAAAAAATTATGTGCTCCAGTAATTTTCAAAATTTTACATTTTCGAGTTGTGTAACCTCAGCATAAAATTTTGAGTTATGCTGCTCAGACACACACACACAATACACACCGACCCTTTTCTCATTTTTTACTTTCTCTACCAGCACACAGTAGGTAGAGAAGGTATTGCATTCCACTCAAAATATTCTATTCCTAGATTTCACCGGAAATACGTTTCCAGGCTCCCTCAATCCAAATAAAGCATTTTTGGAAAACTGTCAGCATGTATCTGAACAACGTAACTCAAAAACGAAAAGTCGAATAAATACCAAACTTGGTACCTAGGTTCCGCATCTTCCAAAGATGCGTCACTAAGATTTTCAATTATATCCCCCACCGTTAACTACCCTTACATGAAACATTTTCCGAAATTTGATTTTCTCAAAAATAGCTATAAAGACTTTCATTCAAATAGCACATTTAATATATTTAGGTGGCAAATAAACTATATATCTTGTATTTTCTGGTAATAACTTCTGAAATCCCCTTTATGTTATTGAATTTTGTATAAATTTGTATAACTAGAAAACTATAACAAATAAACAAAAACTTACTTTAGAAGAATTGTAGAACTCGTTAAAACACACGTTTTGTGTTTAACAATTTTTACTTTTTCTACTACGTATAGTAAGTAGGGAAAGTATTGAATTCCACCCAAAAATTCGATACCGAAATTTCACCGGAAATACATGTTTTCAGACCCCCTGAATCCAAAAAAAAGCATTTTTGATAACATGTCCGTCTGTTTGTCTGTGTGTGTGTATATGTGTGTATGTGTGTGCGTGTGCGTGTGCGTGTGCGTGTGTGTGTGTGTGTCTGTGAACCGCATAACTCAGAAACGAACAGTCGGATAAGCACCAAACTTGGTATTTAGGTTCAGTATCTTCCAGAGATGCGACACGAAGGTTTTCAAGAGAATCCCCCCACCCCAAATTACCTTTACATGGAAAATTTTAATTCTCTCAAAAATGGCTCTAACGATTTTGATTAAAATATCATATATTTAAGATACTTTCACGGCAAATAAAATGTATATCTCGAATTTTCTGGGAATGTCTCTAAAAGTATTCTTCATTGTGAACGACTTTTGCATAACTGGCAAACCATAAGAGATAAGACAAAATTTTACTACACAAAAAATGTAGATCACGTTAAAATACACAATTTGTCATATACATTTTTGTTGTTGAGTGAACCATTTTCGAGATATTGCTTGTTATTCCCTTAAATTTTCCAATACTTGTTTTCTCAAATGGGAATTCGTTATTCATTTTTTTTTATCTTGGATATGCAAAGAGTATTAATCTGTGGCAAAGAGCATGGTGCTGCACCTAGCGACCAGCTATTAAGAGATATGTCTATGCTTAAAGGCTACTGTATTTCTGTATTGCCGTTGCAAATACAAAACAAGGGGAACATAGTACGTCTTAATCGATAGTCAAATATTTTTAGAACTGGTCGCTATGTGTAAAATGAAATTCTCTTTGCATGTCAAAAGATCGTTTCTGCAAATGTTTATCTCGATTAATATGAAATAGATGGAGAATAAGATTTTGTAAAAGTAGTTTGTACAAGAGTAGAGAAAGTCTGTGAGTGTAACACATTAGAATATTTTTTCGTAGCGCTAGCCGTTTTAGAAATATTCTATGTTTTAATTTTACACTTTTCCGAATTGTCATCTAAAGGGTATTCATGAAATTGAGCGACCCTCCTTTGTTTCGTTCTTTTCATCGCAAACGCTTGTTACTAGGAACGTAACAGTGTTTACCTTAAGTAACTAATTTATTGCTGTGAATTTGTGAACAAATATAAACATCCATGGTAGCTTTATAAAAGATAGAGTTTGTGAAATCTTTTAGGGGCTTTTGCTTCGAAGAAGTGCTGACTGAACCAATTTCGTAAGACTGTTTCATTTTATTAATACATATCTTATCATTTGTTATAGTACCATTTTCAAGCGTTCCTTATTTTCCTTTCTTACTTTTTAAGACTTTTCAGCTTTAATTTTAGTGTTAAGAAGTGTTTTTCCGTGAAGGCAGCTTAAGTGATTGCTGGTTCTATGTGTCAAAATATTTGCTGAGGTTAAAAGTACACAATGCATTAACTGTTTTACTAAGAATAGTTTGTATATGCACTAATAACCTACAGAGGTCGAGAAAATCATGTGAATGTATCACATCGGAATATTTTTTATTTATTTATTCAGGTGGCCTCGTATTTCCGGTGAATCTCGACATCGAATTTTACGATAGAATGCAATACTTCCTTTCCCTACTAGGTACGTGGTAAAGGAAGTAAAAATGTATCATAATATTTGTAAACTCAAACCAATAGCAAAGAATATCATTGGTGCAAAAGATATGACATAAACCTACATTTCAAAGGATGTACAAAGCTCTTTGTCTATCTCTTATGGTTTACCAGTAATACAAACGTTATACAAAAATTATTCAGAATTAAAAAAAAAAAAAAATCAGAGACTATTCCCCAAAAACTCAAGATATACATTTCATTTGCCAATTAAATATATTAAACATATGTTAACTATCCAACATTCGCTTTTGCGTTAAGCTGCTCACAGACAAACACACAGAGACGAACCCCTTTTTAAAAACACTGTTTCTGGATTCAGAGATCTGAAAACATATTTTAGCTGCAACCACGATAAAGAATTTTTATGTGGAACATAAAATCCTGCACCTAATATGTACCTAGTGTTAGAGAAAGTAAAAAATCGGATATATTATGTTCACATAACGTTCTCTGCCCTCTATTCTTTTTTAATAGATATACAAATTCAACTGTTACGAAAGTTTATTTTTCCACGTACTTCCTTTCGACCCAGATAAACCTTTGCAAATATAATTATTACATTACACATTTTGTTTGCATACAAAGAGAACAGCGATATACAAATGTTTAAGAACTGGACGCTATATGCTGGCCTTAAAATTCCATACTGTTTCCGTGACATCGCGAGAAACAACTAAAAACATGGGAATTAAAAAGAATGACAAGGTATTGAACAAATCAAACCATTAATATAGGATACCTTCGAAATGGCTGATGCCACAAAAATTTATTTGAAATACAGTGTGTGTTTTGAAGAGATCTACATTTTTTCTGTAGTACGTTTTTGTCTATCGCTTAACGTTTACCAGTTATACAAGATTCTACAAAATTCCTTCCGAATGACGAGGACTTCACAGGTTGTTCCCAGAAAATTCAAGATATACATTTTACTTGTTATGTAAATATATTAAACATACGGTATTTTGATACAAAACATAAGAGCTTTATTGTTGAATATAAAAAAATTACCAAAATGTACCATATATAAGATAGTTTGGGGGGGAGGGATTTTCTTGAAAATCTTCGTGTCGCATCTTTGGAAGGTACTGAACCTAAATACTAAGTTTGTTAGTTATCCGACATTTATGCTGTTCTCTCTCTCTCTCTCTCTCTCTCTCTCACACACACACACACACACGACCTTTTTCTAAAAATGCTTTTTCTTATTCCGGGGTCCTCAAAACAAGTATCTCTGGTAAAATCTGGAATGGAATTTTTGGGTGGAATGCAATATCTTCTCTACTTACTATGTACGTGGTAGAGAAAGTAAAAATAATTACAAAACATAAACATCGGATTACAAAGCATTAAATATTCGTTTGTGTAATAGGATGATGGACTAGAGTTCCCTATGACTGAATTCCAATACCGGCTGTGTTGCTTCCACAGCACCCTCGAAAATCAATAGGCCGATTAACATCAAGAACTGACCGGTCGTTGAGTTTCGGCTTGTTGGATAAGTCAATGAAACAAGTACACACATTCCGGTCTGAGGTTTTACTTTTTCATCAGGCATATCTTCAAATGAGTATAACAAACTCAAAACTGCAACCACAATCAGAACACGAAAAACAATCTGAAGCGTTACATTAATATGACTTTCCTACTCGCTCTTCTACATACTAACCTTAGAAACTCAATTCTTCCGTCTGCTTCAAGTTAATCGAAAAAAAAAAATCTGATGTGTTACACTCGTTTTACTTTCTCTATTCTTGTACAAACTAATTTACAAACGCTTATTCTCCATATCCTTCCTGTTAATCAAGATGTTAATCTTATTGCTAATTTTCTTGTAGATGCAAGGGGAATATGGTAGGCTTTAAGCGATAGTCAAATATTTTAAGAGGTGGTTGCTATGTGGGCATTCCATTCTCTTTGCATCACCAGGACAAAAAAAATGAATAACGAATTTGAGAAAATGTGTAAGTACTGGAAAATTTAAGGGAATAACAAGTAATATCTCGAAAATGGTTCACTCAACCAAAAAAAAAAAAAAAATGTATATGACACAAATTGTGTAATTTTAACGCGATCTACATTTTTTGTGTAGTAAAATTTTGTCTATCTCTTATGGTTTACCAGTTATGCAAAAGTCCTTCACAATGAAGAATACTTTTGGAGACATTCCTACAAAATTCAAGATATACATTTTATTTGTCATGAAAATATCTTAAACATATGATATTTTAATCAAAATCGTTTGAGCCGTTTTTGAGGAAATTAAAATTTTCGAAAAATGTTCCATGTAAAGGGTAATCTGGGGTGGGGGAATTTGAACCTAAATACCAAGTTTGGTGTTCATCCGACTGTTCGTTTCTGAATTATGCTGTTCACAGACACACACACACACACGGACATGTTTCCAAAAATGCTTTTCTTGGATTCAGGGGGTCTCAAAACATGTATTTCCGGTGAAATCTCGGTATCGAATTTTTGGGTGGAATAAAATTCTTCCCCTACTTACTGTACGTAGTAGAGAAAGTAAAAAACGCTCGCAAAAATACTTGTATACAGAACGATAAACCATAGAGGGTAGGGAAAAGTCGTATGTAATACATCGACTTTTTACGTTTGTTACCGCTTGCAACATTCAAATGAATAATGTATTGATTGGTGGCTCTGAATTATTAAAAGTACAATAAACTGGGTAACAAATCTTAGTGGGCTTGATTTCTGTAATGTTTGGATGATACACCAGTTGCATCTGGCTCGCAGACCACACACATAATATGCATGTATCAGAGTTATGTTAGTCTGCGAGTGCGGTAAGCCTCCGTGCCAGCGCTAGGCAAGTTCATAAGGTCGATTCATGTTGTTCGGATTTCGGCAATCATGGAAGCGACAAATCCTTGGAATCCGCCCGCTCCCTGGGGGCGCAGCCCTCCCAATAATGCGCTCCGCAGTGGCGGCAGTGACGGTTGCTTTTCTTCATTACCAGGACCCGAATTCTGATCACATCTTTTAATTATTGCATCATAGGCATTCCTAACCTGTATAATAAATTATCATGGGTCCCAGATGTGTTACACTCACATGACTTTCTCTACTCTTGTACAAACTATTTATACAAACGCTTATTCTCCATATGCTTCATGTTAATCGAGATAAACATTTGCAGACTCTATCTTATTGCTAATTTTCTTGTAGATGTAAGGGGAATATATATTTACAAGGGCAATATAGAAATACAGTAGCCTTTAAACACATACATATCTCTTAATAGCTGGTTGCTAGGTGCAGCACCATTCCCTTTCCCACAGATTATAACTCTTTGCATATCCAAGACAAAAAAAACGAATAACGAATTCCCATTTGAGAAAAGTATTGAAAAATTTAAGGGAATAACAAGTAATATCTCGAAAATGGTTCAATCAACAACAAAAATGTATATGATATAAATTGTGTATTTTAACGCGATCTACATTTTTTGTGTAGTAAAATTTTGTCTATCTCTTATGGTTTACCAGTTATGCAAAAGTCGTTCACAATAAAGAATACTTTTGGAGACATTCCCAGGAAATTCAAGATATACATTTTATTTGTCATAAAAATATCTTAAACATATGATATTTTAATCAAAATCGTTAGAGCCATTTTTGAGAAAATTAAAATTTTCGAAAAATCTTCCATGTAAAGGGTACTCTGGGGTGGGGCGATTTTCTTGAAAACCTTCGTGTCGCATCCTTGGAAGATACTGAACCCAAATACCAAGTTTGGTGTTTATCCGACTGTTCGTTTCTGAGTTATGCTGTTCACAGTCACACACAGACAGACACACAGACACACACACGGACATGTTTCCAAAAATGCTTTTTTTGGATTCAGGGGATCTCAAAACATGTATTTCCGGTGAAATCTCGGTATCGAAATTTTGGGTGGAATACAATACTTCCCCTGCTTACTATACGTAGTAGAAAAAGTAAAAATGCACATTTATTTGGGTATTTTTGGACATTTGTATACCATGTTCTATTTTAGCAACTGTATACGAGGGGCATTCAAAACGTTTTGCAACCAGCCTATCCATTGTTGGACAATATTTGTTACAAAAACGTAACTAATACAGCTGCCAACAACTGACCTTAAGCTATCAAAATATGCATAAGTGCAAGTTTAAACTTTAATATTCACAGTTGTACAGTCTAAGTCCTGTCAACAGCTGGTGAAAAATCATGGGAGAACATGAGGCAGTATTTTTAACACTTGAATAATTTCATTCTAATTATATACATATGTAAATTCAATAACAGCCCGCCTTAAAACAATATGTGTATGTAACAATAATTTGTAAAAATGTATGTAAGAGTCATTGCATATGCTTATATTATTGTACCCATTTGTAATAATGATATGTGACTATTTTTTTTTTAGTATATTACGTAATTTAATAATGTAGGAGCTGTGAGAATAATAAGATAAAAGTTGCTAACAAAGAGGTAACAATGAGGTAACCTTGAGGCAATAATGAGTAAGAATGTTTAATAATGCTACTAGTCATTATTGGAGCAACAATAATGTAAATTTTGTGACAGTTTATAAAAATAGCCAATCAACAACCAAAAAAAGCTTTAGTTAAATGCAGGTATTCTATTGGAGTAAAAATAGCCAATCAGAGACTTGAAATACAAAAATTTACAGTTTAGACGGTTGAAATCAATTCAGTTGCCTCCAAACAGTGCTCATAACCGGATGCGTTGCCTGTGCGTCCTCGAGAGATTTAATGCGTATTCGTGTGAGACGAAAAATAAGTTTGTGTTAAAAAAGTGTAATTAGTTAATAAAAAGAATCTCACAGCTCTCTATATCAGTGAAGTGTTATTTAAATCGTATCAAGTATTAATAAAAGTAGTAAAGTAAAAATTATAACCTGTGTAAGCCTACATTCTTAGTCGTACCAAAACCCTGCCAAGAGATACGTGTCTCTAACAAATACTGACGCAGCCGAGGCAAACATAAATATATAATATCTAAAGAAACAGTCAAATTACAAAGCTAATATTTTTAAACTTGGGGCGAAGGCTACCGAAAACCGGGTACTATACATGCGGTTGCAGCTACAAGTTCGGCTTCCCAACAGTTGCAAATAACGAAAAATTCAACATCTTCAAATTGACACTCAAAGCGTGGTGCTAATAAATAAGGTAACAAACCATCTTTTTCAAATTGGTGTCCATACGTGGAGCTAATGAAGACTTTCTCAAATCGGCTTTCCAAGCGTGGTAAAAATAACGTAACAAACTATTCCTCAAACTGGCTTCCCAAACGTGGGGCTAACATCAACAACAAAGCTACCTCAAACATTAGATTCCACATTTTCACATGCTACAAGCTAGGTGAACGAGCAAAGAGAATCCATGAGGACTTGTTAGCTGTTTATGGTGATCAAGCGTGTTCATTTGATAACATTGCAAGATGGATTCGATCATTTGAAGAAGGGCGAGAGATTTTGAAAGATAACCCTCGCTCTGGCCGGCCTCGGGAAGCTGTGAACGAAAGAAAAGTTCAAAGAGTGAGGAACTTGGAGGAAAGTCGACATGTTACTGTTGAAATGCTAAGTGTGGAAGTCGGTATTAATGTTGGCAGCATTGACTGTATATTCAATGAACATTTAAAGCTGCAAAAAATCTGTGCAAAATGAGTTCCGCAATCTCTAACCAATGAACAGAAGAGGAGAAAGGAACGTGCAAGGAAACTGCTGAGCATGTTTCCACCCAATGGATCTAAACGTTAGACAGATGTATGTATGCACTGGTGATGAAAGTTTGATTTATTGCTATACCGCACCAAATAAAGCTCAGAATTGTGTCTGGGCAAACGAGAATGATCCAAGACCAGTCGTTCTTCGACAAGATTTTCGTTCTAGGAAGCGAATGTTCACCGTGTTCAACTATGAAGGACCATTAGTGGTTGACTGCATGCCAGAAAGAATGACAATGAATGGAGACTACTATGACTCTTATGTTTTGAATCCTTTATTTGAAGATCTGAGGCGGCAACGTCCAAAGACAGGAACTTCAAGACTTTTGCATGACAATGCATCTTCTCACAGAGCAGCGGCAAATTTGAGGACTCTGGAAGCCACTTAAGTCCAGTTGCTTGACCATACAACCTACAGTCCCGACCTTGCACCGTGCGACTTCTGGCTGTTTCCTCGAGTGAAATGTTGCATTGCTGGGAAACCTTTTAAACGAGTGCAGGACCTTGCTCAGGCTATAAATTCAGCTTGTTGCCAATAGCTCAGTCTGAGTATCGTAGTGCACCGTCTACAACTGTGTGGAGAGAGATGGAGACTACTTTGAAGGATTGTGAGAATATGTTTTTGAATTCCATCCTTAATGTGGACTTTAAAATGACACTTGCAAAAGTTTTTGAATGCACCTCGAGTAAACAGTTGTATATTACTGGCTGTTTACATAAGGAGATAGGTAAAGAGACCTGAGTGTAAGGCGACGGAAATTTTTAACTGGCATGCTCGGGAGCGTTATGGAAAAATAGTCATTTTCTCGCCTCACACACACACATCCACCTTTTCTTAGGAATACTTTCTGTGGGTGTGGCGATCAGTGGATCTCGAAATCTCGATATCAAAGTTTTGGATGGAATATGATACTTCTGGTATCTTTTACTTCCTTCTTTGTAGCTGCTGCTGTCAAAGAGAACGGCAAACGGAATTTTAAACAACCAAGCAACTATGCCTCTGCTTCTAAACGTGCCGGGCGGATGGCATTAGGGTGCTGTCCAGTCTACTGCTTTCATTATCTGTAGACAGATGGCAGAGCATTCGCTATTTTCATATATTTATCTATTTTACTGTTGTTTTAGACTTAAAGTGGAACTCTGGGTCGTGGTATTAAATATCCAATCCGGTATTTACATTGGCGACTGAGGGAAACAACGGGGAAAAAACAGTCAGATGGGTCGGCCCACGGGATTTGAACCCGAGATCACCCCAATGTGAGTCACAGAGGTTACCGCCTGAGCCATCCGGTCGGTCCTTGTTTCTCGCGATGGACATAAGCGGAGGCCTTGTATTCATTAATCTAATGGCGGATTATTTGAACGACTCAGAAATTGATTCTTCCAATGAATTCAACTGTTTCCAATCCAAACAATCTAATCAATGGTATTATCATTACAATGTTGCTTCCGCTGCACAGGAAATTGATAGTGCAAATTGTAGCATATAGTAATAGCTGTTTGAGTGGCGCGAAACTACTGTGGTCATCAGCGCCACCCTCTGGCTATAGATTTATTCATGTCTAATACATAAGCAATACATACAAAGCAATTACAGAGTTAAGCAACTGAGATTAGAAAAGTAGAAAAAATAAACAAAAAATCTTATGTGTTACACTCACATGACTTTCTCTACTCTTGAACAAACTATTTTTACAAACGCTTATTCTCCATATGCTTCATGTTAATCGAGATAAACATTTGCAGACTATCTTATTGCTAATTTTCTTGTAGACGTAAGGGGAATATATATTTACAAGGGCAATATAGAAATACAGAAGCCTTTAAGCACATACATATATCTTAATAGCTGGTTGCTAGGTGCAGCACCATTCTCTTTGCCACAGATTAATACTCTTTGCATATACAAGACAAAAAAATGAATAACGAATTCCCATTTGAGAAAATAAGTATTGACAAATTTAAGGGAATAACAAGCAATATCTCGAAAATGGTTCACTCAACAAAAAAGATATATATGACATAAATTGTGTATTTTAACGCGATCTAAATTTTTTGTGTAGTAAATTTTCTCTCTCTTATGGTTTACCAGTTATGAACAGTTATGTACTCGTTCACAATGAAGAATACTTTTGGAGACATTCCCAGAAAATTCAAGATATACATTTTATTTGTCATGAAAATAATTTTAACATATGATATTTTAATCAAAATCGTTAGAGCCATTTTTGAGAAAATTAACATTTTCGATAAATGTTCCATGTAAAGGGTAATCTGGGGTGGGGAGATTTTCTTGAAAACCTTCGTGTCGCATCTCTGGAAGATACTGAATCTAAATACCAAGTTTGGTGTTTATCCGACTGTTCGTTTCTGAGTAGCATAACTCACAGACAGACACACACTCAGACATGTTTCCAAAAAAATTTTTTTTTTTTGGATTCAGGGGGTCTCAAAACAAATATTTCTGGTGAAATCTCGGAATCGAATTTTTGGGTGGAATACAATATTTCCCCTACTTACTATACGTAGTAGAGAAAGTAAAAATACGAAGGTTATAAACTAAAAAAACCTCACAAATCAATATATACCAGAAATAATCATCAGCAAATACAAGCAATAAAGTCAGTACAGGCAAAGTTTAAAAGTCAATAACAGACCAGGAACAACACGATTAAACAAATTGTAGCAAATGCAGAATGAAATTAAATTACATCAAAGGATAAAATACATATTACTTTCGGATGTTTCTCCCATTCGCCACCCGCAAACACCCCAGAAAATCCTGCTCTTGTATGCACACGAGAGTGCTCGCGAGTGAAATCAGTGAGCGAGCTTCTGATGCGACAAAGTGTTCTATGAGTTAGGTTGTGGCGACAATTACGACGTACATGAGTGCTGAGATAAGAGAGGTTTTAAGTTCGACGCCCCAGCGAGTGAAGCAGAAGGAAGAAATAAAAGGCTGCTTTACATGTTTCATTGCGCAGCTACGTCACGAGGAAAAATGAAGCGACAGTGAAAGGTGAACTAAATCACATTAGTAAAGTGACAGTAAAAACTGAACTGAATCACATTAGTAAAGTGACAGTAAAAACTGAACTGAATCACTTTAGTGAACTGACGGTAAAAGCTGAACTGTCACATTAGTGAAGCGATAATGAAAACTGAACAAAATCACCTTGGTGAAGCCACAGTGAAACCTGAACAAAATCACCTTGGTGAAGCCACAGTGAAAACTGAACTAAATCACATTAGTAAAGCGACAGTGAAAACTGAACTGAATCACTTTAGTGAACTGACGGTAAAAGCTGAAAAGTCACATTAGTGAAGCGATAATGAAAACTGAACAAAATCACCTTGGTGAAGCCACAGTGAAAACTGGACAAAATCACGTTAGTGAAGTGACAGTAAAAACTGGACAAAATCACGTTAGTGAAGTGACAGTAAAAACTGGACAAAATCACGTTAGTGAAGTGACAGTAAAAACTGGACAAAATCACGTTAGTGAAGTGACAGTAAAAACTGGACAAAATCACGTTAGTGAAGTGACAGTAAAAACTGGACAAAATCACGTTAGTGAAGTGACAGTAAAAACTGGGCAAAATCACGTTGGTGAAGGCACAGTAAAAACTGAACAAAATCACGTTGGTGAAGTGACAGTGAAAACTGAACCAAGTCACAATGTTATAGACTCTTAGAATTGTGTGATTATGCTGTGAATGACAAAGAACGAAGGCCAAACAACAAGACGAGAGCTCACTATTGCTCATGTTCGAATGTACACTGCTATTTCCACAAAAACTTCTGCTGGATACTTTATAATTTAATATTGAGGGCTGTCTAAACAATAGTATATGGCAACACATGTTAAGTGATTTTATTTTGATCATTGCTAGACTCGACCTCCAGCAAGCATTCCTACTCGCAAAATAAAACCCCACTGTTAACACTTGTATCATAAATAACCGTTTAACGAACGCCAGTTCACCAACTACTGTTTACAGCTTGTGTCGAAGTGGCAACAACACAATCCGGTCACATATTCATTCCCCGTATACTCTATACAGTACGTGCTGGGGAGTGTCTCAGGGGATTTGCTCAAGCCGCTTGATCCGCTATCTCTCTCCCGGGGACTAACTCTGGTACATGTTGGGGTGATGTTCCACCTACTGAACATGCACAAACTTCTCCCCCCCCTGCCAACTCCAAAATCACTTTCTCGCGAATTTATTCACAGCAATTTATCTACAACGCAGTTCGATATAGTGAATTTCATCGGATTTGCGTGTTCTGAAGTGCGTTTGTTTTGTGGGGGAGCTAATATGGCACCAAAGGTAAAATATGTATATTTTGGGAAATAATAACAGCTGGTAGACTTTCAGGAACTTCTCCATATACGCTGCCCTTTTTACTGCAACTTTTTCACACACACTTTCTGAAACTATACAAGAAACTTCCGATTCGCACGATTTATTAATACGTTATATAAAAGAACTTTGTTAATTTATTACAATTCAGCAAAAGAAATGACTTCAGAGGCTTTTTGCAGAACATTTAAAATACACATATTATTACTCATTCAAATATCTTAAATATATACTATTTTAATAAAAATCTTTACTCATTTGCGAGCACCTACATAAAATATAAATATATTCTCTGCAAGAAGCTAAGCTTAAATACCAAATTTGGTATTCATCTGATGTTTGCTTCTTCCTTTTTAAGCTTATGCTGTTCACACTCGCCGACACACACTCAACTCTCGATATTAAATTTTTGGGATCTTATGTTCTATTACGGAAGGGATTCGGCACCGAGCCAGAGTGGATATTGTACCTACGACCCCGGGAGGAAGGATGAGACGAGAGGAGCCACTGGGCGGCCGGATCCAGGAGCGATGGTGCAGCAATGCAGGGTCACAACGTTTCCAGATATAGACAACCCGGCAGACAGGCCGGGGACCCCCAACGCCCATCAAGGGGTTCCATTAGCCGGCAGCCAGCCGAAAACCGAGGGACGGAGAGAGGTACAAAGAGCATCCTTTTCCCCTGCCATGCTGCACCGAAACACCATCGCCGACACTTCCGAACATGAAAGAGACCAACAAGGTCAAGTAAGAATGAAATGAAAAATGGAAGGAAATGGAGGGACAGGCAATTCGGGGGCTGAAACCAAAAAACACCCAGCATCGCCTGACAACCCCGGAAAACCCCCGAATGTGGACCACAGACATTGCTGAGGCCATCCCGCTCGATGAATTTTTGGGATAATATAGGTACTTCCTCCCGCTTTTTGTAATGTTTTAACGCCCGCTCTTACCACATAACGGCACCAAAGGTGAAGGTCCCTGGTGATATATGAAATGAAATAATAATTGGGAAAGGAAATTTGTGAAGGCTACACTGCAGACCGAGGTTTAGGGTGCCTCACTGGCATTTGCTAGTTATGAAGACAGAGGTAAACCTGAAAAAAAAAAACTCTTCAGTCAAGGAGAACGGTCCTGGCAGGATTTAAACTGCGGACCTCCCGTTAACGAGTCCGTGCCTAACTACTGTCGGCCATACTTCCCCTACATACTATAGTAGGTGTTAGAGAAAGTAAAAGCTTCATGTGGAGGGCGACGCGAGAAAACTGACAAGACAGTTGTGATTTATTCGAATTCAAAGCACTTCCATTCTGAAATCGTCACTCGACACGTCAATAGGCAATATAACAAAAACGTCACAAAACTGAAAAACAACTGAATTATCACGGAAATGCTGTATGCTTGCTTTGTGAACATATGACATTAGGAACATTTTAGAGATACTAAAAATGACACAATTAAAAAAAACATTTGTTCTAGGGCGGAGAAAGAATAATACTAAATTTTACTGACCTAAATCAAGACAATTTTATATTCCAATTTCTCAAACATTTCATGTTTTAATTAAAATTATTTTGAGAAAAACAAAATTAACTAAAGCCGGAAGAAATTCATTGAAAATCTTCGCCTTGCGCCCTTAAAAGTTGTCAGAAGCAAATATGAAATATTGTATTTATCCGACAGTTTTTTTACCTCCCTCCGCCAGGGATCCTAAAACGGGTATTTCCCTGGTGGAATCTCGATATCGAAACTTGCAATACTTTATCTACCTACCACATATAAACGGTAGAGAAAGTAACAACAATTCGCGAAAACTGGCAGATGTATGTACATGGTTTGTACTCCCTTAACCTCACTTTTTCTTCCGCCCCAGTCGATCCTTCACCGAAGGAAACAAACGAGAAGCCGAAACAAACACGAAACGAAATGTAAAGCAAACCATGGCAATAGCACAAGAAAAGCGGTGTGCGCACAGCGGTGCCTGATGTAAACAAAGGACGCAGGAAGTTATTTTCCACACGTGCGCTCTTCAGCTGCATTATTTCATTAGTGTCACCTTAATTAGGAATGCATACATCTAGTCACAAGCCCTTGCAACTTTCTCTGCGATACACGAGCACCATTTTCCTGACATGCAGCTAAAAAGTTGCGTCCGTCAGAGAGAAGCCTCTTGTTCGTCACCTGATTGCATTAGAAACAAGGGCTTTCAATTCTCCATATCGCTGGCTAAGTGAAACAGGCTTTGTGCAATTAACTCTGAGGGCGGCCAATACAGCAGCTGAAACGCCAGTGTTAAATGCCCTGCTTCCGGCTTAGTATTGTTGCGTATATGCTTCGGCAGGGCAATCTTCAACAATATCGTAAACATTAACCTCAAAGTCATTCATTTTAGAGCGGAAATAATTTAGCATTGGTAATATTTAAGAAATATAGGTTGAACATGAACCAAATTTCACAGTATTCAAAAACAGGTTCCAAAGTCAGTCTTGGGAGTATCTCCACAAAGTTTTATGCTCAAATTACTAGTCTAAATGGGTTTTATGGTTCAAAGAACTGCAGCCTGTGAACTGCCTAGCCTTCTTTTGACTGTAATGTTTTCTAGCCACTATGTATTTACTTCTTATTTTTACAAATGTGTGCGTTCAAACTGCAGGAATGGTTTCTCTTTGTATTAGAAGGCTGTGAGCAGGCATTCCAACGTTTTATCAAGAGGCAAGCATGGCTTGTTTGGCTATTTTAGAGGTAGAATTAAATACCTGAAATAAGTTTTGGAATGTGGCATGTGTTTGCAGATTTTGGGGCTCGTTTTTGAAATTACTATTTCTAGCTTTAGGGATCATTTTCTCAAAAACTAATAAGAGAAAAACGCTTTAACACTTAATAACGAAAGATTACCAGCAGGCTTTCTGCTTCCAACTGAAAATTTATGGTATTTGTCCTGGAGGCAGTAGTGATAATTTTTTTTTAAAAATGAAGTGTTAATTTTTACTACTTTCTTTATAACATGTCAATCAATCGATCAATCTCTTGTGCCTTTTTATGAGAAGCAGGCACTCAGTATTTCCATCAAACCGTATTTCTTGCAAACTTCTTTACTTCATTTCATGCTTTCCCTTCTTTATCAATTTCTTCGGTAACTGTTCTATTCCATGTGTTTCTTGGCCTTCCTCTTCTGCCCTGGGGATTACAATTCAAAGCCATTCTTTCCACTGCCCTATCTTCGTTTCTTAGTGTCCCATATCCACTTCCACTTTCACTTTCATTTTCTTTTATTTCTATCGTAATTTAATTTTGATTTGTTATTTTCCATACTTCTAAATTTGAAATTGTATCTGGCCATCTTGTTCTTATAATTCTTCTTAAACATCTATTGACACATGTTTGTATTTTGCTTTGAATGATTTTACTTGTTTTCCACGTTTCACAACCACAAATTAAAACTGATTTCACACTACGATTGAAAATTTTAATTTTAGTACGCCTTGATATAACCTTAGATTTCCATATACGATGTAATAGGACAAAAGGACCATTGGCTTTCTTTATTTCTATTCTTAAAATCTAGAGCCCAGCATCCTTATCAATTATACCATCTAAATATTTGAATTCCTGAACACTATCAACATTTATATTATCTATAACTTTGTTTTCTTATGAAGCAGTAATTTGTATCACAATAATGTAAATGTCAGAGTGATTGTAGTGTGAATATGCATTGTTGTGTGACATTGATTTGAGATGTTTGTTGATTGTAAGCATTGTCGAGAAGTGGGTTTATACGGCCTTACTGAAACTGACAATAATAGCGTGCAATAATGTAGCGAGGGGGTGAGCTGTTTATCATTATTAGAGACGAGCAAATGACGTCAGAGTGGCGTGTTTTTCTTAGAATTTTCGGGAACATTTTCCCCAGAGCATATGTTTTCGTAATTTTCATTGGATATAAATATAGACGCTAATGTTGGCGCGTTTTATTAACCAATAGCAGCTCGGTTATAAATCTTTAGGCATATCGGGCGAAGGATTCAGTGTGAGGGTCAAGTTTCATGTAGTTCAACGGAGGCATTCATAGAGTATGCGTCGCATGCAGTTCATCAAGGTTACGCGTCGCAAAGTTATGAAAAATCTCTCGCATCGTAAAGTGAGTTACAAAAAGTTGAAGTACGCGAATTAATAATGTGCGGTAAATAAGTTATTATAACAGTTTCAGTTTGGCGAGTGTCAAGATTAATAGATGAAAGCGAATAATGTGTTACGACAATAAAAGTGTAAAAAATTCTTTTATCAGTGTTATCTTTGGATAAAAACTCCTTTCCGTTTACACACCTGTACAAGATAAGTGCTTGACCGAGAAATCATAGCTAGCCGGAGGACAGTGAACCCAAAATTAAATACAATAACAGGTGCCAGTAAAAGATAACACGAAGTGACCGCGACAAATTGTCTTTCATACGTGCGGCAGATAAATAGTAGCATCTTTCGACTACAAACATTAATACCACTACATATTGTTTCCACAACGTGGGGCAAACAATAATAATACCCCCACACTTATAACATAAATAATTAATATTTTAAAAACATGTCTGCTGGAATTTTCTACACATAATATAGGGAAACTGAGTAAAATATCAGTTCCATATATACGATAGTTTTTTTTGTGTGTGTGTGTGAACATGTTCCTTATCTTCAGCAATTCAGGTTAAGTTTTAATAATTTACAACACAATACCAAGCAATACAAAACTTCGGAAAAAAAATTATGGAAATTGCAGACAATTATTCTAAACCACCCTACAAAATTTTACATTTTTCGCTCAACAACTTAATGATTTATGGTATATCTAATATTTGCTGTCACTTGGACCTACATCTCCCCTTAATGATGTACATATTTTGGTGCATAAACTATCATTGTATCGATTTCAATCGAAATTCAAAAAGGGCCGACACACGTTCCGTACAGCGGTTTGCCTAAAAATTGCAAATGATTTTTAAACCCTTAGGTATGAAAAGTAACTCCATCAACACAGCTAGAGCTAAAAGTGGAGCTTTTAACATAAGTCACCCATACTAAAATTGAAGATTATAACACTCAGTGGAATAATATTTTTATACAACTCCATTGCTACTACTCTTGTTTCTTGCGATGGAAATTATATGTATCGATTAATGAAGGAGAATTAATCCGAAGAATTCAACTGTTTCCAGTCCAAACCATGTAATCAATGATGGTATCAATAACAACACTAGGAATTAATTTACAAACTGTAACAATTACTTATCAACATCACAATTATATCAAAGGATAAATAATAATGTTAAATAAAAAAATTATTAATTACTGTTATATATATATATATATTCTGTTTACCACAGCCTTCTAAACAATGTGACGCTGCGCCTATGGCCCAAGGTTATCGGAATAAACAACGATAAGTTACGCTTGCCAGCGTAAACACCTGGAGTGCTATCGGCAGACAACCAGAGTTTTCTGGGAGTTTCTTCCCCCCTCATCCAGAACGTATGTCGAGATAGTTCTAGAATGTACTAAGGAAGATTTCGTTGCATATATAAGCGAGTGGTCTCGCGGATCAGTCAGCGAGCGAGTTAGCGGGCGAATTTCCGGTTTCACATCAAGTGCAATTCTCCGAGCGAGTTGGTGACGACTGCTGTGAGGTGGAGCGAGTGCTGCTTACAGCAGGAGAGATTAAATAAATCTTCTGTTCGATTCCCTAGCGAGTGAACTGTCCGGAAGAATTCGTTACGTCGTATTGTATTATGCCGTTATATCAAGAAGGAAAAAGAAATGAAGATATTGAACTAGTTCACATCAGTGAAATCCCAGTGAAGTTGAACTAGATAAAAATAGTGAAGTGACAAAAACTGGACAGAGTCGCAATATTATAGAATCTTAAGATTATGTAAGTGAATATGTTGATGCTATGAAGGTCAAACAACAACATTAGAGCTCGCCATTGTGCATGCCCGAATATACACTACCAAATTTCAGCTGAATACTTTATAATTTAATATTCAGGGTTGTTTAAAAAATAGCATTTGACAACACGTGTTTAAAAAGATTTTATTGTACTCGTAGGATTGCTATACTCGGTTTTTAGCCTCGTTCTAAAAACATACCAACTCACAGAATAAAACCTCTATTGTGTATCATAAATAACTATTAGAACAACAAAATAAACAGCTGTGGTTAGAGATAAATAAAATGGCCCTCCATGTACAGCAAAATGTAGGATGGCTATAGGTGTAATATAATACATGTACCGATTCCCCCTCTCCTCACATCACAATGGAAAATATTTACCCTTGTGTGGTAATGGTAGCAAAATAAAACTCAAAGGGTGAAACGCTAAACTCGGTAACTGCATCTGATTAATGATACGGATATGACACCTAATAAAGAATTAAGTACTGTTAGGAAGAGAACCTAAATTGTTAAATATTTATATGCAAAATATAAACCATTGAAACAGAAAAAACATAAACAAACAAACATGAAAATCCAGTGGATCAGAGGTAAATTAAGGACGAAATAACATAATTATAAAGTGTACATTTCGGAGTATTACTGTTCCCAGCCGAAGCTGTGTCCATTTACAGATTATAGTTTGAGCATTTCAATTAGGAAACACAAAGAATGAGAGAGAAAAAATGGTGCACAGACAAAGTTCTGAAACAGCCTATCAAGAATACATTTGAGTAAATAGAAACTTATCTTGAATAACACAACTGGCGGACTTCGGGCATGACTCATAGAAAGTCTCGGGTTGAACGACCTCGTCCTGTGGTAGTCTAGCTGATGGCATTTGTACTTCCGTAAAACGTTCGGAACGGTGTGTATTTATTGTGTTAAGTTCTGCTCAAAAGGAGTCACAAGTGGACGGTCAATCTGAATTTATACAGAAATTCCCAAGTGTCATTGTTCCTAACAAACACAAAATTTACATACAAACAGACAAGACAGTCAGCAGTTCTAACCGAGGAAAAGTTAGACGAGATATGAACTGTCGTGGGAAGAAGCCCAAGAAAATCGTTGTCTTCTTGCATTACAACGTCTTTTGATAACAGAATAACTGGGTCGCTCTCCAGATCTTAAATCCATGTAATTATCTGCAGAGAATGCTTACAGATGAAGAATAATTGGGTCGCTCTCCAGATCTTAAATCCATGTAATTATCTGCAGAGAATGCTTACAGATGAAGATCATGCTACAAATGCTCATACGCTCGACGAATTAGGCGACAGTATCCGACCTGCGTTTTCCAGTAATTGGTTGCAGAGTCGTCGAGTGTTCAACAGGTGCCAGGAATAAGTAAAAGCAGAGTGGCATCATTTCGAGCATTTGTTATAACGAAAGGTAAGCAAGCTTAACACACACGTTTCTTCGCATCGTTAGCAATACCTAGCACAGCAAAGACTGCATGAACGGATTCGTATAGCAGTGCCGGGGTGGAGGCGGGCTGCCAGTCACATTATTCAAGAGAAGCCTGGTATTTGTAGCGGATCTTCGGATTTATTCGGCCTTTACCGTCAATCGGTTTAAATGAAAGTCATTATTAGTTCAGCAAGGCCCTAGTTTCAAAGGGGAGAGGCCCTAGTTTCAAAGGGGAGGTGCGAAATGCGTCGGACTGCATGCGTTTCCGACTTCGTAAGTAGCTTGGTGTACTGCGGTGGTACAGAACTGTTCCTCACTAGGACATTTCGTGTGTTCTTTGCACGCCAGATGGAAATGTCCACCAATCACAGAGAGTGCTAAGCCGAGACACTCTACGCTACAAAAACCGTCCAATTATTTGAATTACCTATCAGCATACATGCTGAGATTGCGAGTTTACCAGATGCAAACGAAAGACGTTCCAAATGTAAACACTGGAAAAGTCGATACAAGTTCCATTTCACTAAAGTGACCTAGAAACCGTTGACACCTGTCTCTTCCATCCATATTTCGCTAGACCTCTGAGAGAGGTACTGGTGATAAACTCGCTTCAACTTTAGTCACATCGGACTACTTTAGAATACAGAATATGATTACAATGAAATTCAGTATTTTAAACAGTAATAGTAGATACAACATTAAATTCTCTAGATAGGTGTGCTACACGTTGTTATACAATTCTGTCGCTTTCATAAAGTTTAAAAGTTCTTTGTTGTGCTGAATTTAGGACGTCTGGTAGGCTGTTGGTGATGTCACATCTTTCTCTGTGTTGTACATAGCGACGGCAGGCTGTAACGAGATGAACTGTGAGGTTGGATCTGTAGAGGTCGCACACAGGAGGGAGGTCACGGTTGAGATGTTGGTGCGTTATAGAAGTATGTCCAATAGGTAGTCGAGTTAATACAACTTGGTGTTTGCGGTTGAAATTTGGACTCTGAAATGTAGACATCGTGTAACTTGCTTCTAGATGTGGCTTTCCATGTTTGTCTCCATTGATTAATGCAAATCTTTTTGATGAAGTTGATAAGTCCGTGTGTGCGATCTTAATGTTTGGTGGCTTCTTTGGCTGCATGATCAGCTGATTCATTACCCAGAATTCCGACATGAGACGAGTCCAGGCAAATGATAGTGATTTACCCGAAATTAGTATTTGGTTTTACAGTTTCTGAAGCTCTTTAACAATATTTTGGGGGGAGGGGTTGAGGTTTGATGAAGGGATGTTAAAAGATCTCAACGAGTCGGAGAATATTATGTAATTATGTAGGTTATCGTTTTTACTTTCTCTTCTACGTATAGTAAGTAGGGGAAGTATTGTATTCCAACCAAAAATTCGATACCGAAATTTCACAGGAAATATATGTTTTGAGCAATTCTGAATCCAAAAAAAAAGCATTTTTGGAAACATGTCCGTGTGTGTGTCTGTGAACAGCATAACTCAGAAACGAACAGTCGGATAAACACCAAACTTGGTATTTAGTTTCAGTATCTTCCAGAGATGCGACACGAAGGTTTTCAAGAAAATCCCCCACCCTAGATTACCCTTTACATGGAACATTTTTCGAAAATTTTAATTTTCTCAAAAATGGCTCTAACGATTTTGATTAAAATATCATATGTTTAAGATATTTTCATGACAAATGAAATGTATATCTCAAATTTTCTGGGAATGTCTCCAAAAGTATTCTTCATTGTGAACGATTTTTGCATAACTGGTAAACCATAAGAGATAGACAAAATTTTACTACACAAAAAATGTAGATCGCGTTAAAATACACAATTTATGTCATATACATTTTTTGTTGTTGAGTGAACCATTTTCGAGATATTGCTTGTTATTCCCTTAAATTTCCCAATACTTTTTCTCAAATGGGAATTTGTTATTCATTTTTTATGTCCTGGACATACAAAGAGAATGGAATGCGCCACATAGCAACCAGCTCTTAAAATATTGGACTATCGCTTAAAGCCTACCATATTCCCCTTGCATCTACAAGAAAATTAGCAATAAGATTAACGTCTCGATTAACATAAAGCATATGGAGAATAAGCGTTTGTAAAAATACTTTGTACAAGAGTAGAAAAAGTCATGTGAGTGTAACACATCAGATTTTTTATGTATGTATTCCAGTGTGAGTTGAATTACGAACAATTCGCAACAATAGACAGACAGATAATTGGGAAGACTATATTGTATGGTGTAATCAGGGAATACAGCTGCACATCCATTATGACCATCACGTCTGGATCCATCGGTAAGACCCATAAAAAAATGGGTTAAGAAAGACGTGTGAATCTTTTTTGTTTTCCTGCGCTTGTCTCGCTACTCGCCCACTGAACTCGATGCAATATCAGAAAGCGGGCGACATGTATAGGCAAATAAAGCTATACCTATCTATACTTAAAATCTATTTTAATGATCTCCATGAGATCTAGATTGAAAGACACGACAGAATTAAATGCATAGCCTACAAGGAATCCATATTGAGACAAAAACACTGGCGTTTACCGTGCGTTACCAGCACAAACCGTTATTGAGAAAATCCCCTATTGAACGTTTATACGGTACATGTATGTGTATGCTTTGGGAATTCGATAAGGGCCTTTAACTGTTTTTCCCCAGTCCGTTTGCTTTCTCTACTGCTTACATAAAGTAGACGTATTGTATTCCATACAAACATTCTGATGTGATACTTCCACATGACTTTCTCTACCCTCTATCGTTTAACAGAGGATACACAAGTTATTCTTACCCAAGCTCATTTTTCTATCCACTACATTTTAATCCAAACAGGCCTTTGCAGAAATAGCTACATTACACATTCCGTTATAGCTAAAGCGATAGTCAAATGTTTAAGAACTGGACGCCATACGCTGCCTTAAAATTCCATGCTATTTCCATGACATCGCGAGAAACAACTGAATGTTGAAAGGACTTTAAGAGAATGACCAAGAAATGAACAATTCGAAACTTTAATAATGAATATCTCAGAAAAGGCTTATGCCACACAAAAAATAAAACTTATTTGAAATAAATTGTGTGTTTTAAAGAGATCTACATTTTTTGTGTAGTATGTTTTCGTCTGTCGCTTAATATTTATCAGTTATACAAAGTAATAAAAAATTCCCTAAGAATGAAGAGGACTTCACAGTCTATTCCGGAAAATTCAAGATATAAATTTTATTTGTCATGTAAATATATCTGATATATTTATATTTTAATCAAAATCGTTTGAGGATTTTTTTAGAAAATCAAAAATTTCGAAAAATGTTCCATGTAAAGCTAGTTTGGGGTGGAGGGGATTTGTTAAAAATCTTCGTGTCCTATCTCTGGAAGATGTTGGACCTAAATACCAAGTTTGGTATTTATACGACTTTTCGTTTTTGAGTTACGGTGTTCACACACACACATACAAACACGGACATGTTTGCAAACGTGGTTTATTTGGATTCAGGGGACATCAAACATTTCCAGTAAAATCTGTATCGAAATTTTTGTGTGGGATGTAATACTTCCCCTACTTACTACACGTAGTAGCGAAAATAAAAAGAACTTAGAAAAAGGTCCGTGTGCGTGCGTGCATGAACAGCATAATAACAAATTAAAACTTCGGATAAATACCAAACTTGGAGTTAAATTCCCTCACTTCCAAGGTTACGACATGAAGATTTTCATCCTACCAACCCAAACTACCCTTTACATGGAAAATGGCTCTACCGATTTTGATTAAAATGCCCTATCTTTAAGATATTTATACGACATGTGTATATATTGAACCTTAGGGAATATTTCTGTAAAGTCCTTTTCATTTAGAAGGAATTTTGTGTAACTGGTAAACCATAAAAGATAATAAAAACCTACAACACAAAAAAACGTATAGCTCTTTAAAACACAATTTATTTCAAATACATTTTTGTGTCACCAATCATTTCCGATATTCGTTATTAACAGTATAAATTTGTCAATATCTTCTTATTTTTACTTTCTCTACTACCTATACTAAGTAGAAGTATTGCATTCCACCCAAAAATTCGATACCGAGATTTCACTGCAAATACATGTTTTGAGACACCTAAATCCAAAAAATGCCTTTTTGGAAACATGTCCGTGTGTGTGTCTGTGAACAGCATAACTCAGAAACGAACAGTCGGATAAACACCAAACTTGGTATTTAGGTCCAGTATCTTCCAGAGATGCGACACAAAGGTTTTCAAGAAAATCCCCCCACCCTAGATTATCCTTTACATGGAACATTTTTCGAAAATTTTAATTTTCTCGAAAATGGCTCTAACGATTTTGATTAAAATATCATATGCTTAACATAGTTTCATGACAAATGAAATGTATATCTCGAATTTTCTGGGAATGTCTCCAAAAGTATTCTTCGTTGTGAACGACTTTTGCATAACTGGTAAACCATTAAGAGATAGACAAAATTTTACTACAAAAAATGTAAATCGCGTTAAAATAAACAATTTATGACATATAAAGAAATGAACAACGAATTTGAGAAAAAGTATAAGTATTGGAAAATTTAAGGGAATAACAAGCAATATCTCGAAAATGGTTCACTCAACAGAAAAAATTTATGACAAATTTTTTATTTTAACGGGATCTACATTTTTTTATGTAGTAAAAGTTTGTCTATCTCTTATGGTTTACCAGTTATGCAAAAGTCGTTCACAATGAAGAATACTTTTGGAGACTTCCCAGAAAATTCGAGATATATATTTCATTTGTCATGAAAATATCTTAAACATACGACATTTCAATCAAAATCGTTAGAGCCATTTTTGAGAAAATTAAAATTTTCGAAAAATGTTCCATGTGAAGGGTAATCTGGGGTGGGGGGATTTTCTTGAAAATCTTCGTGTCGCATCTCTGGAAGATACTGAACCTAAATACCAAGTTTGGTGTTTATTCGACTGTTCGTTTCCGAGTTATGCTGTTCACACACACACACACACACACACACACACACACACACACACACCGACGTTTCCAAAAATGCTTTTTTTGGATTTAGGGGGTCTCAAAACATGTATTTCCGATGAAATCTCGTATCGAATTTTTGGTTGGAATACAATACTTCCCCTACTTACTATACGTAGGAGAGAACGTAAAAATTGACGAAATTGGTGCATCATTCGAATGCTGTCGAAAGAAGTCTCCAAGACGTGTTGCGCTACAAGTGGGTGTTTCAAAACATTCTGTTCATAGAGTTGCTAAACTTTTAAAATTGAACCCCTACAGAGTGACTATAGTTCTTGAATTACAACCTCGTGACGACGAGGGGTAGCAAAATGTCTCAATGCAGACGGGCGGCACTTTCAACACAACTTAACCAGGTCAGTAGTCCTTATATTGCAATTACTATTACTCATGAGCACGCGTTCCGCGGCCCGGCAATATAAAGAACACGCTGTAGAAGAGTGATTGGAGAAAGTCATGTGAATACAGTACATCCGAATTTTTTTTCTATCTGATGATTATTTCAACTTAGCTTAAACAGTTTAAAAATAGCGGTTATTGCGTACAAAATCACATGAAAATCACACATATTCATAGCACGCCTATAATAAACTTGTCCGATCGTGAAATGAGGCACGGCTAAAATAACGTGTCAATGATTTTTGTTATTGAATTAGTTTTCACTGGCTGAATTTTTTGCGACTATAACAAACAAAACCGAAGGTAAATATTATCCCAAGAGAAAATTAACAGAGCACTGAGTGCTATATTATGCTTCAAAACGTTATGATAAACATATGAATTTGACCAGCAGCAATTGTTTTGCGCAATCATTTTAAATTCAATGGATCGCGTTAGAGCAGTACGTATCGGTTTTTGCCATTTTTGTTCTTTTCTGTAGTTTTTTCCCTGCCAGGTATTACTAATGACTGGCACATATGGCGGCGTCAAACAGCGGACTATAATGATGATAGAAAACGGTTTGTAAAGGGCAGTAACAGCTGATTCTACGAGAATAATTATTCCATTATACTCGAATTCACCTTTTCTACGACGTACCTTAGGTAGAGGAATTGTATTCCATTCAAAAATTCGATACGGAGATTTCACAAAGAATACATGTTTTGAGGGCTCCCGTAATTTTAAAACAAAGGGAGTATTTTTAGAAAAAAAAAAGGGCCTGTGTTTGTCTGTGTATGCGTACGAGCAACTTAACTCATAAATAAAACTAGAATAAGCTCTAAATTTGGTATTTAAGCTCAGTATATTCCAAAGATGCGACAAGAAGATTTTCAAAAAAATTCCCCAACCGCCAACTACCCCTTGTTACTTTCTCTAGGTAGGTAGAGAGGTATTGCATAACACCCAAAAATTCAATACCGAGATTTCATCGGAAATACAAGTTTTGAGGACCCTGAATCAAAAGAAAAGCATTTTAACAAAAAGGTTCGTGTATGTGAACAACATAACTCAAAAACGAAAAGTCGGATAAATACGAAACTTGTTATTTAGCTTTAATACCTTTCAAAGATGCGACCTGAAGATATTAAAGAAAATCCCCCACTCCAAACTAACCTTTACATGGAACATTTGTTTTCGAAATTTTTTATTTTCTAAAAATTGGCTGTTGCGATTTGATTAAAATTCCATACATTAAAGATATTTACATGTCAAATAGAATGTATAGTTAGCTATCTTGAATTTTCTGGGAATAGCCTGTGACGTGCTGTTCATTCGGAAGGAAGTTTGTATAATCTTGTTTAACTGGAATACGTTAAGCGATAGACGAAAACGTACTGCACAAAAATTTTAGACCACCTTAAAACACACAACTTATTTCAAATAACCTTTTTGTGGCATCATAAATCCCTTCGATTTTCAGTTGTTTCTAGTGACGTTATGAAACCAGTATGGAAATTTAAGGCGAGCGTATAGAGTCCAGTTCTTAAATGACTATCGCTGTTGCCTTTTTATCTGTAACGAAATGTGTAATGTAGATATTTTAGTAAAGGTTTATCTCGATTATAATGAAGTAGATACGCACTAATAAACAATAGAGGGTAGAGAAGGTCATGTGCATGTAACACTTAAATTTTTTTTATTAGGGGCCTCAAAATGTGTAAATAAAAAGTAAATGTTCCGTCATTTTTCGATATAAAACGTGAAATACGATATTGTTCTCAGGGAATTTGACAAGTTTGAACAGCTGTTCGGGGAGAATATATAATCATTTTTAAAGGTGATATTCAGAACTTAAGTGTGAAGTAGAGGTAACAAAACTCTCGATATACGGCTGTGTCTATCTCTCCGTTATTTGAACTATGCACTGAATATGTAATGAGGAAAAAGGGGCGTATAAGGAATATCAACAACTTGGCTATGCCGATATTTTATGTAGTAAAAGAGACAGAGAGAGTGGTGCTGAAACCCAAACGTACGCCGAAAAGTTTAATTTCAGAAAAGAAGAAAATACAACGTGTAAGGTTGACTCGAAATAGTAAGAGAGGATAAAGAAGCTGAAGAAACGATGCTGTTGAGAGGGACGGAAAGAAATGGAAGAGAAAGTAACGTCAAAAACTTAAATAACCGCGATATACATGGTCAGGTATGAAATTTGGTCCCAAAGCGATTCTGTCTTCTCGAGGAGGCTTGGAAACGAGCCTCGCAATAAAGATCGGACACGTCACACGATTCTCTACCTATTACAACTTTACATAATCCTTTATACAGTGTTTTTCCTTCACACTCCTTGGACTCCCGCCAAAACATATCCCCGCAAACGCCTTACGTTCTCATAGTTACAACTACAATGATAAAAATCTGATGCGTTACACTTACATGACTTTCTTTACTCTTGTACAAACTATTTTTACAAACTCTTATTCCCAATCTATTTCATATCAATCGAGATAAACATTTGCAGAAACGATCTTTTGACATGCAAAGAGAATTACGTTTTACACATAGCGACAAGTTCTAAAAATATTTGACTCGCTTAAGGCATACTATGTTCCCCTTGTTTTGTATTTGCAAGGGCAATACAGAAATACAGTAGCCTTTAAGTATCGACATATATCTTAATAGCTGGTTGCTAGGTGCAGCACCATTCTCTTTGCCACAGATTAATACTCTTTGTATATCCAAGACAAAAATATTGAAAATTTTAAGGGAATAACAAGCAATATCTCGAAAATGGTTCACTCGACAAAAAAAAAATCTATATAACATAAATTGTATATTTTAACGTGACCTACATTTTTTGTGTAGTAAAATTTTGTTTATCTCTTATGGTTTACCAGTTATGCAAAAGCCGTTCACAATGAAGAATACTTTTGGAGACATTCACAGAAAATTCAAGATATACATTTTAATTGCCATGAAAATATCTTAAACATATGATATTTTAATCAAAATCGTTAGAGCCATTTTTGAGAAAATTAAAATTTTCGAAAAATGTTCCATGTAAAGGGTAATCTGGGGTGGGGGGATTTTCTTGAAAACCTTCGTGTCGCATCTCTGGAAGATACTGAACCTAAATACCAAGTTTGGTGTTTATCCGACTGTACGTTTCTGAGTTATGCTGTTCACACACACACACACACACACACACACACACACACACACACGTTTCCAAAAATGCTTTTTTTTTATTCGGGGGGTCTCAAAACATGTATTTCCGGTGAAATCTGGATATCGAATCTTTGGGTGGAATACAATACTTCCCCAACTTACTATACGTAGTAAAGACAGTAAAAAGGAAAATGTGGTACAAAAACGAAGGGATAATGAATTAATAAACACTTCACTATAATAACTGAACAAATAAACAGAGAATAGAACTATTAACTTGCCATTATTACTATTCTCAACACCTGATGTTTTCTCTTAATTCTTCAATGAATGGGGTTTGTTTGCACACACTTTATTTTTCAAGTACCCTCATAGATAAAAATCGAACAGTGAATTTAGTGGATAGTGAGGATAATAATTCTTAACCAATTACACTATCTTCAAACATTTCCTGAATTAAATTCAGCAACTCATCAGTTGTATGCGCGTTAGCAAAGTATTGTCGAAAAAATTCAGACTGACATTTAACGTAAGTCAGCAATTCAAAAAACAGTGTGAGGAGCCATTCCTGCGCCTATTAGAATTTTTGTTGTTCAAAAAATACAGATCTTATTGTTCTGTGTGCATTTACTGCACAATTTTTGCATCATGCAAGGGAATCTCGTGTGTAAAATCGGGTTTCTCTGTACTCCAATATCTGTTATTTTGCGACGAAACACAGGTGGAACCATGCTTCGTTAGAGAGGAATATTAAGCATGGATCAATTACTCTAACATTTCGCAAAGTCCAGTTACAGAAACTTACCCGACTCTGATGATCACATGAAACGTAAGGTGTGTGCAACAAACCCCATACACTGGAAGAAGTAAAAGAAAACATCAGGCGAGAAATTCATTCAATTTGGATATTGAACTCTCGAGTGTGAATGAAAATCTCCTCAGAAGATGCCAGAAAATGTGAATTAGAGAAGGACAACATTTCTTATAATAAGATTTTACTTATTATCATTGTAATTCTAACTGTAACTATGCGAACGAGAGGCGGCTACGGGGATATTGTAACTTTTGGTGGGAGTCCAAGCTGTGGCGGCCGGCGCGCGAGCTGCCGTGCGGTGACCACAGTGCGAAGGAAAAATATTCACTTAATACCCACACTTCTATGTTCACCATGCCTTGAACTCTTTATTCAACTCTTAAGTTCTACGGCCTAGTCGGTATCACACCTTTTTACATTACTCGTGACCACGACCGGCGTGGAGACGTTCTGCAAGGGCTGTGGTGGTGGTGGTCAGCCCCTGTGACCTCAATTTGTTCAGCTTAAATATCTTACGATTCAGCGTCAGCGTTCTGTTAATTTAGATTCACCACGTACCCTAATTTCAACACTTTCCCGAGTGTTGCCTCATTATGAAAGCTGGGATTTGTTCCAAGCACTAGGACAATACTCTCCTGCTGAACGTTGGGAACCTTCCAGAAATGTCCCACAGCGCTGTCGCCATTCTTTCTGAACGTTTATAGATTTCCAGAAACAAACATCAGAAGCAGCGATTAATCCGAAGGCCTCTTTAACGTATTCGATACCGCCTCTAACTTTGCCGTGAAAAGGGAGAAGTTAACTAATGTTTTACATCGGGCTGTAACACTGCAGCATAACTGAAAAATAAAATAAGGCAATGGGTCACGGTCTGCAAGTTATTTCGCATTGACACGAATGTATTGGATCCTGGGTAGCGGTGAATGGAACAAAGGTCTGTGGCCAACGTTGACACGAAATTAAAGGTTTTATTTGCTAACCTGATTTAAATTAAATATTTTACAAACGCAGAGTTTCCTGTGTTTTATTTCGTGCCGTGTGCATTGATTGCATATTTTAAATGAAAGCTCTGCCCGCGATGTAATTGAAAAGACGCAGGCAGCCACGTTGAAAAGAAGAGGTAGACTCCATAGTTAATTTTCACACTCGACTGCACGTCAATGTGCTCTTATTCTGTGCTCATTAATATGTATGTACTTGCAGCCGCATCTATCAGTTCGATATAAGAAGAGAACTGTTTACTAGTTGAAATTTAAAATCAGGCGTTCGCTCGCGGCGGACACAATGCTAAATAAAATCGCAGATGTACGCATAGCGTTAAACTCAGGTGCGTTTGTGTTGGGAAGAAAATAATGCGATAGCGCCAGGAAACTACATTTTGGATATTTTGTTATACGATTATTTCCCAAACGGTAGCAACACGGACACCAGCTGTAAGCGCACCTTTAAGTTAGTCTAGTCATGTATTTATAAACTGTATCACACCCGACAGGGGAATGAGAGAATTTGTGGAATGCTAGATATTTACATACAAATAAACTTCCCTTTGCATACATATAGATTAGCAGAAATACTATCAGGGCTTTGACGGTTTTGGCAAAACACGAATTTTCCAAATATTTGTTTATTTATTACACTTAAGTGAATTAAAACCATTACAATATTTTCATCCTGCTTCATTGTGCAAATTTCCCATCCAACATTTTTCAACCCCATTCACCATTAAGGGTGGTTTTAGAATGAAGTCCCCCTAGAGCCCCTAAAGAATGAAGAGAGGAACATTCATCGTTTTATTATTGAGAAAAAGCCCCATTTGTGCCGGATATTCTCAAAATTGGTCCCCGCCGAACATTTTCCAACCCTCTCCCGTTGGGAGGGGTAGTTTTGTTATACTACTCCTAAAGAACGAAGAGAACATGATTGATAACTTTCTCAAAGCATTGAGAAGATAAGTCCGTTCACGCTGAATATCCTAAAAAATTGCTTCCCGCCGTACACTTTCCAACCCATCTCGCTCTTTCAGTCCTATCTTCCCTTGCGGTGGTTTTTTGATATCACCCCCACAGCATATTTACTCTTGTACTAAACAACATGCGTGTGAATTTTCCAATTCGTACTGAAAATTGATGAAGCAATTATTGTCAGGAAGATATAAATGATTAAAGAAAGAATAGCAATATACAGAAATAATTGCAATAAACAACTTCCGTATATTAAATCAATGTATGATGTAAAAAGCATATGCTGCGAAGATTTATCCGGATGAAAAGGTAATTAGCTAGCAAAGTCATCAGTAACAGCGTGAGTAGCGTTAAGTATAAAGATTCTGGGAGTGCAGTTTAGAGTTAAGTTCAGTACGTACCGCCTAGTAACAATGTCATACAAGCATACTTAAGAGTTTTGAGGTTGGAGCGCATATAAAGTAACGCTGGTGGGTGTAGTGATAGGTAGGCGGAGCTTAAATTAAAAAAAAAAAAAAGAGAGTGTATTGCTAAAATTAGCGTTTCTGATTTTTTTCATGTATAGTCTTAGGGGCTTACAATCTTTTACGGGATCGGCAGTTCGTAGCGCCTAAAACCGCGCTGGGTTATAAGTTATTTAGCGTTAGCCGCGAGGGGTTTTGTCAGTAAGCATTTTAGCGACTCACTGCAAGTTAGGATTCTAGTTTCTTTTATAGCAGAGACAGTTATTCAAACCGTAAAACGTGATCCTGCAGAAGTCAGCATGTATTAATAAGTCAAATGCTAAAGTTTCGAGTACTTCAATTCATAATCAGCTTCATTCTTTATCTTCAAACGGTCGGCAGCTCGCTTCAATAACTCAAGTATTACATCACATTAAATCTCTCAGTGAATTTAAACTGGTGTTATATTTTTACATCCGCCAACGCATACCCTGAAAGATCTCATAGCCAACCACTGTAGCAGCAGGCAGTAGAATCAACAGCAGATACGTGACACCGAACATTCGTTATCAAAATTGATGACCTTCACCCGGCTTCAAAATCCTGTGAGAAGGTTCCCATCAACAATGTTAAAGCCCATCTTCCATTAAGGGCGTTGGTGTTTTTGCTTTACTTCCCCTAAAAGAATGAAAGGAGACACATTTGTGGTTTTATTTAGCAAACATGTCCAGAAAACAGGCCTGAGAATCCTGTTTTCACAACTGTCTTAAAGAATGTGTATCAAATTTGGTCGAAATCGATGCAATGGTGTAGGAGCCTATAATGAACATGCATACACACGATAGATATCGATACATAATGCAATAAATGTATCGCAAGCCGCAAGTTTAATTTTCCAAGTGGCCAAGTGAGGAACGTTGAGGGGTAAAAGAGCGTTGCTGTGAATGTCGGCGCACAAAGACGCGTTGCCCAGCAATTAACTTGAATGACGTCAAGTCTCCATTTACTTGGGCTCTTGATTTTGGGTGCTTGTTCGAAGTTGGCAGAATCCAAAGGAACGCCTAACCACTGCAACTTTCGCTAGAGTCATTGGCCACGCCGTTGTTCTGTTTCAGACAAGTTAATTCATTTCCTTAAGTGAATCAAGAACCAGCAGCTTCTGTATCTACCTGCTATGCTGCGCTCTCTCCCGGCAGTAGATAAACAAAACAAAGTTGCACACAAGTTTCTCTACAATATCGGAAGATAAGGGAGGATTCCTCTACTACGTAATAACGACCTTTCTCTCTTCTCCTTGTGTATTCCATTTAAAAGTCAAACAACCCCTGCTGTAATTAGGTGCGTTCGCGACTATTAGCGTCGCAATGAAAAATGTGGACTTAGAATTGGTTAATTTTCGATAATTCTCTGTTTTGACACATGCGGTGTTTTCTTTAAAATTATTAGTATTATCACTGCTTAAAACAATTAAAAACGAAAACTATACCGTTGATATTTTATACAAATGCAAAACATCTGTTCCGCTGCAGTGCTAACGAAGTCCCGTGAGTATCCATGCATGCCAATCACCGTTTATTTTAAGTGGGCCCCGCTCCATTCTTTGCCAGAGATATGGTAGCACAGCAGCGATGATTCAAACATAGGTAACGGCGCTTTAGCTGAGTGCCAAGATTCAGAGATCAGGTGGGGCAAGTTTCGAAGGGTACACATATCCATTGTATGCCCGCTGGTTATAAAACCGGTTTCAAACGAAAATAAATTTAGCTGGAATGGATTAGCCGAACTAAAATGGTCAGGGCCGTTTCAGATAGTGCTTTCTTTTTCAGATAATTGATGGTAACGGTTTTAAGCAGCGAAAAATATGGATAAAGTATTTAGAAAAACCTATTTAATAAAATCAGTAAATTTTTTTTCTAAAATTTCTTCTCGCAACACTTGCGAGCAGCCGTATCCTGCTTTGTTTTAGAACTCGCGAGGCAACATCAAAATAAAAGTTTTGCGTTATTGATAGTACCGTAATTCAATATTTTCCGTTAAGACATTGGTAACCTTTATCTCGAATGGTTTGCAACCCTCCTCGCTAACGGCTTCGAGTTTCGTTCAATGCTTAGTACAACATACTTTCCTTCCGTTAAACACAAAGTACATTGACCAACAGTAAACAGCAGTGAATGCGTGTGAAAGCAGTTAACACTTGTTATAACAATACAATATTTCTTCGAATGTGGGGTAGAGGGCGGGGATTAACTGCTTACAATACAAAGTACTGGTATTGGCATTTAGAGTTCGGCTTAAACAACATTGCCAATTGCCGCAGCAAAGTTGCCAGGGCGAATTTGAGCATATCGTATCTTTTCGTTCATTCTTTCTTACTTTTTTCCCCCTTTCCTACGCCGTTTCGTTTAAGAGGGGGTTTTACTGTATTGCAATTTCGTACACATGAGATTTAAAAGTGGAATGCGCAGGCATAGAAATTGTAAAGCAGTTGGCTTCAAGTTATCTATACTCAAACCATTTTGTGGATAGGAGGAATATAAACAAGAGCAGCCAAGAATCTGACGGACAGGTAAACACGGTCTGGTGAGTGCTGTCTGCAAATGCCTAGGAGCAATGGGGGTGGTTTGTAACCTGCGACACCAACAGTTTGACATCATTAGCTTTCGTCTTGGCGTTAAAGTTTAGAAATGCCTATGCCTGGTAATGTATATAGTTGAAACCATGAAGTGACTGCTACAAAATTTAAGATCTATTTGAAGTTAAAGCCGGTTCACAATGACCGGAAACGAAACGAGACGAGACGTCGGTGTGAGCATTCACAATTGGCGGGAAACTCACCGTAACTCGGACACTGCATACTGGATTCATAACGTTCATGGTAACAAATGTTTAAGCAGGACGTAAAGTAAAACCGCCGCCTGATTCTCTCCAATCACAGGCTTAGAAAACCAAACCAAACAATCGAAAACAGCTTTCACAAGAGGAATCAAGAAGTCATGAATATTTTAGAAAATTAATATTACATCTAATTTATATGTCGGTAACCTACACTATGTTGGCTGAATGAAGAAAAAAACGCCGATGTCGCAGTCACACGACTTTCCCTACTCACTCTTCTACAATCTACTCCTATAAGTGTTTCTTCTTCTTTCTGGTTTCTGTTAATCGAGATAAATGTTTACAGAAGTACTTTAATTACACAAACCGAGCGGGATGGCTCAGGCGACAAAGCCTGTGGCCCGCATTCGGGAGGTCCCAGGTTCGATTCCTGGTGACCGCTTGCTCTGACCCTGGTTGACAAGGCAAATGCTGAAGTGTTGTCTTCCACCACGGCTCTGCTCTCTCCCCCATTTGCTCTCATTTCATCTTGCTCTTTCACAATACAGGTTGCCTCCGGGGTTGACTGTCGGTCGGGGGCGGCGGATGGCGCAGAGGCTTGCGCTTTGGAACTCTTCGACCCCGCCAGATGCTAGCCGTTGGAAATTTCACTGCTGAGTCGAGCTTCCCCCGATCTCCCCCGTAAGGAGGACTTCGACCCCTTCAGCTGCCGTGGTGCGGATGCTACGGACCCTGAGCACTCGTGGTACTTCTGGCGTTAGTAGAAGTACGCTAGGCAAAACGTCCGAGTTTCGTTTGGTTTGGGTTGGACTCGGCGGGCACAGGTTGCCGATACCCATGGGAGATCGGGGACGGTTTTCCACCCAGGCGGGGTTGTGAGACGCCTCAAGATCCTCCGGTAGACAGTTGCTAGATTACTGTCGGCCTCACCGAGGTTCTTCTGTAGTCTTCCCCCTTTTTGAGGTTGACGAGCGTAAATAGCGTATCCATTTCCTCTAATGGGGGCCTCATTTCCCTGATCTCATGTAAGCCGTCCTCCAGAGGCTTGAGAGGGTCGCCGCCGAGCGCTCTCCGGCCGGGTGGTCAAGCCAGTAATTATTAGGGAACTAAGCGCGTCTGTCGTCTGCGCCGACCGGTACTGCGGTTCCTTCGTTTCATCCATTCCTCCCCGGGGGTGTACAAAAGATCCCTTACGGGTCAAGGTGCCAGGTGTCCCCTCCATCTAGTAATCCTAATCCTTCATTACACATTTCATTGCAGATATAGGGGACTGAAATTATAGTCAAATCTTTAAAACGCGAGTCACTCTTCTTCTGATGACAACACAACAAACAACTGAATGACGACAGCATTTCAAAAAATTACAAAGTATTGTAAAATTCATACCAATAACAATAAATATCCAGAAATGGCTGATGCCCAATAAAAGTTATTTGAAATAAATTGTGCATTTAAAACAGTTGTGTGCTAAGCTTCTGTCTACCTGTTACGATTTACTAGATAGGTAAAACTAAATCCAAACGAAGAGTACTTCACAGGTAATTCTCAGAAGATGTACATTCTATTTTTCATGCAAATATGTTAAAGTATGACAAAATTGTTAGATCCATTTTGAGAAAATAAAAATAATGAACACTATTTCAAATACAGGGCAGTTTGGGGTGGGGGAATATTTTAAACATTTTCATGTGGCAGTCTTGGAAAATGCTTACCTCAAATAAGAAGTTTGGTATTTAATCGACCTGTCATATTTGAATTACATACACACACTTTTTTTACTTTCTCTACTACGTATAGTAAGAAGGGGAAGTAATGTATTCCACTCAAAAATTCGATACTGATATTTCATCGATAATATATGTTTTGAGACCCCCTGAATCCAAAAAAAGCATTTTTGGAAACATGTCTGTGTGTGTGTCTGTCTGTGAACAGCATAACTCAGAAACGAACAGTTGGATAAACAGCAAACTTGGTATTTACATTCAGTATCTTTCAGAGATGCGACACGAAGGTTTTCAAGAAAATCCCCCCACCCCAGACTACCCCTTACATGGAACATTTTTCGAAAATTTTAATTTTCTCAAAAACGGCTCTAACGATTTTGATTAAAATATCATATGTTTAAGATATGGTCATGACAAATAAAATGTATATCTCAAATTTTCTGGGAATGTCTCCAAAAGTATTCTTCGTTATGAACGACTTTTTCATAACTGGTAAACCATAAGAGATAGACAAAATTTTACTACACGAAAAATGTAGATCGCGTCAAAATACACAATTTATGTTATATACAATTTTATTGTTGAGTAAACCATTTTCGAGATATTGCTTGTTATTCCCTTAAATTTTCCAATACTTATACTTAATTTTGTAATATAATACTTCCCCTAGTTATTATAGGCAAGTAATAGAGAATGTATGGATAACCACCCTTGTGCATAGTGTTTAAAGAAAATTAGTTCATGAATTTAACATTTGGTACAAGACTGCCCTTTCTGAACAAAGTCTTAACATTACTTTTAAATTGGAAGAGATAATAAAAAGATTAAATATAATATATAGAAGTGGTTGCAAATATACAATTTCACTAAATAGGTTAAATACCTCAGAACTAGTTTCGAGGAATCACTTCGTCAGCTGATTGCAACTGGTTGGCTTTCCTCCGATGGTTACAGATGTCTCTTTGTCCCTCTAAAGTGGTTCTACAAGTTTAGTGATCAAAATTTTTGTCCATAGGGATATTGAAATTCATTAACCTTGCACGAAATTTCCAAAGAAATATTTTCTCCCAAATGTTTAATTCAGTAGGTTTTTGTGCCTGCTTGACAAATGATACTGTGTCCTCAATTTCATGTCCCTGTATCAAAAAATGTGCTGCAACTGCTGATTTTTCTTCTTCCCTGGATTTGATGTTTCGAAAATGTTCCTTAAGCCTCATTTTTATGTTACGCTTAGTTTGAACAATATGGATTTGATCGCAATCCTTTCAATCTATTCTATAAATCCCGGATTTTTTTATGAGCTGGCATTTTTTCCTTTTGGTTTGCATTTATGAGGAATTTTACGCTGAATTTATTTTCGGGGATGAGTGCCACATTGCTGTCATTGAAAGTTTTCTTGAATTTGTTATGTGGCCAAGGGTGAAATGTGACTTCTTTGTATGTCTGATTTTGTTTGTGTGGTTTGAGGGTTGTATTCTCTTTTATCATCTTTTGATTAACCTATCCAGCATATCTGTTTTGTAGCCATTTTTACTTTCTCTACTACGTATGCTAAGTAGGGGAAGTATTGTATTCCACCCAAAAATTCAATACCGAGATTTCACCGGAAATACATGTTTTGAGACCCCTGAACCCAAAAAAAGCATTTTTAGAAACATGTCCGTGTGTGTATCTGTGAACAGCATAACTCAGAAACGAACAGTCGGATAAACACCAAAATTGGTATTTAGGTTCAGTATCTTCCAGAGATGCGACACGAAGGTTTTCAAGAAAATCCCCCCACCCCAGACTACCCTTTACATGGAACATTTTTCGAAAATTTTAATTTTCTCAAAAATGGCTCTAACAATTTTGATTAAAATATCATATGTTTAAGATATTGTCATGAGAAATGAAATGTATATCTCGAATTTCCTGGGAATGTCTCCAAAAGTATTCTTCATTATGAACGACTTTTGCATAACTGGTAAACCATAAGAGATAGATAAAATTTTTCTACACAAAAAATGTAGATTGCTTTAAAATACACAATTTATGACATACATTCTTTTTGTTGAGTGAACCGTTTGAGATATTGCTTGTTATTCCCTTAAATTTTCCAATACTTAAACATATTCTCAAATTCGTTATTCATTTCTTGTATGTCCTGGACATGCAAAGAGAATGGAATGTGCCACATAGCAACTAATGTTCACTAATCTATGGATCACTTTCCCTATGGACAAAAATTTGATCACTAAACTTGTAGAACCACCACTAGAGGGACAAAGAGACATCTGTAACCATCGGAGGAAAGCCAACCAGTTGCAATCAGCTGGTGATGAGGAAGTGATTCCTTGAAACTAGTTCTGAGGTATTTAACCTATTTTACTGAAATTGTATATTTGCAACCACTTCTATATATTACATAGTCTTAACAATTTGAGATTCTTTCATTCCCAGCTCAGACACTAGAGCTGATATTTTATATATAAGTTTCCAAATGGCTATGGCTAGGAAAGCTGAATCACATTTAAAAAATTCAGTGCCACACCTAAGAGTCAAATGCAGATTTTCGATTATCCCTCCAGAGGAACCCTGAACCGTGCTACCAATAATAATTGCAAATCTGATTTAATGCTCCAACCTTAGACAACAAAAGGCCATTATGAAACAAGTACTAAATAAATGTGTCACTAGTTTACATGAAGAGCTCCCAAATGTCACTTCATTAATGTGAATTAATTCAATATTCCTGTCACTTCATCCTCCTTTTTGACATAGCCACTTCTGGACAGTTCACTCACTGATGGAGAGTCGAACACAAGACTTCATTATCTCCTGGTGAAGCAGTACTCACTGCACGTCACAGCTGTCATCACAAACTCGCTTGTAAAACTGCATTTCATGACGCACAGAAATGAATTTGCTCAATGACTGACTGACTCAACTAGCGAGAGCACTTGCTTATACAGCCAATGGAATCTTACACAGAACATTCTATAACTTTCTGGACACTTGTTCTGGAGGGGAGGAAAGACACTTCCAGAAGATTCTGGTTATCTGCCAATAGCACTTCCAGTGCTCATGCTGGCAAGCGCCAATTGCTTTGTTTATTTCTGACTGCCCAGCAGCCTTGTGCCATATCTGCTGCATCACAACACTGAATTGAAACAAACAGTAATCTGCATATTGAAATGTTATCTTTTTAAACTGTTAACTTCTTGCATTTGTTGTGAATGTTAACGTTACATCTTACCTGATGATGAAGATGTCAAACACTTTTTTTTTCCTGCTCTCACACAAACTACACACAAATAGTAAAGTCTCCCAACAACACTTAATTTCATATCACTTCAATAACACCCTCCGCTCTTCTACTAATTGTTTATTTGACATGCCTGTTTTAGAATCACATTTTATTTCTTTGATACTTTTATTTTTCATCTCACTAAGACTAGGGCTCCTTTCCTTTCTTACAGAAAGTTTATCCATAACTTTTGTAAAGGCACACACATAACTGATGAGAACGGCTGCAGCAATGGAGACACTCTTGAACCTGACTTCATTGCATGGCGCTTTATAAACTGCAACATGCTAAGCAACTGAGAATTCCTGATATAGACTCAGGTTTGCTAAAAACTAGGAAATACATAGGAGATGCATCTTTTTTTTTTCCTTGGGTGAATATGCTACTGTTTTTGAAACAGCCATTTATGCTACTATTCAATACATGAAAACTTAAGGAGAGCTTACACTGGTAAACAGATCCTTATCTTCTCAGATAGCCAGGCTGCACTTAAGGTTCAAAGTAGTCATAACGTAACATCAGGATTGGTTTTGAACTGCAACATGCTCACAAACTGACAGAACAAATGAAGTTCAACTCATCTGAGTGCCATGTGGCATAGAGGGAAATGAATAAGCTGACGAACTAGCAAGACAAGGAGCAGCTACACAATTCATAGCGTCAGAGCCAGCTCTAGGAACATCTCAATGTTTAGTAAGAGAGGCTATTAAGAACTGGTTCAATATAGATCATAAAACCTGGCTTAAAACTCCAGGAAACAAATGTGGTAAACTATTTATTAGAAAACCATGTAAGAAAAGATAGCCAGGCTGCACTTAAGGCTCTAAGTAGTCATAAGATAACGTCAGGACTGGTTTTAAAATGCCTAAACATGCTCACAAGCTTGGCACAACAAATGAAGTTAAACTCATCTGGGTGCCATGTGGCATAGAGGGAAATGAATAAGCTGATGAACTAGCAAGACAAGGAGCAGCTACACAATTCATAGCATCAGAGCCAGCTCTAGGAACATCTCAATGTTTAGTAAGAGAGGCTATTAAGAACTGGTTCAATATAGATCATAAAACCTGACTTAACACTCTAGGAAACAAATATGGTAAACTATTTATTAGAAAACCATGTAAGAAAAGAGCTGAAAGCTTACTTAAATGTAACAAACTTCAGCTGAGAACAAGAGCTGAAAGCTTACTTAAATGTAACAAACTTCAGCTGAGAACAATTATTGCATTCTCACAGGACATGCTCCTGTGAAAAAACATCTTAACACAATGGGAGTGTTTCAGGGTAACTTAAATTGCACATTGTGCAAGAAACTGACACAACCCAGCACATTATAGCCTCACAGGAGATATATTGCTTTTGCAAAAAATTTTTAGAATCAGAAGAATCTGAAATCATATCTGTTATGAGACTTGGCAAAAGGTACAGACATAATGAGCTGGCCTTAAAGCGATATGGTAGCAGAATAAGTCCAAGGCTGAAGTGTGTCTGGAGCAATGACGGAAATCTTATTATAGAAGAGAAAACAAACAAGAATGACTGAACCATGCAGACTTTCCAGATAAGAAATGACCACTGCTAACTGGGAGGGTATGTTTATTTTAAACTATAATCATGGTATTCTGCTAGTCTAAAGCTTAACATACGGCCGAGTTTCTTTCTGGCAGCCTTTCAGATATTGTTAACTCCAGGTGAAGTGAATGATTTCTTTAATTTCATTGGCTGAAGTGACATATTCATTGGTGCAATGTGAAAACATCAGTGATTTATGAGAATAAACTAAGTGTTGATGTTTTTCTTATATTTGCAATATAGCTTTCTGAATGTCACCCAGAAAAAAATAAGCGTCAAACCTCGCAGATATGCACTGAGCAGAATGCAATGCATGTGAGAAACGAAGGTTATTGTCAAGGTCACAGTGTACAGCATCTTTCATTTCGTGCTGGCAAGTTATTTCATTTACCACCCATACCAGAATTTAGATTGCATGTGAGGGACCACTGACACAAAAGGTTTCTTCACAGTTGAAGTCCAATACAGTAGAATCTCGTTAGTACGTTTTTGCAGGGACCTAAGTATTTGGACGTCATAGGCGGGAAAACGTGTTAACGAAAATGCAAAATCTGCAATTTAAGAACATAGGTAATAAAAATCTAATAATTACTACATCTCCATGGGCAATTTAAATCGATTTTGAGTACAATTTCATACTGAATACGATCCGCGTTTCCATGTTAAATTCAATATGTTTAAAGCCTGAGAATAAATAATTTAAGCTTTTATTTTGGTCAACTTGGATTTTTTAGGTTATGAATGTTTTTGAGAAAATAAATTGCGAATTGTGGATGCGGCAATAGTGGTTTTGCTGTGTGTTTTATTACACACGTGATAACAATTTCTGCTAAAAAAGAAAAAAATTATGAGCATGCATCGTGTTACGAGTACAATAGACGATATTATCTTTGGTGTATACAAGACGATTTGAATACGGAGGTGTTTCCATGCAACAAATTTCGTTCCGGTCCTCTTCTGATCCTATTTTCCAAGAGAAAAGTTTTGTTTTAGTATTTTTCCCTTCTTTAAAAGCAGCTTCAATCAATTTAGGTTTGCTAACAATTGTGTTTAAGGTTGATGGAACTTCCGCACTATATCGACATGTTTTATATTTGGATTGTGATTACATCAAGGATTTTCAGCTTTTCACTGTTGGTTATTTACCTACTACACTTTCTTTTTTTCATTGTAAATGAAAAGTTAAAATACAATCTACGGTTGTTTGGTCATCACTCAACATTAGAAACTATCGTTAGCGTTTACCGCGTTTACCACGCCAAGGTAAAGCATTCTCTATCCCGCCCAGAGAAATTGTGTCACACAAGTATTTAAATGCATGCATGTGATTGGCTGCCGATATCCACCCCATGACCAAGGATTGACCGAAGTAGCAAATGAGGACGTCAAACTATGAACGTGTTATAATAAACGCTACTCCCACTGTACCGATCAAGGATTGGCCAAAACAGCGAATGAGGACGTCAAAATTCAAACGTAGTAGGCGGGACCGGGAAAACGCACTAAGCAAACATTATTTATTATATTTGGTGATTTGGTACCGGGACTTTTATAATTCAACGTAATACACGGGAAAACGTGTTAATGAGGAACGTGCTAACAAGATTCCACTGTATATGGTACTTCCATGTCATAAGTAGCCCATGCTGTGCAGAAAGAGACAGATGCTTCCATCCCTCCACTTCTTCCACTTCAACATTTCCATACTGATTTGTAACAACATACAATTCTAGTATGTTAATGTACCTTATCACATCCTTTACTGTCATATCTCTGATTTTGATGATTTAAAATGGTGGAATGGGAACAATCACAACTGTGTCTCACAAGCTGCACTTCTGATTGGACCAAAGAATTCTTGAGGATGTTTGCATTGTTACTGTGCAACCAAAACAACTTCAAAACCACTAACTTTAAAGGCACAATAATCAGAAACCAGAAAAGAACAACAAAGATGTAATACAGCATGAGCATTCAGATTTAATGGAAAGCTTTACTGGGTCCCAGAAACGGCATATTAGATCCATACTGTGCATATCGCACTCTTTATTGCAGAAATTATTTGAGGGGCAGCCACAACATGAAACAACTGCTAGAGCTCTCTCTAGTTGCAAGCTGGGAAAATCAAACTGGAAAATATTCTGGCCAATATGCATCCTGACTCTCAGATTCATTGAGCCTTGGTTCTTCTAGCGATCACTTGTAGTTTATTTATGATTACTGTCTATTGCCTCAAAAACTATAGTAAAAACTGAAGAGCAGAAAATCCAGAACAAATTAAGAGAACAATGAACGACAAATAACTTTACTATTAAAAAATTTGATGTGATTCGCAAGACTTTCTCTAACCTGTATCATTTATTAGTGGATATACAAATTATTCTTACGAAAGTTCATTTTAATCGGGATAAACCTTTACAGAAATAGCTACATTACACATTTCGTTATAGATACAAAGAGAACAGTGATAGTCAAATGTTTAAGAACTGGACACTGGCCTTAAAACTCTGTACTGTTTCCATGCAATTGCCAGAAACTACTGAAAATCGATGGGATTTAAAAAGAATGATAAAGTATGAACAAATTGAACCATTAATAACGGATATCTCGGAAATGGCTGATGCCACAAAAAAAAATAAAAAGTTATTCAAAATGAATTGTATGTTTTAAAGAGATCTACATTTTTGTCTATCACTTAACGTTTACCACTTGTACAAGAATATACAAAATTCCTTCTGAGCATAGAGGTCTTCATAGGCTATTCCCAGAAAATTCAAAATATACACTTTATTTCTTACGTAAATATCTTAAATATAGGGTACTTTAATAAAAATCGTTAGAGCCACTTTTTTAGAAAATAAAAAATTTCTAAAAATGTTGTGCGTAAAGGGTAGTTTGGGGCAGGGGGATTTTCATGTCACATCTTTGGAAGTACTGAACCTAAATATCAAGTTTGGTATTTATCTTACTTTTGTGCATGCACACACACACAACTTTTTCTAAAAATAGGGGTTTTTTTTATTAAGGGACCTCAAAACATGTATTTCCAGTGTAATCTCGGTATCAAATTTTTGGGTGAAATGCAAGAGCTTCTCTACCTAATAGGTACATACGTGGTTAAGAAAATAAAAATGGAACAAATAGTGTGTTGTATGCTACAATAAGGGGAAATGTGGTGAAAATGTTTGGCAGCGCCAAAAAGCGTTGTTTGTGCCACCCTTCATTTACAGAACTGATTTGATATCTACCACAACCAACTATCATATTATGCCATCAAAATCTGTGAGCCAGATGCATGCAAAATTTAGCAAAGAAATTATATTGGTTGATTTTGTATCAATTTTTAAACTTCACAATGTACTTGCACAGCTGTACAGGTATTTAAATCAGATTTCTAAGGTAGTATGAGGGTATTTAAATAAGAGGCCAATGGCTTAATAGCATTGTTCTATTAATTTCTACTGGTGTTTGCAGTCCTTTGGGTTTTTGATATTGTGCTTAATAGAAAAATCTGATGTGATATTTTAACGTGACTTTCTCTGCCTCTATCTTTATTAGTGGGTATACAAACTATTCTTACTAAAGCTTATTTTTCTATCTACTACATTTAATCCAAATAAACCTTTGCAAAAATAGCTAATTACACATTTTGTTATAAATAAAAAGAGAAAAGCAATAATCAAATGTATAAAAACTGGACACTATATGTTGGCCTTGAAATTTGCATGTAATTGCAAGAAACAACTGATTGAAAGGACTTTAGGAGAATGAGCAAAAAATGAACCGTTAAAAGAAAACTTATTTTAAGTAAATTGTTTCTTTAAAGAGAGATGTGTTTTTCCTATCGCTTAACGTTTACAAGTTATACAAGATTATATAAAACTTCTTCTGACTGCAGAGGACTTCCTAGGTTATTGCCAGAAAATTCAAAACATACATTTAATTTGTCATGTAAATATCTTTAATATATAGTATTTTAATCAAAATTGTTTGAGGCATTTTTTTTAGAAAATCAAAATTTTCAAAAAATGCTACATGCAAAGGGTAATTAGTGTGGGGGAATTTTCTTGAAAATCTGTATAGCATCCTTGGAAGATACTAAACTCAAATAGCAATTTATCCAACTTTTCGTTTTTGAGAAACACACATGCTTCCAAAAATACTTTATTTGGATTCAGGGCAGCGCAAAACATGCATTTCCAGTGTAATCTTGGGATCGAACTTTTGGGTGCAATGCAATACTTCCCCTATTTATTATACATTAAAGTAAAAAAGTTTGCATAAATGTGATGACTTGTAAATAGTATATGACCTTGTTTTTGTGTTCTCTGTACCTGTTGTATATATACAGTGGAATCTCGTTAGCACGTTCCTCATCAACACGTTTTCCCGTGTATTGCATTGAATTATAAAAGTCCCGGCACAAAATGCATCAAATGCATTAATAACGTTCGTTTAGTACGTTTTCTCGCTCCCGCTTACTACGTTCGAAGTTTGATGCCCTCATTCGCTATTTTGGCCAATGCCAATGCTTGGTCGGTCGGTATTAATAGTCATTTTTGAGAACATAAAAGTAACGGTCCAGCGGGAGTAGATTTACTACATTCAAAGTTAGACGTTCTCATTCGCTACTTTGGTCAAACCAGGCGGGGTGGAACCGGCAGCCAATACCATGTGTGTACGTATTTGTGGGACGCGTTTTGTGTGTGCGTGTGGGGGGGATGCTTTAGTGACGCTCTTTGGTGTTCTGCGGTGACGCTTTAGTTTAACAGTGGCTTGGTGTGGTTAGTTTATGCTGTTGAGTGTTGACGAAACGTAAAAGTATTTTAACTTTTTGTTCGCAATGGAGAAAAAGAAAGTGCGGCAAATAACCAACAGTGAAAAACTGAAAATCCCTGAGGAAGTAGATCGCAATCCAAATATGAAACGTGTGGATATAGCGCGGAAGTTAAACATTCCTCCGTCAACCTTAAACACAATTGTTAGCAAACGTAAACTAATTGAAACTGCTTTTGAAGAAGGAAAAAAGCCTGGATAACTTCTGCAGTCTTTGAAAATTTCTTACGAGCATGGAACGCAAGACTGGGCATAAGAAGCAGGAAAATTGCACTGTTTATTGATCAGTGTGCTGCTCATCCACCAACTGTTTCAAATTTAAGAAACATAAAGATCATTTTCTTCCCAGCAAACTGCACGAGTAAGCTACAACCTTTAGATCAAGGCATAATTCGGTGCATGAAACATGTGTATCGTAAGAGGCTGGTACAGAGAAGGTTGGCTGCACTGAAATTGACGACAAGAAAAATCACCGTCTTAGATGCCATGCATTTTATTAGAACTGCTTGGGATTGTGTGACGCAAGATACCATTAGGAACTGCTTTAATAAAGCCGGTTTTTGCCGAGTTCTTGGTGATGAAATTACGCAGGAAGACGAGTTTTCCGAGAGTGAAGAATGGCGCCAAATAGCAGACGATGCCGGCGTGTCTTTCGAAAACTATGTAAACATTGACAATGAAATTCCAGTGTGTGAAACAGCGACGATAGATGAAATACTTGAAGAACAAGTGAAAGATGAAGCATTAGTGGGAGACGAAAGTGACGATGAACCAGATCCTGAGCCAGTACCTACAGTGTCAGAAGCCATGCAGGCAAAGGACATAGTGAAGCGATATGTGTGCAGTTTCGAAGTTGATGATGATGTAATGACTTTACTAAACAAGATGGACAGTAAAATTTTGGCATTAAAACCAACAAAGCAATCAACTATCGATATGTATTTCAAACCAATGTAAATAGTGTCTATATTTCACATCCGTTTTTGAGGTAAGATGTATTATTAGATTTTATTACATAAATATGTTCTTAAGTTGCAGATTATGTATTTTCGTTAACACGTTTTCCCGTCTATGACGTCCAAATCCTTGGGTCCCCGCAAAAACGTACTAACGAGATTTTACTGTATATTTTACTTTTGACAATGTAAGAAACTTTAAGTGCATTGACAGCTAATAAATTAATTGGGGGGCAATATTGGGTTTTGATTGCTCTTGTAGCTCAGTTTATAGAGCACTTGCCTGTTGTGCAAGGGGTTCCAGATGTTATTCTCTACTGAGCTTGGGAAATTTTTCTTTAAAGAAGGTTTTTTGGTATACCTAGAGTCTGGTGCGAGTATGCTTCAGTGTGTAAACTACTGGTTATTTAATAACCAACTCGCCAATAATTGCAGCTGGGCAAAATCTAAGTACACAAATATCCAATTTTAATCTACAATCAGCGCATCTAATTGGTAATAGGTGCCGCAAAGTAAGAAACTTAAAAGCAAAGTAGAAGAGTGAACACTCATGTCAGGATGAACATTTGCTGAAATTTCTCCCACTTTCATTTTCCTACCCTGAAATGGAGTAAGCTCCAGCAGCTGCTTCATGTCACAACTGCCTTTTTAATTTCTATAGTGAAGAGGCTAATATGCCCAATATGGACCTAATATACCATTCGTAGGGAGCGAGAAAGTTAAAACTTTACCAAGCCTTCTTCCTTGTCCCTGGGAGCTGGTAAAGCTTCCTGTTAATTATGAAACCTAACATTGTAATACCATACTTTAACATTGTTCTTGTTCTGGTCTCCGTTCCCAGTTAAGGCTGGTTTAAAATAGCCAAAGAATAGTAACCAAAATGGAAACGAGAATGGGAAGCAATGCAGCAAGTAAGATTTTGGTTCACAACAGCCTGATAATGAGAATGGGAGCGCATTACAATGATCATATCAATCACAAAGTGGAAAGTCGATTTTGCGCACTGGATTCCATTTGTTTTTAACTAACCAATGATATTTCGTTACCTGTTTCCAATTCAGACAACATAATTTGGGTTAGCCAAGATCAAAACTCAATAACATAAACATCCTCTAAATGCAGATTCATTACATTACAGTTTCCTCTACTCGTACCAAGCTTTCATTCCTTTATTTAATGGCATACATTAAGGTTCTTTATTGTTCTTTGTTAATTTGTACCAGAGTTTGCCAGTGTTTTTGAGGCAACACAGTTTTGAGTGCATATTAACAAACCATGGATGACCCTTTAACTACAAGAACCAACACCCTATGGATATGTAAACTCAGGATTAAGTGAAGAGTCAGTGAAGTCAGTGAGTCTAATATGCTGTGCTTTTGGTTTAGGTGCTTGAGAAAAGATAAAGAGGAAATTTTAAAGATATGCATGGAACAACAAAAGAGTATGAAAAATAAAAATAGCTGGTGGACAGGGGTAGAAAAAATTATGGAGAAGATAGGAATGGGAGATATTTGGAGAATAGGAGAAAGAAATAGCGATGGTTTTTGGATAGCAGTAAGAAACAGAGTGGAGGATATAGAAAGACAAGAGATTTGGGGAAGCTTAGAAAACAAAAAGTCACTAGGGTTCTATAGATTAGTAAAAAGGAAATGGGGAAGAGAAGGGTATGTAGATTATTGTAATAGAGCAGGAAAAGAAGCGTTTGCATGGATGAGAACAGGAGCAATGTATTTGAGAGGGTTAAGAGGTAAAAAAAATGGAATTTGTGAATTATGCGACGATAGCGAAAGCACAGAGCATTATATGTCAGAATGCAAAGAATTAGCAGATTGGAGACAAGAAGTATGGGAAGAAAAATGGGAAAAAATGGATAGGAAAATAGTAGCAATTAAAATGCTAACCAGAAAAGAAGAAAAGCAAATTAAGAATATGGGGGAGTTCTTAAAGAAAGTAAAAGAGAAATGGAGTAGAAAAGTAAGAGAGATAAGAAAGGTAGAAAGGCAAATGGAGGAATAAAAATAATAATTGAGTTTTATTTATGGACGCTCTTTAACTACTATGGTTCTTAGCGTCCCATTCTATATTGGGCGTGAAACACCTGTAATTTTGCTCAGAGGCCTCTTTATCAGGCTTGAGGTTCTTTTACGTGCCGTAAATCTACGACACGGGACCACCGGCTTTACTTCCCTTCCGAAGGAAGCCGTGCTAACGATTTTTACGCCCGAAAAAATCCATCGCCCTCCGCCGGGTTTGAACCCGCGACCTTGGGAACTAGAGGCTAGCACGGTACCACCAGTCCACGGAGGACGACAAAAAAATGGAGGAAGGAGAAGATGGGCAAATATGGATAAAAGGTAGTAAGGAATGTTTAGAGGAGCCAGAAGGCCAGGGTGCCAGGCAAAAAGAGCAGCATAGCTGGTAAGGAAATTTGGATATATGTTAAGATTAGTTTATAAGTGGAACATTGTAAAAAGAAGTATGTAGGAAAAAGTACAATAAATTATCTATCTATCTAAATATGCTGTACCTGGGAATGGGAACAAGAAAGAGAAAGTTAATACTTAACCAAGTCTTCTTTCGCATTCCTGGGACCTGGGAAAGCTTCCCGTCGACTGCGTATGCTCCCATTTAAATACATGTATTTTAACTTTGACATTCTCATTGTGGTTACCATTCTCGGTTGTTGTGAACCAGCCTTTACTATGCTAATTAATAAATATTTCGTGCTCTGTGATACATAACATCTCAATCATTTTACTGACTGCAACAATAAATGACCTCTTCCAGATGAAAATGAAAAAGTCACACCACAAAAATCTTAAAATCCTCACTTCTTTAAATATACCTAAAAACAAATATTCTCTGGGCTAAGCAATCTTATTCAACAAGCAATTATCTACTCTTTAAATCTACAAGGAATATGAAAAGTCATACCTGAAGAGGAGGAATCCTATCCCGGTGACTGCAGCTCTCCTAACATCATCATTCACGTCCGAAACCTGAAATGGACAATTTGCTCAGCATAAACATACACCATAATAACAGAAACCTATGTGTTACATTGGTATGACTTTCTCTACCCTCTATCATTTATTAGTGGACACACAAACTATTCTTCAGAGTTTCTTGAACACTTGGAACTTACACACAGTGAAGCATTCAAATATATTGAAGAAAGGGAAGACCAAGAGGAACATTGGAACCAGGCTAAAGGAACACTACTGCAACATCAGATATAAAGTTAGAATGGTCTCCTGTAGCGAACCATTTTTGGAAAGAGAACCACACAGTAGAAAAGGAAGTAAAATTACTAAAGTACGTCAGAAACCGCTAGAATTAAGCTTGTGGGAGAAAATATACATCAAAAAGTTCCAAGAGCAACCGATGAATTTTGAAATACCACCGGGAAGAGATCTCATCACTAAGTTCATCAATCGGTCAACAGATGGCACCAGAGAACCAGAATCCTACTCTGAAGTCAGTCGACGCATAGCAGCGGAAGATGTGGGGAATGCCTCACAAAACATGGCCTGCATGTAATATGTAGTAAGTGGAGCAAAGAGCATCTTGAGTAGAATCACTCTTTCTTCAAAGCTATTCTTACTAAAGCTTATTTTTTTATCTACTACATTTTAATCCAAATAAGCCTTTACAGAAATAGCTACATCACTCATTTCATTATAGATACAAAGAGAACAGCGAGTCAGACATTTAAGAACTGGACCGCATATGCTGGCCTTAAAATTCCATATTGTTACCACAATCGCAAGGAACAACTGAATGTTGAAAGGATTTTAAAACATTACAAAGTACTGAACAATTCGAACACTTAATAACGTATAACTCAGAAATGACTTATGCCACAAGAAAAATTATTTGAAGTGTATTTTAAAGAGATCTACAGTTTTTGTGTAGTACATTTTCTACGAAGCAACACACATCTGCTTATTTTAAACGCTCTCAACAATGTTCTAAGAAACAATTGACGGCAAATTTCTGTGATAATACCCAGAATAGATGTAAGACTTAGGTGCAAACAAGAAACCTGTGATTAGAACGCTATCTCTTCTCAGTCATGGAGTTATCAATCCGCCCTTGTAAATCATAAATCGGGCAACATCTGCTCCCCCCCAGGTAAGCATGCTGTTTCACTAATTCATTGTAATCCCCTTTAGAAGCCCTTGAGACATGTAGTAATAAATTCTATATTTTTATACACTTATTGGGTCACTATGTAAATGTTTAGGACCATACTGGTCATATTAACCCCTTCCTTCTGGTCATGTACTTTAGATGTTAGGCAACCTTAAGGACCTTCCCTTAGTCTTGGTCTTCTTTCCCATGTGAGTCGCTATACCCAGTAGTTTGAGACACACTGATCTCCTGCCACCTGTGAATTAGTTACTCCCTTTGAGATCCCTCTCAGCTACCCTCCTTTATCCGCAACATTTGTTGTAGTGGCCTGAGTCTTGATTGCCAACATCTCCTTATCCCCTTAATTGCCACCGCAATATCTGATGTGAGGCACCTGATTCAGTATTTCACACCCCCTTTCAACCCTCCGTAATTACCACTGCTACAATATTAACACCTCACTTATAACAATATTGGTGAATGACATTTCAGTATAGTAATACTTAGCTTTTTCAAAACAATTCTTCATTCCCACAATATCATATGTAGACTTACCGCAACATGAAGTAGTTTGCGTATTGCTTGATTGTTGCCAGTGCCGCAGTATGCCATGGCAAGAGTGTACATGCCAGAACGACGGAGGATGGGATCCTTATCCTGACACAGGCTGGTAATCAGGGGGTCTGCTTCCTCCAAGCGCCCATACATTGTCAAGGCGATGCCCACAGCTAAGCCTCGCAAGATCTTTTCATGCTGTGTTTCTTGTGCATACTATAAAAAATATTAATACAGTTATGCATAAGTATTTGTGAACTACTCGCTTGCTACAAATAAAACCTAACACAAAGACCAAATATAAATAACATTTCTTAAAAACAATTGTCTGTAGCTGGTTGCAAGTAATTGAGGATGAAAGGAATCCTGCAATAGATATATGGAAACTTAATAAAGTGAAGTGATTAATGACGATAACAATATTAATAATAGTCAGGTTTAATCATGTCAGAATCTAGCCGAGGATGGGGCAATCACCCCGAAAACGCGTTTCTATAGTACACAAGCTAAATGCTGCCCATGTGGTTGATGACCTCCAGGAAAACCTTGCTCCACTAAGCAATTTATGGGCCCCATTTATTACCTGGAGACACCCAGAGGGTAGTGTCTGTTATTACCTCCAATTAGGGAGTGATAATGTAAATCACGATGGAACGAGAGGACCTACAGCTTTTACCGTGAACTCCAAACTATGTTAGGCCTGGGGAATACTTCACATGAGCTAGTCAGAAGTAAAAGCTTGAATAGGGCCAACTTAAAATCACCACTCCAAAGACAAGAATCAAGCCATGGATCCTCAGCACAAGGGCCGTTAATGAAACCACTAAGCCAACCCAGCACCCTTACAAATATATAAAGTAATTCAAGAAATATATCAGCTTTACTGACTGCATATATTGAAAAAATTAATTCCGAGAAAAATACACCTTTACTTTTGGTTGTAATTTAATGGCAATCGTGAAATCAAAAAATTTTCTTGCGACTGTCATCTGAGACTGTTTTAAACACCAATTCTCTCATCTGGTGTTATCTAAACTATTACGAAGAAGGAAATGCAAAACACGGTACTAAAATTAAATACACAACAGAAAATGCTTGACTGAGTGGTTGACAGCTAGAGACCATCTTCTTGCTCCACAGGCTTTAAAAATGCATTATTTAAAGGAACTAGGGGCCATAAATGTTTAAGAATGGATTGTGTGCAAAAAATGAAAAATTTAATTTTGCATGTTTTTTTTATCAATTTGGAGTACCCTCTTCCCTTAAATAAGTGAAACTGATGTTGCAAACAGCAAATCAGTTTGTGATTCTTCTACTTTAGCTTACTAGCTGTAAAGCCCCCTGTACATGATCAAGCTTGTTTTTCAATTCGAGTTTACAAGAAAATTTTTCAAACATTTAACAAGACCTGACATCATAAATGTCCATTTACATAATTTTCTTTTTCCTAGGGCAAACTGAATGGAATCAGAACACACTGATAATTTGTCACGTACAAACTAATTTACTCTTAGCATCATGTACGCTTTGTCAGCTTTCATATAACCTAATCAGTTTACAAACGACATCCCTTGCACAGGTAGCATTTTTTGTTTACTTTTTGCTTTGAGTCATGTTGCAGATTTTGACTCCTATTTTATTCACCAAAGTTGTTAAATTATTCACAAATCTTTGAATGTTTAAAGCATGTCCTTGTTTGCTTTCAAGACTTTAACAGTACAGGGTTATTCAAAAAGAATGAACAGACTTTACATATTTATTTTTAATGAATGACAATAGATAGTGACACGCACGACACATCACTGAATAGAGGAACGTTCAAAATTTTAAGCCCCACCTATTAGTTCCATTCAGTGCCTACAGCGGCACTATGTTTGTTTACGAGAAAATGGCGATGCCACAGGAAAAGTTGTTTTGTGTGCTGCATTATGCAAAGATGAATCATTGTTTCATTGCAGCGTACATTTCGTTGCAAGTTCAACAACGAGCTGCCTAATTTACAATTGCTACAATAATGTCGTAGAAGCACTGTCAGAACAGCACTGGTCGTCCTCTCATAACAAATGGTGCTCATTTTGAACACATAAAATAAAACTTTAAACTTTTCTCTATTCAGTGATGTATTGCATGTGTCACCATCTATTGTCGTTCATTAGAAATAAATATGTAAAAATTGTTCCTTCTTTTTGAATAACCCTGTATTGTAAGCAATTTGACAAGAAAAGTTGCGACAACTCTTGGAAAGTCTTGTAAAGCACTGAATTTGACAAAAATTTGATCGTGTACAATCAGTTTAAGTTTTCTACTTACTGCAACCATATCCTCTATGGCTTGTGTCGCTTTGGAACCCAGCATAACCATTCCCATCGATATTCCTGCAGCTTCCCCAGTCACTGCATCATCCTGATACAGGTTGAACTTCAGTTGCTCATATACATCCTGTCTGTTGGTACCCATGGCAGCCAATCCCAGACCCAAACAACCTCCATGTCGCACCATCTGTAAGTTTAAAAATCAGTTGAAATGCTGTGCAATTTCCTTCTGCAGTGATAGTATTTTGTTTGTTCTTTCAAAGTAGATGACATGCAATGAATAAATGTCTTCCCAAATTAGTTCAAATACAACAAAAATTATATTAAGTAAAAGCAAATGTTTTATTCTCTAATGCATTTTTTGAACTTGAATAATTTAGACATTTAAATTTTTTCTTTCCATTTTTAATTCCTCTATCATTTAACTATAGTAAGTAAGAGGAAGTATTATATTTCACCCCCAAAAAACTGCCACTGGGGTTTTGCTGGAAATATGTGTTTTGAGGCTCCCGGAAAAATAAATAAATAAATAATAATAATAAAACACCATAGAAAGAATACTACTCGTGAAAAACAAAATCTTGGATAAACATTAAACTTGGTATTTCGGCTCAGCATCCACCAAACGTGCAACATGAAGATTTCTAAGAAAATTCCCCACACCAAACTAACCTTTGCATGGATATTGTTTTTAAATTTTAAATGTTCTCAAAAACGGCTGCAATGATTTTGAAGGGCATTTTTTTTCAAAAACCAACACCCGCATAATGCATAGTTTTGAGACATCAGATTTTGTTAGAACACTGTAACTGTAGATATCGTGTTTTTTCTACCACTTCTGAGTAACAGAAATCGGAATATGAAAGAACCACTATAACCATTAGAAAGGCAGCTACTTAAACAAAACAAATGTACATCTCATTTTTGTCAAAACCTGCTCCTCAATTACTTATATTTAAGATGGAATTAATTAATCTTCCACACAAGCCGTGTGTTGGACAAGGTTGGAAAGGTAAAATAAGACAATTGCGGCAATTTTATAAATTTCTTTAAAGAAGCTGTTAAATCAGATTTAATTTTTATACTATGTCTGATCTCTGCGTAATACTAACTTTGGAAGATCTTTTGGAATTTTCTCATGAACTTTGTGTGGTAAGTGAATGCTTTGAAGTTTTCCTTTTCTTTTTCTGCTGTTGGAGTGGTTACTCTGATATCCGTTGCTTTTTTTCTAATTTCTGTAATTTTATATGCACCAATTTCACTTACCCCCCCAACGTTCATAAAATTGTCCAACGTTATAACATCATGCTAGCCCCACAAAATCAGCACCGTACAAAAAACATAATTAAATCAAATAGATGTGTTGTAACACCTTCTTCAAAAAAAAAACAGGAATTTGTAAATTAGCTGTGGAGATTACAAGAAAATAAACGTAGGAACTTTGAAACCTGTCTCAAGAAACATCTTAGACACACAAAGTACAACCACACAGAAAAATCAGCAGCCACAGAACTGAAAACAGCATCCATCTCTTGAAACAAGTACAAAGACCAATAGAACTTGAAACGTGGGAGAAGATTTTCACGAAAAAATATGAGGCAACACTAATGAGTTTTGAAATCCCTGCCAAAGAAAACCCACTTCAGAGGTCCAGTAGGAGAGCTTCAAGATTTCAGAGGGAACAAATCTAATTATTCTGGCCGTCAAATGTAGCTGATGATGCACACAATGTCTGTGAAACATGTTCTACATGTATGTAAAAAATTAGTGACGCACTAAGTGTTAATTTAGGGTCAATTTTACTTAAATAAGTCTTCATGTTGCATCTTTGGAAGGACTGAACTTAATACGAAGTTTGATATTTACATGACTTTTCGTTTTCAAGTTATGCTATTCACATACACACAACTTATGGGAGGGGAGAAAGGGGTTAGTTAAAGGTTTCTGGAAAGAAGTGAGGAACAGAGTGGAAGATATAGAGAAACAAGAATTATTTCAAAGTGTGGAAGGAAAGAAAACTTTGGAACTATATAGACAATTAAAGGTGGACTGGGGAAGGGAGAAATATGTGGATGTAGGTAATAAATTAGTGAGAGAAGAGTGGGCCTGGTCTAGATTAAGTGCACATAGGCTAAGGGGAGATAGGAAGGGAGCGAATTTGAATAGGTGTCCTCTTTGTGGAGAGGCAGATAATGACTTGCATTATATAATTGAATGTGAAGAAACTAAGTTGTGGAGAGATCAGTTTTTGCCTAAAGAATGGGAGAATGTTAACAAAGAAGTATTAAAACTTAGGATAATGAAAATACAAAAGGAGAGGGATATAAACAGAATAGGAGAATATATGGGGAGAGTAAGAGAAAAATGGTTTAGAAAACTAAAGCAATATGAATTTGTTATGACCCATCATGCATAAATAACCACAGTGTTAAAATGCATGATGGACTAAAGAAAAGAAAAGAAAAAAAAATAGCAACTCAAAGTAATGTATTAAAAATTGTAAGATTTTTGTATAGCATTATGGAAATAAATACATACAAAAATGCTGCTTTTTTTATTCATTGGGCCTCAAAACATTATTTCTGGTAAAACTCGGTACTGTCTAGAATGCAATACCTCCTCTACCTACTATGCACATGGTAGAAAAAGTAACAAACCCTAGTGGGTAAAGAAAATAATTTTTGGAACTGCTAACAAAACAATAACCAATTCCCACTTCTAGAGAGATAACCGGCAGCCTGTGAAAGTGGCAAACAGTGCTATGCACACAACTTCTCACTTTAAATAACAACTTACCTCATTCTGTCCATCCTTCAGCTGACCTAAGAGGTAGTCTGTTATACCAGTTCCATGATTGGCATGGATAAGACCAAGAGCGTACAGGCCACCACCCTCAGAATAACCAGAGCTGGGTCCAACTTCTCGTGGCAGGTAACTCTGCATCAGTGCCAAGGCTTCTTGTTCATGACCGCGATGTATAACTCCTAGGGAAGCTGTGGCAGTCAATTTAGCCCAATTTGTAGCTCGTGCAAGCCACTCCAAGTTATCCCTATAACAGATAACAAATTAATCAGTATCTATGAAAGAAATGCCAGATTTTAATACATTGTCCCTGTAAAATAATACTGAAATGTGCTATAAAATGGCACATCCACACAATGACAGAAACTTTACAGCAGATATTTGAATTATGATGATATTTCAGCAATAATTTCAACTTAACATGCAAAAACAGTTTCCGAGTTCCATTACAAAAGAAACTATAAAATTCATATAATAGTGGAACATCATGCCAACATAGAGCTTATTGAACAGATGGCCACCATGTTTTATTGCTTTCTGTACCTCATACATAGTAAGTAGAGGAAGTATTGTATTCTACCCACGCTGAGAGTTCGCCAGAAAAAAAAATCTAATGTGTTGCACTTTCTCTACTCTTGTACAAACTATTTTTACAAATGCTTATTCTTCATCTACTTCATGTTAATCTAGATAAACGTTTGCAGAAACGTTTCTTATTGCTAATTTTCTTATAGGTGCAAGGGGAATAGGGTAGGCTGTAAGCGATAATCAAGTCTTTTAAGAGCTGGTTGCTATGTGGAGCATTTCATTCTCTTTGTATGTCCAGTACATAAAAAACCAATAACAAATTCGGATTTAGAAAAGTATAAGTACTGGAAAATTCAAACAAATAAGAAATATCTTGGAAATGTTCACAATATATAAAAAAAATTTATATAACATAAATTGTGTGTTTTGCTGGATCTACACGTTTTGTGTACAAAACTTTCATCTATCTCTTACGTTTACCAGTTATGCAAGAGTCATTCATAATGAAGAGAGCTTTTGGAGACATTCCCAGAAAATTCAAGATACACATTTCATTTGTCATTAAACGTATAGTATTTTAATCAAAATCGTTAAGAGCCATTTTTGAGAAAATCAAAAATTTTTAAAAATTTTCCATGTAAAGGGTAGTTCGGTGTGGGGGGATTTTCTTGAAAATCTTTGTGTCGCATCTTTGAAAGATACTGAAGCTAAACATCAAGTTTAGTATTTATCCGACTTTTCGTTTTTGAGTTATATTATTCCAGGGCACAAACACATACATCCACACAGACACATACGTGGAGCTTTTGCTAAAAATGCATTTTTTTGATTCAGAGGCCTCAAAACATGTATTTATGGTGAAATCTTGGTATTGAATTTTTGGGTGGAATGCATTACTTCCCTTGCTATACGTAGTAGAGAAAGTAAAAATTAGAAAAAAGTTTGCATGTGTATCTACCTATCTGTGAACAATATAACTCAAGAATGAAATGTTGGATGAAACATGAAGATTTACAAAAAAATTCCCCCCATCACAAACTATCCTTTATGTGGAAAATGATTTGTTATTTTTATTTCCTCGAAAGTGACTAACAATTTTTATTAAAACAACATATATTTACTTCTTCTTCTGGCAAATAGCACTTATAGTCTATCTAGCACCTCCTTAATGATAATAGCCCATTCTTCTCTAATTTCTACCTTTCTCCTCCATCTTTTAGTCTCCATGCTATGCAAATCCCTCTCCACACAATCCAGCCATCTTAATCTTGGTCTTGCCCTATTCTTCTCCCTTCAGGTTTGCCTTCAAAGATCTTTTTAACACATCTACCCCCATCCAACCCAATCAATTCTTTTGTCTTTAACAAGGATTACAATGTTAGGTTTTTTTATATAGAAGATTTAGTTCATATTTGTATTCGTCACCCCTCTTTAACCTCTATTGGTCCATAAATGCTCCTCAATATTTTTCTTCTCATCTTTCCAACTGTGATTCTGTACCTTCTGTTATCGCCCAAGTTTCACATCCATACATCACAAGAGGTTTAATTATTGTGTTATAGATTTGTAGTTTAGTTTGTTTTGAGATATGTTTTCATAGCTTAAGCCAAAGCAATGAAACGCCTATTACTTGCAGCTATTCTCTCTTTAATGTCTTTACTACAATCATTATCAAAACTGGCCAGAACCTAAATATTTAAATTTACC